>JANEYF010000595.1:0-655835 GCA_029963845.1 Rhamnusium bicolor | reverse complement strand
TTTCAATCATTTGTCGTACACATTTGGGTACATCTCTTTTCACATGTACGCATTTGTGTTCATGTTGAAATGGTCTGGTGTTGCTATCTAAGAAATAGTAGTCGAAATAGTGTCAGACATGTATTTATAATAATTGAGTGTGATCAGCTGTTCACCATGTCTAAAGGTAAGATATAATTCTCTAAATTTGAGCTTTCAAAACTTGAAATTTTGCATGCATTTTAGAAATAAGGCTATGCAGTTTACTTTTTAAATTCGATTAGAACCAAAGCATCCAAGATAATGTTTCTGTCTGCATACAAATATCATGTACACATATGTTACCAAATGGTCCCATTGCATGAATTTCAATTACTTAGTCTGTACACAAATGTGATCTTCGGGCTCGGAAAGCAACCAATTTTTTTTTCAAGCAGATAACGCAAATATAGACCTATGGGAGCGAAAACGCCCACTTCTCCTCGAGATAGAAGAAGGAAATTTGTCAGATTTTGGAGATGTGGAAAATGAAGACGTTTTTGAGGGAATGGAGGATCAAAATTATTTACCGCCATTATTAAATATGGAAATGGAATCTGAAGAATACGAAGACAATTATGATCAAGGAAACCAGGTATCTGAAGGCGAGGACGAGACAATTGAAGAAGAAACTGTTGAGGTGATTGAAGAAGAAACTGTTCAAAGAGTTAAGGGAACAAAAAAAGCCAAAAGAGAAAGAGAAGTGGAGAATAAAAAATTTTGTTCCAAAAATAAATGCTTGGCTTCCAAATAATTCCAAAGACATTAGAAGAAATAAAATCACCATACGAATATTTTCAAGAATATATTCCAGAAACTTTTTATGAAGTTGTAGCAGATGAAACAAATCTATATTCTGTGAGAAATACTACAAAAAAATATATCAATACCATCAAAAATGAGATAAAAGACGTATTTGCGATACATATAATTATGAGCATTTTAAAAATTCCTAGACTACGACAATATTACATGTATCCCAACCATTTCCGAAACCATGACCAGAAACAGATTTACGAATCTGAGGAATAATTTACATTTAGTAAACAATAAGCCAGACAACAATAACCGAATTTGGAAGGTTAGGCCAATCGTCGACTTATTTACTAATAGAGGTCGGATGTTGGAACTGGAACAAAATACCTGCATAGATAAACAGATGATACCGTTCATAGATAACATCAACATCAAGCAGTATATCAAAAATAAACCATCCCCATGGGGAATTAAATGCTACCTTCTATATGGGGCAAACGGTATTGTGTATGATTTGATGGTTTATCAGGGCAAAACTACCCCCTGAATCCAGAAACCTCAGAAGCATTTGGAATTACTGGGGCAATAACTCTTATATTAGCCAATCGCATTCCCGTAGATCGAAATTTCAATTTGTATGCTGACAATTTTTTTCACGTCAATCCCTATAATCAAGTTACTAACTGAGAAAAAAATCTGGTTTGCAGGAACGATCTATAAAAGAAATTGTCAATCTACATGAAGATATCGTCATAACGGAATGAACTCTATAACCAAATCATGGGCGGTGTAGATAAAACCAACTTTCTCATTCAACTTTATCACATTTTTATTATATCTAGAAAATGGACCTTGCGAGTAATCTTTCACTTCATAAGTATGTCCATTACAAATAATTAATTGGAATATCGTATTGATTGTAAAGAACTTAGAATCCCGCGGAAACAACTACTGGACCTGCTTTCTTTCACTTCTGAGGTGGCTCATTTATTATTAAAATTGAACAGAACAGACAAGGGTAAAAAGACAGGTAGTAGACCTTCTCTTGATAAAAGCTCTCTAGTTCCATCCAAACGACTTAAACCTTCAATTCGTCCTCAGGAAGATATACGATACGATGGGGTTGGTCATTGGCCTATTATGGATAAAAATCCATAAAAATGTAAAAAGGAGAACTATACCTCTAGATCGAGAATGAAGTGATCCAAATGCAATCTTAATCTGTGTTTAACATCCGCATCCAATTGTTTTATTAATTTTCATGCTAACTAAATAGTTAATTTCTTGTTCAAATAATATTTTATTACTATTACCACAAGTGCCCAATGGTAACATATGTTACCATAACTTTTTTTTAAATGTGTAAGGCCATTTTTGAAAAAAATTGCAAAAATGGACCACTTTTGACCACTCAAATGTAAAAAATTCAAAAAAAAATGTTTGTTTCGTTTGAAAAAGTCAGGTCCGAAATGAGGTTTCTTAGATATTTTAAAATTCGACAAGTACCTAACTACTAGGTTTTTCTAGACGGCAAAGACATTTGTATACACATGAGTGTGGCGTAACTTTGATTTTTTGGGCCCCCCGCGAAAAATGTTTTAGGGCCCCCTCAGGTCGTGAATAAATAACATAACTTTTGTCAGTACTTTAAAACTTTTTATTGCCTTATTTCTATTAACGTCCTGACGGAGTTTAGCTATAGCCTATAGCTCTAGTTCATTTCACGTCATCAATTTTAAATTTCTAAATTTATTCGCAGTGCCTTTGCTATAGAGCTATCGGCAGTATCGGCACTGCTCTCGTAGCCCCAAAAGACATGCATTTCTGTTATTATGGGGCTACGACAGCAGTGTCAACAGCTCCTATAGCAAAGACACTGCGAATAAATTGAAAAATTTAAAATTGATGACCTGAACGCCAACATTCATGAAATGAACTATACCACTCAACATTTTGTAGGCCTTTTGATTTTGGAATATTTTAGATGACTTCATAATTCAACAATAGCAAAATTCTTAAAACAAAATAAATAGGCGTAGAATAAATATTTAAGTATAAACTTTTATTTTATAAAATATTACATTAATACAATACATAAATAACAAAACAACAAACAACTAAATTTATATACGATTAATGATTATGCATATGTATGTGTCTACATAATTACTTATTATTTATTTAAATTTTATGTTTGTAGCAAAACACAATACCAACCATGTGTTATTCTCCATTATAGCAAACTTACTAGATTAGTCTCCATATCTATTTCATTTACCTAAGGTCAACGGTTTATTTATTTGTCTAACCTCACTTTACGAATCATAGAACAAATAAATGGTGCGAACTGGTCATTCTAAGCACAGATGAAGATCCCACAGATCTCTTATCTCATCCACATTTTAATCAATGGGTTCTGTCAATTTTGTATTCTATGATCAATGACCTCTAATTTGAACTCAGGATACCTGTAACTTTTAGCACCAAGGTTTGAAACTGCAACAATAGATGGCGGGATCGGTAGTAAAATTATTTTAATTTAAAATGAGGATTAAGGATTCCTAGTAAGTTTTTTATAAGAGTTCTTATGCTGTTTCGGATAAGAAATAGACTTTTTTGAGAGACATTTGTTGATGAGAGCTTGATAAACCTATTTAAACTTTGCAACTTATGGAGAACCTTTTGGATTCCCAATTTTTCTATTGCATAGAAAAGTGTGTCCTGTGTGTCTTTTAAGGTAATTATTGTACATTGTTTGGTTTGTCTAAAATTATTTATTGTGTTGTAACTTTATACATTTGCTCTGAAATAAGTTATTTGTCATTTGTTAAATTATTATGGTGAAATGTGTCTTAATTGTTAAATGTTATGAATGTGTCATTGGCTTCATTATCTTTTAAGGTGAAAAAGTTTAAAATAAAACAAAAGTCTCCGAAATTAGTGTTTGATTATCAGCCCGGACTCACTCAGCTAGCCGTTACGATACATCTTGTCGCCCAACCCGAAGGCCTGGTTCTCATTAAAGGGGGCTATTTACTTAGAATGGAAAAAACACCAGCTCGTTCATATGGTCTCAGATCAAGGAGAAATATAGATAGTAGAAGTATCCCATTACAACAAAATGAAGGTCAGGAATTTCATTTGGCATTGGTAACTGAACCTGCAGCAATACAAGGTAGGAGTGTTCATTTTAATCAGAATATACAAACTACTTCAAATGTAAATCATTGGAGAAACATCACTCCGCAAGAAAGCATTACCTCGTACCCCTCTGCGGGGATACAGTAACTGTCACTGAAACGATGGGAGCGTCCGTACTAGACCCTCCATGCAGTTTAATAATAATCAAACAGTGCTGAATTCTCAAAATGAAGGAATCAATGTAAATGCAGCAGCCAACAGTTTTTTTACCGCAACCCTCTCTTGAAGCAGCAAGAGGAGATGCAAGTAATACATATATAGGTGCACCACGCATGCATTTATATGATAATTACCCACATCACCTGGGTATGCAATCGTTATATAATCTTCCACCGTCGATGTTGCCAATGAATGCATCTTTAGACCTAGAACAAGCTATCACTAGGGTAGTAACTGAAGTTATGAACAGGTTGCCTGTAAACAACCAAACTACTGTTAACAATAGTAATCTTAGTAATGCCACAAATAATAATAGTGTAAATGTAAATAGTTCAGAAAATTTTTCAAATTTTGAAGCCATAAAGGTTCTACCAGTATATGATAGGGTGCTCTCCACCCTGTAGATTATTTGTTACAATTAGAAAATAATTTCAACATTCAAAATGTACCTTATGATAAGTTCAAATCTCGAAACAATGACTTGTTCAAAAATTCAGCAAAATTATGGGCGGATGCTATCTTAAATAAATTTCAAAATTATTTAGAGTTCAAGTCAGCTTTTTTAGAACATTTTTGGGGCCATATCAACAGCATGAAATAACAACAAAAATTAAATCAGATTTATATGTGGAAGGCTCATCACTTGTAGATTATTTTGCTTACCATGTAGGCTTAGCTAAACATTTACAATCACCATATGATGATGAACTATTAATAGCTACAATTGCACGGAACCTTCCTCCCCATGTTTCAACCATGTTGGTAATGTAAAAGAAGTGTTAGATCGTTTAAGTTTGGCAGAATACTATACAAATAAAAATAAATCTTTCTATCAAAAGTCTGGTAACCTAAATCATGATACAAATCATTTTAAGTACACCAGTGGTAATCAAATGCATGTAGGTTTTCAATCAAAGGATTCAAATAAGATCCAAAAAAGACATATAAACTCACGTCGATTGTGAGATGGAAAACGATCCGCGAAATGCTTAGGTCTCTCACATATAGGTTCGAATGTGGGAGCAATTTTAAAACGAGCCATTGATATTTTTGATGACCCACGAGAACATTTACTAGAACCAATGTAATTAAAACACTATTGTATTAACTTGCCGACGTTTCGGTATAATTAATTACCATCCTCAGGGCACTGTAAGATATAAATAAATTGATTGTAAGTTATTCTATAACTATATGGGTGATAAATTCTAATCCAAACTAATAGTGAAGAAATAATATTGAACAGTTAATTAATTATTCTATAACAGATTGTAGGAAACATGTACTTATTTTAGGCACTGCAATTATTATTTAGAATTAGTTATAGGTTAGTGATATATAAAAATTATAAACAAATACTCACATTAAAATTTAGTGTTTCTCGTGCATAAAAAACATAATGGCAGGAACATAGAACGGAACGGAACATACTTCGTAACTATAATATTGAGTTTATTGAAAAATACTCAGTATATCGGCGCATACAGAAATGAGAAATTTTTATATATTTCTTGAAATGTGTGTTATTCTCGTCGAGGCTGTGACACTGTGACACCAACAGACTTACAATCGAATTTAATATATAAAATACCATGTAAAAATTGTAATAAAAGTTATATAGGTCAAACAAGTAGGTATCTAAAAACAAGGAAAAAAGAACATATGAGAGATGTCAAAAACAAAAATAAGCTTAATATCACATCATTGGTAGAACATTGTAAATTTTTAAATCATGAATTTAACTTTGACGAAACCGCAGTGATAGGTAAACAATCTAATCTAGAAAAAAAGAAAATGTCAAGAAATGATAAACATTAAAAAATTCGAATCAGTAAATTCAAGAAAAGACACTGAAAATTTAAACTCTTGTTATTTCAATTTAATTAATAAAATGAAAACTTTATGATACATTAGATATTTTAAAATTATCAACCTATTTACATCTTTCGTTCCTTTCTACTTTAAGCTTGTTTACTTATTTATTATATAAACAAACATTTTAGCTTTCAAACACTTATTCATCCCTTATCTACAGTAAGTTTAATAGTGCTAAAAAATAATCTCATTAGTGTCACAGCCTCGACGAGAATAACACACATTTCAAGAAATATATAAAAAATTTTCATTTCTGTATGCGCCGATATACTGAGTATTTTTCAATAAACGCAATATTATAGTTACGAAGTATGTTCCTGCCGTTATGTTTTTTCTGCACGAGAAACACTAAATTTTAATGTGAGTATTTGTTTATAATTTTTATATGTCACTAACCTATAACTAATTCTAAATAATAATTGCAGTGCCTAAAATAAGTACATGTTTCCTACAATCTGTTATAGAATAATTAATTAATTGTTCAATATTATTTCTTCACTATTAGTTTGGATTAGAATTTATCACCCATATAGTTATAGAATAACTTATAATCAATTTATTTATATCTTACAGTGCCCTGAGGATGGTAATAAATTATACCGAAACGTCGGCAAGTTAATACAATAGTGTTTTAATTACATTGGACCTAATAACCCAAAAAAATTTGTACTTAGTATTTAAATTGTGGTCTGGAAATTATTATTATATTTACTAGAACGTTGTCAGTTTAAACATGAAACAGTTATTTGTCGTTCACCGACTATTGAAATCAACTTATGTGGGTATGCCTATCCTACTTTAATAGATAGTGGGAGTACAATTTCAGCCATTTCTGGCGAAGTGTGGTCCCAACTGTTGGATTATCGTGATAGTATACCTCATTTTCCCTGTACAGGGATACGGGTTGTTGGTGCGTTTAAATCAAAATATAGAAAAGTACTGCTACAAATGCAATTACAATTTTCAATAGAAACAAATGTTTTTACTCATGAATTGTTCTAATAAATGATCTGATATATATCCTGTAATAATTGGAGTAGATTTTCTGCTGTCATTTAAAGTGAAGGTAGATCTAGTTGCTTCACAATTAACATGTACGAGAGGGGAAAAAGTAATAAATATACCTGAGAAATTTTATTATCATGAGTTTGCTTCACCTAGCTCTGCAAACATGTGTGCTCGTGTCAATAAACAAGGTGCAAACATTCCTCACTTAGAACATGTTTATTCTGAGGAGGATTTTAAAGATATTGTGGCATCATGCACTTTTTTAACGGAAACTGAAAGGAAAAAATTTTACAAAGTAATGTTAAATCACAGCAAAGTGTTTTCAAATAGGCCAGGACTTACACATGAATACATCCATAGTATAAAGTTAAAAGATCCTACGTAATTTTTTGTACGGCCATATCCCATATCTGTTTCGCATAAAGAGGCAGTAGAAAAAAAACTATTAAACAGATGTTAGAATGGAATGTCATACGAACGTCAAATTCACCATACATTTCCCCTTTGATGACCACTGTCAAGATTTCACCAGAAGTACGTATTTGCCTTGATGCCCGTAGGCTAAATAAGGTAATGGAAGTTGACTGGGAACTACCCCGTCCCATTGACGATATAATTAAGACCATGCCTGGCAGGCGAATCATGTCAACATTGGATTTATCACATGGATTCTGGCAAATACCCCTAAGACCAGAGGACATGAAGTATACTGGGTTCATGGTTGGTACAAAAACTTATGAATTCTGTGTTCTCCCGTTTGGTTTACAGTCAGCCACAAGCTCATTCACTAGGTGTATGGACACAATTTTTGGCGATAAGTTTGATGGTTTTCTTACCTACTATGTTGACGATATACGGATTATGTCAGAATCTTTTGAAGAACACTTAGTACATTTAAATTTAGTCTTTCATCGTTTGAGTGAAGCAGGATTTACGATCAAGCTAAGAAAATGTAAGTTTTTTATGCAAGAAATATTGTATTTAGGTTTGTCATTAAAAGTGATACAATCGAGCCACGCCCAGAGCGCACACAAGGTATAGTCAACTATATTAGGCCAAAGAATGTCAAAGAGTTGCAGAGATTTCTAGGACTTTGCAATTATGACAGATCCTTTTGTCCTAGATTCGCCGCCCTCACTGAACCTCTAACCTCTCTGCTAAGAAAGGGAATTCCTTGGAAATGGGGACCAGTTCAAGAAAATGCATTCTTGGACATCAAGGCAGAACTAATTAAGTTCACCTTACTTTATAGGCCGAATATTGATCTAGACTGGTGTGTCCAATGCGATGGAAGTGATACTGGTCTAGGCGGACAGCTTTTTTCAGTTAGTGAATGGTACAAAACGAGTAGTAGCTTGGGGTAGTCGACTTTTATTGGACAGAGAACGTGCATACAGCAGTAATGAAAAAGTAGTCCTTGCTGCAGTGTATTTTTTTACAGAAATGGAGAATTTATTTATTGGCACGTCCATTTACATTATACACCGACAACAAGGGTCTAACTTATCTTCAGACTTGCAGGCTTCTTTCACCACGCATAACTAGGTGGGCCCTTGTCCTTCAAGAGTTTTCGTTCACGATTGTATTTATTCCAAGTAAAGAAAACATCGTGCCGGACTCCTTATCACGTCATGCTTGCATCAGATATGATACTCCCTCTGATAAGTACTTTAAAATTCTGCAACTGCAACTTCCTTCAGATTTCATGAATACACTAAAAAAAGATCAGTCAATTTCAGCAACAAGATGACAAGCTGTCGCAAATAAGAATGAACTTGGAACAAGAAGAGAAGTTTAAAAAATATTTTACCATTCATAAAGACATTTTATACAAACGTGGTAGTGAACATAGTTCTTATTTGCTCTGTGTACCCAAACAATTGATTAGAGAGTTTGTAATGTCTTTTCACGAGGCTCTAGGACATTTTGGTGTGTATAAAACTTGGCAAGCATTACGTCAAGAAGTCTGGTGGACAAATATGCATCGACACATAAAAAAGGAGATTCGAAGCTGTGAAATTTGCCAGCGTGCAAAGACATCAATTTTGCCAAAACCCCCTCAGATGCAAATCATTTCTGAGGGCAAGCATGATATTGCGGCCATGGACATCTATGGACCATTAATAAGAAGTAGAGATGGTGTTGAGTACATATTTGTAATTGTGAACCTTTTCACAAAATATGTAGCACTATATCCGCTGAAGAAGGCCACCACCCAGGCAATTCTAAATCGTTTTACTCACGACTATCTGCCACAACATGGTAAATTGCAAAGAATTTTGCATGATAATGGGACACAGTTTACCTCCAAGCTCTGGAAGAAAACAATGAAAGAGCTGGATATAACATTGGTATACAGCTCTGTTCGTCATGCATGTGCAAATCCATCTGAGCGTATAATGAAGGAGCTAGGAAGATTATTCAGAACATTTTGTAATGAAGAACACTCTAAGTGGGCCGTTGAAGTACCTCGCTTTACCCAGATGCTAAATTCTGTGGTCCATGAAACAACAGGATATACACCAGATGAACTTCAAATGGGTGTAGATAGTGTGAAATGATTACCTGGGTCATGTGCTCCACCAAGAAATCCAGACATAATGTCAACTATGTTCGAGCAAAAACTGATTCTCGCTGATGCCTCTTTACGAGGAAAAGCAGCTTGTAGGGCAATAACACATCCAGGACGACCATATCGTGAATTTCAACAAGGAGAACTGGTGCTACTGCGGGCAAACAACGTTTCGTCCCAACTAAAATCGGAAACAAAGAAATTTCTCCTATTGTTTGAGGGCCCGTATAAGGTAAAGAAGAAAATTAGCCAAGCTACTTACGTTTTAGAGCTTAAGGATGGTTCAAAAGAAAGGGGCACTTTTCATGCTTCGCATCTAAAGTTGTTTAACAAGGTAGCTTCTTTGTGAACAGTAGTAACTGCCACAAGTTGAGGGGAGTGAGGTGTAGCAGAACACAAAGAAAATACCAACCATGTGTTATTCTCCATAATAGCAAACTTACTAGTTTAGTCCACGTTCTGATCTAACCTCACTTTAAGAATCATAGAACAAATAAATGGTGCGATCTGGTCATTCTAAGCACAGATGAAGATCCCACAGATCTCTTATCTTATCTACATGTTAATCATTAATCAATGTGTTCTGTCAATTTTGTATTCTATGATCAATGACCGCTAATTTGAACTCAGGATATCTGTAACTTTTAGCGTCAAGGTTTTAAACTGCAACAATAGATGGCGGGATCGGTACTAAAATTAATTTAATTTAAAATGAGAAAAAAAGGATTCCTAGTAAGTTTTTTTATAACAGTTCTTATGTTGTTTCGGATAAGAAATAGACTTTTTGAGAGACATTTGCTGATGAGAATTTGATCAACCTATTTAAACTTTGCAACTTGTGGAGAACCTTTTGGATTCCCAATTTTTTCTATTGCATAGGAAAGTGTGTCCTGGTCTTTTAAGGTAATTATTGTACACTGTTTGGTTTGTCTTAAATTATTTATTGTGTTGTAACTTTATACATTTGCTTTGAAATAATATTTGTTACTTGTTAAATTATTATGGTGAAATGTGTCTAAATTGTTAAATGTTATGAATGTGTCATTGGCTTCATTATCTTTTAAGGTGCAAAAGTTTAAAATAAAACAAAAGCCTCCGAAATTAGTGTTTGATTACCAGCCCGGACTCACTCAGCTAGCCGTTACGTTACAACGTGCACGCCAAGATCTGTTGATTTTAGTATACTGTTATGGTAAACATAGTAGTATGAAATATACTACACAGGAAACAAGATGACATCCTATTAACGTAATTTTTCGTCATATTGTACATATAGGTCACCAATACAGATGATCCACAAGATGTCTAATGGACTCCACTATGATGTAAAATATCACACATTCAAAACATCATTAGAATAACATAAAAATGACGTCCAGTTAGTGATCGCTTACCTGTACGTAAATACCATCATTTATAATTCAAAAAGATGTCAAATATCTACACTTACGTAATATTATGTTTATGCAACGTTACGTCATTATTGAATTGTGGTCTCAACTTGTCACTGAAATAATCATATGTGGTCAAATTAAGTACACAATATCTAGACCTCACTATATAAGATTTCTGATGAATAAACTTTGCGAGGTCACAGTAACATACTATAAAACTCTTATATCAGGGTAGCCCTGCTTCTTGTCTATTAATTATATAAGTTTAGTATATTTAAACGTGTAGCCACTGCAAGTAGTCAAGGCGAAAGAAGCACCATCTGTGAACTGAACCTGAAATTTTTATTCAAAGAAGGAAAGTGAAACGTCAAATAGACCTCCTCGTATCAGTTTATAAGTATTCCTCACGTATTTTTTTTTGTATTACCAAATAAATTATATAGGTGCGGCAAAATGAACTCCCAGTTTTGGACCGTAAATAAAAACGCATCATAGATGCTGTTCAAAATTTTGTTCTACACTATGAAAGAGAGCTGTTTTAGATTTTTTCACCTAGTATTAAATATTGTCATTCAAATGACGATCTTCATTTTCTATACACGACTGAAGCCTCACCCTGAAGTTTCACATTATTTTTCTGATCATTTGCGGTGGTATTGCCACGATATTGTGTCGGATAGCACCTTCCAGTTCTTCAGCTGTCCCCGGCCAATGTTTGTAGATGTTGAGTTTTCGTTGAATTTAATTTTTATTTGTTTTTATTTTAGATTTAATTAATTTTAAGGTACCAATTAGAATTTATATTTGCCCTTAAATTGCCGCTAATTAGTTTAAACCTATACATACAGGGTGTTTACAAACGTGGGAATTATTTTTTTAGGGAAAATACATCTTGATATAATAAATCGTATAGTGCATAAGAAAACCTTAAAAATTAGAAAATAATAACTGACATTTTTCAACAAAAAAGTGCAAACATGTAGAGAACTGCTGAAATCGAAGAGGAATGACCGTGTCCCAACACACATAACATTTCACAATCACTGTTCAATGTTGCCACATCCTTCGTCAACACACAAAAATAGAATCTTGTTGTTGCAGAACGTGAATGAACTCTTTGTACATGAAAACGGGTACAGTTGATTTCCCCGCAGGGTGCTCCATACAATCTTCGACGTACATGTAATCACGCGTACTAAAAATTAGATTCTCATCTCTACCAAAATTAAAATGTTCTCCTTGGCGTTCAAATTACACAAAGGCCTAGCAGGACCTCCATCACGTTCTTAACGGAGCCGTAACTCAGAAATATTGCTTGTTCGTTGTACAAGGGGTACAAATCATGCGGCATTTGGTGCACCTCTATTTGGAAAACGTTCTACGTACAGATGTTGAGCAATCACAGGAAATTGACGACATATTTAGCGTAAATTATCATCGAATAATTGATTAATATATGATTATTACTGCAATACTAATGAAAAATCACTGTAACATAAACCGAACGAAGAATATAAACAAACACTCTTTTGAATAACAACTCTACAACGGTGACAATCGCCATTTTGAACCAGTGCACGTAGAAGCGCACATGAAGTTGAAAGTATAAAATAGCACAACACAAAATACACATATTTGTAACATTGGTTGCCCACATCCCAGGATAAGGTATAAAACAATTACAAAATAATAATTTGTGTGTCATCATTCATAAATTGTAGCTAAAGTAAATTGAGTGATCATCAGATCCTGCTTTATTTAATCTAAAATAAAGAATTTTGCACTATATTCAGTGCATGTCTTATACATATTTTACTTGACTTCTATGTAAATTACATTGATTTATCGAAAAAATTGAGTTATAATTAAACATAACGTTAATTTGTAAACCTTGGAAGGTAAAATTGTTAGCAACAATTCTCTTATTTTTAACTTCAGTTCATTTTTGTTACTAAGCTCTAACATAAATAACAGCAGAAAATGAATAATGTATGCGTTTATGTCAAACTTTTAGAATGGGCAAAATCCTGTGTACTATTTTAAATTAAGAAAACTATTAATAATGATTTAGTAAAATTAAAAGAAACTGTTGGAAATATATTATTTATTTATTTACAGGAAAGCGGTACAATGAAAAAAAACATTTAAATGTTAAGGGTATATATTTATTACAGATATGACATGACAGAAACAATTTACTTTAAATAATGAAAGTAACCATCGACACTGCTTTCAATTTTTCTGATCAAAACTATGCAGTATGCAGTGTTAATAATAATATAACACTATTTACCAGCCAAAACTAGTCATAGCCATTAAGCTCAACCTGATAGTAAAATTCATGAAATTTAATTTGTGTCCGCTCTCAATGAATCTTGTATAACATATAATTTATTAAGAATAATTTACAGAACTCTATTATTCAACATTTATGTAAATTATTTTCTTTTACTAGCTCAATGAGAATAAGTCAACCTTAACTTAAAGAAGGTGTAGTTAAGTCATGTAAAAGTAGATTTATATTTCTTATAATATATAAAAACATTGATACTCTCAAATACAAAATGTCTAATATATACAACGGTAATTATTAACAGTATCAGAGTTCAGGGCTATTAGTTAAAAACCCCAATTTCAAATTGATGTGCAATTCTATAAAATGAATAAGATAAATGTATATAATTATTTATTATAATGATATGCTAAGTACCTAATACGGTCGAACAAACACTCTGTACAAGAATTTTGTCTAAAAATAGTGACTTACAGCGTGTCATCTGCACCCTTTCTTGCTCTCCGAACTCTTTTGCAATTGGCTAAAGATGGGAGAACTCAATGTCCTCTAGCAGCCACTATCCTGCAGTCTGATGTTTATGTCGACGATATCGTTACAGGGTGTTCCACGTTGGATGAGGCACATTTAATCAAAAATCAACTCACTTCTTTGCTGCTGAAAGGGGGTTTCGAGCTCCGAATATGGGCAAGTAATAACTCATCTTTTCTGGAAACTATTCCTGAAGATTATAGATAAATCAAATTTCTTTCTTTTCAGGCCGAGAATGATTTTGTCGTAAAAATTCTCGGATTAAAATGGCTTCCATTTTCAAATGTTTTTTCATATGTTGTGGAGCCTATTACCAGGCCATGTACTAAGCACTAATCACATTTTTTGCAAAATATCTTATTCAATATTTATGGACATTAGGGAATTGGATAATATTCCTCCATCTAACGTGTTGAATAGTTGGACTAAATATAAGTCGGAAATGATATATTTATCAAATATTGAAATTCCTCGCTGCATAATTCCGAAAAAATTCCTCTCTTGTTAGTTGCATGGCTTTAGTGATAGCTCTGAGAAAGGTTATTCGGTAGTCACTTATTTGCGATTTGAACTTCCAGATAACCAATTTATCGTGTTTCTGGTCTTGCAAAATCGAAAGTCTCACCATT
The DNA here is from genome assembly GCA_029963845.1 of Rhamnusium bicolor. Lineage (NCBI taxonomy): Eukaryota > Metazoa > Arthropoda > Insecta > Coleoptera > Cerambycidae > Rhamnusium > Rhamnusium bicolor. Next base: position 641,399 of record JANEYF010000595.1, on the reverse strand, counting down.
AAAAAGAATTTTCCTTCCAAGACTAGAATTATGTGGTGCTGTTTTGCTTTCTAATTTAATTTCCTTTATTATTGAAGTATTTTCCGAAAAACTTCAGTTGATTAATGTCTGTGCATGGTCCGACTCTTCTATTGTTTTATCTTGGGTTAAGTCTTCTTCCCATCGGTGGAAGGCTTTTGTAAACAACAGAGTCAGTCATATCCAGAACAGTGTGTCTCCTGACCTCTGGTTCCATGTGCGATCCGCAGATAATCCTGGGGATTATGCATCTCGTGGCTTATTTCCAAGTCAATTATTTAATCATCCCCTCTGGTGGGCGGGTCCAGCGTGGCTTAAGCTACCATCACATTGTTGGCCAGTACATAAGGTCAATATATATGAGACTTCTGATATTCTAGAAGAGGAAAGAAAGATTATTCTTACTAATTTTGTGTCATTAGATGCTCTAGATACTCCCTTAAAAAAAGTTCTATTCTCTTTCAAAAATAAAACGAATTGTTCTCTCTATTTAAGATTTATCCATAATGTGAAAAATTATATTCATAAAAGGTCAGTGGTATTTACCTCACAGGAACTTCATGAGTCATTGTTATTATTAAAAAAACGCGTTCAACAATCTACGTTTCTTACCATTTTTGACAATCTCGAAAAGAGAAATTCAATTTCAAAGGTTTTCCGAAAATTATACTTTTTTGTTGGAGTAGATGGTGTTCTCAGGGTGGGCGGTCGTCTCACTCATTCCGATCTGCTTTATGACCAAAAAAACCTGCGCTACTCCATGGCAAATATCGTCTAACTGAACTTCTAATTCAAGATGTTCACAGAGAGCATCTTCATCCTGGCCTGCAGACGTTACAGTTCCTGTTATCGCAGAACTTTTGGATATTATCTTCAAGACGTATAATCGTCACTGTCTTTCTAAGTGCCTTAACTGTTTCAAAGTCACACCTATCCCGTTTCAGCCTCCTATGGGCGACTTATCCTCCACCAGGGTTAATCAAATTAAGTCATTGCAGTGTACCGTGGTAGATTACGCAGGGCCGGTGTTTATTACCCTAGGGAATTCTAGAGGTGTAAAGTCTCAAAAGGCATATATATGCTTGTTTATTTGTTTTGCCACTAAGGCAATACACTTGCCTCAGATTTAACATCTGATTGTTTTCTAGCGGCCTTAGGGCGATTTATCTCTCGAAGAGGTCGTTGTTCATGTTTATTTTCAAATTGTGGTAAAAACTTTATTGGGACTAAAAGGATGTTGGCTAACTTCATGCGTTTAGCCGCAGAAATAGAAATAATTTCTTGGTTGTTCAATCCCCTTCTGCTCCCCACTTCGGGAGACTTTGTGAATCCGGCGTGAAATCCTTTAAATCACATCTCCTTCGTGTAATAGGTGATCAAATCCTAACATATGAAGAAATGTATACCGTCCTTGTGCAGATTGAGGATGTTTTAAATTCTCGGCCTCTATACCCTCTAAGTTCTGACTCTCAAGACCTGTCCGTACTCACTCCTGGACATTTTTTTTACCTTAGAACCTCTTACAACGCTTACCGATCCAGACCTTTCAAATATAGCTATGAACTTATTCAACGGTTACAGCGAGGTTTTTAGAAGCGTTGGCATATTGAATATCTTCATACATTTCAACAACGAAGTAAATGGTTAAAATCTATACCGATAACCATCGCTACTGGAACATTAGTTCTTATTAAACATGATATACCTCCATCATTAAAGTAGCGCTTCGGAAGAGTTGAAATCCTTCATCCAGGCAAGGATGGAATTTGTCGCGTTGTGATTGTGTGGAATTTTCAAGGTCTAATGCAAAGGCCACTTGTAACGTTATGTCCTTTGCCGATTTCAGATAACGAAAATGACTATCATTTTAGATGGGCGGTAATGTTACGGTCACACCCTGTATATATTAGTTAAGTGTAATGTAATCATAGTGGTAATAGCTTAGTAATATTATTTTTCTATATTTTCGTTGATTAGAGCAGTTCTTATAATTATTATTTTTAATTTCCTATTTTTATTTATTTTCTTTCGCGTTATGTCTTTTTGGAAAGGGTCAGACTCCGAGTCGAGAAGACGCGCGTAGAAATAACTAAATGACGTGTGGGATTGCGAGATCAGCTCCCGTGATAAGTGGTGTGCACGCTAAAATAAAACCCTCGTATAATCTCAATAATAAGGTGCCGATTATTCTCTGGAAAAGTGACCCTATTGCTGATTCATCCAGATCGCAGACTGACAACAAGAAAAGGTAGGTCAAAGCCTTTCCAAAAACCTCGATTTTTATTTACTGTTATAACTTCATTACTCTCCAGGTCCTCTGGATTCTCCATACAGTCCAAATCGAAGCTCTCCTAAAAAACAAGTTTCAGACGTTTTCAAATAATTTATTCAGCCAATAGACCAATTACATGTGGATAGGACCTGACGTCCTATTCAAAGAAAAAAAGAATAGAGTTCCTCAATCGAGAGTCTGACCATACAACATGCGGCGGCCATATTTACCTTTTTTTGTGCAGGCTTAGGGGCTTAACATAAAAACGCACACAACTATTTCTGAAACAGTTTTATTAAAAAAAAAAATCGATCAAATGTATAAAATGTATAAAAACTAATTTCTAAATTAGTGTTTGCGGAACATAAATAATTGTAATTTTCCCTAAATAGTACTTCCATTTTCATAAACAATTCAAATGATTTTGCATTTACATAAAATAAGGTACCTATTTAATTGTGTTCTAAATTAGTTAACTTGAAATGCTACAACATAAATTTCTTTATTGCATGTTTTATTTTATTGTATTTTGTTAACTTAAATGCAAGTATAATTTTTTTCCGTATAGATTATTTTAAACAAACTAATTTGAAACCACATGGTTTTATATTTTTGTAATGCAATCAAAAATGTTTTGTAAAGTTTATCTAACGAAGCTTAATCTTTTGAGAATTCATTCAAAAATAAACCGTTAATTAATTTTGCATATTATAAATTGGGAAATAATTAAGCGCACTTAAAAAACAAACAATATTAAAATGTATATAATAATAAAGTACCATTAGATAGAGATAAGTGGGTTTCAATCGCTTTTTTTAGTTTTGAAAATATGTGGTAGTTTTTTGTACGAACTTTTATGAGGATGAAGCTTTTTTGAGTACATTTAATTAATCTTACTTCTCTATCACTGTTTATAAAACTATAACAACTAAGATAAGTCAAGGGGAAAAGAGATAATGTATAAACATTATCACTTTTCCCCCTTACTTATATAAGAAGTATTAAATAATATTATTTTAGGTTTTATGTAGCATGTAAAAGGTTGTGTAGTTTATCCACTGCATGAAACTTTTAATGTCAAAATTCACCTTTGCGGGTTTATAGTAGTATAGACTGTAAGTATTTCTCTTTTCGAGACGAAAAGTGAAACAACGTTTTTTTCGTTTTTGTAATTATCTTTAAATGTATTTAGTGGATACCTTTAAAATATCAAAATGAATTAAGATGATATTAAACCAGCCATTTTACTCAAATGAGACTATTGCTGAACCGCCAAAAAGACATCATTTGTAACCATTTAACACTAGTTAGGATTACCGCTAACGGAATAATGGTCTCATGCCCATTTATGTGGTGACCTAATTAGTAAGTTGCAGTTCTCACAATTTAAGGATAAATAGTTTAGAGGGAAATCAGCAGCTGTAGGTACTTATTTTCACGATGAAAATATTTATTTGCTAGGTATAGAGCGTAAAATAAAGTAATTCTATCTTAAAATTATATAAAAAGGGAGAAATGATACGGACTGGCTGACTTATAAAAATAAATTGCTTTTATAACTTAATTGTCTCCTATATAAGGTGTTTGTTTTAATATCGTTATTCAATTTGTGGTTTCATTTTTCAAGATACAGTTAGTAATTGGAGTAAAGTACATTTTCCGCTATATTTATAACAATTCTCTCAGTTTGTAACAGGTGTATAGTTTTATTTTATAAATTATTTTTAAATCTCTTATTTAACAACAACCTATTTTCGCTACTAGGGCCAATCACCAACGCCAGAAGATATAATATGCTCATCAGCGTTTGTATAAGCACTAGCACAGCCGCGAAATAACGAGAAATGGCAACACTGCTGGAGTTCTACTAGTCTGCATTAAATGTGATGCCAAATATTACTCAAACAACGCAATTAATACGTATATTTCTGGATATGCATCCCATGAGATATTGGAAAAATTTATTTGTGATATTTTAAAATCTAGGTAAATTTTTGTTTCCATATTAGGTGAATGTAAAAATGTGAAAGGGTTTCATTTGCTTATCAACTCATTACTAGTAGTAAGGCGCATCCACATACACAATGGCAAGTATTGTGATACGAATTTTATTAATATTAAGTTGTTAATATTGAGATATTAACACTACATTTTGTTGGCTTTGCCGAGCAATGAAATATATTTTCAGTGTAGTGAGGTATTAGTCTAATCTACTCGAAAAATGTGATATTTCATCTACTAAGTACATTTTGTTCACTCATGACTTCACTGTTATTTAAGAGTTAAAAGGCGAAATCTTCAAGGAAGAATTAAACGAGACCGATAAGATCTCACTCCGAAAGGCTAATTTCACCTATAAATTAATGACGTTGATATTCTGAGTCTTATAGCAGACTATCAACTTTTTTTCAACTGACTGATACGGTAAATCGATTTCTTAGGGTCATATTTGTAAGAAGAAGATACTCTGGTTCAATTCTTCTAAAGTCTCCTATAGCTCAACAGCGGCGTTCACGTCTTTGTTCTTCTTCTCAAACACACCAACATTTAAAGAGGACAGAGTCATACATTTGACAAATTGGAACACCGATTTGCCAAAAACAAATTTCTGATTCATATATTTAAGTGATCCGTTATGGATTCTCTTAATCCAGTTGAAGGAACTCAACTATTGGACGTAGTGGGATCAAACTATCTAAGTTGTTAGCTAATTGTTCAATTTCAGTGGAATGTATTTCAGGTGAGCTTCGTGCATTCTTTATTTATTTAAGGCCAATAATTCATACACAGTTGCAAGGTGGCATTTAAGCACTTGGTTCAATATCCGGTGAGTGGCGATTGCCCTTAGCAAAAATTTATTAAAATGGTGGGTACAAAGGTTTATGAAAACAGCATCAGCCACTAATTATAAATAAGTTAAAGTTGCGAATTCGATAGTAAATTGATACCAGACCAGACGAGATGTCTTTGAAAGTTTTCCGCGATTTGGGTTCCAAATTCCTGGAGCGCTTAGAACAGGAGATATCTCGAAAATACAAACTTTAAAAATTTAATTGCGTATGGTGAATATACAGTGTGTCCGTAAAATATGGAATAAATTCATTACTTCTTAAACCAACAATATTTAGAAAAAATCCTTAGTCACGTTGATTTTTAATTTTAATTGCGCACCTTATCCTATATATTTTTTTTTTTGGTTATGACGTTCATCACTGTTTCCATTACGACGTCATCGATATTTTTTTAAATGAAACACACTATATATTTTTGGGTTCTGCTTGAACAGCCGATTCCAAATTAGCACACTGTAGGTCTAAAATTGATAAGTTAGAAGATACGGCCATTTAAAAAAAAACAAGTAAAAAAGTAATATAAATATGTTATTTATTAATTTTTGAAGTAGGCTAGTTTTGCCAGCTAGCTAGCTTTATTATTTTGTTTAATTATTATCATCTTTGACAGTGAACCACTTAATAATACTTTACCCCATTAGTGGTTCCTCAATAATTGTTGTCGATTTATTTTAATTTATAACATGAGTGTATCTGTAAAGCAGAGAATTTCATTCTTACGAAGATTGGTATGGTGATAGGATGCAAACTCAACAAGCAGTATGTAATTTATTTAATACTAAATATCCAAAACAATTCATAACTCAATCGACAGTGAGTAAAATTGAAAAAAATATTAGAGAGACTGGTACGGTGATTTACCCAAAATAGGTCGCCCAGGTGTTGATGAGGATAAATATTTTACTGGCTATTGAAGAAATTCCAAATACCAGCGTTGGCCAAGTTAGTAGTGACTAATATGTTACTAAAACATCAGTACATACAGTATTAAAATTAGAAAAATGGCATCTCTTTAAGATTCAGCTTGTAAAAGAACTAAGTGATGATGATCTAGATCGGAGGTTACATTTTGTAAAACGATGAATATGTGCAATGGTGATCCTCTTCTGATCAAAAATATTATTTTCTCCGATAAATGCACTTTCAAATTAAATGGTGAAATGAATCGTCAGAATTGTAGATACTGGGCAAGGGAAAACTCTCAATGGATGCGGGAGCAGCACACTCAGTATCCACAAAAGGTAAATGTATGGGCGGGAATTATAAGAAATAGAAAGATTGGACCCTATTTTTTGGATGAAACTGTAAATGAATTGGTATATCTCTAATTTTTAATGGGCTATCTCATGCCAACGTTATCAAATTTATTCCCCAGTAGAATTAATCCTGGAAATGTTGACGAAAGCCTGTAGTATCATCAGGTTGGTGCGCCTCCCCATTATGCAGTAGACGTCGAAGGTATCTTGACCAAATATTTCTGAACAGGTGGATTGGTAGACATGGACCCATCGAATGGCCACCAAGGTCACGGGACGTCAATCCATTAAATTATTTTCTGTGGAGCCATCTAAGAAAGTTAGTTTATAAGACCAAACCGGAAAATATTGTTGAATTAAAAGAGAGAATTAGAACAGAAATAAACAACATTTCTCAAGAAATTATAAACAAGATTCAGCAACACTTTATTCATCATTCAGGCTACTGTCAGCTACAACAAGAAGTACAGTTCGAATATTTACTATGAATTGTTTTTATTATTAACTAGCCATTAGTTCTAGTGACTATTATTTGTTCAAACAAAACATGAAAACCGTTGCCAATTACTTGGGGATCAGAACTTCCTCACCGTAATAAAACTCGACGTGTGGTGGAGTTTATAATAAAAGTAATTTTTGACGTTTCAAAAAAGTCACATATTGTGACGTTTCAAGAAAGTCTCATTTTGACGTTTCAAAAAAGTCACTTTGACGTTTCAAAAGTCACATTTTTTTGACGTTTTCAAAAAAAGTCACTTTGACGTTTAAAAAAGTCACATTTTTTGACGTTTCAAAAATTGGGACCGACTTTGCTCATCAACGAACTCAATCTCTTCCTTGACCTCTAGAATGTGTGTACCAAATTTGAAAGCTTTATCTCAAAAACGGTAGCTGCTATCACGAACCAGACAGAGAGACACACAAACAAAAAAAATTTTTCTGTCTGAAATTTTCTATATCGTCATAATTCGTCGAGATTCATCCAGAAATGCTATAAAAATTTTAAAAAAATTTTTCACGAATACATAACTTTCTTACTTTAAGGGGTGAGGAAGTAAAATTAGTAATTTCTTATATCAAAATGGCCGTATCTTCCAACTATCAATGACGTCATACCGGAGACATTGATGATCGTCATAACCAAAAAAATGAAGGATAATGTGCGCAACTGATATTAAAAATCGACGTGTCCGAGGATTTTTTCTAAATATTTTTGGTTTAAGAAATAATAAATCTATTCCATACTTTACAGACACACCGTAAGTATCACACTACTTGCTGATAATTAATAATTACTTAAAAATGAATATCTACTACGGGACAACATGTGTATTCCGACTCCATTCAAACTCATTCATTTGCAGAAAATGTTCATGTCTTCATAATATGCAATATTTTATTTTTACACCATTCGTTAAACTCATTAAATAAATTTTGACTAAAAGGAATTACTATTTCCTATAAAAAAATTATTTTTTTTAATATTTTAATGATTACTGTTTGTGTATTTTCCAAACAGCATATCAAAATATAAAATTATGTCAAATTTTTAAAAGAAAAAAATATACTTGTAATCGACTACTTTAGAAACACACGTTATAAGTTTTTTGTATACATTTAGTGTATACTTTATTTGTTAACTCTTACCCCCGTTTTCATAATCAAATTTAAATTTAAAGTTATTTTAAATTTTGACGTTTGCATTTAATATACAATGTATTTAAAGTGACTAGTTAAAGTGAGATTTAAAATTTATTATGAAAATGGACCTTAAGAGGGCTAATCGAACCAGTGTTCGTAAGGTAATTTTTCAAAATTTATTTCTTCCATACGGTTTGGTCAAATTACACCAAATTTGGAGGATCAGTTGTTGAAAGTGTACTAGAGGGTACATGTATATCTATTTTAATTAATTTTCACTTTATGTAGGGAAAATTTATACTGTAAATATAAGTTAAATTTGGACGTGATTAGCTCCTGAATTATGATATCAATCGGTAAAATTCGAGGTAAAATTCATACATGTCGTCTAGAATGAATCTTCATAATTATGCTCAGCAAGTTTCAAACTTTTATTCCGTACCATTTGGTTAAAAAGAATGTTCTAAATAAGTATCTTTGTCACTACAAGTGGAGCAAGGAAATGTTACCTCTATCGGGAATCGCACCTTAATGAAGTCGGTGAATAAAACGTCCAGTGAAGGTATAGTCAAGAGCAAAATTATTCAGCGGCGCATGTATAAAAACTTTCTAGAGAGTGACACAGCTATCCGAAGCTTTTTCCCGACTAGGCCCCTTAATACACGATAAATTTAGACATGCAATCTTATGCTTGAATTTCAGCGAATGTAGGTAATTTACATGGTTAAGTACTTAAGCACAGGTATTTCGTATAAATCAATATAATAACAATACGAAACTAGTCCTGTAAATTTAATTTTCGTAACGTTCCTACAAAATTAGTGTGATATAGTTAAATATCCACTATTAGTCACCAGCTGTTAGCTAAGTTAGTCTCGCATTTAGAACCATACTTATCAAAACAGTCACTTAATTATGCTCTTTTAAAAGTCATAGATCAATTAATTTATAAATGAGCTTGATATTTAAAAATGTACCTATGTGAACCAACCAAAGGTGGAGTTAAAATGCATCGTAAATATGACCCAAGTAAAATGAAAATAGATTTCAGCATACTTTTACTGTCGCCGGTAGAGGAAAATATATACATTTTTTTGAAATATTTCGAAAATATGCCAGTATACAATGTTTTATAAGGTATCAATCAGGAAAATATTTGTTTCACGCAATAACTAATAATATGTTTGCAAAAATATCTACTCTTTATTTAATTTTTAGTATGGAAAACCTGCTGCTTATACTGGGCACTCTTTTAGAAGAACATTTGCAATGCTATTATCCAACATAGGAATTGATGTACTTGGTTTGAAAATTTATGATGGATGAAAATCTTCAACAGTAACAGAAGATTACGCTGTAGATTCGCTTTAAAACAAGTTAGAAGGTGCAAATTTTTAAGCGTCGACAATGTGGAACTAAACAAATATTATAATTATAATTATTCCGATTCATAATATTACTAATTGCTCTAACTTCCCTTTTACGTTTAACATAAATAACTTTAACCTACCAATTTTATATTGATATAATAATGTTCTAATTCTTTATCGATTAGGAGATAAATGAATATAAACATATAAACAGTAAGTTCCAACTATAATCGCAAATGAAGACATTAATTTATCTACTTACAAGAGCGGTAGTAGAAGAAAGGATTTATAGTCTACCTACTGCTACTATCAATTCAAAGGATTCCTAAAATAATACGGTTGATGAAAGTAACTCAACCACGCGTCTGATATAAAAAAAACCGCTGCCAATTACTTGGGGGATCACTATTTCCTCACCGTAGTAAAACTCGACATGTGGAATTTATAATAACAGTAAATTTTGACGTTTCAAAATAGTCACATTTTTTGACGTTTCAAGAAAGTCACATTTTGACGTTTCAAAAAAGTCACTCTGACTTTTTAAAAAAGTCATATTTTGACGTTTCAAAAAAGTCACATTGGAGGAATGTCACTAATATTTTTTTTAGACATTGGGACCGATTTTGCTCATCTACGAACTCAATCTCTTCCATAATCTCTAGAATATGTGTACCAAATTTGAAAGCTTTATCTCAAAAACTGTAGCTACTATTGCGAACCAGACACACAGACAGAAAATTTTTTTCAGTCTGAACTTTTGTGTATCGGCATAATTCGTCGAGATTCGTCCAGAAATGCAATAAAAATTGTCAAAAATTTTTTCACGAATACATAACTTGAGGAAGTAATATAAGTTATATTTGTTATAAAATAATTCATGTTGACATATATATATATATATATATATATATATATATATATATATATATATATATATATATATATATATATATATATATATATTAAACTTACTGTTTTTTCTTGGGAATTTGGTTCTTGTTTTAATAATTAATTTTTTAAATTGTGATGGAATTCATTTATTACTATTTTTTTTCCGTATAAACGTTTCGGTATGGATTTATACCTTTTTCAATATATTCTAAAATTGAATTACTAAAATTAACTTACTGTCTATGATTACATAAATTCAAATTAATTAACATACCTTAAATTTAGATTCTTAAATGTGGCACTAAACTACTTTATTAACGTCTTTTTTTTTAATGGTTCTTGTACACTTTTAATTATATTTCTTTTTGTATATCATTGCTCTGTTCTCTCTATGAGCACAAACGATGAACTGATTTTTAAAATATACTATTTTGTTAGTTTCTTCTCCACCATGTGTTGGGTTATTGTTTAATCTTTTAAAGAGGCTGGCAAGTGCCTTAAAATATTTGTATCGGTTTAGGTACCTACGTTTGTTTACAGACTTTCGTTTCTGTTTCATACTTGACCAATTTTTATTATAGGTTTTGATTGTTTTTTTAATTATTATTATTATCTCTAGTGAGATTAAGAATTTTTATTTCTATGTTGTTGTTTGATTGAAAGTTAATGTTTTTTTAAATTTTATGTGGTGGTTATTTTATTCGTTTGTTTAAGTAGTAAGTTGTTGTAGATTTTATTTAAGTTTTGTGTGTCTGTTTTGTCATTTACTGTGTTTGGATTTTTTTATTTCTATCATTTCGAGAATTTCTCTTTCCTTGTTGTGGGTTTCCGTTGCAATTATTTTTGTATTGTTCAAGTCGAATTTGTGTTTTGTTGTTTGTGTATGTTTTGTAAGAGCCGTTTTATTAATTTTATCATATTTATGTGCCTGAATTCTTTTTTTCTAAATGTTGGGAAGTTTGTCCTATATATACTTTGTTGCAGTTTTCACAAGGTATTTCATATATTACGTGAGTTTTTTTTGAAGAAGAAAGAAAAGAGAAATTCTCGAAATGATAGAAATAAAAAAAATCCAAACACAGTAAATGACAAAACAGACACAATTATATATATATATATATATATATATATATATATATATATATATATATATATATATATATATATATATATATATATATATATATATATATATATATATATATAAATTAAATATGATTTCAAGGAAACAACTACTCAGAGGGCAAATACCCCGACCTGCATTGAATTACAGCTTCAAATCATGATAGATGGAAAGCCAATATCATTTGTCAATTCCTAACCAGACATAGATCGATTTCGAACTTATTTGTTCTCTTCAGTATGCCATAGGTTATGGAACAGACAAATGATAGTGGCCAACCTGCTAGTTATATACTAACTAAGGTGAAGTGAATAGTGGTGAGAGGTATGAAACTTCTGATATGGTCTGAATGCTACTATCCGACCGACATCCTAGATGTCTCTGTGGCGGATAGCGACTTGCATCACAGCAAGTACCGAGAGCGGCGACCCTTAGCCCAGGTGGACTAAACTAATGTGTTATTAAATATGATTTGAAGGAAACAACTACTCAGCGGGCAAATACCCCGACCTGCATTGAATTACACCTTCAAATCATGAGAGATGGAAAGCCAATATCAAGCCAATATATATATATATATATATATATATATATATATATATATATATATATATATATATATATATATATATATATAAAAAAAAAAAAATGTCGTTCAGACAACCACGGTCCCTCTCGGGGCCTATCACCTACGCGGGAGTATACCCGGAAAACGAATTTAACATATATATATATATATATATATATATATATATATATATATATATATATATATATATATATATGTATATATATGTAAAGAAATAAACCACTAATGACGAATTAAACATGTATGGGTGAATTCTATTAACAAATAAATCAAGTGCCAAGGTCAACTTTAAGCACATCCAATTTTAACGTCAAATTATTTGTACACTTACTAGTTTTCTAGAGCTTAAATAGTACTAAAGTACTCTCTTATATAATTTTTGTGTGTTGCTTTCAGGGGCTATATCTTTATGCTCTTAATATTTGGTATATAATTAGTTTACTAAGACAAAACGTAGGAAAAAATTAATTAAATTTAATCACCAATAAATCAGCTATATTAATTAAAGTTCAGAATGACAAACAATTGAATATTCAATTACCAATTTTCGATACATTATGTATATTTGGACCTTCAGTGATACATAGAATAAAAATAATTAAAGTAAATAAAATGACACATTTTAATAGTTGTAACGTACATAACAATCAAAATTTATATAATAGTACTAATAGACACAAAACTCTATCAACAAGTAAACAAAAATTATATTTTATGCAAGTTTACAAAGGCACGTTGTCAAGTGTAATTTGAATTTTATGTAAAGTTCCACATGTGTAACAGAAATATCATCTGCATAATCGCGGTAATGTCATGTTAAATGTGAATTGATTAATCGTTAATGTAAATTAAAATTAATAGGGGCTTTAAAATTGAGCCTTGAGGAACAAGAATACTTATATTGTGAATCAGATTGAAAATCATTGAAATTTACCAGAAGACTACAATTAATAAGACACAATTGAGGCCTTGGTGCAATAATTAGCCATCTGTTTTGAAAAATCTGAAAAAAAAAGGTATATTCCTCACTGCTTCAAAAAATGTAAATTATTATAAAGAATATTTTATTCAAAAAATTAAAGTAGGACTGTACTAGTAATAAAAAATTAAAGTAATTAATAATAAAAAATTATACTACCTGGTTTATTAAATATTTTGAAGAAACTGATGCATATGGTGTATATCTCATTATTGCATCAAAACCTTCAATTGTAAAACGAGAAACTCTTTAAACTTACTTCTGATATTATATAACTTCTTAATTTTTCCCCATTATATAAAAAAATTTATACAATACATTACTTATTAATGAAAAGGAGTTAATGTTCGACGTAGCGAAGTTAAATTGCACTTTTCTAACAAACATATTAAAAGAAAAGATGCTTATGTAAGTTGACTTATGCAAGGTTGCGATTTCATATAGCTTCTATTCAAACTAAATTATGATGAATTATGTTATAACCTCCAACCCTGTCCGAACTTATCAGTAGTCTGTTATTAATAAAGAAATATTGATCATGTCAAGTCAATGCCAAGAGTATAATACATGTACTAACAAAACGTGACGCTTTGCGGCCCCTTTGTGTAACGCAACATATTATCAAACTTTATGCCATTATGGCGCTAAAAAAAATATTTAATCAGTTGCTTTGTGAAATATTGTTGTTAGCATAATGTTAATATACATAGCTTAAAATTGATAATTGCATTCAAACTGTGTTCTGTAACACTTTAGTGTATTTTATTTTTAGAGGTGTACCTAATTTTATGTAAATTATCAGGTTTGCTAATAAGCTACTCAAAAGATAATACAGAATTTACATAAATTCTAAACTAAATTGTTCGCCTGTGTACTCTGATTATTATCCCATCTCAAAATTTTTTTTCTTCGAAAGGCGATTGGCAATTGTAGAATATACACAAATTTTGCTTTAATGTTTTTCCTAAACTAACACAAGGCCGTAAACAAAAGTATTAAATTTTTATAAAGTTTGATATAGTGTCAAATTTTTCACAAAAAAAAATTCTTTTATGTACTATCCCAGGCGAACAATTTCTCATGGTTCATTTTACCTTTGTATCTGTGGTTTTAGTCAGGCTAGCGATCCATTTCCATTTCTGTTTAAAATTATGAAAATTTTCACCAAACGACTTCATGTTTGTATTCAAAAAATGGTGAACATTTAAAAAAAACCAGGTCTTTTCGGTCTTTAAAACATAACATTAAAATTTTCATAGAATCAATTTTAACAAGAATTAAATCTGTATTTCAATTTGTTCAAAAGTTATTACGTTTACAAAATGGTAACATAATTTAACTCAATCCTGTACATCTGCCATCTAGCTTTCCTCACCAAACGGCATCTTTCTAACATAGTAGTATCATTTGATACATTGAATCACAAAATACTCTGTAATAAGCTTACTTTCCTCGGGTTTGATAAAGACTCGGTGACAGAACTCAAAGAGAACGTTTGAAATGTAATGTATCGTGCCACTTTCTTTTAAGTTCAATGTTCCACAAGGGCCTATACTTGGTCTCTTACTATTTCAAATTTACTTTTCCTATTTTCACTCTGTGATCTCCACATTAGATATTCATCACTATGCAGATGACACACAGTTATATCACAGTTTTTCTACTGACATCTTTCTGGCATACTCGATCAATTTGATCTTGCAGAAACTTCCCGAAGTTTTTCATATTTCTGCATGGTGGAATATGGTCAGATAAACTCTGCTGAAGAGAATCTCTGACATGCTTAATTGAGTTGAGGTCTGATCAACTGAAATGTAAACACAACGATTTATTTCTATTTTTTGTATCGTTTGCAAAACAATTCTTGCTTGCATTAAGGGGTTTGCATTGTAGTCCCAAAAGTTAATTCGACTCTGACAAATATTCAAAAATCAACGACGTACTATAAGATTATTTCATCACTATATGCATGACTGTTCACACCTCAAGATTTGTACGACCTCCAACTGCCCAAATCAAATTACTACCATCTCTATACAACACAAGTTACTGCCACATGTTAGACTTATTGATTAACTCAACATCATGATTTTTTCTAGTTGATTTGGGATATCTTACAGAGCGATAAAATGAATCTCTATTTCCTTTATGGCTGGACATATCTTTTTCTCCGCATTGTATGAGAATGTTCTTGTTGAAATGAATAAATGGATGCATTCTTGCCATTAAAATTGTTTGACGATCTCCCTTCACAGAAGAGCGTTTTATCCACTATTAGATCTTCTTCTCGGTGCCCTTCTTGCTTGAAGACTTTGAGGAATGATATTTATGCTAGACGTTACTTTAAATATTTTCCAATGATGAAGTATGGATAATTATCCATCCAGGTATCTTAAAGTTATAAAATGATACACTTTTAATCACACAGTATTATAACATGGTCCATTTTATTGAAACAGTATTGAATATAATAATAATATAATAATAATAATGATAATAATAATAATAATGGCGATAAAGAAAACATTGAAGAGGCGGGTGAGGAGTATGGAACAAAACAATTTGTTCCGTACGAATCCTTCCCGCCTCTTTCAAGAGCCACAGCGTGTTGTCGAGAATCCGCCGACTGTAGAAGATGTCGAAACCTTCTGGAAGGGAATCTACGAAACGTCGCGTCCATTCAATAGCGACACTCCATCAATTGTACACTTCGAGGCTCTGTGTCACAGACATCTTGGAGAGCCAGAAGAAGTGTGCCCGGCAATCAGTACGGAGGAAGTCCAACAAGCACTTGTTGGTACCAAGAACTTCGCTGCCCCGGGCCCAGACGGCATTAACAACTGGCGGTGGAAGAAATTTCCTTCCACTCACCGCCGTCTGGCGCGAGTTTTTCAACTCATGGTTGAACGAGGGGCAGCAGATTCCGGACTGGTTCGTCGAGGGACGTACTGTGCTTATCCCCAAAAAGGGGGATCTTTCCGACCCGAGGAATTATAGGCCGATCACTTGCCTTAACTCCTGCTACAAGATATTTACACGTATCTTGTATGCTAGGACGCTGAGGTCTGTTGATCTGGTCTTCCAGCAGATACACGAACAGCGTGGTGCCAAGAAGGGCATGGCAAGTTGCAAGGACAGCCTGCTGATAGACCGCTGTATTACACAGGATTCTGTGCAATACAAGCGGAATCTATCGATGGCCTGGATTGATTACCGCAAGGCATTTGATACAACATCGCATGAGCTATTGTTGTACTTGCTCGAATGTCTTGCGGTACCGCCAAACCCGCGGATATCAATGTGGGCCACCCAGCGACCGGAGGCATAAGGTCACCCATCTATTTTATATGGATGACCTTAAACTTTATGCCTCCGGAGAGCGCGAACTACAAAACGCTCTTAGGGTGGTCGAAGAATATACGCGGGCAATTAGTATGGAGTTCGGGTTGGACAAATGTGCAGTCGTCCACCTCAAGAGAGGACGATGCGGGGAATTTCCTGAAGATGCGCAGCTCGCAGACGGAAGCATCCTAAGACATCTGGATGCCGGAGAGACCTATACATATCTGGGTGTGCAACAAAGGCACATCCAGGATGTATCACAAATAAAAGATTCTCTCCGCGGCAAGTACAGACACCGCCTCCGAAAGATTTGGTCTTCCGAACTTTCGGGGAAGAACAAGGTGTCTGCAACTAATATGCTTGCCGTTCCGATTCTGCTCTACTCCTTCGGAGTAGTAAAGTGGAGGGTAGATGAGCTGCGTCAATTAGACAGAGATACCCGCAAGATGATGAATATTCACAGAAGTATTCATCCTAGATCGTCCGTTCCTCGTGTGTACCTCCCACGTCAACGGGGGGCCGAGGACTCTTGAGCCTGGAGTGTACGCATGGCAGAGTAGTACTGAGTATGGCATGTAACATACTCAGGAGCTCAGATCCCCTCCTGCGTTTCGTAAAACTTCACGAAACTATAGGAGTGGGAGCAGGATTGTTCAAGGCAGCAAAAAGAGCCGCAGATGAACTCGGTCTCGCATTTGACATCAGGCGAGGAGGCCGGCGAGGTGCTGATGTTGAGTCAGTCACCGAACTTCAGCCAAATCGTCTGAAAGCCCGAATTAGAGCTGCCGAACAGGAAAATCTGTTTCGGCAGCATGTCGATAAACCCCAGCATGGTGTCTTCTATAAGAACATAGAAACACTGGGTTTATCGACCAGGCTGACCTTCGCCTTTCTAAGGTCAGCAGGGCTTAAGTCGGAGACCGAGGGATTCATTATGGCCTGTCAAGATGGTGTTATCAACACCTTGGTCTACCGTAGCCGCGTGTGGCGTGTAGAGGTTCCTGATATCAACTGCAGGACCTGCCATCAGGCGCCGGAATCGCTCATGCACTTACTTTCTGCATGCCCTATATATGCGATTTCGGCCTACATCCACCGACATAACGCGGCTTTACGAGTGCTATACTACCATCTAAGGCACTCGTACGGGGTAGACCAGACACCAGTGCTGCCTTACGTCCCCGGAGATATTGAGTCCGTTGTCGAGAACGAGAAATGCCGGATTTACTGGAACTACTCGTTCCCGACTGTCAGGCTAATCCAAGCCAACAAGCCTGACATAGTCCTCCTCGACCATCAACTCAAGGTGATGTATGTTATCGAGTTCTCGGCACCTGCGGAGAAAAACATCACCTTGAAGGAGGAGGAGAAACGGACCAAATATCGCGATCTCCGGTACGAGCTCCAAGTGCTGTACCCAGGCTACTCGGTCAAAATGGTCGTCCTTATTATCGGTGTACTCGGAGGGATAAAGCCTACGCTGCTCTCGGAACTGAAGATCATACCGGCCTGCCAAAAACCAGCCGAGTGGCTGGCAGGTCAAATGCAGAAGGCGGTCATTCTAGGTTCTCTCCGTCTGCTTAGGGCACACGATTCTGGTATCTACAGTCACTAACCCTGCGGGATGTGGGGAGTGGCTGTAGTTGATGCGCCGGCGCGACTCCCGTGAGGCGTCGGAGGCCACGGGAGGACTGACCGGCATCGGGAAACCGAAAAAAAAAAAAAAAAAAAAAAAAAGTGCGGAATGTGGGGAGTGGCTGTAGTTGATGCGCCGGCGCGACTCCCGTTAGGCGTCGGAGGCCACGGGGAGGACTGACCGGCATCGGATATTCCGAAAAAAAAAAATAATAATAGTGTCTTTATTTTTACGAAAAATATCAATTTACAATAATTATGCATGAACGAGATGGCGCTATTCAACAGAGTTGCTCTTCCATACAACCATCTTAATTACAAAAATAATAATAATGATAAAAATAAACAACTTACAAACAATAAAAAAAGAAGATAAGAATTATTAATGATGATATACAGCAACAAATAACTAACCACAAATACTAATATATAATAATGAGATGTAACTAGGTATTTTGTCTTTTATTTAGAATGTGGCCTTTGACTTATGTTCTAAATGAAGTAACACTGGAGAGTTTTCTAAGTTCATTAGGAATATAATTATAGATTTTTAAGGCGTTAAAACTAAAGGAACGTTTAAATGAGGCGGTATTATGTTTAGGTATATTAAAGAGATCGTGGTGTCTAGTAATACGTGTATGTATGTCACTACCTTTTACAAGCTTACTATATAGATATTGCGGTGATTTTGAGGTGATTAGTCTGAAGACCAGACAAGCCAAATGCACTTGAAACCTTTCATCGAGACTAAGCCAATTAGCTAACTCCCATATTAAGTGAAATGTTTAAAATTACATTGAAACTTTGATACTTTATCAAAATATTCGAATATTCATTACAGCTTTGATACAGATGGTCGCGTATGTCTACCGTGTAAAATTTTGCAATTTGTTAGTTGCAACTTAGTACCATAATTACTGGATTTTTCAAATGCTACCACTTATTTGCAAATTGACAAATATATTTTCACTGCATTGATAGAAACTTTTTTGATATACAACTTAAGTTTTCTCTTGCCTATTATAAACTAGGTAATACAGTGAAAAATATTTATTTCAGAACGTTTCAGATCATTATTATGCAAAGATAATATTTAAGTAACGAGGACGCCAACTGGGTCGTTTGCAACAAATTATAATTTATAATTAGCATCGGGTTCGTCGAAATAGTTAACAATTCAAAATTTTTACAAGTACAAGATTTGGTTAAGAATTTATGCAGATTTTGTATTCACATTTGAGTAGCTTAGATTATTTAAACTTTTCCTCTTGAGTTTTCACTTCATGAAAGCCATTACAAATGTATAAATCTTTTTTTTTCCAAAAATGGCAGAGATCTGACCAGATCTGGAAATTGTAAATTTTCTTCATTTCAGAAAACTTGCCTGCTTCGAAATCAGTTCAGATTTGCAAGACTTCTTTTCTAAATTTTAGAAATGTGTCAGTTAGTCATCGATCGTTTCGATTTGTTGTTGAAGTTGTGAGGGTTGTTGAAGTTATTGAATAGTCTGTGAACTGTGCTCACTGAGTTTAAACGATAAGTTTGAAATTGTTTTGAGTTTCATTCTGATTTGGTCTGTTAGTTTTTTTAATTTTTTTTTTAATCTTGTTTATAATAACATCCTAATGGATTTTAGAAGATTGCTGTTCCACCACTCAGCCAGGATAAACACACACAACAACTATTCCCTTCGACATTTTCCAGATGCCGCAGCTGAGACTGGAAATTAGGAGACATAAACATATCTGTGTTCTGTCACACAACAACGCTGTAGTCAATTATGCTACCGATTCGGTATTTAAAAATGCCAATATATAGCCATGCCCTAGCCAAAATTCGAGCCCGGAACACCTTGGCCTCAAGCCTAATGAATAAGCACTGAACCACTGAGATGGGTTTCTTTAAATTAATAAGGATTTGTTTGATTTTGCTGAGAACTAGGATTTTGACATGAAACTGATTTTAAAATATTTGATATTAATTTTTATTGGTTGGGAAACCTGTGGAACGATGTGATGGTTTGGGCGAAATAACTTTGATATAAACTAACCGGATCTGCTGAAAATCATTCTGGAACCTCTTTCTCCATTATTTTATTAACGTATCGTTTTTTTTTACAATAACTGCACATTTTTTAAATTTGTTGTAATTTCGGATGTTTAAATTATATAGATATTAATTAAAAATAAATAGAGATACAAATTGCAACATGTTATATGACCAAATAGATTTAAATAACTCGCGGTTATTAAACTTGGTTCAGATAATCTAATGCTGCTAATAAAAATCACACCATAATAATTTACTAACTTGAAAAACCCTCCATATTTAAAGACATAACAATTATGTACAATTGAAGGGGTCAATGCAAAAAGTCGTTAAGTCACATTTTGACGTTTTTGAGATATTGCAAATTGAAGATTTCAGTATCTTCCCACATCTGCAGATATTATTTTGAACTGCTGATTTTTTTACCACTTAAGGTTATATTGATGTGTAAAAACATGTAACAACACGTGTACCATAATTTAAATTTTTAAAAAATGAGATATACATATAACAAAAAAAAAAAATATGGACTTGGCAACTTTTTGCACCTGTCTGCATAATGATAAATAAAAATAAGAAAAACTCGACACTTTAAAAATATAGAATATATATAAATTAGACTTTTCTCTTAACATTATTCATAAATATCAGCATCACTTTCTATTATATTCCTCATCATTTCCAGTGTGTTTGCAATTGGGAGTAGCGACATTGACATCATTAATGAGGGCCCTTCTATAGAATTTAAATCACATGAAGTAACCAACGTCAACAGTTTGTCACGCATTCCAATTCCTTAGCCTTTATTTTCAGATGCCGTCACCATATGCCAGCTTGGCAGTATTGTACATTTTTTGGTTCATACCTACTTTGTAGAGGGGCATCTGTGAACATCTTCCTGTCATGGTCTTCCTGGCTTGTACAGAATTTCTAGTTTCAAAGACGTAGAACATAGTTTTCGAGATACCCTGTACGAAGGCATTTGTGTAAGGCTCGATCCAGTCTTTAAAATTTTCACTTCGGTTATACTATCATTTGGGTTTAAGAGTTCATTCGAGCGGAAGCTATGCTGAATAAATGCTACATTAAAGAGATTCTTTTTTCTGCACGACTGATAAGTTCAACATAAGTCTTAGGACTGTCCACGTTCTCTAGTCTTAATCTCTTTTTTAACACGCTTTTATTAGCTTCACTTGTATGTTTGCTTGTTTGTTTGTATGTTTGTTTGTAACCGACTCTTTGGACTCGATTTTAACCCACTTTAAACGGACAGATTTAATTGAAACTTTGTACACTTATTAAGAACCGGTAACAATACAATAATTTGATAAGTTTATATCATTATCCTGTTCAGGATCGCCAATCCTTTCCTCACGTATCCCTGCGTGAAAGCAAAGGCTTAATATGTCAGTAGATTCCATAATTGTTAATTAGCCCGGTGGTCGAGTGGGTTAAGGCACTCGACGCGAAACGACAGACTCATCCGGCGTGAGTTCGAACCTCACGGCTGAAATAAAAATTTTTTTTTTTTTCAGAAATATCTGTTGGATCGTAATATGTTATAATATCAGCATCAATAAGCAATATAAATATAGTTTAAAACAACTAAAAAACACGCTTTCATAGCACATCATACTAAAAAGTTAAAAATAAATATAGTTTAAAAAAACTAAAAAACACGCTTTTAAAGCACATCAAACTAAAAAGTGAAAAATAATTATTAATATAAACTGAAAATAATAATGAACGAAAAATACTAGTATTATTGTGAAAAAAGCGTGGGGTGCTCGATATACGAAAAATATTGCACAAAGCACCCCACGCTTTTTTCACAATAATACTAGTATTTTTCGTTCATTATTATTTTCAGTTTATATTAATAATTATTTTTCACTTTTTAGTTTGATGTGCTTTAAAAGCGTGTTTTTTTAGTTTTTTTAAACTATATTTATTTTCTATTGCCGCGAAATTAATAGGCATCATCGAATGGTCTGGTATTGGATACAACACTTCAATATGATTATAAATTTTTTTCTTGCACACCTGTTCCAAATAGGTGAAAAGAAGTCGATTTTTGTTCTAACTAAAAGCGTTGTCGCAAAATATCCTTAATTTGGTCTGTTCTGGATCTCTATGATTTTCTATGTAGTCAGATAAACAAGTTATAACTTCATTCGATCCTTTTAGAGCAATGTTTTCAGTATAAACATACATAGTGACTTTATGGGATTTTAGGTCGTGATTCTCAAAAACGTGTAGCCATAACTGACTCTCATAATATTCATCTTGTACATTAGTCACTGGTAATGGTAGATTTTGTTTCAAAATCGAAGCATATTACCATTTCTGTCTATCAGCCGATTTCTTCTGAGCTTCTGACAAGACGTTTTTGAAAACCTAGGCTTGCCTAAGGTGGAGTTCTTCATCTATATTGAGCTTTCTTAAAGCCACTGTATTAGATTCCATTTAGGCTTATCTGATATCAACTATAAACTTTGTGCAAACACTGCAGATATCCTTTCCGGGATAACCGAAAGAAATGTTGAATTCTTCATTAAAAAACCTTACAGAAAACTCCATAGGATACTTCGCTATCTGGGTGTTCTGTAATGAAGTTCTCATGTAGTTTCATTATGGAAACATCAGGATCAAGATATTTCCTATTACGACTATCACAACGTGTGGGAATCACGAGCTGGTAATTCGGAGATGAGCTTACGTACCAAATCAAGAATATCTGTGGGATTCCTGTTCGTTCTACTTGAATGCCAACCTCTATTGTCCCTAGGTCCAGTTTTTATTTATTTTTCTAAGTACGACTTAAAAATTCCATGAACTGACAGAAATGCCTTTCATAAAGAATAACCGTTTTCCCAGAGATAACGTGATACTTAAAGGCTGTACGATTTCTTGGATTTATATTATTACGAGGCGAATGCGTGATCGAAAAATTTCCACTTTTTTTAATGCAACCCTGTAAGTATATTGTTTGCTCAGCATGTGTAAATAAGCCACAGTATTTTTTAAAGACCTCAGTTTGTGGTAAAATACTGAGTGTCCCACTGCACTTACATATGCAATTTGGAATTTCACGACGTTTATTTCTCTCATCAAAAAGAATTTGCTTTTTTGGGTATCTTTTCCATTTATCTGGTCTGCGCAATCTTTATTTACCTTTTTGAAGCCTCAGCTGTATTTTCGTGGTTATTCTCCAGAGGAACTATATTATTGGATGTATTTTGCGATACTAAGTCATCTTCACTCTCTCGGTCGCTTAAATCAGAGGTAACTTTTCTGCTTGATTCTCAACAAATCTTTGAAAAGTAATCTTCATTAGGATTATATTCGCTCATAGAAACTTTTTCTTCGCTTTCACTACTTGGTAATTCTGAAAGACACAAATAAAAATCAAGCAAAACTTCATTTTATATAAACATTGCAACCTTAGTTAATGCCTCTAAAGTTATTATTCTTAAAAGAATATAATCATAACAGACATGTACTTACCAGTAGAGGTCATTTTGGATATCTTCGTCCATTGTGAGATGTTTGTAATTGAACTGATTTCGAAAAAGGGAATAAAAAATTTTGTAGGTATAGGAATACAGATATAATAATAATAATAAAGAGGTTGTCGATATTGATAGGAGTTGATTTGATCCTCACCCCATAAAATCTTTGTGGAGTATGATCACACACTCTTCATCCCCATACTATTTTCGCTTTAGTCTTATTTTTCTACTGTTGAATTTACCATGCAGTTACACTTAGTTCCACTTTTTTTAAACTTAATTATAATTAGGGATTCTTAAAACGTTTTAGGAACCCTTGAAATTGATTAACATGAGCTAACTTCAAGAATCTAAAAATTGTATCTGAAAATAAGGTGGTTTTGTCTTTTTATATATTCGAAATCCTGAAAGTTTTACAAAATCAAAATTCTCTAGACTTGCAAGAAACTTGCACATGTGTAAATGTGTAAATACGTTGGCTTCTGATGAATGTTTCAAATGGATAATAGTTACAACCCTAGTTTATGTTATGTCATATAATTAACTAGCATAACTTTATTTATTTTACAAATATAACATGCATACATATTTAACAAACTTCTGACATAATAAAACCTTTTCGTTTTCTATTATTTCAAAAAAAATATTTGTCTATATATTGTATTTGGGCTTTAACAACAAAATAAAAAAGAATGTAATTCTCCAATGACTTAAAACATAAAAGTTGATTTTTAAGTATAGTAAATATTTTTAGGGGTATTAAGCAAACAACTCGATAAAAGAAAGTCAAACAAAAAAAAACTACAAAAAGACACCTAATTAAATATTACTAATTTTTAAATACCACTATAGAATGATAATATCCCCTGATTACAAGCAAACAAAAATGATTAAAATGAGAAATACCTGTAAACGTGTCCATTCATTTATACTAATGGAATCATAAACTGTAATAATATAATAAATATAGTTGTATGTACACTCTTTATGAATTATTAACCATTATATATTTGGTTAAATTTTGTTAAATCAGTAAAATCTGAATTAGAATGAATAAATAAAAACTAGAATTATTTCATAACCGAAACGCAGCTATTATGAATATAAATAAATTGGGTGCATAATTTATGATGCAGATTTATGTAGTATAATTATTAATCTGTGAATATTTACTAAATTTGCAGGTGTTGTAATAGTTATTTATGATATAAGTGACATTAAGACATTATTAACGCACGCATTGTGAAGAATTGCCCCACGAGGTGGTAGGCCGAGTTTTATCTGGTAAAATAATCCCTTCCATTTTGTTGCATTTCTCGATACTGGTGATGCGCAAGTGCTTGAATAACAAATCAAAAGAAAGCTGAAGGTATGTTTTTTAATACGCTTATGATATTTTGTCAATACGTTAACCCATTTTACTGTGTTGAAATTTTAATTAACTACTTGCAGAAATACATTATTTTCTTTATCTAAATTTTTTATTTGAGTTACAAAAAAATTTCCACATTTATCCACAATTTTTGAGTATTCACTTTAAACCTTCAAGCATGTTGTTTAAGAGCATACTGTCTACATTTTGCTTTTTAGCCTAAAAAAAAAAAAAGATTTGTAATGGAAAACGCACATTGTTGGTTAAAAACAGGTCTGTGAAATTATGGGCATTCACGACGAAGTCAAGAAAAGAGAGCACTTCTCGAAAAAATTCGTGATATTTGCTTTAAATTCGAATTAGACTTTTAGTAAGTTCTGATACGTACATTACGTTTAAAACCAAAAAAAAGAAATTTTCAGTGTATCCTGAAATGATGGAACTATTAGTTGAAGCAAGACCACCCAGAGAGGAGACTGGACAGAAAGCGATTTTGATGAAGATGATGAAGATGAAGATAATGCATCAGAAGATGAACTTTAACGTTATATTTTTACTAATCTTATTATTGTGTTTGTTTTTTACTAAATTTGACATTAAGTTTATTTTGTGTATTATATAAAAAGTTAATAGATGTATTTATATGTGTATTTATATAATTATATGTTCTTTCTACAACCATCTAAAGAGTTAACTGTTTTTGTGAGTGAAAAATATATTTTTACTAGTTCAACCCGGTAACTTAACATAAGGAATTTGTAAAGACTTTACCGATCCCTTATGTCACTTTTGTTTGACAACAATAGGGTAGGTACCTAATTAACCACTCTGAAATCTGTCAGCTGAATTTCATAAACTTTTTTTACAAAATATTACAAGTAAAAAAGTGTTTTAAGCAGCAAAAATGGTTGCAGAAAAAATATGTACGCAAGTTATGCAATTCACCCGGAAAGTGTGTTTACTGGGCTCGTCGGCTTCCAGGACCCGCTGGCGCTCGCCCAGTAAAGTGTCACTTTCCGTTTTACGTAAATAACTATTATACAGTGTATATATCAAACATTTTAAAAATCATTTTAATATTATATATTTATTAAAAATTGGAAAATAACAAATAATTAAAAAAATGTGTATATTCTGTATACTTATAAGGGTTAATAACTTCATCAATATTCTATATAATTAGACAACATCTTATTTTGACCTAAAATAATATAAAATTTGCTCTAATGTGCGATTTTTATTTTAGTCTGTTTTCTTAAAAAGAGAGAATAAAATTACAATTTCTACAAAAAAGCTGTAAAAGCTGTTACCGATATATTTTGATTTTTACCGATACCCGTTGCTATGAAAACACCAAAAATGCAACTTTATACTAATAATCGTCGTAGGAATTAACAAAATTTATTAGTTTATTCTCTCTCTGTTGGATGAAAAGAGCTTCAAGATGACATAAAACGTTGTACAATCTTAGACTGTTATAGGGTTTAGCATGCTCACATAGATAACTGAGCTCGCTTTCGCTCTCTTAGTTAACTTCCATTCTCGCATGTTAAACCCTATATAACAACGGTCTTATAATATAATATGTAATTATAATTAGTCTTAACAGATTTATCAATGTTTAGAATTTTTGTAAAATTTTTTCGCACCTTCACAAAAACAGTTTTTAACAAATTTTTTTCTTTGGACGACATATTTGTTTTTACGCAATCTATAAATTTTCGAAAATTTTCCAAGATCTTTTCAACTATAAAGGGTGATCATTTTAAGCTCATCGCTTGATTTTATTGCTTATTTCTTCACTTACAAAAAATCCAGAACTATGCACATATATTTCTGAGGAATCCGAATTTGAAAAGAAAAAAGCAATTAAACGTCAAATAAAAATATTATGGCCGAGAACTGAAAAATAAAAAAAATCACACCATGTACATTAACACAGAAATGAAAATGTGACATTTCACTGACTATAACTGTATATACATATATATATATATATATATATATATATATATATATATATATATATATATATATATATATATATATATATATATATATATATATATATATATATATATATATATATATATATATATATATATATATATATATATATATATATATATATATATATATATATATATATATATATATATATATATATATATATATATATATATATATATATATATATATATATATTGAATAGTGGTGAGAGGTACGAAACTTCTCATATGGTCTGAATGCTACTATCCGACCGACATCCTAGATGTCTCTGTGGCGGATAGCGACTTGCATCACAGCAAGTACCGAGAGCGGCGACCCCTAGCCCAGGTGGACTAAACTAATGTGTTACTAAATATGATTTGAAGGAAACAACTACTCAGCGGGCAAATACCCCGACCTGCATTGGATTACACCTTCAAATCATGATAGATCGATAGCCAATATCATTTGTCAATTCCTAACCAGACATAGATCGATTTCGAACTTATTTGTTCTCTTCAGTATGCCATAGGTTATGGAACAGACAAATGATAGTGGCCAACCTGCTAGTTATATACTAACTAAGGTGAAGTGAATAGTGGTGAGAGGTACGAAACTTCTCATATGGTCTGAATGCTACTACCTGGGCTAGGGGTCGCCGCTCTCGGTACTTGCTGTGATGCAAGTCGCTATCCGCCACAGAGACATCTAGGATGTGGGTCGGATAGTAGCATTCAGACCATATGAGAAGTTTCGTACCTCTCACCACTATTCACTTCACCTTAGTTAGTATATAACTAGCAGGTTGGCCACTATCATTTGTCTGTTCCATAACCTATGGCATACTGAAGAGAACAAATAAGTTCGAAATCGATCTATGTCTGGTTAGGAATTGACAAATGATATTGGCTATCGATCTATCATGATTTGAAGGTGTAATCCAATGCAGGTCGGGGATTTGCCCGCTGAGTAGTTGTTTCCTTCAAATCATATTTAGTAACATATATATATATATATATATATATATATATATATATATATATATATATATATATATATATATATATATATATATATATATATATATATATATGTTATATAATATTTCAGACACCGTATAGTAACTTAGAATATATTCTAGACTATCCCAGGATATCATATTTCACTACGTGACTGATAACAAATTCCTGCTTATTTTATTGTTAACTGCTTAATTTGCATTTCCTTTGTTATAAGCTTGGGAATCATTGTTTATGCTGACCAAGTACAGCCTTCCAAGCTTATAAATTAAATTATTATCATTTGTTAACTCAGTTCTTATACTCACTTTCGACATGTTACATTAAATTATATTCAATTCAATTAATTGAATTTTTACCAAGACTCAACGTTGAGTCCATGTTAATTAAATAAATGTTTTTTAAAAACAACTTTACGGAAACCGTAATCTAACAATTGGCGCAGTCGGTAGGATCTGAAAACATTGCAGTTCGGGAGCCTAACTAGTCGTGTAACCCTCCAAGAGAACAAGGAGTCCATCTTCAATAGGTGCCTAACTAGTGGACAGGACCTACTAGAACAAGGAGAACTTCTTAGCTGCAGTGGTGGATCCCAATTCTTTAACAGAAAAGAACCTACTCCATGAAGCAAACTATAGAGTAAGAAATATTATAAGAATCATCTCGTACTATCATTTTAATTTTTTTATCAAGCAACAAACAATTTTTATTATTATTTTATTTCACTTTTAATTTTTATTTTTATTTGGCTCTGACATTTCTAACTGTATCCACTCGCTACATATACGTGTGTAGGTGTGAGCAAGAAGTACAGTTCGATCTAAAGACCAAATTCGTTATATTTCACATATTAGTTGGCTGATATTTCTAACTGTATCCACTCGCTACATACACGTGTGTAGAGGTGAGCAAGAAGTACAGTTCGACTTAGAGACCAAACTAATTTTTATGTAAGTGCATAATTATTTCTATTATCCATTATTATTATTATTATCCCATTTACAATTATTCTACAAATAATAAAAACCGCATTACAAAGTTAATGCACCACTAAAACAAATAAACTTTAATAAGTGCATAATTTTAATTAAGAAATACTTTTAATATTTTTCCTTGATCACCTAAATTGATCAAATTATTTTTTTTTAAATAATTTCTAAATACTAAGCAACAAAATGCCAGACGCAGTAACAGAACAAGTAGAACCTTACAAACTATCTGAAATTTTTTCAATAATACCGGAGTTCGATGGCAACCCCATCGCTCTACAAACCTTTCTTAATTCATGTATATACGCCCACTCTATGGCTGTTAGAGATCAAAAGTTATTGTTAACCATACATATTAAAAATAAATTGCGTGGCAAAGCTTCTGAAATCGTAAACTCTCGTAACCCAGCTACATGGGCAGAAATAAAATTCTTATTAGAGTCTCATTTTGGCGACTCGAGAGATCTGACATCTCTCATTCAAGATTTACAACGGATTCATCAAATACATAACGAATCTGCATTAACATTTATAGCACGGTTACAAACGCATAATGCGAAAATGCATGCTGCAATTCAAAAACAACATTTTACTGCGGAATAAAAACAAGCGCAAAGCGAACTAATTGAAACAATGACGCTAACTACTCTACTCACAGGTTTAGAACCAACACTAGGCAAAATTATTCGTGCCGGAAATCCAAAAAATATGTTAGACGCTATAAATCGTATTAAAAAGAGAATTACAGCTATCTTATTTTGAAACTCAAAAATTCCCAAAAAATAACGTTGTCAAAAATCCAATTCAAAGTCAAGTAAGAAGGCCAAACATTAATTTTCAAAAATTCTGTTCATTTTGCAAAAGAAATGGGCATACTATAAACGAATGCCGAACAAGGCAACAACAACAACAACCTTCAACTTCTCAAAATTTCAATAGGCCAAATTTACAAGGAAATTCAAACTATCAAAATTTTGCACAATCAAATCATTATCAAAGAACATTTCCACAAAACCAATATCCAAATCAATTTCAAAATCAACAACCGAGCTCTTCTCAACAGAATAGGACTTCACCCATAAGACCGAATCCTAATTATAATCCACAAAGACAATCTGTAATACAGCACAACCCCAATTTTAATCGCTTCAATAATCAACCAAAAACCCATCATTTAAATTGCGCAACTTACGATAACCAGTACACTGATCAATACGAAAATTATTCCTTTGATAATCAAGTACAAAATGAAACTTGTAATTTTAATAATTTTCAACTTGAACAAAATGAGGAGAATTATACTGCTAATTCTCAGGACACTCACTGTGAGAATTATACTGCTAATTCTCAGGATACTAATTATGGGAATTATACTAATTCTCAGGATACTTACTATGAGGATTATACTGCTAATCCTCAGGATTTTTACCAAGGCTTAGATCATCCAACGAATCCTCCCAACGAAGATTCAGACCCAGTTGCAGATTTACAAACACAAATACAAACCATGAACTTACAAGACGACTTGAACCCGTACTTAAACTTCCCAGAACAGACATTCATGTAAATTCATTACTATCTGTAAACTCAAAAAATCTTTATTATATAAAGGATATCACAAACAGATTTA
This sequence comes from Rhamnusium bicolor, assembly GCA_029963845.1. Taxonomy (NCBI): domain Eukaryota; kingdom Metazoa; phylum Arthropoda; class Insecta; order Coleoptera; family Cerambycidae; genus Rhamnusium; species Rhamnusium bicolor. The sequence continues at coordinate 610,871 of JANEYF010000595.1, read as the reverse complement.
AAATTTTAATAGACACCGGTGCAGGTATTTCTATTTTTAAACCTAAAACAGCCGAAAATTATCGACAAAGATTTTCCGAAAATGTAATTATACAGGGTATAATTACATTACATAATACCAAAAGGTAAAAATAAGTGAATCAGCACTTATACCATTTACAGAAGGCTATCCACATAAAGTTTATGTTCATAATTTAGATATAGACTTTGATGGACTGTTAGGCGCGGATTTTTTAGAACACTACGAATGTCAGGTAGATATAAAAAATAAAAAACTAATAACGAACTTTAAAACTGTACCGCTATTTAAGGTTACAGATGATTCGTGCGTACAATTACCTGTTAGTTGTAAAAATGTAACGCAAAATCAATGTCAAAAACCCCATCCAGAAAATCAAAATTTAGATAATACCAATAACCAAAATTTAATATCTATTGAGCCGCGTATAGAAAAGATTTTTAAACTTAAATGTAATTTACGAAATACTGATGCTATACTGTTAGCTCAGGAATCGGACAAAGTACGTTTGCCAAATGCTCTCGTCAAAATTGACAATAATGGAGAATTTTTAACATCAGTTATAAATCCTAATGCAATACCTAAAATAATAGATCTTTCAAATCTTAAACTAGAACCTGTTGAGAAATTTAGAGAAATATTTAATTTAAATTCCCAAAATCTCGATTCCCAACAGACAGACAGACATTTCGAAATTAAAAAACAATTACGCTTAGAACATCTTAACGACGAAGAGAGATAACTTGAGTTTTACGAACGAAATAAAACATTCGATTGACACAAATAATGCAAAGCCAGTTTTTACAAAATCATACCGTTATCCGCATATTCATAAAGAAGAAGTCAAAACACAAGTTTCTAAAATGTTAGACCAAGGTATCATTCGACCATCAATCTCGCCCTGGTCTTCTCCAGTTTGGGTTGTCCCAAAAAAACTCGACGCGTCCGGAAAACAAAAATGGCGAGTCGTGGTAGACTATAGAAAATTAAACGAACTGACAGTTGACGACAAATATCCACTCCCAAATATTTCTGACTTACTAGATCAACTTGGCAAATGCCAGTATTTTACAACACTAGATTTGGCATCTGGTTTTCACCAGATCGAGATAAATACGGAAGACATTCAAAAGACTGCTTTCACCGTCGAAAATGGTCATTTTGAATTTTTGCGAATGCCATTCGGACTTAAAAATGCCCCATCAACGTTTCAGAGAGTGATGGACAACATTTTGTTAGGTATCCAGAATGAACGCTGTTTGGTTTATATGGATGATATTATCATCTATTCACCAACCATTCATGAACACATCTCCCGTTTAACCGAAGTATTTCAACGTTTACGAAAAGCAAATCTAAAAATTCAACCGGATAAGTGCGAATTCTTGCGCAAAGAAGTCGCCTATCTTGGTCACCTCATCACTAAAGATGGCGTAAAACCAAATCCAATTAAAGTTGACGCTATTCAAAATTTTCCTCAGCCAAAAAAATGCCAAAGAAATACAATCATTCTTAGGTCTAGCTGGTTATTATAGGAGATTCATTCCTAATTTCTCTAAGATATCCAAACCACTGACAAAATTACTACAAAAAGACATTCCTTTTAATTTCGACAATGACTGTACAAATTCCTTCGAAAATTTGAAACAAGCCTTAACAACCACACCGATTCTAATATACCCGAATTTTAACGATACTTTCATACTAACCACGGATGCTAGCGCATTCGCGATAGGTGCAGTACTCTCGCAGGGCCCTATAGGCAAGGACCTACCTATTGCATATGCGTCCAGAACGTTATGCAGTGCGGAAACAAAGTACTCTACTATTGAACGTGAGCTCTTAGCAATAGTCTGGTCAGTTAAGCACTTTAGACCATATTTATTCGGCAGAAAATTCACGTTAGTTACTGACCACAGACCACTTACCTGGCTGTTCTCTATAAAGGACCCAGGAAGCAGGCTAGCTCGTTGGCGCTTAAAACTGGAAGAATATGACTACGAAGTCATATACAAACCAGGTAAAATTAACAAAAATGCCGACGCGTTATCCAGAATCAAACTAAATCATGTTAAAGATTGTGTTACCTTTCAAACATCTATTTTAGCCACTAATTCGGATGACGAACAGAATTCCGACACCGAAGATTCCGATGATAAAATCACAGACGAACAATTTTTTTCAAGAATTTAATACTTTCGTAAATTTGTACAAGACAAAATCGCTAATCGATTATTCTAAAATCAAATTTTCTAATAAACAATTATTAGACAAGGAAAACAAAAACATCATAACGTTCTTCCAACAAAATAAACTAGAAGACTTTCACTATAAAATAATCGAGGATATTTTCGAAGAACATCCCGATTTTAGTAACGCTAAAATTAACATAGTTTCAAGTAAGACTGTCAGAAATAGAAAATATTTTATCATCCCATTACCTTTCGATCTAGAATCTGTCAACGAAACATTATTTTATACTTTATTCAAACATCAAAATGATCTCGATCTTTCATGTACGTATCACGTAGAAAATAATTTAGATTTACCTACATTGGAAATGTTATCATTTATCTTTGCGGAAAAAGACTTAAAACTAGTAATTTGCCAAAACATCGTCAAAACTCCAGATAATGACCAAATTCCTATTATTATTGACCAAAATCATACAGGTAAAAATAACTTACACCGTGGGATAAACGAAACAATTCGGAGAATAAAAGTAAAATATAATTGGCAAGGTTTAACCAAAGACATTGAAAACTACATAAAAAATTGCGAAACATGTCAAAAGACAAAAGTCTGCCGTAAAAATCTCAGCAATCCTTTAGTTATTACAGAAACCCCACGAACGCCTTTTGAACGTATAAATATTGATATTTTCGAAACACCGAACAGAAACTACGCTTTAACCGTCCGAGATGAATTAACAAAATTCACTCAAGCATACGCCTTAAAGGACAAAACGGCGAAATCAGTTGTCAATACCTTATTGCTATATTTTCAACATTTTGGCACACCATTACGAGTACACTGTGACTATGGCCGTGAATTCGACAACAGCCTACTCAGAGACTTATGTACTCTATATGACATAAAACTGACATATTCTAGCGTAGGACACCCGCAATCGAACGGTTCACTCGAAAGATTCCACGCCACATTAGCGGAAATGATAAGGGTTCATAATACAGAAAACCCTAACGAACATCCACTCACTATACTGCCTTATGCTGTTATCTGTTACAACAACTCTATCAATAAAACACACGGATTTACACCGTATGAGCTAATTTTCGGGCATACCTCAAACAGACCACCCGAAAAACTTTATAACCAGAAAGATTTGATTACTAAATACATACGAGACCTTAATAATCGAATATCCCATTATTATAAACTAGCGCGCGAACGAACGCAATTACAAAAGGAAAAAGCAAAAGTCCGCTTTGACAAAAATATTCCCGAAAATCGACCCGATTACCAAATTGGCAATAAAGTTTACGTCAAAGAATCACAAATCAAAGATAAACTACACAACAAGTTTAACGGTCCTTTCGAAATAATCGAAATTTTCCAAAATTCTGCTATTCTACTTAACCCAGACACTAACCAAACTAGTAAAGTAAATTTTGATCGAATGAAACCCTATTTTGAAAATTAACCTTTTTCAGGTTACTCCTGCTGTTCGGATCAGTAGCCCTAGCAGTTTCCCAATACAAAATTACACCAATTAATAACACCATTGGAATTTACTACCACGAAAAATCAGAAATAATTGTGACCAACGAGAAGTGGACACTATTAGTTCACAAGAATATATCCGAACTAAAGACAGTTTCTGACAAAAATGACAAAATCCTGGACACCATCCTAAACACCCTTGACCCTGCGTATCATAACATGAATACTTTCATGAGCGAAGTTAAGACTCATCTTAGCCTTCTAAAACAAATTTCTAAATCTATTCAATCTAAGTTTGACGAAGTTTATCTTGATACAAAACGATACAAAAGAGGAATTATAAACGAAATCGGAACAGTATTTAAATCAATTACCGGAAATCTAGATGCTGAAGACGGTCAATACTATTCTGATTGTATTAATAAACTAAACAACGACGAGCATCAACTAGAAAACTTAATTAAAAATCAAATATCCGTAACAACATCGGTTATAAAAAATTTCAATTCAACTATTCAAAAATTACAAATTGACGAGGAAACGTTTAATAAAGACATAAAAGATATTGAAGATGCGATCTTACGTACCGAACATGATATACAAATAGTTAAAACAAAACTAAAGTTTCTCGAAATATGTGAACAATTAATGGCAAACTATTTATACATCGAGGACCATTTAAACGATGTTCTAAATTCAATAACTTTTGCAAGATTAAAAATCATTCATACCTCTATAATTACCCCTCAGGATTTAATAAGCTCTTTACAAGAAATTTCACAAAATTTGCAAAGGAACAACTTGCCACTTCAAATAAAATTATCAAGAGTCGCTCAGTACCTAGATATTATTGAACTACAAGCTTTTCAAACAGATTCAAGTTTAATTTTTGCCTTAAAGATACCTTTAGTAGATCCTCAAACTTACACAACCTATCAATTATACCCTATCCCTATTTTGGATAATAGAACTGGTTTGCACCACATTCTGTCAACCTCTCAAAAATATATCGCGAGAGATGATGATTCTTTAATGTTTATACCTATTCCGGACCTGAAAGAATGCAAACAACTCTATATTGGAACTAAATTATGCTCTAACTTGTTCGCTTATCCGATCGACACCAATGCAATTTGTGAAGCAAGACTATTCAAACATCTCAGTCGCCTACCCGAAAACTGTCAAACATCATTTATCATTAGTCAAGGATATAATGTTCAAAGACTCCAGGAAAACACATGGTTAATTATTAATGTAGAACCTCTACACGTTACTATCAGTTGCCCTAAGAGAAATTCAATAACGGAAATCATCATGAAGAACTCTATTATAAAATTACAACCTAGTTGTTACGCCTTTATCGGCATTACCAAGATTCAAGCCGAATCCAATGAAATATTAGATGTCAAAGATAAAACCCATCCTATTCAAATTCCGTATGAATGCTGCAACAACTTTCCATACAAAAGTCAACTACCCAAATTAAAACCATTAAAATTAAACCACCTGAACACCGAAGACCTCGAAATTGCCAAACACAAATTAGACCAATATTCCAAAAATTTAAACGATCTTATCAACGAACCTTTTGTGACCAAACACATCTCATGGTTCACATATCTGACCATAACATTAATTATTGCCCTTATTCTTCTCTATGTATTTTGCAAATGCAGAAAAAGGAGTCGGACGCTGGCTCTTGTCAACCCATCCGGATCACCTCCACCTCCACCACGACCAAGTAAGGTCTCCAGGAGATTTTCCAGCATTCTACCTCCAAGGAAAAGACCCAGTATCCATGAAGAAGAAACCGAAGAAATCGCATTGACTTAAAAAGACTGTTAAATGTGTTTTTCTATTTGAACTTAATGCAAAAGACTTTCAGTGAATATTATTTCATTTCTGTGATGCATTTTAAATTTTATCATTTTATTATTTTGTCACCTTTTTATTATTTTATTATTTTATTATTTTATTATTTTATTATTTTATTATTTTATTTTTTTTTTTTATTTCATAACCATTGTCAATGTTAACGCTTTGCTATTTTACATTTTACACTATGTAATGTTAAATTTTATGTTTTTACATTGTTTTACATTTTTATAAAAGTTGCTGTATAAACACCAACTTTTCTATAAGGGGGAAGTTGTTATATAATATTTCAGACACCGTATAGTAACTTAGAATATATTCTATACTATCCCAGGATATCATATTTCACTACGTGACTGATAACAAATTCCTGCTTATTTTATTGTTAACTGCTTAATTTGCATTTCCTTTGTTATAAGCTTGGGAATCATTGTTTATGCTGACCAAGTACAGCCTTCCAAGCTTATAAATTAAATTATTATCATTTGTTAACTCAGTTCTTATACTCACTTTCGACATGTTACATTAAATTATATTCAATTCAATTAATTGTATTTTTACCAAAACTCAACGTTGAGTCCATGTTAATTAAATAAATGTTTTTTAAAAACAACTTTACGGAAACCGTAATCTAACATATATATATATATATATATATATATATATATATATATATATATATATATATATATATATATATATATATATATATATATATATATATATATATATATATATATATATATATATATATATATATATCGCATCTTAAGCTCAGTTTAAAGACAATTTCTTTCTGAATTCATCAATATATAATATGTTATCATTATCTTTCATGTTTAATAGGATATTGGGATTTAAATTTAAAATAACAATAATGTATGTTTTAAAACAAAGTCATCTATGAAAACAAATAAAAACATTTAAAGAATCTATGTATTTCAAAAATTTAAGTAATTATATATTTTTTTATTTACAATAAATGTTTAAAAACTACAATTTTGCTATAAACGGAAGCGAAGGCGTTTGAACAAATAAAAAATTCAACAACAAATAGATTCAATTAACAACCCCATTATTTAAAGCAGATGCAGAAAGAATTTGCTAAAATGCCTTCGCTTCTATTTGCAGCAAAATGACAATGTGTTCGAACATTTTGTTCTTTATAAAGTGGATGAAATTACTTTAATTTTTAGTATAAATAAATTATTCAAAAGTTTGTTTGTTGTCTTAGATAAGATGACTTTGTTTTAAAAAGTTATTTGTGCTATTTTAAATTTAAATCCCAATATCTTTATAAACATGAAAGATAATGTTAATACTTTATATATTACTGAATTCAGTAAGGAATTTTCTTTAAACTGAACTAAATATACAGGGTATATCACTGAAAACAAAATTTGAAGTAATTTCCGGTTAAAACGGAAATGAAAAATATTTATAAACAGTGGAATATCACATGTATCACATGAATATACAGGGTGGTTTTTGTCTTTCCCAGTTTTCTGGCCATAACTTTTTTATTCGACATTCAATTGTTTTACTTTTATGTGTTTGGATTCCTTGCAAAAAAATACACAGGTACCTATAATTTTGGATTTTTTTCCTGATCAGAAATCAAGCAAGATCGAGTGAGGCACTTAAAATAATCACCCTGTACACACCACCGTACAAAATTTAATTTTTTTAATGTTTTTGATGACTGCTGTAGTTATTTTTAAACATTTTCAGAAGTTTCAATAGATTCTGAGGATTGTGACCAACTATACTATCGTATTATTTTGCTGTCACAATATTTCGTGTCAACATGCAATATCGAATCATTCATCCACAAAAAACTGATTTGTTAGTATAAACCAAATATTATGTAACATGACTGAATAATTAATAATTTCGATGACTATTTAACAAGAGAATAAATATGAAATTATTATAATTTTCGATGTGATTTATTCATTTCCATTAACTTATTGGACAAGAATCAATACCTATTTTTCATGGAATAACACAACTAACATTTCTAATAAAAACATTCATACCTACAGTCAATATATGTAACTCAGTTTTCAGGATTTAGCCTGCAAAAAACTCTCAATAGTATAATCATGGTGTTTGTACAGTTACGTCAACTTTAAATGACCAGAGGGTGCTGGTATCCATGTGTTATTTATAGCGATGGGGGACTAAGTTCATTATTGAAACAAGATAGTTCAATGTTATTAAAATGATATGTCACTAATTTCTTAGAGATAAAAAAGTAGATGTAGCTGTACTTGCGTATTTTGCTTTTGATATGTATACCTATTCAGAAATTGGACGTTTCGGTCTGCAATGATTGTAAGAGAATACGACGACGCGACAGATAAAGAGAAATGAAACACATACACAAGACGTGTGGTGCGTGCAGTCAATATGGTGTAAAAATTCCCTTGACCTGGGCAAAATTGCAACACAAATGATTCTTTTTGCATTCTATTGTGAAAAGTGTCTATTTTAACATATTCAAAATCCCCATTAATCCCGGCGCAGGAAATCAGTCAAAATCCAAGATGGCGGCTGAATTTTTTATTTTTCATTACAAAATTTATAACTGTGTATAACTTTGTATTTATAAGGTGTAACGACAAAAGTGTTTAAAAGACAAAGATAAAAGCATGAAATAGGTATTGAATAGGTAACACAGGTATTGAATCACTCAAATACATTAGAGAAAACTTTATTACACATTAGACTTACAAGAACAAAAAACCATTATTTCAAAGTATGGGTTATTTTCCGTTATTGAACAAAAATTAAAATGATTTGGCTGTTTTTTCACAATTCATCATAATCTTCATCTCTACTTTCCATTTCTTCATCTTCTATTCGCTGCGGACTATTTTCACAATTTCTTTCTTGACACTGACCACATAAACTGGTACATTCCAAACCATTCTTTCGGCAACTACATTTCATGGCACCACAGCCGGTTTTGCAGTTACATCGTACTATGCGTAATATACTTTCAGGTGCTGGTGGCAAATCCATTTTTTTCGGTACATACATATTATCATGTATACTCCATCCCCACTCTGTTGGGTTCAAGCCTTCTTGCATTTGCTTCCATATACAAATTTGCAAATATGCACGGAGGCTATGGTACTTGACAGCTGATTCCGTTGGGGGAAGGTTCTGTGTCTGAACGAAACATTTTGCCTTCGATACTTTAACAATAATAGTTCTATACCTAAGTGTGTTTAGTGTATCCTGGATTTCCACCAAAAATACATACCATTATCTTCTTTCCAAATTCTTCAACCTAACTAGAAATAAGGTTTGTTGAGCTGAACGATAGTGCAAGTTCACGAAAGTATTGATCTTCAACAACACGTTTGAAAACTGATTGCTTTCCAATATTGAATATTCTGGAGGTGCTGTCACATCCTGTATATGAATGTATAAAGAATAGACTGTTCGCTAAGTCATTTCCGAGCAAATATCTAATGGCATTGATATTATAAATGTTATTCTGTTTGGAAGGTATTGTTAGCTGTTCCTCGTCTTTACTTTCAAAATATCTGCATGTTTGCAAAAAGGCTGATACCTGATGGTCCTTTTCTGGGCGTCCTAATTTCGGTTTCTTTCCAGATATTTCTTGCATATATTGTTGAGGCATTCTTCTCCCGGTACGGAAATTGACGCTACATGACTGATGGTACACACAATCAGCTGTGTGGAGGTCAGCTATGAAATATTGTATGCGACCACTGACTGAAAATGCCCATTCATCTGATCGGTCTCTAATGCACTGTTTCATAGTTTCACCGAAATTTGTTGTTCTAACTTTTTGATGTTCATGTGAGGGACCATTTTTATTAGTAAAATCTACAATTGCTCCACAAAAGAGGCAGTGAATTTTAGGATTATAAGTTTGTGTGGTCAAGCGACTGGTCCTCTTAACACCTGAAGCACTTGCAACATCTGACTCTGCATTGCATTTTCTCTTGTCAGTAAACCTTTTACGACAGTCAGTATGTACTATACACCCTTCAACTGCTACAACATCACTTCCTCTGGTTTGACTGCATCTGTTGATAGTACTTGCACCTTTTGTTTGTAACACTGCACTGTCTGTTCCGTTAGTGTCTTTCTTGCAAATAATACAAGTCGTATCACCTTCCATGGTCCGTAACTATACCTATAAACAAAATAACGAAATGTAAAATATATAAAATTATTAAAATATATTTAACGATTCGTATGAAGGTAATACAAAAGTATAATGTAAATGACATGCTTTAGTACATAATAAGACCTATTTTGAGTGCACATTTTTTTCCAAAATGGTGGCCTTTAAAAATTTGAAACCTAAATACCTAATTATTTAAATGGCCGCCATTTTGAAAAAGAAATTAAGTAAAGTCAATGGTTATTTTCTTATACTTTTATCTTTGTATTTTAAACATTTTTGCCAAGTTATACATTATAAATACAAAGTTATACAAAGTTATAAATTAAAAAAAAAATTCAGCCGCCATCTTGGATTTTCACTGACTTCCTGAGCCGGCATTAATGGGGATTTTGTATATGTTAAAAAAGACACTTCACACAGTATAATGCAAAAAGAATCATTTGTGTTGCAATTTTGCCCAGGTCATAATTTATTTTTACTGCACGTTAGATCGCTATAAGCATGCACTTATTGCAGACCAAAAAGGAGAAATTTTCAAATCGATATATTTGACACATGTTTTAAATTATTGTATAAATAATAACTTTGAATACGTTTTATCATCGAATTGCTAAATTATAGAATCATAATATGTTTTTTATATTAAAGTGTATGTAAGAATCTTTAATCTTAAAAGCTTGCTACTTAACGTTATTTTCAAACGTTAAAAAGATATTAATAGTTATAAAAAATGTGTATGCATATTGATAAACCATTATCCGCAGGGATACTTTTATGAATACTTCATTCATTCATATCAAAATCGAATTCAGTTTAGTAGGTACGTTTATTTTCCTAATATGTGATGCTTGTGTTGTGACAATTAGTAGGGATTTTCCGACGTTTAACCCACTATTATAAGTGGCATCTTCAGAGATAATTCTGAATGCTGAACTCGAATGTTCCATTAATAGACGTTGTACTGATTACACGCTGTAAATGATATTCGAAGTCTTTGTTCTTGTTGTATGGGTATTTGTATATTTCAGTGTTCTCAAATTCACCTAGCCACATTTGGTGCCTTGTTTACAACGATGTGTTGCCTCTTAAGTGTTTCTGAAGTACAATCAACTGCCGACAATAAAGTCCTAAATTACCATATACTTTATTAAGTAGGTACTTTCTAATTGTATTTAATTTACCGATTGCAGTTAACAAACTATTGTTGTAGTTTTGATATTAGATTTTCAAATTCTTGCCGATTTTGTCGATGGTTTCTTAATAATGTTAGTGTGTGCCCATTTACAATTCTGAGCTCTGTTGAAATACTCGGTTTTTATTATTTCTTCTTAAAAACAGTTTAAAATTACTTATAATATTTATTACTATAAACATACCTGTAAGTACCGTTATACAGATTAAGCAAAATTCAATTTTGAATTTGCAATGAGTGCGAGATATACAATACGATGTTAATAATTATAAGTAGGGCTGTCAAAAATGTTCCGTGGGATAGTGGCGTACGCGAAATTAACTAATACGAGAAACAATAAACTGTTACAATTTATAACAATGTATGTAAAACTGACCCTCTTAACTAGCTTGATGAACTAGCATGCTTATCACAAACTGGAGAAGATGTGTAACCATTTTGCAGCATCAGGTGTGTTTCTATGGTTGTCTCCATGAGTGATGTTCGCTTTGGTGAAAATATATTCTTATATTTTGAAAACGGCCGCTCGACATCTACTGATGTAATACCCGCATATGTAAAATAGTCTTTGAACGCACTTAACTGATCTGGGGCTGCACCATCACATATTTGTCTTAATTTGGTAAAACCGGTGTCTTTATTTAACACACTTGCGAACTTTTCTTTAACGCGCTCATTTGTTTCGTCACCTATAGCGTATAGCACTAGATTTACTTTGTCCACATTTGCAGTGACTCTGCTAACGACAAGGCACTGTTTTCTAATTTTTTTATGCTTTCATGTAATGGTTTATAGTTCTTCGCAATAGTTTTCAAAGCTGTTTCAACGGAAATATCTTCGAATTTTGTCTGGCTTTCCTTAATAGCTGCAGCCTCATCTGGATTGAATTGTAGTATCACACCTTTTATTTGTTGGAAATATTCAGCATAATAAAAAGCTGCCTGCAACCATGTTCCCCAATGTGTAAGAATCGGCTGTGGTGGTTCAGGAATACCGGGACACTTGCTATGAAATGCACGGAGACGTTTAGGAGATTTAAGAAACACTTTTTTTGTACTTGCTATTAATGCATACAGCTCTGGAAAACCTTTTCGAATAGTTTCTGCCACAAGATGTAAAGCATGCACTTTACACGTAACATGTATAAACGTACAATCTTGTTCTTGCAAAGAACGGCCTACCGAACGCATTGTCACAGCGCCATCAGTCACAAACATCAACACTTGACTTTTTGACAGTAAAATTTTTCTAACGTCTCCAGCACCACCCTGGTAATTGTTTCGCTAGTACACTGACTTAGTCTTTTGCTAGCTAGTAACAGTCAAACTGTCGGTTTAAGAGGGTCCAGTACTCGTACTATAACATTTAAAATAGATTTTTTTTTACAATCTGTTGTCTCATCAACAGATAACCACAGCCGTGTATTTTTTACTTCACATTTCATCTTATTTACTATGTCTACGTGAACAGTTGGTAGATAGTTACATAACGTTGTGCGACTTGATAACTTCACCTGGGCATTTTTTATTTTTATGGTGTACACTATTTACGTGAAGTCCACAATCACGCTTATCCCAGCACATCAAATCTTTCTCGCACACTTTACAAATTATTTTATCACCATCATAGAATAAATCCGGGACTACACCTATGAATTTATTTACTTTGTCAGCAAATAGCCGTTTTCTACCCCTGCGTACGTCTGCCATTCTTTATTATTAAATTAATATCAACAATACAGTACAACAAGTAAAATAAAAATACAAAAACAGTGTGCAATACGCCCAAGTGACTTAACGTGTCCAGAACTCGAAAGCTAATAATAGACTAGACTGGAGAAAGAGTTTCGCGTCAAGGTGAATGCCAGCGATAGTAAGTACATCTGTACTCTACGACCATGATACACAGAAACGATTTGCAGCTTTAATTATAAGTATAAAATAAGATAGAAATGGTCAAGAAATCAAATTACATGGGCAGGATACTAGTACGACCCACACATTTTCCAATTGACGGAAGGCGTGTACAGCTATTAAAAAAGTTTATGACGTCATACATCAGACAGATGACATCACTGATATGCTGATGACGTTAAAAGATGAGCAATAACTTTAGTTGAATTAGGTGATTTTTTCCAAAACTGTATTTTTCGAGAATTTTAACTCGTCCATACTAATACTGAAAGATCCCGAGCATGTCTAAACAGACCTGCCCAGATAGTTCATGCGCTGATTGGATCCTTCCCGGATCCGTTGAGTAGTACATGTATAAATGGGCCTTAAAAATTGCCTTAAATTTCAGGAGTAGTTATATACATGCAAATTTATGTTTAGTATGTTTAGCGCAATAATTGTTTTATTTAATTCTATTGAAACTAATATAAAATAGCTACGATTAATTAAAAAATAAAATACATCATATTTTGTTTAATTTTTAAATAGCGTCCTGTATATCAACCAAGCCGTTACGCTTTTCATGTAATTTATGATTTATGAAAACCATTTTTTATATCAGTATTATGCATATATATTATCAATTTTCTTTAACAGCTTCGTCAGATACTAAAATGTATACTCGAGGTGGCGGTATTGTGATATTCCAGCGGGACTAAAGCTATTTCCTAGAAATTTACGACCCCTGAACTTTTACACCGCCGTTTCTATTTAAAGAGATAGTTTTATAGCTCTTATAAATATTTACCATGTACAACTTAAATCGTCACTACTTTATTGCTTAATACATTTTACATGAGCATTTTGGTTTTTAACCTGGAGTAGGTACATGAATGTTTGTAATGCATAATTTGTACAATAATAAAATCGGTGTACATATTATATACACAGGTTATATTAAAAAGGTCGCATGTCAAGGGAGTTTTTATTATTAGTTGATCATCCCTGCTTGTTTTGAGACAGAAAAAAACTCCTCGTTTCTTCCGGTATAGTCGAGATTAAACATTATTTTCAAAAATTTTCCAAAAATGGCAATACATCTTAAACTTTGGAAAAATCTCATTAAGAAAAATTTGCTGTTAAAATAAATGTATTTTATTTAAAATATTTTTTATTTGTGTAGCAATTTAGTAAACAATTTTAAATTTACAATGTCTCTTAATGAATTTTCGTATATTTACCTAATAGTATAAATGGGGATGTCCCACTATATTACAAGTTGGATTTCTTTTTAATGTATATGGTTCCACATAATTTATGTAATCAATATTCATAAGTGGTTGGATAATAAAAAAATGTTTAACTACAAAAGAAAAATTGTGTTGCCATATTTTCTTTATTTAAATTATGTTTTGGCAGCTGAAAACTATTTGAGATTTCGTGAATTTGTATATGTAATTTTTGTGTAATATCCAACATTTATTCAATAATATTTTAATTTGGATAGAAAATAAAAGGTAGGCATTTACATATTTTTGCTTAATGTATATATAATTATACATATATAGGTATTTTCGATAATTGTGTATTCTTTGGTTCTTTTTATTAAGATTTATATTCCACTTAATGAATTGCGAAGAAAATGATTCTGTTCTTGTTTTACTATTGCTATTCGTTATTTGTAATTTTAATTATTTTTAAAATGGTAAAATTTTTAACGATTTTTTTAATAAAATGCACGCTCCAATACTATTCAAATAAAATCATAATCAGGTGAAAGTTAAAAATAAAAAAAGAATGATTATAATAATTAATTAATATTTGTTATTTCTTCAATAAAAAACAGAAAAAACTTTATTTCCTATTTTTATTTTTAGAGGACTTCCAGCCAGGTATATGGACAATTATTTATCCTACGTTTTGTCCGAGTTTTCGGACTTTTTCAAAGGTTAAAAGCTAAAAATAATGGTTTTAAATTAGATTAGTGACAGAATACATATCTAAAAAAAGGTTTTCTTACCTACTATAAATTTTCTATTTTAATTTCATTATGTATGGGCTGGTTTTATTTTTTTTTATTTGGTAAGTATGTGTTGTGGTTCGACGAGTTAGACAGAGAATGATCAGTATTTGGTGTCGTCGTTGTATGTTCTTTTTAAGAGTAGGTAATTATAAGAGCTGATAGTATCCTTATATTGATGGTCCGAGTGACAGAGTTATTGTAAACATTCTCATGATATTGGATAGCCGTTGAGAAGAGATTTTGCAGTTAGCACATATACAGGATGTATAAAAATTGTTACTATTGAATAAGATTGCGATATATGCTACTTAGATTTTCTATATCTCTTTGATAATTTACTGTTTTTTTTGTTATTTTGTATTTCGGCCATTTCCAAAAACATGCTTTTTTGGAATTTCTTTCTTTATGCAGTATGGTTGTATCCGGAAAGTTAAAATTGTGAATTATTTATGGCGTGTTCAGCTAATGCTGTGCTACATGAATTAGGAGTTGCTATGGAATTTCTAATTGATAATTTATGTTGATTTATACGTTTATTTAAATATTGTTGGGTTTGTCCAATGTAACACCTATCGCAATCTGAGCAATCAATTTTATAAATAACATGTGTTTGATTTAAATTCTCTATTGGATCTTTTAGTTTTGAATATAATTTATTTTTTATGCTATTATCATTTCTGTATGCTAATTGTATGTTATATTTACCTAATTCTTTCTGAACTTTTTCTAATACTTGTGGTATGTATGGTGCCGATATGTATATTTTGTCTCTATTTGGATTGTTTTGATTTTTTGTCCTAGTTTGTGTTGTTAAATATGGGTCCAAAGCAGTTAGGTTGTAAATCTATGTCAACTTGATCTTTATTGCTTTTGTTATTTATTATCTGTATTCTCTTTTGAATATACTTATTCATAAAAGGTGGTGGGTAAAAGTTATTTAAAAGAATGTTTTTGATTTTAATTATGTTTTCTTTGTAAAACAGTTTATCTGATAGTAAAATGGCCCTGTCCACGAGGCTGTTTATAACGCTAATTTTGTATTTATTACTAGTTTTTGATTGGAAGTTGGTATATCGTCCCGAACTTATACTTTTTTGATACCAATTAGTTTTAATTCTACTGGTAGATCTAATTAAAGTCAGGTCTAAGAAGTTTATTTTATTTTCATTTTCTGTTTCTAATGTGTATTTTATTTTTCTGTGTTGTTCATTGAATTTCTGTAATATGTACTGTATCTCATTTTTATTAACGCCTAGTAGACAATCGTCTACGTATCGTTTATAAAATGCAATTTTATTTGAAAGTGTCGGTATTAGTTGGGTTTCTAGATATTCCAGAGTTAAATTTGCACATACAGCTGAAAGTGGTTGGCCCATAGCTAGTCCTTCTGTTTGTTTATAAAAGGTTTTATTGAACGAGAAGTATGTTGAATTTAATATAAATTTTATGGTAGAGATAAATTCTTTTCCTCTATGCTTGTAAATTGTTTGATATCATTCCATTTATTTTGTATGGCTTCTATTGTCAAGTCTATTGGTATATTTGTATATAGTGATGTAATGCCAAGAGAGATTAATATATAATTTTCCGGTATGTTGATTTCATCAATAAATTTTTTTAACTCCCAGGAGTCTTTCAAGCTATAAACAGTTTTCTCTACTAGAATTGTTAAGCTATTTGATAGAAATTTTGAAAGTTCGTAGTTCGGTGCTTGTACGCAGCTACATATTGGTCTCATTGGTATATTAGGCTTGTGTTTTGTTTTCAATCGTCAATTCTGTAACAGCAACGGAGAATAAATCTATAACATAACTTACCTTATTCAATTTCTGCTGATGTTTTTTTTAATATTTAAATGTCGAATATTTAAAACAGGTACAAATAAAATTTTCTCTTCATACAAAAGTAAGAAAAAAATCTATGTAAATGAGTTTATAGTTGTATTTATAATTGAATAGCAATCACGAATCACGTTTTCAAACAATACGTAAAACTAGCAATACTGCGGTACCGTCTTCGCTTTCACTGGTTGCGTGTGTGTGGTGTCAAACCTAGTCGAATGAGGTCATAAGACTAAAATTCAAGACTGTTATTTTTTCCCGCGCTAAAAAAAATCCAAAAAAAAAATCTGTAAGGTCATATATATAAGTACTTTCGAATAAGCAAATAAAAAAATATGTGGCAAATGCCCATTGTGATGTACAGCAACCTGTCTACCTAATGCTCGGAAGTCCAATATCTTGTTTAGTAAAAGAGATAAGTGGATCTTATTTTTTGAGATTTGCCTAGTTTTCCAAGCTCTAAAGAATCAAAATAACTCCAATTATACAAGGTGTTCCTTCTGTACATAGCTCACCTTTGTTTTTCTTAGTGGCAACCTATATTTTTTTCATTTTTTGGGAATATACATGAAAATAAAATATACTTTATGTATTACTCATATGAAAGTATTCACAGTTTTCGAGATATTCGTCACAAAATAAAAAACTCAAAAAGATTAATCGGTAGTACGTCAAAAGAAGGCGTTCCTCAAAAAGTTTTCAGCATTGTAGAAAATCATCCTCACAGTCGTTTGATAAAGAAGAAATTAATCTCCTTAACAAAGGGATTCAATTTTGCTTTGCCTGCCTCTGAAGGCACTTTAGATGAGATTGTTGCAAGTGTTGAAAGTTCAATTCAATACCTTCCTGATTCCTATAAAGGATTTGTCAGGGAAGCTTGCAGAAATCAAATCTCGACAAATATTGTCACTAAAGTAAATAAAAAGTCAAATTCTACCAAAGGCAGGAAAAATATCAAACGGTTACGTGAAAAAGGTTGTTTTTATTTAAAAGCTAATAAGGGCAATAAGGTTGTTATTTTTGATAAAGAAGACTATTATGAAATCTTTTACCAACTGAAGTAAGAAATGTACTTAAATCCTGCAACAACCGTATTACTCCAGCTTTAAATAGGAAGTTACATGTATCTAACCCAAGTGTACATAAATTGTACTGCTTGCCTAAGATACATAAACCGGGAAAGTCGGTACGTCCTATTGTTTCAACAATCGAATCTCCGACTTACCATCTATCAAAATGATTAACAAAAGAGTGCGAAAATTTACCTATTGCACCACCTAGTTTCTCTGTGATTAATTTCAACGATTTCATTAATAAGGTGAAAAATATTCAGTTGCAAGAAGTTGAAATTTTGATTTCCTTAGACGTTTGTTCATTGTTTCCAAGTATTCCGACACTACAGACCTTGGGCTACCTTAAGGATCTACTCGAATTAAACAATCTCAGTCAAGATATAGTAGAAGAATATCTTAAACTCACTAAACTTTGCATGAAACAAAATTGTTTCCAATTCAACGATAATTTCTTCGAACAACATGAAGGAACAGCAATGGGTAACTCTTTGTCACCATTCATTGCCAGTCTCTTCATGAACAGATTCGAGACGGACGCAAAAGAAAAATTCCAGTATTTCCCAAGGGTTTGGCTTAGGTATGTGGATGATATTTTTGCAGTGTTCGATACAAAAGTCACTGATGTTGATAACTTCGTATCTAAATTAAACAGCCGTTTCGCGTCAGTTAAATTCACATATGAAACTGAAAACTCTGGACAACTACCATTTTTAGATGTATTAATAATTAAAAGTAGTGAAAATAAGTTAGAATTTGAGATTTACAGAAAAGATACCAGTACTCTAAGATATATCCCTAAGGACTTTGCTCAACACAAAATGGCGAGTTTTAATTTTCTAGTCCATCGTCTATTAAGCTTCCCCGTCAATAAGGAGAGGTTTGAAAAAAAAAGCATTAATAATTAAGGATATAGTTGCGAGTAATGAATATTCTATAAGTTTAATTGATAAAATAATTAGGACATGAAAGTTTAAAGAGTCGCTTCGTAATTCCTCGACCTTTCAAAATGAAAGAGAAAATCCAAAATATGTACCGATTCCATTCGATCTTCGATTTACCCGTGGTATTGGTAAGATTTTTAAAGATGTAGATATGACAGTGGTTCATTCATCGAGAAACAAACTACAACATATTTTAGGCAATCCAAAAGACAAAATTGAAATAAACGAAAAGTCGGTGATTTACGAAATTAGCTGTAAGGACTGTAACCAAAAATATGTTGGACAGACTAGATGATCAATTCAAACTAGATTCAAAGAGCATATGGCCCATCTCAAATATGGTAGAACAGATAAATCTAGTGTAGCCCAACATGTGTTTGAGAACAACCATAAAATATATATTAGCAATTTAAGAATAATTAGGAATGTAACAAATACTAGACATCTGAATGCATTTGAAAGCTTGGAAATCATAAAGTGTAAAAATATTATGAATAGTGACAGAGGGCCTATTCCAAATAGCCCGCTTTATTGGTTAGTGGGTCACAGTTCACTGAACCGTAAAAATAGTTTAGGTATAAATAGGGTAAATTGTTAGCATAAGTTTAGCTTTAATTATCTCCAGATGATGACAACTTGGTTGGTGAAACGCGCGTCGAGTACAGTATATAGTGTTTTGGTGTTTCGTGGAAAACTACGTCAGTGTTATCTAATGTTCCGACGATATGCCAATTACGAGTAAAAATATTTTTGGTTAAATGTTGAAGAATAAAGGTTCTTTGAAACGTTATGTGAGAAATTGACATCTATACAAAAAACATCTTGTCAAACATGTCAACAATAATTTGAAAAAGCTTCGTTCATTCAAACGGATATATTATTGAGCAATAAGATGCAGTACTGAATATTCTACAACGTTGCTATAGCTTTTCAAGGGAAACTCAAGTATAGACTTAAGTGGTACATTTTTATAAAAGACGCACTTTCATGGAAAAATTAAAATACAACCTCACCTCACTCCATTTAACACATAAACATCAAACTTAGAAAATAATAATATTGTAAAAGCAACTTTTTATTCAAAACATCCAACGATTTATTCAATATTTGCTGGCGACTATGATCATAACAAAAATTTTTAACGTGCATGCAAAATGTCCACCATTCTTATCTGTACATACCATAACCCTGTTTTGAAAATTTCTGGATTTTTCGTCAAGAATGCATTCCTAATATTCAGATTCATATCATCGATGTCCGTTGGTGCTACTTCGTATAATCTATCTGCAATATAAGCCCGCAAAAATCTAAGCACGTTAGGCCAGTAATCGTGCTGCCAAGAAACAGGACCATCCCCACCCAGCCATTTGTTTGGATAAGTTCCATTTAGTTGTTGTCTAACCTGAAATAATAATAATTATGATGAATAACCAATTCATGAACAAGATTACCGCTAATGCAGAATACGGAGGAGCACCACCATGTTGAAAAAATTTTCGGGGTTGCACGAATACCAAATACATGTTTCCCGTTCAAGAAAGTATGATCAAACAACATGTTCTCTGCATATTCCAACCCACATGTTCACTTTAAAACAGTGGTGATGATCTTCCTCTCATAATAACCTGAGGTTTTGATCAGCGTAAAGTTGAAAATTGTGTCGAATGACTCTGCGGGTATGATGATTCATCCATGATTAAAATATTATAAAAAATATTCCTCTTGAATTTTTATTAATGCCCAATTACAAAACTACAAACAGTTTGGGAAATGCAGGTAAGATAATCATTGGTGGTATTCGCCGTGATAAGGGAAAAACTTATTATTGTTCAACAATTTACTCACCAAGCTCTTGGAAACTCCAATTTCATCACTGACTTGCCAGACACTGGTATTAGGATTTTCTACAACTGACGCAGAAATAGTGAATTGGCCATCTTAGCCGTTTTCTCATAATTAGCATTTGCCGCCCTTACAAATCTCTCCCTCGCCTTTTCAAAGCAGTCGGAACTAGTAAATCATTGTATCTGAACGATTTGCCTTGTAAATGTGGGCTGCTAATAAACAATCACCATGAGCAGCGTACACCATGTTTATCAACTCTTCCTTAGAATAATTAATCCCAAACAGCTCGGAATTTTATTTAAATTCACTTTATTGAAGATACTTGTCTTGCTTTTTCAAGAAAATGTTATGTGAGTTTAATCTTTTGATAGGCGCTCACTACGACTTCACGACAAAGAAACGTGGCCAAACGCAATTTATCTATGAAAATCTATTTTTCACAAAAAATATCCAACTTAGGTATAGAGTAAGCTATATCAAATGTGTATAGTATTCAATGCTCCATCTTATGGTCCAATAATGCACAAGATGTTCCATTTGAAGTAACGAAGCTTATGAAAATTTTCCTTTATCATGTTTGACAAGATGTTTTTCGCTGCCTGTATATCACAGGTCAATTTCTGACATGGCGTTGCAAAGAACAATTGTTTCTCAACATCTAGCCAAAAAATCTTTTTACTCATAATTGGCATATCCTCAAAACATCAGATATTATGTGTGACGAAAATTGAGAAAAACTGTGAATATTTTCAAGTGTGTATTACACATAAAGTACCTTCTATTTTAACACGCTTTTATTAGCTTCACCTGTATGTTTGCTTGCTTGCTTGTTTGTTTGTTTGTTTGTAACCGACTCTTTGGACTCGATTTTGACCCACTTTAAACGGAGAGATTTAATTGAAACTTTGTACACTTACGAAGAACCGGTAACAATACAATAATTTGATAAGATTATATCATTATCCTGATCAGGATCGCCAGTCCTTTCCTCACGTATCCTCTGCGTGAGAGCAAGAGGCTTAATATTGTAAGTATATTCCATGATTTTCAGCTCGGTCGTTGGCAGAGCAGGCAAGTCTTAGTCGACGCGAAACGACAGACTCCTCGGGCGTGAGTTCAAATCCCATGGCTGAAATAAAAAAATATTTTTTTTTTCAGAAATATCTGTTGGATCGTAATATGTTATAATATCAGCATCAATAAGCAATATAAATATAGTTTGAAAAACGACAAAACACGCTTTCAAAGCACATCAAACTAAAAAGTGAAAAATAAATATAGTTTAAAAAAACTAAAAAACACGCTTTCAAAGCACATCAAACTAAAAAGTGAAAAATAATTATTAATATAAACTGAAAACAATAATGAACGAAAAATACTAGTATTATTGTGAAAAAAGCGTGGGGCGCTTTGTGTCATATTTTTCGTATATCGAGCAACCCACGCTTTTTCACAATAATACTAGTATTTTTCGTTCATTATTGTTTTCAGTTTATATTAATAATTATTTTTCACTTTTTAGTTTGATGTGCTTTAAAAGCGTGTTTTTTAGTTTTTTTTAAACTATATTTATTTCTTACAGATTCCCAAAAATTGTAAAAATATAAGTTGAAATTAAGAAAAACAACGTAGCTCTCTGCCCAGAGGAAATGGGACCCCCTGTATATTTTGGTTCTGTAGTGCTTGAGAACCAAGCACACATCCTTAAAGATTCACTTATCTCTATTATTAACCAAGGTATTGGACTTCCGCGGAAAAGGTGAACACGCTGTGTGTAGGTAATATTTTGGAAACACCAAATCATTTAAGAATTACAATTTTTTAGTTATATTGTAGTTCAAGAAGTATTTAGTAAATTTAGCAGATATTTCGAGATTTTTTTAGTAAATACTAGAGTAAATACTAGAAATAAATAACAGAATTTTTAGAGTAAAGAAATGAATCAGAGGAACAGTATCTAAAAGGAGGGAAACGCTTTACTAGATAAAAGCATTTTAAGTATATATGTTGTGGAATTTTATTTCATTTCATGTAGTAATGTGATAGAGTTATATCACGTCATGCTTTGGAATTGTAGAAATAATGAATTACCAACATCGTCTGAATTGTTCTATTTTATTTTCACTATGCCAGTGATATAATTTGTTTTTTTTTATAATGCGCTTATTTCTGTAAATCAAAAAAATTAGGAAAAAATTAAAGCTATTAATTTATTTAAATAGTTCTTGCAAATTTTCAAAAATACAAAAATTTTTATGCAAATACCGCTAAATTATGAGGTAAGCATAACTGGCACTAAAATAAATAAAGGAAATACTGCTAATACTTACTTGATTAACATTTTACTCCAATATAGCACAATTACTTAAATTATAATAGTTTGTTCTACCTTAGAAAAACCTTGTAAACTGACATCATTAACCTTTGCAATGTTTCGTTTTTAAGTTACCATACTTAATTTATCTAAAACATAAATTTCACAGCTCTAGAGAACACGCTGTGCAACCCATTTCAACTGGAAGAATTTTACAGTATTGTTTTACTCGTATGTACGAGTATCTAGATATACTTTTTTTCAGTGTTTGAGTTTTAGTGTTTTAAAACGAATTTCGATAAAATATTCTTTCCTCCGGAGTTTAGTAAACTTTTGTGCTCCGAAATAACACTTATTTGACTTCGGTAAATATTATAAATGTAGAAAGTTGGTCAAAGGCCTTTGTGTATCAGCTGAGCTGGATTTATACCATTTCATAACACAAGCAAATTGTTATATAATTAGTGCCTTTGCAAATACTGCTGTTTACTATATCGAATTATTTTCATTCTATAATTTGTTGTTTGGATCTTTGCACGTTTATTAAATTAAGTAGGATTTGCTTTTGTACTGCTATATTGTAGCAATGCATTTATAGTATTAACAAATACAATGAAAATATGTATAAATGAAACATTGTCCAGTGCTTGCCATTGCTCAAAGATAGACTTGACCTTTTTTATTTTTTTTGATTATATGTTTCATACGGCTAATAATTGAGACGCGCAAAAATCCAAACAATGTATATTGTCTTTTCTATGTTTAATTATTTTTTCTGTGAGCGTTATTACAGATACTATTATTGAAACTGATGTTATGATTTTTTGGGTTTGAGGGCACTTCCAATGAAGCCCCAAAAAAATTATGCGTCGAATCAAAATGCCGTTTAAATATAAATTATTCAGAATGGGTATTATACTTTGTTGTTTAGATTTTTGCGAGTACATAACATTTACAAACTGTATGAAGTAAATAAATTGAGGATCAATCTTACTTTTGAGCAATGGCGTGTCTTGGAGAACAATATTTTTTTGATATTCTAACACTTAGATAGGGCATACCTTAAATATTTTTACTTATTTTTATTTTTACAAACGTAAAAACTGGCGGCTCGATATTACCGCCCCCTCGTTCTAGTTCTGAATTGCTCCCAGCTGGTTTTTGCGCTGAAGTATCTTCCCGTATGTCAAGTAATGACAACAACCTGTAAATAATATGTATATATAATCATAACTTTAAGTTTTTATTGTGAATTTTAAGTATTTTAAACATATTTCTTTCGTTATGTATTTATTTTATTTTAAGGCTAAATAATCTGCCTACGCGCAGAAGGAGTTGGTAGTCCCCTCAAATTTGCTTTTTATCCACTGGTCCCCACCCTCACTCAACCTAGCAACTACCACGTCGCGCAGTCGCATAGATGGTAGATTAGATCCGAGCTTGAGCCATCCAAATAGACAGCATTAAGGGGCCTAGTTAAGAAAAAGCCTCCGTTCACTGTGTCTCTCTCTAGGAAGTTCCGAAAGTGACAGACGTTTATAAAATAAATGAATGTCGTGCAGAAAAGAATTTTGGTTCCACAGTACGTGAACTAGCAACACATTACGACGGGATAGAGTAAAGCAATAAAATCTATTGTTCTGGTCGATATGTACACTCTGGTTAATAAATATAGTAGGGAACCAAGCTATCCGCGAAACAGATACTATACAACTCGAAATATAAACTGAAATATAGTAATAATTACTTTCTTTTTTATTTATTATTAATTAATAAATAAAAACTGCTGTCTTTTTGGGTTTCGACCAATGTTACAGTGGAATTATTGACACGTAAATTATTAAAGAATAGAAATAACCGTCCTAATTATTTTATTTTAATTATATAATATACTCCATAATACAGTTTAATATTTAGTGTATGCAGTTTCTACTGGAAAAATGATTTAGGTAGTCCATTATGGGTACTATTACGTAATTATTTGATGGGTAAAGTAATATTGTCTAAGTAATTGTATGTTGTGTGTTAGTTGTACCTCACCATATTCCACTCTTCATTTTTATCAATTTACATATTTCTCTTTTCATTCTTTAATTTTCATAAAACATACCATAATCTATTCATTTTATATAAACACATAAAAAATTGTTTACAAGGGCTAGCAGAGCAAGTTTCGCGCGCTAGCGAACCGTTTCAAACAGGTCAAAAGAGCGGGAGTAGTCGTGACATCACACCATACAATTTACAAACGACGACGGAGATCCCAGCACTCGACCGCTTGATTTCAGATAAATTTTAAGTGTATACTTAAAATGGAAACAAAAACTCCTTATTTTAAATATTGCATTGTACCGTTGTGTAAGAATACTACAATGAAAGTGCCAGATAAAGTATTTATAATATTGCCAGAAGATAAGATTCGTCGATCAAAATGGCAAAAAGCATGTAGAAGAAATGAAAAAGACATTTCACAGACATGTAGGTCTCTACATGTGTGTGATTATTTTAATGTAAGTACATTATTAAATACTATATGTCTATCTACTATTTTTAATATTCCGAATTCCGAATTATTGAATTTTAATTAGGGTAGGATTAAAGAAAGAATGTGTATACAATGTTAGAAAATAAGATTAGTAGATAGAATATAATTTAGTGATACTAAGTAAAGGTAATTTCCTGGTGCTAAAGTAAACAGCTATTTATTATTATACTCTTCGCAAATACGATAACGAAGAGTATATTGCATTTGATCGGGACATTTCTAAAATCGTTAATATCGCTCGCAAAGAAAAAATCATTTCGTTCGTCATCGAATTCTGAACAACTTTCAAAATGTCCGTCTGTTCATCTGTCCGTCCGTCACGTTTCTTGTAAGCACGATAACTAAAGAAAGAAAAGACCGATCGAATTGAAATTTGGGCTATAAGTTAGTGTTAGCTAGAGGAAGAAATCCATTGTTTTTTGAAAAAAATCAAATAGTAAATAAAAAAGTTATAGGACATTTTATTTAAAAATATGAATCTACAGAGGGCTGCAATTTTCAATGTGCTACTAAAATTGAAGTAATTTTCTATAGACACCAAAATGCTGTAAAATATACTACCGCAAATTTCGCCTACGCAGTCGGCATCATCGGGAGATGAAAAAAAGTTGAAAATTAAATATGTGATCAATATATTAGGTATTGTAAGAATGAATCTTAGTTTATACTATAAAATATACTGCCACGTATTTCGCCAATACAGTCCGCACCATCGGGAAAGAAAATTAAATATGTAGTCAATACATTAGGTATTGTAAGAATGAAGTTTATAAGACAAACACAAGATTTTTTTCAAAAAACTGCGAAGAGTATCCTACAGAATGTGCAACAATTATATAAAAGTTCAATAACACTACTGTCTGCGAAGAGTAAAATGTTTACCTCTAGTATATATAGTATATTGCAAATACCTTTCCCTTACCCTTTAATTTATTCTATTCAAATCTTACATTTATCTATTATGTGAATGATAACACGACACAATCACTTATTTCCCTTTCCCCAAAACATAGTACGAAAATACCTACGATAGGTAATTATACATTTGCGCAACATTTCCTTTGCAGCAAATGTCTTCTATAGACACTTTATACGTGTGTACAAAAAAAACACGAAAAATATAGAAGTGGCTGTTATAAAGATTTACCCTAAATTCTTTCAAACATAAGACTAAGTCTGCTAAAAAAGCTTAGTTGCGACTAAGCATTTTGTAGTTATTTCATTTTATTCCGTGATCAAGTCATAACTATTTTATGTTTATAAATTATTACTAAAAGCTAAAAAAATACATACTTCTCTGCCTTGACCCCGCGGACCTCTCCAAGGGAAAAACTTTCATTATTTTGTATAAAAGATGCCACCATAAACATATCCACTTTAGGCAAATTATCAGATTGGCCCTTTGAAAAACCTTGTTCGGTCATTTTAAAATATCTGTACAACTACAATAAGCGGTACTATAAAACACAATTATATATTTATATCAGAACAGTCACTAACAAATCAACCAAAGTCTAATAACACCATATTGTACATATGTTTATATAGAATGTCATACTTTGTTAATTTGTTTGTATTATTATTTTTAAGTATTTTATGAATGAATTGATTTTTTAGTGTTCTTTTTTCTGTATATAATATATGTATATATTAATATAAATTTTACTCTGTACCCCATACAAGTTGTAAATAATCTACTTAATTGTGAATAAAGATTTTAAATTGGAATTGGAAAACATCTGATTGTGTTGCTTCCCGGCGCGACGACTACCGAATATTGTATGGTGTGACGTCACAGTCAATAGTAGCTCGTTTCGGGCCACTTTAATTTTATCGCTGTTTAGATCCTTCATACTGATCGCGTGGAATTAGAAATCTTATTTTTTTTATGAAGTACACGTTTTATTACAACGTTACGCTATGTTTTTTAGTATTATTTTTATTTTTTAAAATTATAGGCAAGTTCCCTATTATTAATGTAAAATTGTATGATATAAAAGTACATAAATAATTATTTATTATTTTTTCTATTATTATAATTACAAAATATAAACAAAATAGTAAGTAAATACATACTTAAAATATATATATCAAATCAAAACACTATTACAAATTTCACGGAGGGTTTTTGCTGTTTTTATATATCCGCCGCTGAATAATTTTGCTCTTGCCTATACCTTCACTCAAGCAGTTTATAGCCGGCTTAGTAACGGTGTGATTCCCAGTAGAGGCAGCACTTCCTTGCTCCATTTCTACTGGCAAAGGTACTTATTTAGAAAATTATTTTTAACGAAATGGTACGGAATAGAAATATGAAACTTGCTGAACATAATTATGAAGGTTCATTCTAGAAGCCTTGTATGAATTTTACCGATTTATGTCAATAATTATGGAGCTAGTCACATTCAAATTTTACCTATATTTACAGTGTATATTTTTCCTACATGAAGTGAAAATTAATTAAAATAGGATACATGTATTCTCTAGTGCACCTTCATCTACCGCTCTTCAAAATTTGGTGTAATTTGACCAAACCGTATGGACGAAATAAATTTTGAAAAATTACCTTACAAACACAAGTCGGATTAGCCCTCTTAATGTAATGTTGAAATAAATTATTTTTGAATTGATTTCATTTGACACGTAACAATATATTACTTTAGTTCAAAACCTAAATATTACACTTTTTTCTTTATTTGAGAATAGTAAAATTAATTTTGCGTATTATTAATAATTTTCGTATAATTAAGAAAATCAATAAAGCGTATACGAAATTAAAATTTTTAAAGAACACTATTTATTTCCATAAATTCACATTGATTATGATGATGACAATGCACTGTCGAAGTGTACATTAGTTGAGACTGATTTTCTTTTACAGTAATATACAATTAATAATAAAAAAGTATCAAATAAACTGAGTGTAAAAGTTAAATTCCTACCTTCTCAACAAAACTAATCAGTTATCACCGTCTCTTTGACTGGAAGTAACAATATACTTGTAGTAGTCTGTGGCAAATATGTTTGATAATCAGTGAATTTACAATTTGACGATAAGCTAAAACTTATATTTATGGAAAGAAAATATTCGTAGTCTTATTTTTTCTGCAAACCTTTCTAAATTTTTTTTCATCGTTTCAGTATTGCTCAAAAAAAAACATGAGAAATCTATTCAGCGTACTATTTCTTCTATGTATATATGTTATAAACTTATTTTATTTAATTCTGATTCTGCTCGGTAAATCAAAACAAAAACCAAAACTAACTAGCCAAAGAAATACCGGGAATCTTACTAGTGATTAATTTTCACTACGAGATCAATATTTAGATCTGTTCAGGTTCATGGAAAACATTTCAATAACTTGCCAAAGGGATAATGAAATCTGCTGGACTTTCTTAGAGTGGACAGTTTGTTTATTATTAATAGAACCTGATTTATAAGCATATTTTAGATATGTTTTCTCAATATAGACGCTGAAGCCATGAATAGTTTTCAGGTGACTTTTAGTATGTTATACAGGATCCCCTTCTAGATCATTCCATCAAAAATACTATTTGTCAGTATTAATCTTCTGATATTTGTTAAAATATGTGCTAAATATCTGAAGTAAAGGAAAATGAATCTATATTTCAAAATTATTTCTCTAACACGAATTTTCTTCATATCCTAATAATTGTAATGATCTACTGAAACCGTATATTTGATGAAGTTTGGAAATAGTCAGTGGTCATACAATTAATAAAGAGCAGGTGATATTCATACAAGTTAATAAAATAATTAAACCAGTTAAATCTGTGGTAATAGTAGGGAATCAAGCACTTCGTAACGACGATTTTAAATAGTGTCATTAAGGCCTGAGGACCAATAAATATTAAGGGTGGGATATGATGTGAAACCAGCTACTGAACATGTTTATATCATTCGTGCTCTAATTCTGATTTGTGAATGAAATTTAAAATTTGAACACATTTAAAGGAAATTTTTTCAGCTGTTTTACCTAAAAGTATTTAGGAACAATATTCAATTTATAAACAAAACTTGGGATAAATCTATACTATTTTCTATCTTTTGTTGGTATCAACAATATTCTTCTTTCAGTCAAGAGATCTGAGAGAGATTATTTTGAAATTATGTAGACTACAATTTTCTAAACAGAACTGGTGAAAACTGTAGAAAATATGTTTAAAATATGTTTTTAACAATTGATTAGTTTTTCATATTTCAGATATCCTGTTTAAAACGTGTGCATTAATAATATTTATATTAACAAAAAAAAACGCATACATATTGCAGTGTCAAATATTACACATGTAAATAATAAGAAATAAATAAGTCCTCGTAGGTGAAATGTTTGGTACCATTGTGCGTTTGATGAGATGAGATTTCTAAGGGATGATTTTTTTTAGCTAAGATGGCTCCGACATTTTTACGTTAGTAGTAGTTATGGACATTATACAACATAACAACCTAGCAGATAGTTCAATCTGCTCAACCGTATGTACTTTGATGCTGTATGTGCCAAAACGGAAGTAAAGTGATTGATGAATTTGTTATATGAATACATATGCAAACATCCACAATTTCAAATTCACGAATAAAAGAGTAATATTATCTTATTTAAGGTTACGCAAAAGTGTCAAATTCAGGCTTCTGTCATTAAATAGACAATTGCATCATTACGATATCGAAGTTCACTGGAGTTACGTTCGGGTTACACTGTTTTGTTACTTAATAAATCGATGAAGTGCTCTGTGCTCTACATATAAGATGCTGCTTTTGCAACAAAAGTAGAAATGATCCTACTGAGCAATTGGTCTTAGAGGTGCTTCTGCCTTATGAATCTATAGACCATATAATTTGAGATATCTTTCTTTCAGATTTCTTTTATGGAATAATCTTGTTCTGTACTTCGTCGTCAATTGGGCTGGCATTAACCTTGGATTTTTTCGTCTTGTCAAGATATGTAATAGGATCAGTGGTGAATATCTAGTATGCGGTATTTTCAAATATTTTTTCTGTTTTTGTATGAGAGTCGTCGTTATTCATCACTACTGTAAGATTGCTCTTGTCTGCTCGTAAGATAGTAACATCTTCAGTGCCTTTAGTGCAGTTAGTAGGTCTAACAACTAGATAGTTCTACTTTTTATGCGAATTATAAAATATTTCAAGAATCTGTAACACAAGATATTATTACTGTCTTTCAGATGAGATGCTTTTCAATTCAATCCCTTCGAAAAAATCAGTGTATCCCGTTTATTCATTTATTTTATGGCATCGAAGAATTGTGTTGTTACTTGCTCTCAAGTACAAACTTTAAAATATCTCCAATACTATCAGTCTATTGTGGCAAATTCAAGGGGCATTAGGTTCATAGAATCGCGCAGAGAAATTCAGATCAGTCCGATTTCGAATTTCATCGAGTTACATAACATTTCTAACTACATAAATGGGACTAGTCTCCCTATTATATTATTATGAGGCACATGAATAAATGGTTGTTATATTGGATAATGACCCTTACTACTGCAAGAGATAAAATTTAAAATTAATATCTTCAGTTGCTCTCAATCTCTGGCGAAAACTCTATTTTTTACATTTTTTTTACCACCCTGCATATTTGAAAATAGTCGTTTTAAGACATCTTCCTAGAAACTTTCTTATTAATAATAACTTTGTCCTACAGGTGTATGAGTTCTGTTATTTAAAATTAAAACATCCTGTATAATCATAGTGCTGATTGATGTTTATTTCTTTTCCAAAATAAGATGTTATATGTTATTCCAAAATTAATATTGCGTGTTTCATTAAATTAAAAGCTGTGTTTTCCTCTGATTCAAATTCTTGTTCATGTTGTCTAACCCTCCTAAGTAATACATGTATCCTTTTGATAATATATCATACCCCAAGGCTCACAATTTATTTGGTACACCACATTAAACATGTCAAGCGTACCTTAATAGAAGGAATTATTATTTGTACCTTGATTTTTATAAAATCTGCTGTTTTCTGCTTATTACATAATACATAACATTAATAGAAACATATAAATCACAGTATCAGGATCATCTGAAACTTGTAAATATATATTATAATTAATTACTATTATGAATTTTTACTGACCATATACCAGCTTTTGAAAATTTAGATAAGTTATTAGCTATCTAAACATTTTACAGAAAATAAATGCATTAAGAAATATTAAACATTTAACGAAATAAGTAGAGTCGTGGCAAATATATAGAGGGACGAAGCGAAGCGAGACGCGCGGTCATCTAGGGATCGAAGGGGTCGGTCTAAGCGAGAGAGTGTGTCGCATTCGACCGCGTCTTAATACGGCAGTCATCTACTATATTGTTTGCCGATATACAGGGTGTCCCAAACAAAAATAGGCACCCTGAATAACTTTTGAGATAAAATTTTTTTGAAAATTGGTGATCTTGTTTCCAAAGGGGACATATTTTAATGTAATACTTGTATACCTATGTATGGTAGAGGGATGCTACCATACACATCCAACCCCTCAAAATATTCAAATGGTAAAGGGGGTCGAGTGATACACCTTTTGAAAGATCTTTCAGTTCTCTACATAACTGTGCATTTTTTTAAACTTGTTTAACCACCGGCAAAAATAAATTTTTGGAAGCTTTAGTAACAATTAAATATACCAACTGATCAAAAATAAAGTCGCCAAACTCAATTTCAAATTTTGTATTTATATCTGTAATGACTAATATTGTTATGCCTTGTAGAAAGATAATGGAATCACTTTATGTAATAATATACACATATCTTAAACAATTTTTGATATATCTGTGTTCGAGAAGCAGTTTTAGTATTTTCTTACTGAACAGGAATAGAGCGTTTAAATAATTCAATATAATTTTTTCTAGATCATCAATTTTTAATTTAATTTTCATTTCTTTGTGTTTACATATTTTGAGTCCTCGGAAAGAAGAATGTATTATTAAACTGAAACATGTTAAAAATTTGAAAATGCACATCCCAAAAATTGGTGTAAAGTATTATAATTGATGAATTTAGAACAAAATGAACACCTACATTTAAAGACCTCTAGTAGTAATTTTAGTTCCTATAAATTTTATTCTTCTTGTGTCGGCTGAATATATTCCCGTATTAACATCCACTTTAAATACGAATTTCAATAATTTTTTTTGTACTAAATGAGATTTTCGAGACGTTTTTACATATTTGTAGCTTGTGAATATTTTTGGCCAAATAATTTCATAAAAAAAATCATAATAATAAAGAATGCAGCGTCATTTGTAAAATAGTTATTTAATGCAATGGCATTTATTTTTTCTTCTAATAATGAAAGGAGACATATTTCCATTAAAATACAATATCCTTGAATATAACAGATTACTATGTGAATTAAATTTTATTGTCCTTTAACCACTACTAACAAATCTAATGTTGTAACTTATTATTGTCGTAAACTATCATCAGTGTCAATATGTATCTTATCTTGATAAATGAGATATTTTATTGCGGCACTCTAGCAAATTTAATTAGTAGTTGCAGCAAGGGCTAAGAGATAGAGCCACTGTGCTCATAGATTACTTCAGAAGTGTTCAGAAAAGTCCAGAATGTTTCCAGAGTGATCAACGATGGTTATATAAACTATAAAGCCAGGTATATTACAGGCAAGTTAGTTTTAAACGGAAGTGCAGAAACTTACAAGCTAAAGATATAGAATGAAAACTAAAGTAATGTTTTCTAAAGCGTTTATAAGCATTTCATGTCAAGTTAATTTAGTAATTTTTGTCAATTAAACTAATTAACTAGTTAATAGAAGTCGAGTTAGTGTTATCATGTATTTTAATCAACAAATAACGGTTTGGTGTTTGTAGAAGGACAAACACGTAACATTATTATATTTCTCCTATCTCCTAAATTTTTACCACTTAAGATGTTTTCATTAGATGGCCAACTTAAATCTGTAATTTGCTTTCACGTTTTCTATTGATGATACCTAAAATTGACCAACGGCACGGCGGTCACTTTCAGTAGTGCCACATGTACGTTTCTGATAATAATGCATTTATAGGCTGCCGCAGATGATAATCAAATATGATAACTAATAGCTACAGGTATAAAACTGCTTACCTATTACATATTACATACCAAGGACAAGGCTGAGGTTGCGCATCAGCGAACAATTGCATATTTAAAAGTTTTCTATATTTTCTGCTAAAGAACATGTCCTTCATGGTGTAAACATACTGGTGTAATAGGAAAATGATCTCTCAATACCTACCGAGGAAATATCTTCAAACTTAAAAGTTTCCAATTCACTTACAGGATGCTCCTCTTTGAAAGACACCGATTAATTATGTTCTTCATAACTTTTCTTGTCCCTCATTATTTGTTTTTAAAATGTCATTACACCGTTTACTCACTCACATATCGGTGGCAACTTTTAGAGTTATTAACAGACTTTGGCACGATTCTGTAATTTTGGATCACAGATATAGAATTTAATCCTAATACTATATTCCGAAAAATGCACGATATAATAGTAATAAAATAAATTAATTCCTGACAGTGTACTTACAAATGTGTAAGTACATGCAAAGATATATAAAAAAAGTTGTTATTTACATCATGACATCCAAATTCTCTAAATTTAGATATTAATTCATGTTGTACATTATAAATGAGATTTAAGGACTCTTATAATGACAATGAAGAATTCTCTAATGATCAAATACTGTCCAGTACCACAGTATAATTGTTATGAGTCATATATATCGCCGCTATCTCAGAATTGTTGAAATGTTTCTGAGCCATGGATTTAACTGCAGAATAAAAATCTTTATTTTTATACTTCTTATGCTGATGACAGTATCCAACTACTGCTAACCATGTTCTCCAACATGTAAAAATAGGCTGCGGCGAATGTGCGATGTCTGGACAAATCGAATGGAATCTTTTAACATGTTTAGGGAATTTCATAAGTATTTGTTTTGTATTTCCAATTAACACACCAACTTCGGGATAATTCTTATTTTTTTGTACGACGTAAATAAATAGTCGAAGTTCTCTGCACATATAACTGCAGCTCCAGGTGAGCAATAACGATAAAAACTAAACAGTTATCTCATTTCAAATAGTAAGTGATGATTGAAGAGTTTAACTTATAAATTAATAAATTAATATAACTAACACAATATTTGTTTCAGCATTGCCGATTACGCCAATACCTTGTTCCAAATTCATGTTATGGTCTACTTACCAGCATATTTCCGTTTTGTTATGTTACACTTAACTGTTATTTTATATTTTTTTTCATTCAGAAATGTGGAAATTAAATAAATAAGTTTAAATTAGTTTCTTCACTTGAGTTAATTTTGGAAATAGGAAAAAATTACAGAAACTCTGTGATTCGCGACAATATTTTGGCATAGGTCATTTTGAAAAAACATTGAATAACAATATAATCGAAATTAAGAACCCACAGAAATGCAACTCATGTCCCAAATTTTGACCTTGATCAGATTTACTATAAAAAAAAACGGACTATCGGTATGCAATAATTAGTTTCTGATTTTTCAAACAATATATTCTATAAGAGCATCTTTATGGAACACCATGTTTTTGAAAAAGTGTAAACCAACTTGAAAATCCAAATAAGTGAATAGAAAAATGTGTACATTGTAATACACTTCTTCTCTACGCAAGAGAACAATTGCAACTTTGACACTCTAGAGTTAGGCGGTACTTCCGGATGTGGTCAGATCAGTTTCTTTTTATAGTCCAGAAACACCACTATACTGATAGCTACAGTGAAGACACGAAAGTGTCCAGGGATCTAGAAAAAGAAACTCAGATAATCTGGGACGAAATTACGAGGCGTCATGGCGTCATGAAAGCACAGGAGATATAATACTTATTATAGGATTTATTAGAGAAAAGCTATCTATATTCACTACCTAAACCTTAATGTTAAAATTACAGTACTGTGTTATAATTGGAATGGGAGCGGTAAATGCGGCACGCAAAGCAAAGCAAAATATTGACTAAATTAAATTTTCGTCTTTGCCATTACGTCAGGGCGGCGATGGAGACACGGAAAGGCTAACCTGCTTCAGGGACAATTTGTTAAAACTCCACGAGCCCACTGAATTTATCGATGAGGATGAACGAAGGTCGCACTGTTACGCCACAAACAAACGAGAGTATTCCCCGGAATCTGGCCACACCAAAGATAATATATTAATAGAAAAGTTTTTAGACTTTATTAGTAGGAAAAAAATTTTGTTGGGTAAGGGTCCCTATTTTGAGAAAAGATACTTCATTAATATGCCGACGTTTAGGTAAATTTTATTACAATCCTCAGGGTAATTAATTATGAATTTTTCCTGGTCATCATAAAAATTATGTAGTACAGGAAACAAACAGATAAATTACACTGGGTATTAAGAAATATTATATAAGCATAAAAATATTGTCCTGGGGATGGTCATAAAATTTACCGAAACGTCGACAAGATAAGAAAATAGTTTTTCTCAAAATAGTCTATTAAAACTCTACGAGCCCACCTCCCGTAGTTGTTCCTGGAATTTGTTAGAATTCTAAGAGCACACCTAAATTGCCCCCGGGGTTACACGAATGCTGCCTGGAATCATAATACTCTAAAAGATAACCTATTAGATCTCCACGAACCCATCTAGATTACCGCCGGAGTTAGTGAATCACTTCCTATCTAGACCAAGAATAATTTGTTAGAACTCTAGGAAACCACCGAAATTACCCCAAAATTGTGAGGTGGTGGCTACCCTACGTTCCAGTAATAATTTATTAGAACTCTATGAGTCCAGCTAAATTACCTGCGGAGTTTTAGCTAAGCCTCAGAAGGACGGTACCGGAATCTAACACTAGCCAAAACGTAAAAAAATATACTTATTATTTCCTTCGGATGGATCAGGTCGTCGGTAGTTGATAGTAGCGATTCTTTCCGATGAATTTCATAGTACGAATCTTTGGCACCGGTGCAGTTTCGTATTGATACTAATATAGCAAGATACCCAGATAAAAACGACTCAGGATTGAGGCAGCGGTGAAAGACAAAAAGACAAAGAAACGACTCGAAAATTACTGATTCTGATTTCGTGTTGTGTTATTATATTGTATTAATCATCGTATCGAAATAATACAGTACGAGTACGTTATACTATTTCTCATGTTCACTCCTCAAGTTTTTTGGTACGAATCTTTTGTATTACATAGTCAGTGCGATACGATACCTAAAAATGAGTCGTATGTCCATCTATAATTCAGGCCAATCTCCTTAGTTTCATGAAACAGTGGGGCCACGCAAAAACACAATGCGCATCTGACTGATTCGGTTCTGATTAATTGCTTTGATGCTTTACACGCAATAGTTTTAGTTTTATTATACATAGTACTACTGGGATTTTTTTATAAACAACACATTTACCTAAAATTTGTCTAATGGATAATTTATAAAATTAAATAATAAGTTCTTGCAAAATAATCGATTTATTAATAATTAATTCTTGATTAAAAAGTAATTTTTATGTCTTTAATATTCTTCCATTCATTTTGAATCACTCTTTGCAAATGAATACGTACAGTACTTCGACAGATTTTCTAATAATTTCTGATTTCTTGTTCAAATAAAAATTTAATTAAACCACTAACTGTCCATTGTGAATTGTTACACATTCAAGTACAGATTATCGAGTATAACTAACTAACTGATTTGATAGTTATACGAAATTACAATATTGACATCAACTTGGATCATTTATAAATAAGAATCATTTACCACAACATGACGTATCGATTTTGCTGACATTTACCATACACCGGAGTAAGTTCCCTGCCCTTCTATCGTATATCGATGGGTCACGTATCATACCTAACCCTTGCATGATGACTTACTGACATATCTTCCACTGATAACTTGGAACCCCTATAAGACGGAGGGTGAACTATAATTCACAGAAACGATCTATCTAAAGACTTTTGTCCGATACATTCGCATTCACATCAATAAAAAAAGTTTTTCGTATGTTGTTAAACTTTGAAACTGAAACTTTTTTAATTTGTTCCCTTCAACAAAAAACAATGAAGCTTTTTCGGAAAGGCACACATTGCCTTGTTTTGAAACAAACAGTAGATATTTGTAAATTCTTTTATATCTAATATTTCTTATTTTCGTTACTACTTATCTGTATTTATTTATTCGTTTATTTAAATTCTATATATTAAGTAGTTAGTTGACTGTTCTGCGGTTCTACTTTGATATCTGTATATATTTAGAAATAATACTTTGCAGATATCTCGTTCTAAAATTCTTATTCCTAAAGAGAAACTAAGATCAAATGTTTAGAACAATATGCAGTGCCACCTACCTGAAATATACAGGGAACGTCAAACACAGGGACTATTTTATTTTGATTTAAAAAAATATGGGTATGAAATTTAAACTGAAGATTTAAAACAAACTTTGGAGATATTTCATGATAGTTGATAGTTGTTAAAATTGAACGTTGGTGTCGAGAGTTCTATTTTAAGTAATTCAGTTATTAGGGTACAATGTGATTTCCAGCGAACTTTTCATGTTCAAGAAATATCTGCGCGAAATGACATTTCAAGGTGAGTGAGAAAGTGGAGAGAATATGACACAATCTTAAAACAAAAATCAAGCAGTAGACCTGAGCCTGCATGTAATCCACAAAACGAAAAAATGATAAGGCAAGCAATAATTTAATGCCCTACTCGACTACTTCGTCAAAATACAGCAGCATTAAATTTGTTGAAGCCTATAGTGGAGTAAATTTCTGATGTCGAAAAAAAAGTTTTTATCGTAGAACCAGGTAAAACTGATATCTTTTGTTGAATATGTCATTAGCTGTGTAAAATGGCTATTTACGCTGTTTTGGCCAGTACTGAACCTTTCTATTAACAAAAAATATGAAAATTTCGAATTACTTATTATCTCAATAACTCCTAGAGATATCAACTTAGCTGTTTGGCAGTGGCATACTAACGAGAACATGACAAGTTTGACCAGTCAATATTTACTGAGGAATTGACAAATAATCAACAAGACTTGCCAGTTTAAATCAATGCAGGTCGGGGATTTTGACCAATGAGTAGTTGTTACCTGTAAACATATTCAGTATATAGTTTAGACCACCCGGGTTAGAGGTCGCAGCTCTTGGTGGATACATTTATCACTCACTATGTCTGTGTTGCTTAGTCTGCTATAGGCTAGCCTAGTTTGCTATTATTATTTGCCTTTTCCAATACTTATGGCACACTGACTGGAATACATAACCTGGAAATCGATCTATGTTTACTGAGGAATTGATAAATGATCTTAGCTACCAAACGAGACTTGCATGTTTAATTCAATGTAGGTCGGTGCATTTGTCCGCTGAATAGTTCTGTCCTGTAAATCTTATTCAGTACATAATTTAGCCTTGCAGTGCTAGAGGTCGCAGCTCTTGGTACCTGCTTTACAGGTCGATATAAGTCACTAAGACATCAGTGATGTCTGATGAGTAATAGTACTGACCACCAGAGGGATACAGTTATTACTCACTATTTCTGTCTTGCTTAGTCTGCTTTAGGTTAGCCTGGTTTGCTATTTCCATTATTTATGACTGACGAGAACATAACAAACCGATCTATGTCTAGTGAGGAATTGACAAATAATCTTAGCTACGAAACAAGACTTGCAGGTCGGGGCTTTTGTCCGCTGAGTAATTGTTTCCTGTAAATCTTATTCATTAATATAGATGTTATTATGACATTTATATTTATATAATGAAGTAGGTATTTAATAAAACCTTAAAATATGCTGTACATTTACACTCAGAGCAGCATTTTATACAATTGCATTTTTTGCTACTACAATTGTTGTCCTCACAAAAGATGTATAAAGTTTCCCTTACTGACGTGCGTTTCTTTTTAACGTAGTTATTTTCAAAATCAAATTACGCTGTAAGCACCGCTGTACTGTCTGCTTTTACGCTTAAAGATGATTGAAATACCTTAAGTAGTTCTCTAGATATTGGGTTGGGCACACTAAGAAGTAGCTTTTTTGGGATAGTTGTTACTTGACATTTTCGATGAGGAAATTAAACGATTTTGGTTTCAGCAAGAATTTGCATGACAAACTTGGAACAATGTTTTCCACAACATTTGGTATTTCGTAATAACGACTTGTACTTGCCCTCTAGGTCACCGGATATTACGCTCTAGACTTTTTTCTTGTGACTTTTTAAAAGGTAACGTATACAAGTAGGAATCGTAAAACTTAGATGAACTTAAAATGAATATCCGAGCTTAAGTGAAAGCTGTTCCGTGAGCTATGCTGTATTGATTAAAGCGATATTTTTACCAGATGGCCAACATGAATTTGTAAATTGTGCTTAGACTTCTTTTATTTATAGTAGCAAGAAACGAATAGAATTATATCATGTTAAATTATATGCAGATTAGGCGAAATTATTGTCTTTTTCTATTTGTTCTTAATACGAATTACTGTTTTTTTACAAAGTTACTTTTATTACAAACTAAAAAATAAACATAATTGTTGTCTGTAATTTCACTTACTTATTATATATATATGTTTTTTATTTAAACTGAAGTTGTTATTTATAATTTTAGTTGTATTTTAAAAGTTTTCACAATATGAATTAAAAAAGTGGACAAAATACATACGTTCATGAAACGTCTTATTTTTCATTTATCATGGTATACATTTCATGGATGGCTATCATCAAAAGAGTTCGGAGTACAAAATGGTTCTTTTGGTTATGAGTGACGTAAACATAAATCACGGTAGACTAAGGACATGTCTCCGAAATGTATACCAAACCTTTACTTTAGTTTGCTAGGGGTGAATGTCGTAGCGTTAGATTAGAAGATACACGTGTTATGTAATTTTATTGTATATAATATTCGTTGTATTTAGTTTGTGTAAGTGAAAAATTACGATTGACTGTTTAATAATGATTCATTGTAATATACTATTTAATATAGATAAACTGTTTTAATCGTTAACTTTGGTCCCTTGTTAATCCGATGCTTAAAATGATTGATTATACTTTTGAACTTTCACCATTTGAGTATGGGCTACATTGTATAAAAGGTACGACGAATCTTAAGTAAACATTAATACTTGACAAAACTTAATTATAATATTAGCATTTACTGTTCACTGAAACATGAATCCAAATAAAATTATTTCTCTTCATAACCAGATGTCAAAAATTCCAACTTTCCGTTTCAATTTCTGCTCAACCAAAAATCATACAAGTAATAATTAATTATTTTAATATGCTACAATAGCATATGTAATCAAAATAGCAGCATATGCCAAGTTTAATCAAAAATAGATTGTGCCGCAAAATTGTCTAATTTATATTCTATTATGAACAACACCTTTTTTTTCTAAAAAACACGGTTTTTCTTTTTAAAGTAATAAAAACCATAATTCTTTGTGAAAGGAAATTTAAATATATTATTTGTAATTTAATAGGGAAATGACTGACTACACACAATGCCAATTCTAACCCTACCGCAGCGCTCTTAGAAAAATACTAACATATTGTTACGTATTTGCTATCCACACAAACACCTCTACTCGTAGATTCGTCGATTGAAAGTCCAGGTAACACTTACTCACTACTTTATTTACTAATTAACAATTAATGAAAATAGATTAACTATAATCACAACTGAACACTTATAAGTATCTTTCTTATTTCTTCTTTACTCATTCACGTTCGACTTAAGATTGAGTCTCAGCCCACCGTGTGTCTTATTTATACATCCATTCCCACGGTCTAGAACATTCCAGAATATTCCCGGCTGGTGTGTACAATTCCAGTCTCATCTAACCAGTCTACACAGTCCAGTGGCGTAACACTGCCCCCTCCTTAAGCCTGAACGTCCCGATCAGGCAATTTATTGTTCCCTGCATACTTGGCTAGTCTCTCTATATGCACCACCTTCATCTTGGATATTGCACTCTGCTGAATTCTATATACAACGTCGTCTAGTCTGGTGACGATAGTGTAAAGACCTTCCCAGAGCGGGTGATGCTTCGGGGACCTGCCTTTCTTTCACTGTGGGTTATATAGCCAAACCAAAGCTCCAGCCTGGAACCCTCCTGAATTCGCCTTAAGATCATAACGAACCTTCATACGGTCACTTGTAATTGTAATTCGCTCAAAAGGGGCCCTGGCGTTATATTGCTTATTTCTTATTTGTAGCCCCATTCTTGCCGCGCAAACTTCACATTGGCGACACCAAACCTCCACATCCTGACGACTGTTTACCCAGTAGAAACGTTCTCTTACTTTAGTCAGGGTTTTTTTTGATGCTAAAATGTCCGCCAGACGTCCCATTATGCACTTGCTGAAGTACATTTGCTACGTGATACCTGGGGATTAACAATTTCAAAGTAACTTTCCTTCCATCTGGATTTTCCCACGCTCTCTTCAGCAGTCCATCCTCTACTATAAGGGAGTCCATTGTGCCCATAAAACCTTCAGCCCCACTGATTTATTTGAAATGTCCTTGCAATCCGGCCGGGTTCCTCTTTCTTTCCTTTTCAGAATAGGACCAGTTTCCTTATCGTTTAACTGCGCTTTCTTTAACGACTCTTTTGTCCAATAATCCGGAACATCAATCTTAACGGTCTTTATTATTTATACATTTTGTTGTTTTTCCTTACGGTGGCAAGGCTTGCAGTCTTTCTGACACGGTCTTTTGGAAAGGTCATCTGCTATATTCCGCGAAGTATCAGCTCGCCAGTTTTTCTGCGGCTTCTCCATTACTGCGACCCTCGCAGGGCTGCGCTGACGACAGTTACTCTGAATAGTGCCCACTCTGCCACACTTATAACAGCGCATGCCTCCTCTACTCTGTCTCCCACTGCTTTGCTGTTGGTTTTGTCTCGGATCTTGAATGTTGACCTCATGACAGCTCATCTTAATATGGCCTAATTTGTCACGCTTGTAACAACGGATGCCTCCATTCGGCCTCCCACTACTTTGTTGTTGGTTTTGTGTATGCTGGGAGTTCGATTTTGTCATTAGTTGGGTCATCATCTTGTGTAGATCAGATATCAGATTTTGTGTTGTGTTGTCTGGCTTGTCTTCCTCCACACTCACAGCTCGTACTCTCTGATTTGATTGTGTGGTATCCTTATAGGCAGCTTCAATCTCTAGTGCATGTACTAAAGCCTCACTACTAAACTTATGCCTGGCCAACTTAAGAATTCGCCTAACTTCATGGTCCCTTACTCCATCAATAAAAGTACCAACTACTAACTGTTGTTGAAATTCCATTGGTGCATCAGGATAGGCTAGATGGGCTAATCTTTCTACCGCAGCCTCGAATTCCTGGAGGCTTCCTCCACCTCGTTGTCTACGTGATTTGAGCTGAGCCTGATATACTTGGGCGAGATGTTGGTCGCCATATTTTAGTTCTAACGCTGCCTCCAAAATGCTAAAGTTTTGTTGCTGTGCGGCAGGAATTGTTTGGAGCAGGTCTAATGCTTGGCCCCTTAGTGCTAATTCCAATGCTGTTGCTTTTTTCCTCATCGTTCCAGTTATTTGAACGTGTAGCCGCCTCAAATTGTCTCTTATAAGTTGACCATGAACTTTGACAGTCGAAGGAAAGTGGTTGTAATCTAGTACCAGACGACAGTGCCAATTGGCCACCCTTCTCTCTTAATTGTTATTTGAGTCGGGCTACTTCTCCTCTGACTTCGGTTATTTCCCCTTCAACTTGGCTGACTTTTTCTTTAACTTCACTGACTTTTCCTATAACATCGACTTTAAGTTTTTCAGTGAGCGAGAAAATGGCTGCCTTCTGTTCCTCTAGACTTCTTTTTATATCTTCGTTTTCCTCCAATCGTCTTGTTTCCAAGCCCTCCATCGTTTTTCTTATGTCTTTTTTTCTTCCTGGCGTCTTCTCTCTTGTTATTCTATTTCTTCTTGTCGTCTTCTCTCTTGTTCTTCTTTTTCTTTTTGCCGTCTTATCTCATGTTCTTCTTTTTCTTCTTGTCGTCTTCTCTCTTGTTTTTCTTTTTCTTCCTGTCGTCTTCTCTCTTGTTCTTCCCTAATTTCCCTTTGTTTATCTTTCTCTTCCTGTCGCTTTCTTTCTTGATCTTCCATAATCTTTCTTAATTCTTCCTGGCGTTC
The DNA here is from genome assembly GCA_029963845.1 of Rhamnusium bicolor. Lineage (NCBI taxonomy): Eukaryota > Metazoa > Arthropoda > Insecta > Coleoptera > Cerambycidae > Rhamnusium > Rhamnusium bicolor. Next base: position 567,241 of record JANEYF010000595.1, on the reverse strand, counting down.
TCTTTTCAGTTCTTCCATTTGTTGCACCAATGCTGCAAGTAAGTCTTGTGTTTGTTTCTCCGCCATGCTTCTTGTTGTTGGCTATAACTCACGACACGTAAATCAGTTCAGAATAAAGTTTATTACACTATAAAGCCCGTTAACACGTCTATTTTAATAATGGAATGTTCCAGAAATATCTCGAAACAGCACTAGAAAGTCTTATTTAGAGCCTATACTTCTTTTGCGGTTTCCAAATCGAATGTTCTAGAATTTTTCCGAAATTGCACTAGTAGTCCTTTTCTCAGTCTACAACACGTCATTACTAGCGGCACTCGCATATTTGCAGCTATTTCTAAATCGAGTGTTCTGGAAACTTTTCAAAAATCCACTTTAAAATCACTTCAAGAAATGGTCAATATAAAGAAAATTAAGTCAGTTAATTCAAGGAAAGACATTGAGAACTTAAACGCCTGTTATTTTAATCTTATTAATAAGTTAGGTAAAAAATAGCTATAATTTAAAATGCATTATTTACAAAATATTAAACAAATAATCAGTCCTTGCCATTATTGCAAATAATCGGTTTTTTTTTCTCTTTTATCTATGATGGTTTTTATCCCTTCTCATGTGTTTTGCATACTTTAACGTTTAGAAAGATTCATATTCGTGTCATTACCATTATACACTACAGTCTGATAATTGTACCTTTATAAGTGATATATATATATATATATATATATATATATATATATATATATATATATATATATATATATATATATATATATATATATATATATATATATATATATATATATATATATATATATATATATATATATTGTTACATAAGTACACTAAAGAAGGTTTTTTAATACCCAACGATTTTATCTGTTTGTTTCCTGTTTTATATATATTTTATGGTGACCAGGAAAAACTCATAATTAATGTAAGTACTTATTATTTTCCACTGCATATGTAGTTTTACCAAGTGTGATATTATGTTGTTAAATTAAATTTGAGATGCCCTAAAAAAAGTATATTTAAATATTTTTAATTATTGTTAATATGTTCTGATTTTTAATATCTATTTATACGTTGTACGTGTTTTGTGTATGTTTGTAGGTGCATATATCCATTTATTTATTTAATAACTTTTTTATTGTTTGTACCACATGTTATATTATATACACTTTTTTTATTTACATTTTTTACAAGTGTTACACATCATAATTTTATATCTTACAGTGCCCTGAAGATGGTAATAAAAATTACCGAAACGTCGGCAAGTTAAAAAAAGTAGTTTTTCTCAAAATAAGGACCCTTACCCAAAAAAATTTTCCAACATTTAAAATCACTATTCGGTCCAGAAACAGTAGCTTAATTCTCCATGTTACCGCTAATTTCTGAGAAAAACACTGTAGAACCTTTTCGAATATTCCAGAAATTTCTCTTCCAATCCACTTTCGACACCAAATTCTTACGTGTTTGCTATCCACACAAACACCTCTACTCGTAGATTCGTTGATTGAAAGTCCAGGTAACACTTACTCACTACTTTATTTCCTACTTAACAATTAATAACAATAGATTAATTAAGGTCTTAAGTATAATCACAACTGAACACTTATAAGTCTCTTTCTTATTTCTTCTTTACTCGTTCACGTTCAACTTAAGATTGAGTCTCGGCCCACCGTGTGTTTTATTTATACATCCATTCACACGATCTAGAGCATTCTAGAATATTCCCGGCTGGTGTGTACAATTCCAGTTTCATCTAATCAGTCTACACTGTCCAATGGCGTAACAATATTATTATTAGCCAAGTATATTGAGGTATCATCTGGTCAAATTCCGAAGGAAGATTTTTTTTCATCACGTTGTATTCCAGTAGGACTCCTTTTCAAATCCTGAAAAAGCCCCATCTGTACCACTCCTGCGTAATTGGCATAGCGAGTGGAAACCGCTCTATTCGTGTTTTTTTGGACGTTCTAATAACTGTTTTTTTTTAACCAAGAGATCAGAAATATAGAGCACACAATTTCCTATCAACGATGTCCTTGAGAAATTCATAACTTAACTCTTTAGGGCACCAGAATAACATGCTAATTGCTCAAGTATTATAATTTTAAAGTGTATTTTTAATTTGCTGTCATACTTTAATGAAGTTTTATTATAACAGAAAAGGTAAGATGCAATTGCCAATCACTGTCTTAATGTAAAAATTGTAACTAATCGTTGTGAGAGAAGTGGAACTAGGAGGGGGAAATGTATAAAAGGCAGATATAAATAAATCAACTATATTTTCTTATAGGTAATTCAGTATTAGACTACGTTTATTTAGTAAGAATTTCTCTTTTGTCAGATTTAATTGTTAACCGATAGAATTCTAATAATTCTCAACATACGCTTATTCAATATTCGTCTTCAAATATATTAGCAAGTGAGTTTGCATACATTGTCACTCCTCCCAAAACTGCAAATTCAGTAGGCAACAATTACTTGCAGCATGGCATCCTATCAAGAAATCTTTGGAATGCTGGCTGATTGAGACAGCATGTGGACTGGTTGTAGAGATGTCCCCTTGAAACTAACGGATTGGGGATCCGTTGTTGGTTTCAAGTAATTTTCTAACTATTACTGAATCGGAAACGGAACGAATATTCATTTATAATGGCTATAAGTTAAAGATATGTAAATAAATATATTTGTTGGTACACCTGGAAGAGAGGTTGACTCCATGCGTCACTTGAATAGAAACAAAGTTTCCAATTTAAACGAAGCTGTTATCATTTATCTTGCTATTGCCTGTTGATAGGCATGAAATCGGTGATCTTGCAAACTCTACTTTTCTGTTTTGTCATAGAGAACCAATAAAAATATATTGCTAGCAATAACAATTTCTTCATGCATCGTAAGTATATTATTAAAAACTTGCACGGTTTTACGTAGATCAGCATTTATCCTTTCCATTCAGTTGCGAATGAGTATCGCATTCATAAATGACAATCCGCATATCTCTAAGGTCTTCCTTAAGATTGCCATTATATAACACTTTTGTCTGTTGGCTAATATCTCCTGGAATTATTAACTCATAGCATCGATGATTGGTCTTGATGTTGATATGATGCTGTTAGTGAGAGGAAAAGTTCCTAAAACTGGTTTTAATCATTGCTCCATAATTTTTCTTAAATTTCTCATTTTACTGCCAAACAAATTTACAGATCACGAATTCCAAAAACTTCGAATTAACTAATTCTCTTTAGTAGACCTCCTTGTATTGAAGATATTAGAATTAGTTTATTGAACTTTGCCAAATATTAAACTGCAATCTTTAGAACTAGTCAAAATCCTCGATTAATCAAGAAATCGCTGTCTTTGAATTTTCAAAAACCAATTCATCATCAAAAAATAGTTCATTCAATAGGATTCAACCTCAATTTTTTTCAGGAATCTTTAATTCATAATTCATAAGTTATGAGGGGGGATACTTTAGACATTGGCTCTGTATAATAAATTAATACACATATATTATTAAGTCATAAATATAATAATAATAATAATAATAAATGAGTTTTATTGAAATACATTTCAAAGGACAATTGACCGAGGTCCTTCAGCCCATTTTGATACAAAATTGGTATAATTATGATTCATTTGTTTGCTTTCTTTCTTTTTCGAAACATTATATACTTGGCAAACTAAGTGCGAAAAAAAATCACCTTATGTACAGGTACATATAAAAAATAAGTATAATAGTAATACATAATATATACACACACACACAGACACACACATACAATTAAATATTATTATAATTCATTGCATATTAGAGATTTTCTCCCAAAGTGCATTTTATGGATGCTTGTATCTGCTTCTTCTATTCACTCTTCTTATACAGTACTGATTAATAAAACCCTTAACACTGACGTAGTTTTCCAGGAAACACCAAAACACTATACTGCAATCAATGCTTGTTTCGCCAACCAAGTTGGCATTATCTGGATATGATTAAAAGTTTTAATCATCTCCAAATGATGCCAACTTGGTTGGCGAAATGTGCGTCGAGCAGTATATAGTGTTTTGGTGTTTCGTGGAAAACTACGTTAGTATTATCTTCACATCAAAGATTCCAACCCACTTCAGGAATAAAATCATTGTTATGTGGACTATTGCAATATATTTGTGTAAGAATAGATAGTCTATCTTGGATGGGTTGTATGTGGATAAATATTGTATTTAAAATAAACTGGCCATATTCCACATAATTTACTTTAAATCAAGACTGGCAACAGCAACATTCGTATTCACCAGCCTAAAGTCTATAGGAATACATATGTTTCCAGCTTTTCTTTAAAAATGCCTAAGGTTCAATTTAGAAGAATAATACCTTCCTACCTTCTATGGATGCTGCGTGTGTACCTGTTCATCCAATATGGAATTATACTAGGTTATTGTTTCTTTTAGTCAAAAGGTTATTTCATTAGAAAATAGAATTTGATGACCAAAACTTTTAATCATTATTACAACATTGCAACATTAGATCGCAAAATTGTAATCTTCTATCTAACTCCTCCACGCTTAATTCCTGAATTAACTGTAGCTTTTAAGGATGGATATTTTCTTGTTTGAGAAGATTTCTAGAAGATTTGAGGTATACATCGTGATCCACAGCAAGTTGTCGCATTGAAACTTGAGACATTTTGTATATTAAGTGTGGTCTTGCTAGCTGAATTCTCAGTTAATCTAAATAGTTTTACGGTTACGGAGGATACCTAAAATGAAATTATGCTTTTATTTATGCAGTGTAATCGTAAAACACCTTAGATTAGCTGAGATTGGTGGTAAAAAGAATTATTAACAAAATATCGAGAGCATTTTTCCGCCTGTCGCAGATTTTGGTATTCCAAACTTTGGAGCATTCTATAAACTTCTTCATTTCTCTACTTACAGACATTGTGTAATAGGAACTCTATTGATAATTAGATTACGTCGCACATTTTATAGTTTTTTTTTTTTTGATAAAATTGCAATGTGACTATGTTAATTAAATGCTCTTGCGTTACACGTGAATATAAAAAAGAAATATAAAAAGATATCCTTTTAAAAACTTAACTTAAAACAAGAAAAAGTTGGACTGTTTTCAATGTCATTTTTACCAAAAAAATATTAAAACATAATGAGAATACGAAAGTCGTTTAAAGCATTTTATTCAGAAAATATAACTTTACCGAACGCTGACACCCTCCTTTTACAGCTTATGCTTTTGTACATAATTATTATTCAAAGGCATACATTATCCTCTGGCGAAACTTCAATTTCAGCAAAGGGTAATTTAAGCCTAAGTGTGGCATGCTCAATTTTGTAATTACATAACGACATTTAAAATAGGCGTAAGGCAAGCGATACATAAACTAACCAACTATAGTAATTAGTACTCTTTAAATGCAAATGCCTTGGGTAAATATCCATGAAATACAATGTATGTAAATTCACGTAAAATGTTAACATGAGGTTGATGTGAGGTCAGAAGGTATAATTCCATCTAACATTTACCAGGTAAAACGTTTTGGGGAAAGTGGTGTAATTGAAGAATAATATTATATGGAACTAGACACAAATTAAAAGAAAAACTAAATGTATGTATGTACAGTACTGATTCAAGAGATTTAGCTAATACTTTAATTTAGTGTGTGCTTGATTTTACTTCCGTATTATTCTACACATTAAGTGTTGACGTCGTAAGAAATTCAAATTCCAGATTATTATGGAAATGGACGTTTTGAAACCGACAAATAATAAATTTATCAGAATCTGCAAGCCATTTTGTGTCTGTCTGTGTGTCTACGATGTGTTGCGTTTTTCTCGTCCAAGACTCAAAATGGAAATATCTGAATGATCCAAGGTAGAACTCTATTGGATATTAATGAAGTCTCTGCATCAGAGAGGTCACTTCTTATAAAGGGTCCAAGCAAGGGTGTCAAAGAAAAAAATGTATCGAAAAAAATTTTTCTATTTCAAATAATTTTCAGATAGTATTTAGAACTTGTTCAAAATGCGGAATTGTGTCGAACATTTCTCTTGAAAATTTCTCTTCAGTTTAAGTGTTGCCGAGAAAAGAGTTTTAAATTTAATTTAGCGATCGATCACAATATTTAATATAAGTATAAATGAAATTAAAATTTTTATTGAACATTATCTCAGGTCGGTAGTGTAAGGGATAGTAAAGCATCCTTCCACACAGACAACCAGGTTTCAAATCCGGGCCGGATCAAGTCGATGAGTTATAAGCGAATGAGCACCCACCATCTTTCAAAAACGGTGTAAAACCCCTATCCCAAAATAAAATGGTAGTTCGGCAAAATTTTCAGTAAAGTATACTAAAAGCCCTATTGGGCTTATCTCTATGGCTTGGTTACGTAAATAGGTCTACAACAATAAAGTAAATTAAAACAAAAATATGCTTAAGCATATGTTTAAGTAAAATATATCAGTAAATGAAATGAAAATATACGAGTATAATATGTTCAAATTAAAAACAAAAAATCTTCTTAAGCAAGTGTTCTACCTGATCACCAGGTACCTATCTAAAGGATGCTTTATTTTTCATTTGTTTTATAAAATTGAGGTAACTGAATTCGTGAAGTTCAACTTGTACATTTCCTAGGTATCATGTATCTAATTTTTTCTGCAATTTCCACAGAAGAAACTTTGAAATGTTAAGCTTTTGATCATAATAATATTGATGAAATTGATGAAATTCTCAAGTAGTTTTAACAACGCTATTCTGGTAAATTTAAGTAAAGCAATTTGAACATTATTCAAAAAACTGTTTTGGATTTAACCCATTTTGATTGATCAATCTCGATTTTTAACGGCTTTCTTGCTTCTTATTACGATTTATATCAGTTTGTTTGGACATTTGTATTATCTATTATTTTTTTGTAATGCATTTTATTGAGTAAAAACCCATATTATGAACAATTTAACTTAAAAAACTGTAAAAGAATTTTATTTTAAATAAGTGGAAATTACATATGCATCCCAACGTTATCTTGCAAATAATCACATTTCTGTTTTTGCTCATATTCAGCATCATTCTCCTGATTCCCTACTTCTTGATTTTCATGAGACATATTTTCTCTGTACCCTCATGTTTGGATTTAACGCGCTTGGCTTGATTTTGTAGTCTCTGCGATGCATTATTTATAAGATTAGCCAGCTTGATTCTGAGTTTTTTCTCCTCAGTTGTCTTTCTTTACGTGGTCGGGTACGTAAATCGGCTCCTTGTCGGTTACTCTATTTTTTGTTCTCATTATGGCCGCTTTGTTTGTTTCTTGGTTTTCTGCTGCTGCTTCTAGAATTTTCATGTTGGTTTCAATGCTGGCTTTTGTCATTCGGGCAATTTTTGCCCTCTTTGCTTCCTTCTCTGACGAGAAGGACGAAGAGGACAATAATGTTGTTGTGTCTGCCTTTTCTTCTTACTTCCTTTCTTTAGCTATTTTCTTCTTAGTTTTGGTCTCATGAATGCTTTTGAATTTTATCTCCCTTACTGAGCTTCCAGGTTGAGCCTGGATCCAGAATTTCTTGTGTGTACTTATGTCAAAATTTATAACTCCACTATTTTTAAATGCCAGATATAAGAAAAAATTTTAGCGACTCTCACTAGCACGCCAAAAAATATAATATTATTTTACAACTATCACTATCACTTTTGGTTAAAATTTTATTAATCTTACTTTCTCACCCTCTTTACCGCTCCAAATTATTGTTCCTTCGCATATATGTACACGTATTCAAATATTCTTTCTACACTTTTCTATTAAAACAATTTTTATCTCACTAATTACTGCTTCTAACTTACAACCTTGACTTTTACAACTGTATTTGCACTTGGAATTCGCCGACTCTGTGTTTACCAATGGATCGAACTCATACCCAAAATACAAAAGCCATCATATACTCGAATTTGCTAAAAATGGATTTAACACATTTTTTATGCTTGCTGCTCTTCACCTATCGTGTACATTGCTATCTTAAGTGGTGGCTATCTGATTTGAGGAAATAAATATAATACCGTATATAATTTACATTATAAAGGATTTAAATGTAGCACATGTCGTCTTTCGATATAGCAGTCTCACTATTATTGAATACCTCTTCATTCCACTGTTGATGTTCCTGGTGTTATGACCTCTCTTCTAATGAAAAAGTATATTTTTAGTTGTATTATAACGAATTATTTATTGCTTGTTCTTTTTTTATCCACTTGCTTGGTATAATTTCACTTATCTTTTACATATATATTTATCAATTGTTAAAGTGGTACCACATAGCTACGATATCTTGGTGTTAAGAATTCATATGATAATTATGTTTTCTCTGATGATGGCAATAAGCTGAAACTAATTGGCATATGCATGTATCTTGTATATAAATAAAAAAGACTATAATTTCCAATTCTATACTAAAATGGATTTTCATCAAGAAAAATAATTATTTTTAGTAAGTATTTCTTAAATTCCAATCATTTTACTTAACACAGGAAGTTCTACTTCAGATAATTTTTGTTTTTTTTTTAGTTTACTATGATTTTAAGACAGGTGTTCGTCGAAGAAGGGGTATGTCCACTTTCCCTTAGTTTGGAGTGGGGGAATGTTTGTATTGTGCGTATGTCTGTGTTTAGCATGTTATGCCAATATTTATTATTCGTTATTTCTATGGCTTTCATTTAAAATTCTTCAAGAAATCACTTGTTTAGGTATAAAGATTTACCATTTTCTGAAAATTACTTTTGCAGTTGTAAGTATAAGGAACATTACAATTTTTTACTTCCTTATCCCTCAAAGTGAGGGTTATGTATTCGTGAAAGAAATTTTGAAAATTTTTATTGCATTTCTAGACGAAACTCGACGAATTATGATACACAAAATTTCAGACAGAAAAAATTTTCTGTCTGTGTGTCTGTGTTCTCGATAACAGCTACATTTTGAGATAAAGCTTTCAAATTTGGTACACATATTCTAGAGGTCAAGGAAGAAATTGAGTTCGTTGATAATCAAAATCGGTCCCAATGTCAAAAAAAAAAAATTAATGACATTCCACCAATGCGACTTTTTTTTTTTTCGCTATTATATTTCTGCTCCGGTTTATCCTATCATTCCACGATCATTCTAGGCTAAGCATTGTGTTAAACGTGGCAGTGAACAATTATTCAGAACAAAACTAATTTAACCATCAAATGACCAGTTCGGTTTAACTGGGATTAGTAAAATTGGAATTAAACTTAAATTAATGCAAATTCACTGGGATCAATATGTACTTTCTGATTAGTAATACAATAGTTTCGGCATTGTTCTATTCGTCAAAAGATCCTAGTGAGCAAAAAGTAAATTAGGGATGGTGTACAGTATCCCTTAATTGCCTTCATGCATAATAATAGTTGGTTTGTCAATAGCTAAAAGGAATTTTAGATATTCTAATGCCGATCCAGATCACTAGCCGGGCATTTATTTATTTATGGACAAAGTTCTACAAATATGAACAAAAGTGTTTCTTTTCTCTTCAGTGACATAATAATAATAATAAGAATAATAACAATAAGTGGGATTTTGAATTGTATTTATCATGTAAAGCTTTTAAAATATAGTCATAATAAATACAGTTTAAAAAAACTAAAAAACACGCTTTTAAAGCACATCAAACTAAAAAAGTGAAAAATAATTATTAATATAAACTGAAAACAATAATGAATGAAAAATACTAGTCTTATTGTGAAAAAAGCGTGGGTTGCTCGATATACGAAAAATATGGCACAAAGCGCCCCACGCTTTTTTCACAATAATACTAGTATTTTTCGTTCATTATTGTTTTCAGTTTATATTAATAATTATTTTTCACTTTTTTAGTTTGATGTGCTTTAAAAGCGTGTTTTTTAGTTTTTTTTAAACTGTATTTATTTTCCACTTTTTAGTTTGATGTGCTATGAAAGCGTGTTTTGTAGTTTTTTTTAAACTATATTTATATTGCTTATTGATGCTGATATTATAACATATTACGATCCAACAGATATTTCTGAAAAAAAAAATTATTTCAGCCATGGGATTTGAACTCACGCCCGAGGAGTCCGTCGTTTCGCGTCGACTAAGACTTGCCCGCTCGGCCAACGACCGAACTGAGAATCACGGAATATACTTACAATATTAAGCCTCTTGCTCTCACGCAGAGGATACGTGAGGAAAGGACTGGTGATCATGATCAGGATAATGATATAAACTTATCAAATTATTGTATCGTTACCGGTTCTTCGTAAGTGTACAAAGTTTCAATTAAATCTGTCCGTTTAAAGTGGGTCAAAATCGAGTCCAAAGAGTCGGTTACAAACAAACAAACAAACAAACAAACAAACATACAAGTGAAGCTAATAAAAGCGTGTTAAAAATCAGTTAAATAATACCGTAAAAGTAAAATTATGTTAAAATAATAAAAAAAAAATTATGAAAATTTATAGTTTAGTTATTTTTACTGTGTTAGAAATTGATTGTTTAAGAAAAATATTCTAAATGAGTATTTAATACATAAATTAAACACTTCAGCGTAGCATATTAAAGCTTTTAATATCTTATTACAAGTGTTTAAGATTTGATGCAAGAAATTACAATATTTTATGTATATTTCTGAATAAAATATAATTTTTTTTATAAGATTACTATACTATGTATAGACTCTATCAGACAACATTTTTCAATTTATTGACTAAATTAGTTACGTCTGATCCGATGTAACCTCAACAATATCGATGGTTAAAGTGTAAAACCTAGCAAGTCGATTATTCTAAATTTTATAGGAGAAGGAAAAGACGTTCAGGATATTATTTATTTATAATACTTTTTTTAGAATATATATATACATTTTTTTTGAAAATGAGTTATTTTATAGTATTAATTTTACTAGATAGGTATACTTAATTTCTTTATATCAAAACTTCATAAATCAGATTTGTGCCTTCAGAATAAAGTCATTGTTTTTACTTTAATATTTTACTAAATTGGTTTTATTCGGTTTTGAAATATGAAGCTAGGAATCACAAAAACTGAATTTAGACTTTTTGATAAGACCTGGCAAGTTCTCGATTTTACAGAGAGACAGACAGACAGACAGACAGTACCTTGTTCAATACGAGGCTAATGGAACCTCTTCAATTTGATATCCTTGTTCCTTCACGAGCTATAGCTCGCGGACAGTTTCCCGGTGAGGATATATGGGATGCAAACTCCTAGGGGAACAACGGCTACTGCTGATCTAAATGGCTATTTCAACAAGCAAATAATTACCCTATTTGGTGGGATTTATGGTTGAACCTTCTTGTCGGTCTCGAGCATAAAAGAAAAATAACCAGTCAAAATTTATAGCAACAAATACAGAAAGGATGCATAGGTGAAGTTACGATTGAACAAAAAAAATACAATAAGGCAAAAGAAAAAATGACTACTGTGTATAAACAGTAATTGAAATCAACTAATGGAATTAGTTAAAAATAATTACAACTCGGTTAATTTTCTAGAGGAGAAAATTACCGACAGATAATGACTTAACCAAATGGTTTAAGTTATACAAAAAATTATACTATTTTTCTTGATAAGTAAAATAGTTAAGTATGAGAAAAAAATAGTGAAAAGATAATAAAAAAACTACTCAACTTGTAAGTAATAAATTCTAGTTTAATTAATTCAATTTAATAATAAATTTAGGATAAAAAATAATAAGATCACTCTTAAGAATTAGGATAATTACGATATTAATTATGCAATTTAAAATAATTATGGGTTTCCCCAATAATAAATATATACCTTTATCCAAATTAAAAAATACCCGACAATGAATTTTAAAGCACAATCTAATAAAATATGCTTAAACAAATATAAGAGAAAAAATATGAGTTTTGCAACTGAAATATAATGATTTATTCCAATATCACACCGGGTAACAATATAACAGGAAAGCAAGAAAATACTTTACCTTTTTATATAAATTATATTAATTTTCACAGATAAAGAAAGGTAGTGATTGATTTATTATTTAAATAAATTATATTAATTTCCCCCAGAAAACGAAGTATTAAATAATTTGTCTTTTAAATAAATCATATTAATGTTTATAGATAAAGAAAAATGGTAAATAATGTGTCTCAAATAAATTATATTAATTTTACAGAAATAAATTCTTTTAATTTGCACAGAAAAGATAAGTGTTGTGTGTTATTTTAAGTTATAAACGTTATTTATGGTAAATATCGGTACAGTCTAATAAATTTTAATAAATCAAGTTAATCCTCAATACGTTAATACTAGCCAAGAATCTTGGCAACAGCCCTTATGAATTCGTAAATCAAAATATGTAGCTTTGTAATAATAAAGAAAAAATGTAATTAACTGACATCAAAATAGACAGATTTTTCAGTCGCCTAGAGGCTTTGCGTGTTCTCCAGCAGGAAGAATAAAAGGCACTCGAGTCCAAGAGGTAAGTGAGGGTAGCAAATTAGCAACAAAAATGCCACTTAACAAGGTACGATAAGATAATTACCAATTAGATAAGATAAACGATATAAACTTCATCTATAGAGCCAGTAATGCGATCCAAACTCAAGAATTTAGTTGAAATAAAGGATGCGCAAATAGACGACTAGCCAACGGGCTTTACAATAAACTAATATAACTCGGAAAAAATCGATATTAAGATCTATATAAGGAAATCAATAACTTGAAGAACGTAAGAATACCCTACATACTCTAATTGTTTGAAATTATGCTAATTATTAAATGTATTAATTTAACGATAATGCTTACTATGCTTACCACTCTACTTGAAGAACACCTAGAGACTCCCGCTTCGCTCGCGCACTCGTCAAATGATTGACTCGCGCATGAACGAAAATCAGGGCCTTTCCATTAAAACACCAGGACAGCATGGTCGTAACAATAATTTGTTAAAATTATTGTTACACCGATCTTAAAGACCATCAATACCACATAAATTAGAATCCAGAGCTGTGGGTTATACTTATGAAAAAACGTGACCACACACCCACTCCCACCTACATTGCCAGTACTGGTGGCGGGATTTGAACTGGCAGGACAATGTAGAGATTATCTACTCATACTTGCCATCGCGTGCTCAAGTTAACTGTTCCACCGAGCCAAGTCTCCACTAAAAGAATTACGAAAATACATCATTATTGTGAGTATATTGTTAGTACTATTATTATGCTGAAGTATACTCAACAGTGAATTAAAACATAATAACACGTCTTGAAAGTATAGCTCCTTAAATTCGATGAAAACAAAATATGAAAATACGGAAATATGGAAAAACAAAGAAATTTGTACTGACCATGAATGGATTTAGAGGCAGGGTGCATACTCAGAAGGAGATAGTAAATTCATTCATCCATTTCGTCTCCTAATCATCATAAATTTACAAAACTACTTTTCGCCGAAGTGAATCTAAATTTAGGGAATATAGACTTTTACCTAAATCAGGAAGACCATCAGTAAGTGGAAATATTTAGGTCAATTTGCTGTTGTTAACTCAAGACACCCCCACTCTACAGTTAGCGAATTCTTAAGAAATTTTGAAATGACAAAATCTACTGTAGCAAAAATAATTCATAAAGAAAAACATCATCCATTCGAAGTTCACATGAGTTAAATAAGAATGATTTAACCGCCGGATTTAGTTTTTCGATGAGTTATTATAGATGTGCAATTGAAATCCATATTTTTAAAAACATATCTAACTCATTTCCGACGAACCGACATTTTGTTTAAATGATTACCAATAGACAAAATTTTAGGTACTGGGACAACAGAATCTATATTGGATAATCAAACTGCACTCATAACGTCTACAGAAGGTGAATGCATGGTGTGGTATAGCAGGTGTTGTGGGTTCTTACTTTTTGAGAACACTCTAAGAGGTGAAATTTACTTACAATTTCTCCAGGAGAAGTTCATTCCTGTCCAAACAATCCTGTTTGCAAATGAATGGATCTTGATATTTCATATAACGATATTATTTTTGAACAAGACGGTGCTCCCCGTCGGGTTCCAAATTACGTAAATGACAGTTTCCCTAGGAGGTGAATACGAAAAAGTCAAATAGCCAGCTGGAAGCCCGATTCTAACCCCGTTGGACTATTTTCTATGGGGGTATCTAAAAAGCAATGTATAAATAAACCTGCAAATTTAGAAGATTTAAAACAGAGAAGTCGAAAGAAAGTTCATTGAACATTGCTAATGATCAATGGTAGTTTATTAGTCGATTACAACGTTATCAGGATGTAAACATACATTTTCCAACATTTAACTTGAATTGCTTCCATTAAAACTTTTTTTAATGATCAATTATTGTCGATATTCATCGCACCACGCTTGCGACGTATATGTTATGACTTACTTTATATATATATATATGTGTATGAGTTACTTTATATATATATATGTGTATATTAATTCCTTATCGTTCATATTTAGTTTGCTATTTCTTGCTATGAGTGGAAAAAACGCGTGATATAATAGTAATAAATTAAATTGTAATTTTTGAGAGCGAATATGAAAATTTTTTTTTGTCATAAATACCACAATTGTATGGAGTGTTACCATAAATTACGATACAAATAGGGACAACAACAAATTGTACTAAATTTTAAGAAGAATTTAGAATAGAATTACTACAAATTATTAGATGATTTGCAACTTAAAAAATTTGAAAAAAATGTGACTGGCTCCATTTCGATATTCAAATTTGTACTACAAAGTGTGGTTATAGTCACGAAGCATTGTGGAAGATGCTTAAATCAGTGAAAAATTATATTATATTATAACCATTAGGTACAATGGTAATATATTTAGAATGTCATAAATGGTAGCCTAGGAGTTCTTTGGCTACGAGGAAATTATCGGATATGTACAATTAAGTAATGCTACCCCAAATGTTTTACGCAGAGGATATTAGCATATCGCGTATTGCGATTTGATCCCTTTTTCGTTTTACAAATACTCGTTGAGGTTCTTGTGGATTAAAACCACAGGTGATACAACGCGCCATCTCTTGATGGAAAGACTGTAGTTCAGAATAAATCTGTCCACATCTAAACGTTGTTATTATTTAATATAATCAATTCTTTTACATCCACCACAGTTAATGAAATGAAAATTTCCTCCTCAATTTTTGCTTGTTATATAATATAAATAAAGATTCCCTGTAATATTATGCAATATTGAAACTTATCTCGAAATGACTCGATTAGTTCAAACAAGGCCCAACGATTGAGGTAACAAAATCGTCCATAATGTGTTTATAAAAATCAATACTCATAGCACTCATGTTATAAATGTAGCAGGGTTAGCTGTTAGGTTCTCTGGACTGGACGGTATTTTGAAATGAAATGAAATACGTACGTAATTGTATAACAAAAAAGCAACGACCTGATGGTAAACGAATCTGATGGTGACTTGCATACGTACGTCTCTAAATTAAAACCAGCAATTTGTAGCGAAATCCGTTCATATGTTTATTAAAATCCCTACAATATGTAGGTACTTTGTATAATATTTGTTTGGGCTCAACAAAGTCCACGTAGTAATTTTCTGTATATTCTAGATGATTTCTTACTTTGACTTAAATGGTTATTTTTACCATCCTAAGAGAATAAACAATATTTGTTGTTTATAATTACAATAATTTTACTGCAATTATTTATAGTCCTTTCATATTCAATATGTGACAATGACTTATAAAATCTGATGAAAGCAGCTACAATTCTCATAAAACAATGTTGTCGTTAAATAATTAAGACGTTTTCTTTCCGTGTACATTCACAATTATAAAATTAATGAATTAGCTTTTACATATCAAACCGGCTTCGATGAGCGGTCTTCAATCGCCGAGAATTATATTGACACCAATGAGCGACCGAGAATTATATTATTATATGTAGTGTCGAAGGGCGAATATAGTTTGCGTCCCTAAGCGACTACCTTTTTACTTTACATCCTTTTTCTATGTAGTTTATAATTTGTTTAGTTTGAAAACACTCTATCGAGCGATCTGTTGTGTTTGCGGTGAGTATAAAGACATTTTTTATTTATTCGATATGGCGCAGCCGTTCGCTCCTTCAGAAAGTGTGATGTTTTGAGTAAATCCACTATGACGAATCATATGTACAGTCGAAAAAATACCAAACGTAATTGGCTTAGACAAACAAAGGCGGTGAAACAGGAAGGAGTTATGTAAAGAAATTTGCAAGGTAAATACTGTTTACTGTACGGTCTGCCCTTATTTTGCAGTCTGCTTCTGTTAGCTACGTCATAACATCCCCAAGGCAAGTAGTCTAATAACACTAATTTGTTCTTAAATAAATGAGTTTTTTATAGGAGACAGATGAATATTTCTTTCATATCTATATACTGTTTCAGCAAAATAGTGAACAAGTCTCAGATATAAGTCCCATAATTTATAGATCAAATTGATTTTGATTAGTTATTACGATTAAAGATATAATAAATATTAATTTGTTGACTGAATTTAACAGTAAAACGATCAGTAAGAGTGTGGTATTTCTTTGGAGGAGCCGAAAATTACATTAATATTACAATTTTCACTTTAATTATATTACGACCATCAATACAATACTCAAGT
Organism: Rhamnusium bicolor; assembly: GCA_029963845.1. NCBI lineage: Eukaryota > Metazoa > Arthropoda > Insecta > Coleoptera > Cerambycidae > Rhamnusium > Rhamnusium bicolor. The sequence goes on along the minus strand of JANEYF010000595.1, from coordinate 550,561 downwards.
TCAGTATGTCTAATTAATAAGCCTTTCCAGATTTAATAAGTAGTTAAATAATACCAAAAATAATACTAAACATCATTAAACTCATCGCATGAATCTATTTTCAAGGATTGAAAAGTAGGGTCACGGACAACAGAGGAAATTCTACTGCTGTGCATATCAAATTTCCAAGACCTTTTATACAAAGGTGAATGCTACCATGTTGAATAAAACAATTTTTGTATAATGCAAAAAGGTCAATTTTAAATGCTGAACAGATGTTTTTACAGTGAAACTGAATGAAGGTATACAATCCTTTATCAGCATAAAAACATCAAGGCACATGAAGAATCGAATCATCGATTTCATTCTCAATGAAAATTTTAAATAATGGACTATGGCTTACAATTAAGTAATACTATTTATAATCATTTACATGTATATACTACACTGATTACAGCAACTATAAAATATTACATTTTTCATTCACATTATTGAATCAGTAAAATTAAGACAATATCAAAAGTTCGAATAGTGATGTCAGCTAATAATTAAAGGCACAACATTTCAAATGAGAGACGTATCATCAGTGTGTGAAAAAAACAATGCATATACTGGTATTCATATAGATGAAACTATAAATTATGTCCAGCATGAGCAGCAAAACTAAATAATTTATATTGAGTATGATAGTTACTGTCACAAACTAAAGTGAATATGTGCAGAAAATTTAAAACAAAATTGGTATTTTTAATTAGGTAAAATAGTAGTTCAAATAATAGATACAGGTTATTTTCTTGTTTTAAACAAATACCTACATATATTTCGTGAATGGAAAATATTTCTGAGAGTTAGGAATAAGAAATATATAGAAAATTCTTGTAATAATAAATATTTTTTTTTATTTATTCCAGTTTTTGATCGGCACTTAAGTAGAACAGATTCATGGTACCGTAAGAGTACCGTTATGCAGGTATACAGAAAGATATTACAATTTATTATAATCTGTTGCTACAAGTTGTTCACAATGGATTACAAATGTTTAGAGTTAATAGTTAAAGTGCTAAATTGGTTTTTTTTGTTGTTCTATTATTACTAATTTAACATATTGCTTTTATTTCTATCTTCATTATTATTAGAGATATACAAAAATAATAATTTAATTTGCCTACTTGATTTCTAGGCTTTATTTATGAGGTTGGAAAAAAATTAAAAACCAAAGCATATACGCCTTCATAGGATATTCGATCACTTAAACATCTACTAAAGTAAATATGACCAAAAATCCATAATTTATAAAAAATATGTTTTGTATTTATTATAATATTATATGTGCATGGTGTCTAATTGAAAATAATTCGATATATTACAATCATTTTTTATTTCTACTTGAGACTATGACATCACGTTTGCTCATTTCTTCAAAAAATTAAAAGAACTTTTAGAGAGGGGATCTCTTAGATATCTCAAATAATTTTTGAGATATATGAGTATACTTTCAAACCTGCTTCTTTTAAATCCACACTACATATAAATTCACTTTATTTTTAAACTACAAAAAAATATTTTTAAACTAGGATTATAGGCTTTTCTCAAGGAATCTGAATATGTAAACGCTAAAAATAAAGAAATTTCAAATCATAAATGCTTATAAAAACCTTCGTTTTAAAGAACATACATATACGTCGTTGCTATCTTAAATCTTAAAAATTGTTTAAGATAAATATATTTATATTGCTATATTTATTATAAGATGATTCCCTCTCTAATTTTTAAAATGTTTATTTCGTTTCTAAGAAAATAAACAAGTGTGACGTCATTTTCCTCTAAATCGGAAGTAAGAAATGACCGTAACTTATATTGAGTTAGTCTATATTAGTCACATTTTGATTGATTAAAAACAATCGATTTCTTACTTCTCGAAACTGTTTTTTTTTAAGATAATTTATTTAGTTCTTTCTGTTTTCATCTTCGAATTCCCTATCTTTTGTGGCAAAATAGCAGAACATTCGTAGCGGAGCAGAGCAAAATTATGAGAAACGATAATATACTGTTTATACAGTATGTTATCGTTTCTCATAATTTTGCTCTGCTCCGCTACGAATGTTCTGCTATTTTGCCACAAATGATAGTGTAATAATAATAATAGTAGATGCGCTACTCAACAGAAATCATTAAAAAACTGCAGATTCAGATAAGAAGGAAAATGAAATCTTTGACATCAATAACATATAAATCTATACCAAACATTCTTTTATATGCAAAAAAAGTTGTAACAAAATTTCAACACATGTATCCATTTTGAATTATAGCCGCCATCTTGGATTCCCATCACTTTGGGCGATGCCTTCCTATCTTATTTTCATTTTAATACCATCATTTATATTCTTACCTATGCATGGGACATTTTTATCACAATTTGCAGGCAGCATTTATATATGTAGAACCTCCATTTTCTTTTGTATCGATAAGTATAACTTATTTTTAAACTCTATCTAATTTTTATTATCGAGTCTCCAACTGGAAAAAGATGCATCTTGTTGTTAGTCGTGTACTACAAGAGTATGTTTTTATTAATTTTCTTTCAGTTTTCCGAAAATCAAAAATCTCCATAGGCACACATCTCTCCACCTCCATAAAATATAGAAATAAATGCTATGCCAAATCATTTAAATCATTAATTCTAATTAATTATGCTAAATATGGTGGAAATTTCTGAAATGAAGTGTTATCAGACCCGTCTTCATAGATTTTCTTCATTTTGACGTAAGAAATATAATCTTGAATTAATGCTGTGCATTTCTGAAACTCCTTGCATGCGCAACTCAAAAGCTGTACTCGGAGACTGCTGTTTATAGATTGGAAGCCATACCGACCCCCTTATTTCATTAACGCTATGGAGAAATTCTTCTGTGACCTTGAAATTATCTGATTATTACTGATCCATGTTTATCTAAACCTGTATAGACTTAAATTATTAGTATGTAATATTAGATTAATACTAAAATAGTCCTGTACTTTAGCATGATAGGTAATTAATAATTTATAACCCTTATGAAAGAAACCCAAGTAACAACTCTAAGATACTTTTGATTTATTTAGGTTTTAAAAGTGCTTTAACATGTTCAATAAAATGATAGTGGTTTTAAAATTACCTTAAGATAAACTAAAAGTTCTTAAAGACCACTGATTCTTATGCAAAGGATTTAATGCACTCTTTAAATTAAAATAAAAAAACTGTTTGCTCCTAATGCCCTATTGATCTTATACTAGTTTTATAATACTCTTAACATTGGCTATTTTAAAACTAATTTGCCTTTTTAAAGAATTAAATAGCAAGTTGGTTTTAAAACAATCCATTTTGGAACAAATGGTTTTAATGTAGTTTTATGGAGTATCCTTGATGTAGTCATTAAAACCCATTAAGAAAAACTATTTTATCTTAAGCCTATATGCTCAATGAAATTCCACATTAAATCCTAAAACATAGTTTTTACTTTTTAAAGAGTAAATTAAGAATATTTTAAAGTTCAAAGGTTTTAATTTAGTCAATTTGATTAAAAGAAATGCCTGTTGGATTTTTGATGACTTTATTAAAACTAATTCTACCCCCTCCATAATCGGAGAAAACACGCCATCTGCTCAATAAACTGATTGCTGATTTAGTGAACCAGTGTAGTCCGTGTACCTACTTTATGCATGAATGAAAACTAGAAGACATATTTAAAATAGAAAATATTAGTGAAAAGTATTTTAAATTAAAACGAAGTCACTAAATCCAGCAATCACAAAACCGGCACAATTTTAAGGTTAGGATTTCATACGCGCGCCAGATCCCTTTAAATCAATAAGGCCACGAGTTTGAACATTTTAAAGCAACTCAGTTTTAAAAAGAAGAGTAAATAAATGTCTGGGAGAGTAATTGTACTTAAAGTGGTAAATAAAACACTATTTTAAGTCTTGTAAGATTTAAAATGTTCTATTAACTTGCAATCAGTTTTTATCTAGACCACGCCATTTTTTATATAAGATACAGACCCGCCATGATGAATATTTTCAATAGCCAAAGAAAAAAGTATTATTGAAATATATGTGCTTTACATCCTCTTAAATAACTGAAGGACGGTGTGTCCAAACATGCAATTTAATAAAAAAAATGCATTTGGATGTTTAGATGCAAAATAAAAATTGACGATATTTTTAAAAAATTTTTTTAGATAATAAAAAAAAACATATTGGTGGCGCACGAGTTATGTAGAAGTATTTTATTATATTTTGTCAGAAAAGTGCCATCCGTTGGTAATTTTTACCAGAATAGTTTGCATTTGAATATTATTTTTGATCAGCTTTATATGCATTACGTTTAAAATATTACCACTCTGCCCCATTAGAGACTTGCCGTTGTTTTAACTATTTCACGCATAGAGTTGTCCGACTTTAAAACAAAATAAAACCCTTTTAAGATTATTTATAATGATTCTCAAGGCAATTTAGTCTGCTGCAATTTTATTTTAAATGCAAAACGTTTTATTACATAAATTTAAGGTTGCCTTGAAGAACTCTTTAAGAATATGAAATTAAAACTAAATGGTTTTTAATATAGTTTTAAAATTTAGTCTTCAAGACCCTTTTAGGATGGGCCCTTTTTTGGCTAGAAGCTCCTTTATGGTGATCCTAAGCTTGTCTTTAAGATCATTTGGTTTTATTCGAAGTTTTATTGTATAATTTTAAAGCGACCTTGGAGATCTTAATAAGAGCATTAGTGTTACCTGGGAATGAAAATGTTCACACATGACGACAAGAGATAAACTCATCGGTGGTTGTGTAAGCACTGGCACCTGAAAATAATGTTGTCGTAAGATGTTAAGGATATTTAACGTGCGCACATCGCAGATACCTATACATAGTTTAAAACCCCGTTCCACTACATCTCATCCTGAATAGAACCTGGATCGCCACTGTCTGTCACATCACCAAATCGATGTTTACGTTCAATTTTCACAAAGACATGTAGTTGATTTGTCAGGAATTATTGAAATATTTCTATTACCCCACTTAAATACTACTGATAATAACAAATGATCCTAATGTGATAAAATTAAATCAAATCTATTAAAAAGTAAATAATAAAACAGATATTACATAAGAGAAAAAAAATTGATATGATCATCATAATCTCTGGTCATAAATTTATTTTATTAGAATGAGGTCTAAGAAAACGATCAATATTATACACCATTAATTTTTATACCGTTCTTAACTTGAAGTCGACCAATAAGTATTCAAACAATATAGTGATAAAAATATATTTTTTGTGAAATTGTAAGGTACTATAGTAATAATATCCGGGTATAAAAGTCCTGAAAAAGCCATCAACATAAAACAAACAGTCGTCGCTGAAAATAAACGACAAGTCGTTAATACAGAGTCATTTAATCGAGCGGTTTTTAGTGAGATTATCTAGGGATTGTTTGTGGCCACATTTAAAGCAAAGAAATAGCCGATAAAACTGCAATATACTGAGCGCAATTGCAAATTATTGCATTAAATACTAATTAGTCTTTGTGATAAATACAATCAGGAGTAAAACGTAAAAATATCTTTCATGTAATGTATACATGCCTTTATTTCCTGGTAAAGTTGCCTTCGACAGCATTTTAGCGTTCCAATTAAAAAGTTTAATTTATTAGCAAACAGAGAAATGTAGCCTTTGCTAATTAAGAAATGTTATTTATTTTTATAAAACTTTTATGCGCAAATTAAATTGGTAATTTCAATCGAATTTAGGAGCCTTCGTAAGCATTTTTTATTGTGAAATACATATTAGCGGGATAAGCAAAACAGAAAGTAATTTCTTTGAATTTATCTCAATAAGAATTATTCTAGAGCCCGGATCCGATTATTATATGACTTCAATACCAGGGGCGGATCCAAGATACTGGTGTAAGCACATGCCCAGAATTGATAAACATGCCACATGTAACAATTTAAAATAGGTGTATATTAAACGCTGTTCAGCGACCTTCATAAACGACGCTGCATCCATTACAAACAACAAGACACGTCTTTTATTATTTTCATAGTTCTCGCTTCATAGTGTTTTAAGATTGCTATCCACACATTCACATATCGTTTATGCATTTGTATGTTCTAACATCTTTGTTGATATTAAGCGGGCTGGCAATGCCACTGCCTCATCCATCGGCTCAACCAAAATATTTGCGATGTTCTGATCACTAGCATCTGCTCTTTCATCCACACTAATCCTTACGTGTTTCTCTTGTAACTCAGAAACAATTTCTGCTTTAATTTCGTTGCACATCGGCTATATAAAATTTTTCCTTAATGTGGATTCCGCAGGAATTGTAACGTTATTATATTGTCCACTAACATAGTTTTGCAGAAATTGTGTAAAATGAGGATTATCTAGTTTGTTTCACGGAATGTTACACGCCGCCATTATATTATATAACTAAATCTAAATTAAATTGTTTTTGTCTTTCAATGGAACTGTGAATTTCAGTTGCAACATGCTATGTTTTCACTGTCCATGCCTGTATTTTCTCACAAATATTGTACCGAGTTCTGCGCCATCAAACTATAACTCTAAGAAATCCTTTATCTTTCGTTCTGCAGTAACTCTTCGAGGGGAAGTGAATGCGCCATTTTTAAAATATTCCACGAACATATTGTCAGATTTAAAAAGTATGCATATTACACTCAGCGGCATTCACAGGTTGACTACTGAAATTAGACTAGAATTGTATCGTATTTTAGACCGGACTTTAAAATAGATGAGGACTGGCCTAGATAAAAATGCCCTCATTTTAATTCCTTCATCTGTTTATTTTTAAGTTGATATTATTTTGTGCTTTAATGTAGAGATCGGAAGATAGCGATAAATTCCAGAGACGACTTTTACTTAGATATAATATTATACTGTAAACACCTAATGAACGTTATTTATCGTGACCTTCCGATTTTTATAATTTAAAGAAATAATTATTTTTTGTACATAAATAATTATTTCTTTTCATCTGCTTATTTGTTTACTTTGTTGTAGTAAGGACTATGTTATAAGTTGTTGGCGTGTAAAAAGAGTATTTGTTATAACAGAACATCAAAAGGTAAATTAATTTACCAAAATTTATACCGTTTTATTTTGGATTAAAATACGTGATAATACCTGTTGCGAGTACACCCGTCTCTGAAAATTAATATTCAGATCCGGGCTCTAAAAATAAGATAAATGTTTTGCTTGAGATTTTATTAAGGCTGGGAATCGAATACGAATAATTCGAGTATTCGAATATTCGAGTATTCGAATACGAATTATTCTAATGGGAAATTATTCGAGTATTCAAATATATTCGAATATTCGAATATTCGATTATATTTGAGTAAATTTGAATATTAAAATATATTATTAAATTATGTACGAATAGGTATGCAGTATGCATGCAACCAAAGTAGGTAGATAGTAGGTATAGGTAGGTACCTATTCTAAAATCCAAATATATAAATAGACCACATTAGTGGCATGTTTTACTCCCAGTCAAACTATTCCATCTCTTTCTCGCCTCGACCTTATTCTTACTGTACTAAGGCAGGAGTTAATATTAAATTTTAAATTTTAGAAAACCTGTAAATATTTAACTATTGACTTTTCATGTATTTGTTTTACCTTCACAATCTGCGTTTTTTTTTAAAAACATTCTAATTTTAGAGCACTTATTTTTTTTCGAAAAGGAAAAATAGATAGAGAAGTATAATAAACTAGCTCGTTTTCGTTTTATTTAAGCTTCAATAGTTAAATGTGAACAATAGCGCCTCAATCCTAAAATAAAATACTAACTAAATAATTCTGATCCTTAAAGCACATGTACAGGAGACATACCCTATTGTGGGTATGGAAAGCAAATCAAATTGCCTGCTTAGTGGATTACGACACTACTATTATTGTGGTCTATCCAACCAAATACTCACTAGTATTCAGTGCTATACCTATTAATAATGAATATTCGAGGATCCGGATTATTCGAATACCTATTCGAATAATTCGAATATTCCGAATATTCGAATAGTTCGAATATTCGAATATTTTATCGAACGAATATTCGAATACTAAAATCTGGAAAATTCCCAGCCTTAGATTTTATTTATACAATACAGAAGAAAAATCATATTAACATATAAATCTAATTATCTGTTTTTCTTCCTCATCCCTATCACTTATTTAAAAATGATTAAGTGACAAACTAGCCCTTGATATTTATGAAACAAGTAAATAAATAGAATACTGTTGCATGTAGTAATTTTTTTTTTCGATTTATGTTTGCGTAAATTATTATATCCACAAAATATTATTCTATGTTCCTCTGTTTATTGGTTTATCAAACTTTTCGTCAACTTTTGGCTTCTCACGGCTTCAAGAAATTTATTTCAGGAAAGTATGTTTTTAACCTGATAGGGTTGAAGTTTTGTGTACAGTAAACAATTTAAAATAAATTTAATTATATAGTTAGTAATTAGTATTTAGTAATTATTAATTAGTAAATAGTATTTATAATGTATTAAAATTAAGGCTGATTTAAATACAAATCGTATTAATTTCAATGTACGCTAACCAAGGTACCAACCAACTAATAAAATGACATTTTTTAATTAAAAAACAAATCGAAAAAAAATTATACATGCCACTATACGACAAACTTGGCAAACGTATTATCTATGTCTAATCAATAAGTTTAAGCTTTGATATCGGCGGAATGCATTTTGTAAAGCTTGTAACTTTGGTAAGGATGATCCGATTTTAATTTATCTGAAATTTTTTTAGTCATTAGAAATTTTTCTCTAAACCTTAGGATTCCACACAATAATCAAAAAATTGAAGAACGACTTATAAAAATGTCTATTATACTTATTATGTTATTATATTCATGCAAAAAATTGCAGTTAATGTATCACATGTGTGATCAATGCGACCACTGCAGGGTTAAGGTTTAAAGAAAAAAATTGTAATGAATAACAAATTTTGTCTTCAAAAGAGCATTGAAGCAAAACAAATAAGACAAATTAAATTGTATTATCCATTCAGAAATTGCAGAATGAAAACTAATTTGGCGGCTATTTTCCAATATGGCGGTTCAATCCGCCAATGCTTACAACTCTTAAAATTACTAATTAGCATATGATTGTGTGAAGGGTATACGTAGACAAATTAAAGCAAAAGTGTAAAATGAATAATGAAATAAATACCGATTGATACAATGTATTATTCAGAATGACTGAAATCCTCCATCGCATTAGCACACATGGTTACGTCCCAACTAATATTCTTTCTGTATTCATGGCTGTTAAATTTGAGCAATTTGATCTGTACATGTTTTACAAGGAAAATTAACGTTCCACATCTACCGAGGTTAATGGTGTAAATTCTAAATAGTTCACATGGGCAGGCACTGACAAACCGCGCAGATAATTTTCACGAATTTTAAAAATTGTTTTGTATCCCAGGTTCTCATGTAAAACATTTTTTAGCTTATTGTTTATAGGCCGACTTTTACTGTCTAATAGAGACAAAGCCTTTGGAACACTCAAAATTCTTAGTATAATATTAACAATCACAATTCAATATCACGGTGTGTATCAAATACGTTTATTGCATGGAGCACACTGAATATGTGAACCATCTCTGTTGTTTTACAAACATGACATTTTATTTGCTTCGTATTTATGCATGTATAAAAAAAATAATAAAATAATTATTGGGTATAAGCATCCTTTAAAACCTAACATTATAATACATATAAATACCTATAATTTGTTTTATATTTTATATTGACATTGTTATCTGAATGCTCTAGTATAAGAGCTTTAGGTAGATAATAATTCAAGCACTTCCAATACATGTTAGGTTTCAAATGATGCTTTTGTAATATTCAATAATTATTTTATTATTTTTTTCTAGAAATTGCACGCACGCACCTGCCTACTTTTAGGTTGCTAAGATTACTAAACACTGTTACTAAACTAGAGACACCATTGTCATAAGCAGACATACTGCCAAACTTCATCATATAATTGTACACTGGAAATTCCCGTGTACCCGCACAGTAAGCAACTCTCTACCTCTATCCTGGTTCCACTGGTTGCATATGTTCCAGGTATATAAATACACACAGGAGATACATTTTTATATGGTGTATTTATTAATATCTATATTTGTTCTCTACACTGAGAGAATGATTTAGTTGGGAGAAATAAATGTTATTTCAACCAAATAAATGATTTCTTTGTATTTGGCGAACTAAACATTTAATTGGGAGAATTAAGGCATTTATTTGATTAAAAGCCGAATATTTAATATTATCAATTAAATCAAAATACTTATTTGTAAGAAATATTTCTTTCTGAACATTAAATATTTATTTGTGAACATTAAACATTTGTTTCTGAACATTAAATATTTGTTTCTGAGCATTAAATATTTATTTCTCAGGAATAAGACTTTTTACAGAAAATTGCGTGGATTTATTGTTGATGAATACATTAATTCCATTTTTAATTTATTTATAGTGAACAAATATTTATTTCTCAAAAACAATGAAAATTTTGTATGTTCATTAATATTAAATAAATTGTTAATTTTTGTTAATAACGCTGTTTAATTTATTTATAATAAAAAACTATTTCTCCTCGCACCTGCTTTGGGTATCCACCATCTTATAAATTATTTAAAGAATTTGTTAAATAAATATCTGCGCCAAAAGGATTAGTCATAGGTTGGTTTTTTGGAGAAAAAATAATCTAAACAATCCTTTTGCTACGCATGGTTTATTTAAAAAAATTTATAAACAATTTACATAGAATAGCGACTTAATACCCAAAGTAGGTTCGAAGACAAATTATACGGATACAACAGATAAATGAATATAGAAAATTAAAAACATTTCTATTCAAAAAAATATATATAAAAATTTTTACTTACCTATATTTGCGAAACTAAAATTTGATTTATATTAAAAAATGTATGCCTCACGATTTGTCTACAGAACGATGTATTAAAAAAATAAATTTTGCTAAAAATTATAGTAGATATTTTTTTCACAAGTTGTAAAGCATATCGTCGGTCCACTGCCAAAACAATGAATGTGCATTTTTCTAATTTTTCAGAAAAGGGAAATAAAATTCAATTTGTAGTTAAATATCCAAAGGTAATTTATTTATAGGTATAATAGACCAATCAAATTAAGCAAAAATCAGGCCCACTTTCACGATAATTTCCAACCATTCCCGACCAATACCATTCGATTCAGTTTTTTTTTGAATTCTCATGGTCAATTTTGCCGTAAGTTATATGAGCAAGAATTTAATTTATAAACAATTAAAGTTGTGAAAATGATGAAAATCGATGTTTCTAAATGTTCAACTTCAAACGCTGCGAAAACGGCAACAGATAGAGAAAAATTGCTCAGAAAATTTTTTATAGAGCGTTAAATTCCCTTCAAAAAAAGTCCGCGACGGCATATCTCTACGATGAATAGTTAAGGAGTTACAATGAGTTAAATGTTTATCATTTTTCTACTGCGTACTGGTCAGCTGTATACGCAACGCGTATCCACTTTTTTCCACATAAGAAACAATTTTCTTCGAAATTAAATTGCGGCACACTTAAACGACGTGGGTATCGCTCTTTTGGAATTCCAGAGCCAGGCTTCAAATTATCTTTTGAGGAATACGCTTTTCTACACTTATCATGAACAGTAACTTCATTAACATTTTCTATTTGATTCCATTTCTTATCCTCACGTTTCTTGCTGTTTTCTATAAACGATTCGATTCCCTTTTGTTTTACTGTTACAGTCTTGCCCATTTGCAGAGTTCCTTCACATATAAAACAATTTTCTTCTAGCGACATTTTTGATCGGTTTATTTTATATTAATCAACAGCACAACCACAATGATAATGTAAATATTGCTCACAACCAGTACACTGTATAACTGCGTTATAACTGCGACGACTATTAGCATCAAACTGAACAGCTCATAACTTAATAATAATTTTTCTTATAACTTAATAATAATTTTCCAGGTCTTTGAGTATGCATAAAAGTATATAATAATTATATCTAGACCAAAAAAGTGGTAAATACATTTGCTAACGTTGTAAAAATAAGAAAATTATGAAAGATTTACAGTAAGTCTACTTTCAAATGTTCTGCGCAGGCGGCCATTACGCGGCATACGAGTTACTTGTACTGCTGACTGATATACAGCAGAAAAATAATAAATATTTAACTCATTGTAACGCCTTAACTACTCATCGTAGAGATATGCCGTCGCGGACTTTTTTGAAGGAAATTTAACGCTCTATAAAAAATATTCTGCGCAATTTTTCTCTATCTGATGCCGTTTTCGCAGCGTTTGAAGTTGAACATTCAGAAACATCGATTTTCATCATTTTCACAACTTTAATTGTTTATAAATTAAATTCTTGCTCATATAACATACGGCAAAATTGATTATGAGAATTCAAAAACATACTGAATCGAATGGTATTGGTCGGGAATGGTTGGAAATTATCGTTTTGAAAAACTCTTAATTTTACTGGTCTATAAGTTTCCTAGTATAAAAATATTTCAAAAATATTCAATATTCACATTTGCAGTTTTGGCACTGCAGACTGAAAAAAATATATTATTTTCCAACAGAAAAGTCGAAACCGGCAAATTTACACATTCTATGTTTTGTTATTATAGCAAAGTTATGGTAGGTATATATTTGCGAAATTAAAATGTATTTTATATTAAAAACATGTATGCTTCACGAGTTGTTTATAATAAAACATATTCTAAAAAATGATAGGGAAGATATCATATAATTTTTTATATAATTTTGCGTAGATGTAGGTATATACATAATATATCACTATCAGTATAATTAATTACTCTCATGAACTATAACTTCATAATATCTCCATAGACACGATGACGTTGAAACATATATTTATTATGTTAATTCTTCTTCCATGGGTGTTAAGGTATTCATGCTTAATAAAGTTCTAAATTTTTTTTAACTAATGTGTCTTATTAGAATCAGTTAAACCTCAAATTTATTATATATAAATTTGGATTTCCATGTCAAATTTTAAGAGAAAATTGAGGAAAATTGTAAATATCAGGAAATGCAGCTATTATAACCGCTTATACCGAGTAAAAGTTTTGCATTGAATTGATGCGAGGATATAATCTTTAAAATAAAACGTAAATGAACAAGAAAAAATAATACAATGAAAATTACTGCGAGATAGACTGTATGGTAATAATAATATAAAATAATACAGTCTATAAATAACAGCTAGTTAAAAAAATAATCTATATATTTTTATGCAAGAAAGAAAGTAATAAAAAAGAACATTCTAAACCGATATATTTGAGTACAGATTTTCCTTTTTATTCTTTTCTTATTTTGACTGTAATGTGCTTAACTGGAACTTTTCAAAAATACCAAATAAGTGAGTTTATTATTAACTTAGAAATAATAGTAAAAAGTTCAAATAAAGATTAATTTTCAATTTTCTTTACCGCTTGTTTATTGTAATTTTTAATTGATGTGTCAGGTTAAGGATACAGACAAACAAATGTCTGTGTTAAAGGTAAAAAAATTAAATATATGAAAAATATTTACACATATTTATTTAAAAAATAACAAAAATAAATAACTCTGAACAAATCTTCACAACTAAACAGTTTTTGGCTAGGTTAGGTACTTTAATATGGTATGATAAACAAATTACCACGTACAAACATTAAAAACTTACATTTAAAAGTTTCTTTGAGGCTTTCCAGCCCCCATATTCTTCTAATAAACTATACATCTACCGAAAGGGACACAACACTTAACACAAAGCTTTTAATAAGAGAAAAAGGGAACAATGGCGTCTTGTTGAATCTCTTCGATCATAAACATGATCGAAGCTGAATCTGGTCTAATACGCTACCGCGGTTTCGCCGGTAGAGGGCCAACATTTAGTTCTCAGAAACAAATTTATTAATGAGGAATAAATATTTCTTATTAGAATTAAATATTTATTTCCGCTGTTAGGGTATAAACTTTAATAGTAAATATTTCTTTCTATGAAATAAATATAATGATGTAATAATGTGGCAGATACAATTGGGTTATTCATGAGTAAATTTATTTCTTATAAATAATTATTTAATTACAAAAAAATAAATACCAAGAGAATTCCTGAAATAAATCATTTAGTTTTGTCAATTAATCCAATATTCGAAATATGCTTATTATAACAAAATTATGAAAAATAATTATTTGTCTGAATTAAATATAATGCAGAATAATAAATATTTATTAAATTGAAAAAACTAAGGCTTCTTAGTCATATCAAGCCAGATATTTCCCTCAGTGTATAAGTGCCGGGTCTGAAAAATGGAATACAATTCCCGGACCCTGCTAATTAGCTATAAATAACACACTTGCCCAGTTTTATGCTTTTACCTATAAAATACATAATTTTGTTAAAATATTGACTTAATCCTCCGAACTAACTTACTAATTACTCGAAATAAATATTTATGTCGTAAAAGTCATCTGCTTATATCAATTTACCTATTACTACTCTAGTACAGAAGATAATGCATCTGTTGAAATATATTAAAATTATGTGCAGTAAATTTATTTTCAGCGAGGAAAAATCTATATAAAATAGTAAGTAATAGAAAGTATTTTGTAACATTGTATTGCTATATGTAATTTTAAGTCGTGTAAGTATGCACAATAAAGTTGAAGAACTGAAAGAAATTTCCGATAAGAATAAAAATGTTCTTACGCTCCTTGGAAAATCATTTTCCCGTCAACTGATTGCAGAGATCGATTTATTCTACCGTTCAGATATTTAAATTGGCTGCAAGGGTGAATTCGTTTCGTTTCTTTGTTATTGTTGCTAATTATATTGTAAATAGTTACCATTTTGTATCAGTTGTATTACTCTATTTTTATTATAATTGCTACACACGTGTATAGAAAATGAACATGGACGAACATTTTTAGAACGGAACGGATGAAAGAGCTATTGCAATACTAATATTTACAACCTATTTTCACTTAAGTTTATTATTTATTATATTACATATTAAAATGTATGTTTTTTGTAATAATTATCCAATATATTCAAAAGTTCGTTTTCCACAATCTGAAAAGTATATTTCTTTCATTTTTGTACTAATGTCACCCTTTCGGTTAAAAGCCGTAGTATGGTGTCATGCAAGCAACAAAATGTTTAGATCTAGTTATCATTTTTATAATATTTTCTAGGCATTAAACTTTAAATGATCTATATATAAAAATGAAAAACAATGAAATCAGTAGTTACTTGCATGTCTTAAACAGCATATTGCATTGACATTTATATTTATAGTTGTTATATTTCTTCTTCCCAATGTGTATAATAACATCAGCAATAGAACAAATCTGAAAATAATTTCACTCTGAGTCATCAAATATATTGACTTGTAATCATGAAGTTTTTCTAATGTAGATCTCAATCTCCTATTTTCTTTTATAACCAGTTATATTTGTAATTTATTTTTGTAATTAATTTAAAAGATCCTCGCTGGATGCAACAAGATTGTTATATGAAATAAGCCTATTTATTAAGTCACAATTGTCAGCGGCACTTTTATCTCTCCCTCGCATTCTAATGCGAGGATTTAATTTTTTTTTGGATCACCGATAGAAATTGGCATCTGTATATTTTACTAGTAAAGTAGGCGATCTTGATAAATTGATATTTGTTGTTTTTATTTTAGCAACTGTACTATAAGAAGTTCCAGGCATTATCTTATCACAGTTTGGCGTTGATAAGGAATTTTTGTTACTTACAAAATTGACCTCGAGCCATTCTATTTTTTTTTGTAATTTAATGTGTATCAAATTTACTGGCTAACTTATTAATTAATTCTTTTTCCCTTCTTAAAGGGTTTTTTTTGCAAAACTGTTATGTCACTATTTGCACAATTTCCACTGCACATACCGCTACTTTTTAAATCCTCTATGCAACTTCTGCAACGCCAGTTTCGTGTCTCAACAAAAATATTTTCGTAACACTATCAAAACATTTTCATAGCATGTATACATTACACTTAGCAGTATTGCATTTTAAACTGCGTTTCTCCACTACTTCAAAACAAATTTTATATTTGCTTTTCTCATTTTTATTAGAGGACTCAGAATCATCGTCCATACCGCTCGGCATATTAGACTCATTTCAAGTTTTAATGAATTGTCCAAATCTTTGCTCGTAGTGTATCTGAAGAGTATTATAAAACCATATTTGATTTAGGATAAGTACTACGTATATTAAAACTTAAAAGACACGCATAAATGCTTTGAGCGGACGTTTTGTATTTAATGGAGTAAACATAAATGTAAATAAATCTAGGGCTACGTTCACTTGATCCACGCACGATATTGTATATAGGTTTCATATAGAGTTATAAAATAAACATATGGTGGCAACTGAGAACGATTCAGCTTATAGATGGATCACTTATAATGAAGTATTGGGACTTCTCATAGTGGGCTAAAAGATTCAACGTCACCAAGTTTACTGTAAAACATGGGTTAGATAGTTCTTAAAAATTCATGCGCTCCCTAGGAACTCTAATTTAAAAAAATATATGGGTAATTTTTTTTTTCGGTGACTTAAAAATAAATAATTCGGTAGCATCCGCCCCCAGGAAATTATTTTTAGAAAACATTTCTATTATACACAAATTACATTTTTTCATTCAATCCGGAACATTCCCATTATGGCAGTTTGTATAAACCCTATTAGCCTTGAATTTCCAGGGATATTCCCAGACAAATTCAAAATAGCAACTATTAAGCCGCTTTTTATAAAAGGCGACAAACATAATATTTCAAATTATAGATCTATTTCACTTCTGCCAATAATTTCGAAAATACTAGAAGCAATAGTAAAAAACCAGTTAGTAAATTATTTAGAAAAATTTAAAATTTTAACGCCATTTCAGTTTGGATTCAAAAAAGATTGTAGCACATCTGACTCTGCATTTAAACTAATAAATTATATTAATAATATTCTAGAAAATAAACACGTTCCTATGGGTATCTTCTGCGATTTGTCTAAAGCTTTTGACTGTGTAGATCATAATATTTTACTAATGAAACTTAATTACTACGGAATATGCGGTACACCACTTTTGTGGTTTACTTCGTATTTAAAACAAAGATCTGCACATGTCAGACTTTATGACAAATCTCAGGAAATTGGAAAAACTGTTATTACAGAATCAAAAGATATTAAATTTGGAGTGCCTCAGGGGTCCATATTAGGTCCGATACTATTTTTAATATATGTAAATGATCTTATTGATAATTTCCCTTCATTACAATTTTCGTTGTTCGCTGATGACACCAGTATCATAGTGAATGATGATTATTTGAACGATCTTAAAGTTAAAAGTGAAGAGGCAATGAACGGTATCACAAACTGGTTTCATGCTAACAAACTGCTCTTAAATGTCGAAAAAACAATGAATGTAACTTTTGAGAAACCCCATGCACCAATCTTAGATATAAATATTCAAACTGACTTAGGACAAATAATATCAGCAACTGATACTAAATTCTTAGGAATATATATTGATAAATCTTTAAATTGGTCGACGCATATTTTTGATTTAAATAAAAGACTTGGGCATGCAATTTATGCAATAAAGAACATCAAAGGAAATATCAGCTTTGCAGCGGCACTATCAGTGTATCGTGCATATTTTCAAAGCATACTACAATATGGTGTGGAATTTTGGAGAAACGCAACTTATTTTCAAAAAATTTTAACTATACAAAAACACGCTGTGCGAGAATTTTGTGGTATTGGCACAAGAGAATCCTGTAGAACAGCGTTTAAAAACTTATGTGTACCCACTGAGTTATGAACGTGATTAAAATGGTTCAAAACAATTTGAAGTCACGAGAAACAAAAGATATGGCGTCCAAAAGATTATCAATCTCTTTTGTTCGTACCATTTGTTTAAAATTCAAAGGTAAATTTCTAACATATGTATCTAGACTCAATCTCTGATACACTTGACTCATTGCTTCCTTTACTGTAAAAGGTTCAGCAGATTGTCGTAACTTAGAAATCAAGAGTGATTAATAGCCTAATATTTTATTACCGAAGGAAGTCAAAGATTCTCTTCTGGGATCAATATGTAAATGTATTAATTCTGTTTGCAAAGTGGGCAAATCTCTTGCGTCACCGAAAGTACTTCTGACTTAATGTCCGTCCAGTCATTTAATTCTAATCGAGATGAAATGTTAATTTGTGCTTGACCAAATAATTTACTTCGTATAGCTCTCAAAACGAATTTGTCTTGTAATATACTTTCTCCTGTGGCGTACGTCTCTACTAGCTCATCACATGCAGAAATGAAATCATTTAAAACGGATGGAGTGCCATCGAATCTAGGTATGACATCCACAAACATTTTAAAAAGTTAAAAGTTAGGTGCGTTTGCACTTGGAGCAATTAGATTTGGAGAAGTCATTTTGAATTAAATTCTTAATTAAAGATTTGTTCTAAATATAAAAAATAATTGTAATTGTTTTCAACTTGTGAAAATTAAATAAAAGTTTGTATTCACCTTTGTGAAAAATTAAATAATTGAAATTGTATTCAACTTCAAATTCTTAGCCTATATAAGTTTCTGATATACAGTCAAAAACTTATAAAAATTAATTCTGATATTCGTTCAAAATTAATTAAATACTTTGATTTGCATTCAAAGGAGTTCTACACATCAATCTTAACAAGGGAAAAGAAAAAAGGAAGGAACACTTACTATTGACTTGTTGTCTTCTGTGGAGTCTTGATGGTTGATACCAAAAGGCTGAATCTTCACCAATCTACAAATTTGTGCAGGAATTTCTTCAACAAATTCTCCTGATTACTTTGATTGCCCGACTCACTTTATCCTACCGACTGCGCCAGTTATGAACGTAATTAAAATGGTTCAAAACAATTTGAAGTCACAAGTTTATTGAATAGTAAATGTACACTTGCTAGTCTTACTTGCTAATACAGATGTTGATGTAGAACTGATTTAATCTAATTAGTGGCTCCTATTTATATAAAACTGTTATCTATAATTTATTTTATGATGGCCGCCAATCAGGTCACATAACATATTATATTATGCGGAACAGGAAATAATTAACATAAAAAATAAGGAGGCCCTGAATGAGTTCGATGGTGTAACTACTGTAATCAATCTTTATATATATAAATTAGCTATACAAATTTACAGACAGCGAAACACAATATCGACATCTGCTGATATTCATGATTACGATACCAGATCTAACTTAAAACTAATTGCACCAAATTATAGATATGTCACAAATAGGAAAGGTCCTTTATACTCGGGAATAAAAATTTATAATCACTTATCAAATTCTATTACTTGCATAAACAACGAAAACTTATTCAAAATTAGGCTAAAGAAAGTTTTAAATAATTACGTGTTCTATAACCTACGACATTTCAACCATAAAAGGTTTTCAAAGGGTTTACTTTCAAAAAATATTTTTTTCCATGCATTGTATACTTATAATGTTTGAACTTATTTAAGTACATACGTGTATTGATTGAACTTATTTAAGTAAATGCTATTTCCCTTATGCTTTGATTAAGGCGCATTATGTTATGTAGATATCTATATAAGCATATTTGTATTATTATTGTTGTGTAACACTAATTTTTTTGGGAAATAAATCAAATCATAAATCAAATCAAATCAATAATTCTACTTAAAAAATTTTTGTATGTCGATTTGTTCCTGTCAAAGTATATTTTAAGCCTCATTGGTTTTATCATTGCTTGTAGGCTTATCTTAAAACCCGTTTTAAACTCTTTGAGTATATAACACAACCGTTTTAAAATCTATAAGATTTGTAGTGTCCAAATAACATAATCTAAAAATTTAGTTTTGCGCGACGCTACACACGTCTGCTTTGGACGCCTTTATTATAGTCGGGCCACTGAAAAATTGTAACTTTCTTCAAAGAGTCAAAATCGTAAATAATTTTATCTGTTTCAATTATCAGCAGACCAATTGTGTATAGGTATACACATAAGCGATTTATTTACAATTATTTTGTTGGATGATAATTTAGTTTTGATATAACTTGAAGATTTTTTAAAATTTTCTTTAAGACAAAACTATCTTTAAGTGCACTTGGTACAAATCTAGCATAAATCACTAATTTATGAGCTGGCCACTAGAAAGCACTGATAAAACCTAAATAAATCTAAAAGGTATTTAAATTGTTATGTTATGAAACGATTCATTTTAGAAAAATTACGTATAGGAATTTTTTGCCTAATTCGTTTACATTTCACGGTTTTGAAATTGAAACATTGAAGCAAAATTCTTTTTCAAAAAAATTGTATTGAAATAATGTTAAGTTAAAAAGAATATGTCCCGATTATTTATTTCTCTGTTGAAGTTGCTGCCATTTGAGTGGATTGCGTGTATATCTCATAAACAAGTACTTTAATATTAAAACTGTGTGTTGTATAAAATCAACTTCAGTCTAGATATATAAAAACCTCTAATGTAAATATAAATGCACTTACTTCCATGAAAAAATTCCAATTTATTTAGCAATTTCCCTGGAAAGGTCTTCTAATATTTGACGTGATTTTCAATAATGCAAAAGTCATTTTAAAGAATGCTCGTCCATTCAAATAACACAGCACTAAAGCGCGGTAATAAGAAAAAGGCGAAAAATAAGTGTGGACCATTAAAAAAATTCATTATATACCGTGAGCGTTGGGGGGTATCGATTGTAGATGGAGCAGATGTGACCGGAATTTCCTTACTTAAACCATTCTTGAACACCAAAACTTTTATTAGGGACGTAATCGCATAACTTGGAATGTGATTTAGCAGTTGGTAGAACTGGCAGACGGTGTAGAGGCTGGCTAGCAGTCAAGTTGCGCTTCTCCTCCTAACTTTGAAGCACTGTTAAATCTTCACAAAGTTCGGAGGTTAAGATATTGAACTATTTCTCGAGCAGACTTGAGCACAAATCTGTATATACGTTTTTAGAGATTTAACATAAAACAAAAAGTTAGTTTTAACAGGTTTGAGTATTGCAATTTGTTTTCACTATCAGATTTCTGTTGATAAATTCTTTTATAATTAATATTATTATTACTTATTTTTTAATTGGAGTTTACTTTTTTAACTTATGATAATACCTAAGTATAAATATTATTTCTAGAAATAAGAATTAATAAGCAGGCATATTATTTTATGACTTAATTTCTATATACTGTGATCGAAAAAATGTAATACCAAACAATTAATTTTCGATCTTTCTTAGCTTGTTTACTTATGATGAATAAAATAGTTTTCCATACAAAATGTTGATATTAAGCATTTCAGAAATAAACATTATGGGAAATTTGTAACAAAGATTACTCTTTATAAATTATTCAAATTAGTTTTTAGATAAAAGTAATCACAGCTGGTGGTAATTCAACTATTAGCAACGAAGCATATCTTCAATCTCAATTTTATTTCAGGAAAAGAGATGGTAGTCTATTGCAAGGTGCAAGAAATGGAAAGAAAAAATGTGTTCAGTGGCGTAGATAGTGAGAGAGTAGTAAATTTGTATGGCATTTCAAAGAATTGAAAGAAGCAAATTATCAACAATATTGTATATCGCTCAGTTCATAACAGTATTTACTTGTACAACACACTTTTTTTTTTCATGACTTTGTTCCTAAAGCATCTCCGATTGGAGAGAGAACTGAAAAAGTTCATTTTGCTAAAAAAAAAGACATTCACGAAAAGTTTTGTGAAAATACTTTTTTCAGTAACATGATTGTATAGAGGGTGTAACCGTTTTAAATAAAGAAAATTGAGCAGTCGATAGATCTTTGAGAAATAGGTGTTTTTTGTATAATGAATATTTTTTTCATAAGCGTTTAATTTCTGAAATACAGGCCGTTGACCCTTTTTA
This sequence comes from Rhamnusium bicolor, assembly GCA_029963845.1. Taxonomy (NCBI): domain Eukaryota; kingdom Metazoa; phylum Arthropoda; class Insecta; order Coleoptera; family Cerambycidae; genus Rhamnusium; species Rhamnusium bicolor. Next base: position 528,505 of record JANEYF010000595.1, on the reverse strand, counting down.
TTTGAAAAATATGTTTGTCGCATAACTTTTGCATTTTTTAATATATTCATTTCACATTTGTCGGTCATTTATGTTAAGTGAAATCTGAAAAAATTAAGAGAAACATGAGTTGGAAATATGACCACTGGCATCTCAGCAAACATTAAATATTCACAATATATAACGTGGGAGTAACGGATTACAATAACAGTATTTATTTTAGGTTTGTTCCAACAGCAGCCTCAGACCAGTTTCAAGTCATCAAAAATATTCACTCAGCTGCCTCATGTACGCTAAGTTCACTGTATTTACATTAATACCTAACTGGGCGTATATTTCAGACGGATTCAAACTAGTCCGAGTCTGCTGTTGGAACAAACCTTTTGGTGTTATGGTAATGTTATAACAGTTATTATGATATAATGATATAATCATATGACACTCCATTGTTATCTGTTGGTAATATAGTAATATTGTAACAATTATAATCATCTTACAATAAGTTATGTTGTGGTAATATAATAATATTATGACAATTAAACTTTTGCTGATATAACAACGTTATATAAAAACTCAGCAAACATAAAATATTCATATTATATAATATTGGAGTTACGGGTTGTAATAATAGTATTTATTAGTATTATGTTAATATTATAGCTTTTCTAGGAAGAGGAAGCCGAAGAGCTAAAACAAATAGCACAACCTATAAATTTTTGTTGTGTTATTCTATTACTCTCGTGATTACTTTTGTAAGGTTCCCTATCAATGCGGTCATCAAATATTCAACCACTTTTTACAACTAAGCAGTGGTATATGGCAAATATTAGAACTATTCATATATAAGCACGACTAAAATTGCTTTACATAACTCCGCCATTTTTTCAAAACCAGCTCGAAGACGAACGTACATACATGTTGTGCGCCATTATGATGTTGACAAAAAGGAAAATAAAAAAATGCGAATTTGGGAGATTTTGATCATTTTAACTATGCTACTTGTAATTTAAAACCACTAAAGTAATCATACCATTGTGTGTTGGTAGTTAAATCACTCAAATTTATGTATCCATGAAAAAAGACAAAAATTTTTTCCCTAAAATCTCATCGATTTGGGGGGCGCGCTTATTTTCTTGACCCACAATGTCCATATTCTACCATGAACTGACCTGCGTTGAAAAATGTTTGTATCACAAAGCTCTTAAAATCACCCAAAACTACAATAAAACACAGAGCTCTACTTTCCATCGTTCTAAGCATAGATTAGTGTATAGTCCTAAGTTTAGGTGGTAACAGTAGAGTTATGGGATTATTTCCAGTAAACCAAATTAATGTATATATCTGTATTACATTCATAGAAAATAGTTATTTATATAACTATATTATGTTGTAAAACTATAAATGATATACTGTTGTAATATAACCGTTATTTTAATGAGTCATATTACTGTTATTTAGGCTGAGTGAGAAATAGTAACATTAGACCTATAACATTATTATATAAAATGTTGCATAACTTGTTACATTTGAAATTTGTGATTTTATATAACAAAAATATTTTAATTATGTAACAATATTTTCTGGCATAGATGGAGGGAATACGGACCTCTTTTTGTCTTTAAAAATTCTACACCAATGCAAGAAATTTAATCATTTTTGACTTATTTTAAATTTCTTTTGAAAAACGTCTCTTGCAGGTTTTTGATATTTTCGATAGTCCTCCTGTAAAAAGAGTCCAATTGTTTCGTTGCATAACTCTGTTCTACATTCTTTAATAGGTGGCATTGAATAGATTTGTAATCATATTTGTTATAACTGTCAAATCAATAAAGACACTATTTTAGCATAATTCGCGTCGGTGATATGATAATTCTAACAACTGCTATAAATACAAATCTATTCAAAGCCACCAATTAAAAAATTTAGAAGAGTTATGCAATGAAGCACTTGGACCTAGTTTGCTGAAAGATTATCGAAAATATCAGACATGCAAAAGACGTTTTTTTTTCAAAGGAAATTTGAAATAATTTAAAAAAGTTTAAATTTTTTTTAACATCCATAGGCGTAGCAGTTTTAAAGAAAAATCAGGTTCATGTCGTCTCTACCTACGCCAGTGGTATTTCTAGTCCAAATTTTTCGTCATTTTTTAGATCCCATCTAACATGACATTAAATGACCGCCAAATATGGAATAAATGTAAAAAGTTATGCGACGAAAACATGTATCAAATAAGAATTTCAACACCCTGTACCTCAGAAACTAATCGTCTATGAAAAAAGTTCATTCACAAAAAACACTTACTTTTCAAAAATCTATCGATTGCTCAATTTTCCATATTTAAAACAGTTACACCCTGTATATAGGGTGACCACAGATGCATTAAAAAATTATGTTTTTTATTGATTTAGAAGAAAAAGTGTAAATTTATAAAATGTTCTGTTTCTTCTTAAGAATTTTAAGCACTTAAACGCCGAATAAAATTTTGACATATTTACAACGTATCAACAGTTGAATTACAGAATGAGAAAAAGAAGTAATGGAAAGTTATTATTTGCTAAACATTCTTAAAAACCCCTAAGTAAATATTAATGATTTTTTTCTACGAGTGATTGATCCTCTGTGAGTTTCATGAAATTTAAAATTTGGTGAAATTTCAAAGAAAGTTTCGTGAATGTTTCGGAACTCATCTGAAATTTCAAAAAAATAATAACGAAAATTTCACGATGAAAATTTCAACAAAAACTTTTAAGAAAATGTCGAAATTTTAGAGAAATGAAAAATTGCAATGAAACTTTTATGAAAGATAAACGAAAACATCTGAAATTTATGATGACAATGAAAATTTCTACAGAAACTCGAGAAAAATAGAATTTTTTGAATTCAGGGTAATGAAAAATGTCAATGAAACTTCCATGAAAGATGAAGGAAAAGTCTTAAGTGCTTAACCAACAACTGTTTCTTAAACTTAGTAAAATATTGTATCGAGTGCATATTGGAATAATTATAAAAAATATTATTTTAGGTATCACACCGAATATGAAATCAAAAAATTGTCTAGTTTTCACGTATATTATATCTGGGCACACTAACATATAAGTTAGGTAAAGAAAAACTAAACACTTTAAAATGCATTATTGGAAAATCAATCAAAACAATAAACAAGCATTGGGTTATGTGATAGAATTCATAGGATTGTAAATCAAAACAATAATGAACCAAAATAACTAAATATTTATGGTTTCTCTACCACAATCATTCTGAATAAATCAATCTCGTACCACGTTATCAAATAATTTCAACCCTATTATTATAACATAATTGTTATAATATACACTGTGTTCAATTTAAGATCCTCTTTGAATGTTATTTTCTGCAATTTGAAATTAAATGTTAAAATCATTAAAAATTATTGAACAAATGAACAGTAACCATAACCTCATTTTTTTTAAATTTTACGTATTCCGATAGAGTTTGAATGCCATTTTTCAAAGATACCATATGCTACCTATCGCAGATCGGTGGTTTTGGAAATATTCTAAAAAATGTGTCATTTCATTATAAATTATTTCATTAAATATAAAAAAATTGAGTTACGTTTACAGCGCATTTATGTTTATGTGTCATTCAACAATTTTTTTCGTACAGATATTTGGAACCTATGGAAGAAATAAAGTATATTGAAAAATTTTAGTATCTAATTTTAAACAGCTGAAAATAACACTAAAAATTTCGATGAAACAAGTTAAATACTTTGTACTAGAAACTTTTATTTTACATTTGAGGCATATAGAATCGAATTCATCTAACTCCAAAATGCAAAACTTTACAGGAAAGGAAGAAAATGGTTAAACTAAATGTCCTTCCAAAAATTGCATAAACATTTTTTTACACATTCTTTGCGATAAAAGAATGTAGTTTAGCTAAAAAATCCAATATAAGTATTGTTTCTTTAATTCTTTTGATGATTTTTAATTGATGTGAGCTGACTTTGATTGTGATTAATGAATATGGTGTTTTGATTGAAATTGTCATGGGAAGATGAAAACCAAATTTTAAATCGTCGATGTTTTGTCTTTATTGAGGATGTCTCAGGACAATTTAATTTATTACCTAACAATTTAAAAAGCAAAATATATAAATAAGGGTCACAAACAGTTTCTAGAGTTTATTTTATAATAGTTCTTATAAAAAAAGAAATCATGAACATTTAAAAAATATATATATTATAAAAGAAGTTATAGTTTTGTTCATGAGTGCATCACGATTTTATACTATTATAATAATATATTATAATAGTTAACCATTTCGTACTAGTGTAATCATCTGCATACTCATACTCATATAACAAATGTACTTCTACCGGTTGTATATTTGCTTTCTAATAAAAACATTTGGTGCGAATTTGTCATGCGCATATGCGTCAAATTGTATACATCATTTAAGATAAAAAAATTTTGAAATTACGTGAAATTTCATATGCATCTGAAACTTTCATAAATTTCTTAAATGTCAGATTATTTCAAGATGCTTGTGAAACCTTCGAAAATTTCATGTGAAAAATGAAACCTTTAAATTAAAATTTCGCCATTTACATCACTATCTGTGAACAAAAGTTTAATGTGCTTTCTCGACACGTTTTAGAATTTTGTCAGTTATTGAATTATTTTAAATTTTCTTTAGTAGATTTTTTTGGGACCATAATTATATTGAGCTAAAAATGACACATTCTTCTTCTAGCTTCTGTGTCAGATATTTTAGAATGGGGTATGACTTTTTTGTCACTTAAAACCAATAAATTTATCAAAATTGAGGAATATGAAGTGAATTGAGCAGTTGTTAATTCTATAATATAAACATCTTCCTGTAGCTTTTTCAGTTGCTATAATACCAAAGCTACGAACTTTATTTGCATGTTTCGTTTTTAGTGGTTTTTGAAAATCAACTGAACTGAAACGGTTACCTGGTTTCTGTAAAGAAAACTTTAGAATGGAAATTGGCATATTATTTATGCTGTAGTTCAATCTTTGATTCAATCATAATTATTTGTATAACTGGAGCGGAAAGTAGTACTTTTCCTACGAGAGTGGAAAGAATATTTTCTGCTCGAATCACACACAAGATTGTTCCTCGGATCAAAATTAAATATATCAGAGGTGAATATGAAGAATTTTTAATTATGTTTTATAACAGGGAGTTTTAATTTGCAGTAGACTAGTTTATGGGTTAAGTGTAAGAATAGTACCTTTGTACTAAACTTCGCATATAAATAAAGACATTATTATTGTTATTATTATGATCTGAGGTCAGCGTGTAAGATACTGGATTGACATAGTAGGTCATTATTACTTATAGATACATAACTCATCGAGATATACGCGTGGGTTCATTGGTAACTTGTGAGAACCGAAAAGAATCAAAATATCAAGATAGTGGATTTTGTACATTAAGGAGTTTTACATAAAAATCTCCTAGATTCATTAGATGAGGCTGCATGTCTTCAATAGTTCGTTAGGTAGTATGAGGAAGACGATAAAATACCCCAATTGTTATTATAGTGGGATTTTTTCAATATCAACAATAATAATAATAATAATAATAATAATAATAATAATATGCAAAGGACCGGCAACCTCCACGCTGGTGCACCCTGGACAGGCAGAGGCAACTCTGTCTGACAAATGCCGGCCGGGGGGTACGAAGGCTAACCACCTAGTACCCCTTTCCCTTCTGGTTCCTTATAACCTAAGAAGAAGGGCCCCTCACGACCGACCCCAATCGGATGGGGGTCAGAGACAAGTGGGAGGGGCCTCACCGGAACGTCTCAATGATAACAACCGCAACGGACAAGGACGCTTTAAGTGGACGAGGGAACTTCGGGATGACTTGCTGACCTGCCGCGAGAGTAGCGAACCTGAGCGAAGGGGATACATGGCGCGATTGCATGCACTTTGGTGCGAAATGCATCCAGAGCATCGCGCCTTCTCTCAACAACATCTGAGAGATCAAGTATCCTTTCTGCTCAGAACAGGTTACGTAAGGGCACCCCGTCAGCTAGAAGAACTGCCAGCCGCAGTCCCACCGCGGCAATTACCAGCTGATGGGGAACATCCTTTAGAGTTCACCGATGTAGACTTAAGGACGAGGGTTAGCCTTAACACCAGGGCTAACCTAAAGCCACAAGACCTGGCTAGAATGGACGCGGTCATCGATGAGGAAATTCCGGAAGATGTAGACATCTGGCAAATCAACTGTGCCGTGTACAGCGCCGCGAAGCAACTCGTCCCCCGTGAGAGGTCAACCAATCACGGGGTCGAGAAAGCCAAGCGGCGTGTACAAAAAATCGAAGGCAAGATACAGTCGGCCAGACAACACGCTTCTCGGATCCAGAGTGTGGTGGAATATAAGACGACTGGTAGAGTTTTTACTCCCAGGATCCGGCGCATAGCTGCCGGATTAAGACGTCAACACCATACTCTAAATCTGACAGTAATGCTTACCATCAAGCAGCACTGTCTAGATAGGATCCGAGCGCTCATGGCGATAAAGAAAACATTGAAGAGGCGGGTGAAGAGTATGGAACAAAACAATTTGTTCCGTACGAATCCTTCCCGCCTCTTTCTAGAGCCACAGCGTGTTGTCGAGAATCCGCCGACTGTAGAAGATGTCGAAACCTTCTGGAAGGGAATCTACGAAACGCCGCGTCCATTCAATAGCGACACTCCATCAATTGCACACTTCGAGGCTCTGTGTCACAGACATCTTGAAGAGCCAGAAGAAGTGTGCCCGGCAATCAGTACGGAGGAAGTCCAACAAGCACTTGTTGGTACCAAGAACTTCGCTGCCCCGGGCCCAGACGGCATTAACAACTGGTGGTGGAAGAAATTTCCTTCCACTCACCGCCGTCTGGCGCGAGTTTTCAACTCATTGTTGAACGAGGGGCAGCAGATTCCGGACTGGTTCGTCGAGGGACGTACTGTGCTAATCCCCAAAAAGGGGGATCTTTCCGACCCGAGGAATTATAGGCCGATCACTTGCCTCAACTCCTGCTACAAGATATTTACACGTATCTTGTATGCTAGGACACTGAGGTCTGTTGATCCGGTCTTCCAGCAGATACATGAACAGCGTGGTGCCAAGAAGGGCATGGCAGGTTGCAAGGACAGCCTGCTGATAGACCGCTGTATTACACAGGACTCTGTGCAATACAAGCGGAATCTATCGATGGCCTGGATTGATTACCGCAAGGCATTTGATACAACATCGCATGAGCTATTGTTGTACTTGCTCGAATGTCTTGCGGTACCAGCACCACTAGTGAGATGCATAGAACAGCTGCTGCCGCTCTGGAAGACCCGCTTCACCATAACATTAGGTGCACAGCGGGTCACGACAGGGCAGGTGGCAGTTAGGAGAGGAGTTTTCCAGGGTGACTCCCTGAGTCCTCTCCTCTTCTGCATCTCACTGCTGCCGGTGTCTGTTGGGCTCCGCCAAACCCGCGGATATCAATGTGGGCCACCCAGCGACCGGAGGCATAAGGTCACCCATCTATTTTATATGGATGACCTTAAACTTTATGCCTCCGGAGAGCGCGAACTACAAAACGCTCTTAGGGTGGTCGAAGAATATACGCGGGCAATTGGTATGGAGTTCGGGTTGGACAAATGTGCAGTCGTCCACCTCAAGAGAGGACGATGCGGGGAATTCCCTGAAGATGCGCAGCTCGCAGACGGAAGCATCCTAAGACATCTGGATGCCGGAGAGACCTATACATACCTGGGTGTGCAACAAAGGCACATCCAGGATGTAACACAAATAAAGGAATCTCTCCGCGGCAAGTACAGACACCGCCTCCGAAAGATTTGGTCTTCCGAACTTTCGGGGAAGAACAAGGTGTCTGCAACTAATATGCTTGCCGTTCCGATTCTGCTCTACTCCTTCGGAGTAGTAAAGTGGAGGGTAGATGAGCTGCGTCAATTAGACAGAGATACCCGCAAGATGATGAATATTCACAGAAGTATTCATCCTAGATCGTCCGTTCCTCGTGTGTACCTCCCACGTCAACGGGGGGGGCCGAGGACTCTTGAGCCTGGAGTGTACGCATGGCAGAGTAGTACTGAGTATGGCATGTAACATACTCAGGAGCTCAGATCCCCTCTTGCGGTTCGTAAAACATCACGAAACTGTAGGAGTGGGAGCAGGATTATTCAAGGCAGCAAAAAGAGCCGCAGATGAACTCGGTCTCGCATTTGACATCAGGCGAGGAGGCCGGCGAGGTGCTGATGTTGAGTCAGTCACCGAACTTCAGCCACATCGTCTGAGAGCCCGAATAAGAGCTGCCGAACAGAAAAATCTGTTTCGGCAGCACGTCGATAAACCCCAGCATGGTGTCTTCTATAAGAACGTCGAAACACTGGGTTTATCGACCAGGCTGACCTTCGCCTTTCTAAGGTCAGCAGAGCTTAAGTCGGAGACCGAGGGATTCATTATGGTCTGCCAAGATGGTGTTATCAACACCTTGGTCTACCGTAGCCGCGTGTGGCGTGTAGAGGTTCCTGATATCAACTGCAGGACCTGCCATCAGGCGCCGGAATCGCTCATGCACTTACTTTCTGCATGTCCCATATATGCGATTTCGGCCTACATCCACCGACATAACGCGGCTTTACGAGTGCTATACTACCATCTAAGGCACTCGTACGGGGTAGACCAGACACCAGTGCTGCCTTACGTCCCCGGAGATATTGAGTCCGTTGTCGAGAACAAGAAATGCCGGATTTACTGGAACTACTCGTTCCCGACTGTCAGGCTAATCCAAGCCAACAAGCCTGACATAGTCCTCCTCGACCATCAACTCAAGGTGATGTATGTTATCGAGTTCTCGGCACCTGCGGAGAAAAACATCACCTTGAAGGAGGAGGAGAAACGGACCAAATATCGCGATCTCCGGTACGAGCTCCAAGTGCTGTACCCAGGCTACTCGGTCAAAATGGTCGTCCTTATTATCGGTGTACTCGGAGGGATAAAGCCTACGCTGCTCTCGGAACTGAAGATCATACCGGCCTGCCGAAAACCAGCTGAGTGGCTGGCAGGTCAAATGCAGAAGGCGGTCATTCTGGGTTCTCTCCGTCTGCTTAGGGCACACGATTCTGGTATCTACAGTCACTAACCCTGCGGGATGTGGGGAGTGGCTGTAGTTGATGCGCCAGCGCGACTCCCGTGAGGCGTCGGAGGCCACGGGAGGACTGACCGGCATCGGGAAACCGAAAAAAAAAAAAAAAAAAAAAAAAAATAATATGTCTTTATTAACATTAAAAATTCATTACAAAAAATTTTAAAAAGGGATGGCGGTATTCATATATAATATGCTCTTCCATACAACCATCCGAATAAAAGAATATTGATAACCAAATAAACCAATAATTGCGATATAATAATGTATACAAAATACAAGAAAATAAACCAATGATCATACATAAATGATGAATAAATTCAAACAAAATCAAAACTACATACAACACACATACATACAGGAAAAAAATTTATATGCATAAGCATACAACAATATAGTAAAAATTAAAATTAAAGCATATACATATTACATTTAACATTATCTACTAGCAAATATATGGTTTTTTTAACTTTTTTTTGAAAGAATTAATAGATGAAAGTGACAACATTATCAGGTAAGGCATTAAAAACCTTTGCAGCATTGTAACTAAATGATCGCTGAAACTGGGCTGATCTATGCTTAGGGATACAAAGTAGGTCACGATGGCGAGTAGAACGCATGTGTAGATCACTATTTTTAAGCAATTTGGCTGTTAGATATTCAGGTTTTTGAGATTTTAATATCTTAAATATTGCACACGACATATGGAGCTGAAATCTTTCGTTAAGATTAAGCCATTTCGATGCCAATAGGCTAGCTGAAATGTGATCGTACTTGCGCAGACTATAACTAAACCTCAAGCACGCGTTTTGAATTTTTTTGCAAACTCTCCTTGTCTCTGGAAAGTAAAGCAGGCCAATACACAATATCACAGTAAGACAAAGATGACAAGATGAGAGAATCACATAATTTTAACTTTACGTCTGAGCTAAGAATTTCTTTATGAGTATACATCAGTTTAAGTTTACCAAATGATTTTTGAACTAGATGATTTACATGTTTAGAAAATCTGAGGTTTGTGTCAAGCCATATACCCAGATTTTTACAAAAATTACTAGGTAGTAAAAGTTGGCCATTAAGTTTAATTTTAAATTCCGGATCAATTGTGACATCCTCCTTTTTACTTCCAAATACAAGCATTTCAGTTTTTGACTCATTTAAAATAAGACTATGTGCTGACGATACCTTGGAGATTGTGTCTAAATCTGCATTAATTTTAGACACGGCTGTCGAAAGATCATTAAAATTAAATGAAATATATACCTGGGTATCATCAGCATATTGGTGAGAGTGACAATATTGAAGATATTTATTAAAATCTGCAGTATAAATAGAAAACAGCAAGGGCCCTAGAATGCTACCCTGTGGTACACCACGAGTAATAGTGTTAGAAGTAGATATTTCATTATAGTTAAGAATAACTCTTTGACGCCGAGCAACAAGAAAATTTTCAAAAAATGAAATCGCTGTATTATTAAATCCAAAGTATTGCAATTTCGTACACAGTGTAGCATGCTCCAAAGTATCGAACGCCTTGCTAAAGTCTAAAAGAATCAAGAAAATATTATTGTTAAGATCGATTTCTTTAAATACATCATCAGTTACTTTTAAAAGAGCAGTTGTAGTACTATACTGAGCCCTAAAACCAGATTGAGAAGTTGGTAAAATATTATGGTCATTGAGGTATGTTGTTATTTGATTTGCGACTATTTTCTCAAGGATTTTGGAGAGAGTAGGTAAAATACTAATGGGACGAAACTGACTTATAAGGGAGGGATTAGGTACTTTTGCCACAGGAATTATATTAGCTTCTTTCCACACTGAGGGAAACGTGCCACTAATGAGACATTTGTTGACAAGGAAGGCAATGTGGTTACTTAAAAAGGGTGTGACCAGCAAAATCATTTTTAGATCAATGCCATCAGTGCCACATGCATTTGATTTAAGCTTAGAAATAATTTTATCAATTTGCTCAGAAGTGACCTCTGTAAAAGAAAATTCCTCTTTATTCAAGGAAAACGACCTATTTTCATAATTATTAGCAATAAAATTATTATCATTGGCATTAATATTTATCGATGAAGTTGAGAATGCATCAAGAAAGTCATTTGAATTACCGATATTTAGAGGAATGTAATCCCCATGTGAGTTAATATTAAGCGATTTCAATAACTTCCAAAAATTTTTTGGGTCAGTTTTAAATTTATAATTCAGATACGCTTTCTTTTCAGCTTTAATACACTTATTAATAAAATTCCTTAATTCTTTATACTCATTCCAAGTGACATCAGTTCTTGTACGTTTGTATTTTGCTAGAGCCTTTTTTCTAAGTTTGATTAATAGTTTTAAATTGTCGGATAACCACGGCGCAGGAGGTTTAGTTATCCTAGCCGTTTTAAGTGGTGCATGTTGATCAAAAATATAAATAATATTAGCATTGAAGAACTCAACTATTTGATCGACATTATCTAAACTAAATATGTAATTCCAATTTATAGAATGTAAATCTTTTAAAAATAAGTCGAGATCGAACATGGAAAAATCTCTATAAGATTTAAATATCGTAGATTGGCGATCTTTCTTAATTTTTAGATTGCAGGAAACCAAAGAGTGGTCGGAGATACCATCCATTTTAATTACGTTCGTGTTTGAACATATATTACTGCAAGAAGTTACAATTATGTCAATGAGAGTTTGAGATACATCTGTGACACGAGTAGGTTCAGTTATAATCTGCTCCAGCCCGTACCTCTCTAAAAGATTATTAAAAAGTGTATAGCCATGGCTATTTTTATTTAAAAAAATTAACATTAAAATCTCCACCAAATATTATATAATCAAAATCAGGTATGACAGATGCCAAAAAGTGTTCAAGAGTATTAACAGAGTCAGCCAAATTTGCATTTGGTGGCCGGTAAAGTGTCCCAATGCAAAAACTTTTCCCAGCAATAAGTCGTCAATGCCTCATTTTTTACAATGTTATTAATATTTATTTTGTCTACTTGTAAGTTACACTCTGCGATCGCAACAGCTTCAGATAGCACAGCATCTGATAGCCATGATTCACTAACAGCAAATATGTTTAAAAAATTGTTAATAGTCACATTACAAATATCGTTAAAGCCGCTGAATAATGATCTTGTATTTAAATGTACAACACAAATAAGTTATTAAAATATCTTAATTAATTAATTAATAATAATCGATTATTAAAATTTTCATGAATTTTACATATTTTTTTGTATCCCAGGTTAGCGGACCACATGCTCCGCGAAAAAAACGCTCCTTGATCGTGTTACTAACTGACTGAGGAACAAGAGCAAAGTTTTGTGTAATATTACATTCATCTATCCCGGCTTCTGGCCATAAAACTGGTTGTGATTTACTACAAGTTTGACAAACCTCAGAGGCCGCTAATTTATTAAAATATCTGATATGGCCAGCACATAACTTTTGTATACCAGTATACAGGGTGGGGCAATAGTGCGTCGGACCTCGATATCTCAAGTTCTACGATAGGTAGAAATTTTTTAAAAAATTGCAAATAAACTAGTTAAAAAAGTCTATAATTTGAAATTATTTTCGAACATACAGGGCGAGCCAAGACGAAATTACAGGAACAAGTATCTTTTTTTTAAATGGAATGCTATGTATATCAATACATTTTTTGAAGCCCCTTTCTAGGCTCTATTCATTCCTGTAGTATTATTGGCTATCTCCCAACCACTTTGATGTAATGAATTTTTTTGTTGAAATAATTCCATCTGCAGATGGATATTAAAAAAAATCACCACAGTCACAATTATGGGTTTTAAGAAAAACTTATGTGAATACCAGTTACGAGACATCTAATTAATATTTTTGAATAATTTTCATTTCCTATAAATGTACAGGGTGGCCAAAAATTAGTATTCAATTAAGAACTTTTTAAATCGAATTTTCTCAATTTTTTCAAATGGAACACCCTGTATATTTTTCAACAATGTGATGTAAAAATGAAAAACGAACATTTTTTGTAAGAACTTCCCTATGGCTAATTGCAACCATTTTCGTTTTATTGAGCAATAATTACAACATTCAAAAATAAACTTAAAAAAAGGGGTTTCTTCAAATAACTCAGTAGAAAAAATTATAATAAATGTTCCACATGTTGGCCATTTTGATTGACACACATCTCTATGCGCTTTTGAAATGAGGTTCCCACTGTTTCTAAAACTGCCGGTGTGATAGATCTAAAGACAGTTATTATTTTTTCCTTCATATTTTGTACTGTTGTTGGTGTGTCTCTATAAACAATTTCCTTCTTGTATCCCCATAAAAAGAAATCCAGTTTTGTAAGATCTGGGGATCTAGCAGGCCATTTAGTGGGTCCATTTCTTCCAATCCATTGATGAGGGTAGGTATTATTTAAGTGGTTTCTAACTGCATTTAAATAATGTGGTGGAGCACCATCTTGCTGAAACCACATCCTATTTCGAATTCTTCTAGGGAGATTTACCAATAATTGTGGCAGATAGTTTTCCAAAAATGAAGATAAATAGCTCCAGTCAATGTACCATCAAAGAAATGTGGCCCTATTACTTGTTCTTTAATAATTCCTCCCCAAACGATTATAGACCATCTGTGTTGGTTATCAACTTGCATAAAAAAGTGAGGATTTTCCGAAGCATAATAATGGAAATTGTGCCTATTAACAAATCCATTTTTATGAAAAGTTGCCTCATCAGTGAATAAAATATTATTGAAGAAGTTGACATCAACTTGCATTTTACCTCTGGCCCAATTTCAAAATTGTAGGCGCTTTTGAAAATCGTCATCAGATAATTCCTGGTGCATTTGAATATGATATGCATGCAACTTATTTGTTTTTAAGATTCGACCCACAGACCGTCTACTTATTCCTACTAATGAGGTCACTTCTCTTTGACTAACATGGGGATTCTCAACCGTTACCAGCACCACAGAAAACTCATTTTCTTCGTTCACAACACGTTTTATTCTTTCACTTTTTTTTGTATTCGACATTTCCGACATTTCCAATTTCCAGAAATGTATCGAGAAGGTTTTGGAAGCTGCTAACATCAGGAAGCCTTCTTTTAGGATAACGTTGGTGATAAATTCTATTGGCAAGTAAACAATTTCTGTCTGACTAGCCCAAAACAAAAGTAATTTCTACAAGTTCCGCTTTATTAAAATTCATATTGTAAAATTCCAAATATTTTAAATTCAATACAAATTGTAACTAACGACCGATAAGTGTGATAAATGCTCCTTTGTACACGACAATTTATACCAAACTGAGGTTTTATTGCTTGTGGAATAACGAAAACAGCAAAAAAAATGTACAAAAAAACATTACAGTAAAGGACTGGTTAAATACTATTTACTCATTTCAATGGAAATAGTCCCACTAAATGGCCTCATTTCACAATTGCATAAAGGCGTGTGTCAATCAAAATGGGTAACACGTCGAACACCTATTATACATTTTTCTAATGAATTATTTGAGGAAACCTCTTTTTTTAAGTTTATTCTTGAATTTGACACTTATTTATTTATAAAACGAAAATGGTTGCAATTATCCATAGGGAAGTACTTACAAAAAATGTTCGTTTTTCATTTCTACATCACATCGTCGAAAAATATACAGGGTGTTTCATTTGAAAAATTTAGAAAATTCAATTTAAAAGTTCTTAATTGAAAAATAAACAGTTATTTATTTATAAAACGAAAATGGTTGCAATTAGCCATAGGGAAGTACTTACAAAAAATGTTCGTTTTTCATTTTTACATCACATCTTTGAATAATATACAGAATGTTTCATTTGAAAAAAATTGAGAAAATTCAATTTAAAAAGTTCTTAATTGAATACTAATTTTTGACCACCCTGTACATTTTTAGGAAATGAAAATGATTCAAAAATATTAATTAGATGTCTCGTAACTTGCATTCACATAAGTTTTTCTTAAAACCCATAATTGTGACTGTGGTGATTTTTTTAATATCCATCTGCAGATGGAATTAATTCAACAAAAAAAATTCATTACATCAAAGTGGTTGGAAGATAGCCAATAATAATATAGAAATGAATAGAGCCTAGAAAGAGGCTTCAAAAAATGTACTGATATACATAGTATTCCATTTAAAAAAAAGGCACTTGGTCCTGTAATTTCGTCTTGGCTAGCCCTGTATGTTCGAAAATAATTTCCAGTTATAGATTTTTTAATCTAGTGTACTTGCAATTTCTTAAAAAATTTCTAGCTATCATAGAATTTGAGATATCGAGGTCCGACGCACTATTGCCCCACCCTGTATATCATCCTGATAAAAAAAATCATTCTATTTAATTCTTCACTTACCTCAATTAAATTTTAATAGAATACCTTGAAATGTTTCATTAAAATTTTTAAATAATTAATTATCAGCGTCATTCTATACTGTCAATAATAATTCATGTCATATATTAATAATTTATTGTTATTGACATTGACATTTTTGTAACTGAATTAGCCATTTCAAATATCAAACTGCTAAATTTATCCTAACCCCATTTTATTAGATGAAATGTGTAATAAATATTAGTTAACATCATTATTTAAGTACTTAGTAAATATATTTCATTGGCTTGATATAGTTGACGTGATTTAGAATCTTTCATCAACAATATATTTTTTTTGTAGTCAAACACAAGAATGTTTGGTTCCGTGTATCTCCTTTCAGCTGGCCAACTTTGGTCATCACCGAATTTATCATTGTCTTTGGCTTTTAGACCATGTGTATCAAATTTGAAAGCTTTATCTCAAAAACTGTGGCTGTTATAGCGATACTACAGACATGCAGAGAGACTTTTTCGATAAAGTCATGTTTTTTCATTATAATTCGTCGAGATTTGTCCAGAAATGCATAAAAAAATTTTTCCCGAAATTGTACCTTTCTTCCTTCTTTTATTCATTGTGTCTCTTCTGGTGGTACTACATTCACCAAATTTAATGTGTCGCCTAAAACTTTGTTGACAATCTTAACTGCCAAATTTGGGAGGTCTCCCATTAGTATTTTTTGAGTTATTGCGGATTCACACACACACACACACGCGCACGCACACACGCACGCACAAGCGAACGCATACGCGCGCACACACACACACACACCTACACACGCACGCACGCACGCCCACACACACCGACAGACATTATTCGGAAAATAGTCAAAATGTATTCAGGAGGGTTCAAAAGGTATAAATCAATCAAAATATCGAGGTCGAAAAAAATCACGATTACTATACTTCCTTATATTAGGTATATTAAAAATTAGTGGACTTTCATTAATGGACATATAATAAACCCTAAAGAATCCATTAAAATGTTGGGCATTACATTAGACATGAATTTACAATGGAGCGATCATATAAAATTCTTTGTGAGAAATTAAGGAGCAGTTGCTTTGGACTAAATTGTATGTCTAATCATTGTAGTGCTGAAGTTCTACTTACTCTTTAGCTTCCATTCATATTTAAAATACGGCATAATCGATTGTAGAAATAGCTCCCAAGTTAAAAGAGTTTTCTTAATACAAAAATATACAGTGCACATAATTAATTGTTAGATAGCGAAATTTGCAGAAATGCATTGAGGAGCATTAAGATTTTAACTTCAACAAGTACTTACATATTAGAAATATGTACACATGTTAAAACAGGTCGATGTTCCCAACCAGTGAACCAAGTCATTGATATTAAATACGACATAAAGAACAAATACAATCTAATTTCTTTGAGACGACAATGGTTTAAAAACACTTTGTTTACAATGGCTGTAAGTTTTTTAATCACTTAACAAATGCATTTAAATCTTCGGCCAGTGCTATTATTTTTAGAACCAAATTTAAAGCCTTATTAGTAGATAAAGTTTGTTACACCAGAATTTTATTCTGTTATTTGTTTAATTGTTGCTTTATTTTGTTTGTTAAGACCTGTCAGTGTTACTTGTATTTTTATATAAAAGTCAGACATTAAAATCTACTATATAATAGATTTTAATGTCTGACGCATTCTGCATTTGTTGTGTATATTTTATATATGTAAAAAATGAAGGAAATAAAAAATGAAATGAAGCAAGGAGCTACAACCCCTTGAAAGGAGATGATCCATTATTATTATTTTGTTTAAATAAATTAATTATGACACAGAAATGACATATATGCAATGTAAATTACATGATGCTACAATCCCAAAATATCAATCTTGTTAATACATAGGTGACTTAAAAATTAATAAAATTAATTTTGGCGTATTTCATATGAAAAACCATATTACCATACAACGCAAATTATTCAATAACAGCTGGTGCCACAGCAATTTTGAAAGATACTTTTTTTCTGAGTCATTGTATGGAAATTATTTTATTTAAAGTTTTGCTTCGAAAGTGCCGCCAAAAAATTGTAAAGTAAGGTAAAAAACTACCCTCACTCCTCAAAACTACCCCAATATAGCGAGCTGTTCAATATGAAATTTCTAGTTTTATGTTCCTATATCGAGCCCATAATGTGAAAATTTAATTTTTCTAGTCAACCCCATGTCGGACATATATTTAATTGAAAAATTGATATTTACCATCCACTTATTTTGCGTTTTAAGACATACGTTTATTAATAAAAGTTCATTTATTTTTTAACAAATTAGCGGCCTCTGAAGTGTGGCAAAACAAGGTTCTAGAAACTGGAAATGGACTTAAAATAAGTTGAATAATTCAGAACCTATAAAGTTTTAAATTTGAACCATACTTTCCAATTTTGTACTTAAATTGTTGAACAAATTTGATTTAAGAACATTCTGAAATTGTTTAATTAAATTTGTCTATATCAATTAGTTATTTTAGTTCTGTTTAACAGACAAGTTTACTTATAATCTGAAAAGGAAACAAATTGTTTCTAATACTCCAATAGACAGATTTACTCGGATAACAATGAGCTGATTAATAATCATGTATTTTTATCCACCTGCTACGTAAATCGATCCAATCACCTGTAAAATTAAAATTACTCTTAAACTTTATTAATCTTTCATTCTCCTTTCCTAAATGAAACCGAGTTTATTTAACACTAAGTTGACTCGATTTGCTAATATTCCGAATTGCCTCCAGTGCATTCAATTTTGGATCTACACGAATTGCCTCGAATCGAAGCACCTCAAATCGACCCCATTCGACATTAATTCAATTACAACTCAAGTCATTTGGATTTTCTTTAATACATCAGATTCACATAAATTTTGACATTCAAGTATCTGAAAACTGATTTCCACTAATATTTACACTGAAATATTTTGAAAGGTAAATTATCTATTACCAAAATGTTACTCAAGTACGACTTGAAAATAAGTTTTGAAATATATATTGCACTAAGAAAATGTGTTTAAAATCACAATTTAAGATTACTATTAATCCCAAAGTATGATTGGCCTTACATTATTATTTTTTAATAATAAATATTATCGTCACTAGAATGCAATTTTATTCATTTTAACAGAAAATTAAAAATTGTTGTAGAAACTTTATTATCTAAGAAAGAACAGGAATGGGTTGGAACCTTTGGTGTGAAGATAACACTGACGTAGTTTTCCACGAAACACCAAAACACTAAATGCTGCACTCGACGCGCGTTTCGCCAATCAAGTTCGCATCATCTGCGGATGATTAAAACTAACCTTATGCTAACAATGTGCCCTATTTATACCTAAACTATTGTCACGGTTCACCGAACCGTGACCCACTAACCAATAAAGCGGACTACCTGGAATTGGTCCTTTGTCACTATTTATAGTATTTTTACACTTTGTGATTTCCAAGCTTTCAAATGCTTTCAGCTCTCTAGTATTAGTTACATTCCTAATTAATCTTAAATTGCTAATATCTATTTTATGGTTTTTCTCAAACGCATGTTGGGCAACACTAGACTTATCTGTTCTACCATATCTGAGGTGGGCCATATGCTCTTTGAATCTAGTTTAAATTGATCGTCTAGTTTGTCCAACATACTTTTCATTACAGTCCTTACAGCTGATTTCGTAAATATCCGACTTTTCGTTTGTTTGAATTTTGTCTAGAGAACACCTGATTTTTATAATTAATTTAAAATTTATTTATTGTTAGAAAAACTTCTTTAATATAAAAAATGATTACTTATTATATGGCTAATTCAGTTTTTTCTACTAACTTTTTATTGAAGGGGAATACTGCAAATATTCTTGTTAGAGATTATCCGTTAACTTTAAAGATCATGAACTAGCGACGAAAAGTGCAACGGAAGTCTTGCTACAGAAATAACTCAATAAAAACTAGAATATAATGTTCGAAAATCGATTGTAATTGCAAATTAGCACAATAATTACGGGGCTAGCCCGTCCTGGTTACATAATGCATGTGAGGATCCACGGATGCATACGGCTACTGAATTAATCAATAGAGAATCTACCATGCAATTTACCAACACGAACATTTTATTATTTGTGGTTTTACATTAAATTGATATATGTTTACATTTGAGAAAAATTACAATAATTCATCTCCGAAGTAAGTATAAGTTAGGCATTGGAAATATTTACTTGATAGTAAACTAATTTCTTAAATATGTTTTCTAAGCTGTCTCTCAAGTCGCCGATGTAACTCCCAGAAAATCCTAGGATTTTGTGTTGAGAAAAGAGAGACGAGGCCCTACAACTTATTGTGGAGTCCGAACCACATCTTAGATGCCTTAGATGTGGTTTGCTTTGAGATGGATTCGAACCATCGATATTCGGTACCGAGTAAATTGCTATAAGCGCTTTACCCACTCGACTACCATGCAGTTATAGAAAGATATACACTTATTTTATGAAAAATCAACCTATTAGTTATTAGTACGTCATCTTGTAAATGCAAGTTTTTTTGTATCTACAGAGAGCTATAAGTGCTTCAGGACAATATGAGTTGAGTTGAGATTACTTCATTGCTTGCCATTAAATAAATAATTAAGCACCACAGGTCATACAACCGCCTGTATCCCTTAAGGTACTTCAAGGTACTTTGTGTGTGAGAGAGCTAGCCATTTAGAGACAATGTTCGAATATGCTTGAATTAATTTCTTGTTTAAAAGAAATCCTAGCTTCTTGACCGGGGATTGAATCCGGGACTCCAAGGTGACAGACAAGTGTCCTTACCATTCGACCATAAAGCCATTGTGTTATACCTAATAGATATCGTAATACGAAAAAATTCGCGATTTACTAGCGATACATTTTTAAAATATTTTCCAACGGAAATTTTAATAGAATGCCAGAAAATAAATGTTGAGATAAAGAAAACTTTAAAAGTTCTCTACGTTAAATTCTTTATCCTGAAATAATATTGGTTGTTGAATTATCATATACCTACTAAATACATTAAAGGGCACCATATCCGTGAAAATTATGTACATGAAAAGTTTCGTCAAAAACTAACCACTATGGCGTCGGAGTAGGGTGAGTTGTGATGTAATCTTACATAAACAAGTTACTTGCAACCGAACGGATTTTTATTTTATTGATTTGGTTGCATCATTTTTAACTAAAATTTTTGTCTCCCTTCGTTTTTTTTTGTAAATCGCAGCATTCACGAGTAAAAATTAAAAAATCGTCGGAATATCGTGAGCATCGTTAGCAGCGATTCTAGGATTATTTTGGGATGATATTGAAAAGGTACATATGTACAATATTGTATTAATATTGGTTCAACATCGTGGAAACGCTCTACGATATTGGACCAATATTAAACTAATATTGTATATTGTATATGCACGATGTACTTTTTCAGTATCATCCCAATATAGTTTAATCAATATTGAGTCAATTTACTGAACTGTTCACATTTAATGTTGAGCCGACCTTTTCACAACAATTAGTCCATTATATTGTTTCCATGTTCTACATGGGAAAGTTTTATACCTAACGCAAATATTCAAAATTTATTTATCAGATAAAACTTGATAATATGATACAAAATACAATTTATCAACAAACATAGTAGTCGATGCTTCAAATAGTGCCACTGGGGCTGTTGTCCGATATCATTCCGATATCATTCTTCTTCAAATTATTGTCTACAGCTGAAATTAGATATGATATTTTCAGCAAAGAACTACCTAACAGATCAAAATCCGCTAACCAGTTTGTTGTCCAAAAATGTTGAAAATCATAATCCGAAAGAAACACAACAAATATAATACATGCCAGAATTTGTCATAGATATGCACATATACACATAGGATTATTTTACTCTAATTATAACTCCGACGCCACTAGTTAATTTCTGATGAAAATTTTCGTGCACATAGCTACTATGAAAATAAGTTTCCCTGCCAAGTTTGAAGTCGGTACTTCCAACCATCACTGGGTAATTATTGAAAAAGTCTGGTTAATGTTATACTTTCAAGGCATCGTAGAATGCGTAGCAAGCATTTTAGGAAAACAGGAAAACATGTTATTCTTGATTCTAGCTTTCCTTGACGAGAAGACTCACCCCTCGAAGTCTATCGTGACGATACTGAAACACCATGTATGTATAAATATCGTTATGTTTATACCACTGAAATGGTACTTAAAAGTATATTTTTTTCATCTATAATAATATTGTTTGTAACAATATTATTACAGATTCCATCAACTTCTAAATTGAACTTCCTAGTTCCTTGGTTGACTTAAGTTTTTATTTACAAGTAATAATACTGAAAATTTCCAGTTTTTAAGTTACCTGAAGATATGCAATGTTTCGCGTAAAGATATAGTCACTTTAATCCATTGGTTAGTAAACGTCTTCGACAGTAAGGCTGAAAACAGACGAGGCGTTTTTTGCCGAGTCGGCCGCCGGCGCCGATTCTACAAACGAAACGTCAAAACAAACGAGGCGGCTGGACACCGCGAAGTTTTCCGTATGATCAAAACATACCGAGCGTTTTATAAGCATTAGTAAATTTCCTCAGTACGTTGTTGTCAGTTCATTCAGACACCCCTTTGGAAATAATGGATTCCCATGAAGAGTTTGTGATACTTCTAGGTGTATTATACTGCAGATTAAAAAGAAAAAAGAATCGTAAAATGTGGACACACCCAATTATTAGTGAAAGAAAAAATAAAGGATACTTTTACATTTTATACAATGAAATCAAACAAGTCGATGAGAAGTTTTTTTAATTTCGTCAGAATGTCTATGACATCTTTTAATGAACTATTAAATTTCATGTATTAATTGTTCGATATTTATTTCCATATCTGTCACTAAAATAATTAAAAAATTTAAAAATCACGTCAAATGGCAACCATGCAGTATACGTACCGATCAAAAACCGCCGGTGTCTGTGTTGCACAAGAGTTAGTACATTTATGAAGGGCCGCTTAAAGTCATAAAAACGCTTTCGGCACATGGTTGGGATCACCGTACGCTCGTCGCGTAGGCGGTGACATTCGTCACCGACGTATCGTCTGTTTTAATACATTCATAATGAGTGAAGCAAACGACGATTCGTCTGCAGAATCGGCGGCCGACTCGGCACAAAACTCCTCGTCTGTTTTCAGCCTAAGTGTATGAATGCTGCAAAGAGGTAGTTGCAAGATGTGTACTAGAATTTGCTTATTTAAAAGGCATTTAAGATTCGATCGAGACGTCCTGAAAATAATTCTGAAAAACGCTTTTAAATTACCCGACGTTTTGAATGAAGAATTCCGTCGAATTTATAAATAAACCAAATGATCATTAGAATGGCCAGTTGTCTCTCGAAATAGTAAAACAAATAGCCCTTTTGATTATGTTAATGTAGAGAGTATTAAATTTAATTTCAATAAAGGGAAAGAAAACCTTGTTTATTAGTAGTTACTGTAGTTTCTTTAGTAACACATACTGATTATTTCAAATAAAGAACAATATGCAAAATAACTGATGAAAAGTTGTATTTTGGATATTTTTGTACACTATAAATACTGAGCGCTTTCAACTTAAACATGTTTTAAAAATCCATTTACCAAATGGAGGATTTTTCAATACTGTAGTGAGATTTGTATATTTTGCATTCTTAGATTGAAGAAGGAAATCCTATATATGAGACATAGAAATGCTGCCTGTGGCGTATTTGATGAAACACACCTCAAGCAAATTTCGCAAGTTTATTTTACTATAAGGGGCAACATTTTATAATTTTATCATCTTGATTTAAATACTGTGGATTCGATATGATTCCCATATTCATTGCAAGAGAATTACTCAGTTCAGCTGCTATCAAAAAGAACAATGGTTAACTCTATTAATATAGTCGCACATGGTCTCAAATTTTTTGTACAATCATTCCGAACCGCATGAAATAAAATATTTAGCCGTATATTTTTATTCGATTATAACTATTTTTACTCGGATAATTTTGCCCGAATATTTATTCTGGAAATGTTCCGCAGAAATATTACATTAATTTAACTTTCCGATGAAAATTAAAATATTGACAGGAAATAAATCGTTCAAATAAAAGTAAAAATATTTGTTAAGCAAGAACAATGTCCATCGAAGTATCAGACGTCTCCTCTTTTAAATTGCCGGAATTTTTTTATAACGATCCATTAATTTGGTTCACTCAAATCAAATTGAGGTAATATTTGCAACTAGAAAAGTCACTACGGACAAAACGGAGGTCAATATTTTGTGGTTGTCATTATGGTTTTTCTAGTGGAATGTCGACCGGCACGGCGATGCATTCTTTTTTAAATAGAGCATTGGAATTCATTTATGCGGGAGAGTGTCCTATCGGCATATTTTGCGATCTCAGCAGGCCATTTGACTGCGTCAATCACAGTTTGTTAATATCTAAATTATTTGATTATGGTATAAGGGGTGTATCATTAAATTGGATCACTGCATTCCTGGAAGATCGGAGACAGTATGTGAGCTTAAAACATAATAGCGAAAACACAGTATGCAGTGCTAATTCAGGGTATTTAAATGTAACTATGGGTGTTCCGCAGGGCTCTATTTTGGGCCCTGTACTTTTTCTTTTATTTATTAACGATATTGATTCTTTGTCATCAGCAACACATTTTACAATGTATGCTGACGACATTTCTGTGATAATATCAAATACATCTAGTAGTGTTTTAGAACAAAATTGTAATGATATTTTAAATAATTTAAACCATTGGTTTTTCCATAATACCTTATATCTCAATACCGAGAAAACACAAGTTATTAAATTTCATGGCAGGCGAAAAAAATGCGATAATTTAAACATTAAAATAAACAATACCACTATCTCTAATACGAGGGACAATATTAAGTTCTTAGGGGTACATCTGGACGAATGCCTAAACTGAAAGCGTCATTGTGAAACTTTAATATCCAAAATTTCATCTATAGTATATTTGTTTTGTAATATTAGGGGGATTTTATCAAAAGAAGAGCTTATCAACCTATACTATGCTCAAATCAATTCACGTTTAAGGCATGGTATCTGTTACTGGGGAAATTCCACCATGTCATCGAATATTTTTGTAGTGCAAAAACGTATCTTACGATGTATTGCCGGCCTACCGAACACTCACACATGCAAGAATATCTTCAAAGGATATAATATTCTTACCTTACCTTGTATATTATATATATATATATATATATATATATATATATATATATATATATATATATATATATATATATATATATATATATATATATATATATATATATATATATATATATATATTCGAAACATGTACACACGTTTTTTAAAAATCGAAATAATTTTGTACTAAATAGTGATTATCATAAATACAAGACAAAAAAATTAAATCCATGAGCCTTGCGCTAAATTTAAAATGATAAGTGTGTCACCAAGATTTATAGGGCCGAAACTATTTAACCGTTTACAGGACGACATAAAATGTATCGAAAGTGAGCATCTATTTAAAAAAAAATTAAAAGCATTTTTATCAGAGAAGTGCTACTATTCTGTGTCAGAATTTTTTGTACCTTAGGTCTAGTATAGTAAGTCTAACAACAAATATGACTTTATGTTTTATTTTATTTGTATGGTTGTATTGTGATCACATATTTTATACTACAGTTGTTTGTCTAACATTTTTCATGTTATATTCTGTGTCAATGTAGTTTACTAAGTGACTTATTCTATCCTATATTTTGTAAGTTGGCATAAAGAATGAATAAAGAATCAATCAATCAATCAATTAATCGCCTAAGTTAGCTACAGAAGTAAGAGATGTGTTATTAAATCCACCTACTAATGATGTTTATGCAAAACTGGAAGAAGCCATTTTCAAATGTATGTCACTATCTGCAGAAAATGGATTCAGCAACTTTTTAAGAAATGAAGAATTTGACGATAGAATACCGTCACAATTACTTCGGCGTATACAGCAGCTTTTGGGGACAGCATTGACAAATTTATTTTAAAGCAATGTTTTACAAAAAGATTGCCATTTAACGTTAAGATAATATTTAAGTGATGATGAGTCATTAGAATCTCAAGCACAAATAGCTGACAAAATAACATATCTTTTAAAATGTTCCTATTTCACAAGCAGTAGTTTTAAATCTTAATAATAGAAATAAAACGTGTATCAGGAAACTATATCAAAACTATCAAAATAAGTCATTAAATAATTCTCCTTCTATACATGCAAGAAAACAAATCTCCACGAATTTGCAAGAAATACTGCTACTGTCAGATAATTCGGTAATCAAGCACATAATAGTTATTTATGACACATGGACGAAAAACATATTTTTGTCCGTCTGTCATAAAATTTTTGTATTCGATTGTAAGAAAAGAATAATATTTTTTTTATTTATTACATATATTTTAATTGAAATCTGATCGTAATCGACTTAGGTCACTTTGACATAATCTAATAAGAATGTCATGAGAGTTTGTTGCGTTTGTTTATAGTATCCACTATTTTGTTAATAATTGTTTACCGTCCAGAAAACACTTTTCGCTCTAGGACGAAAAGTACTTTTCGGGCTTGAATAGTAGTCGCCTAGCAACCACAACAAGAAGTAATACCTATTATAGAAAGGTGATCTTTTCGTCCAGATATTCGAGCCAAAAACGTCACTTTTCTATACAATCGAATAAAAATTTTTTTTTTTTGATTGTATTGAAGAATCAAATTTGTTACATGCCTCTATGGTTCAAAATCAAAACCAGCAAACATTTCACAGATGGTCCAAAGATACTTTTTGAAGCTATCAGAACATCACGGTACCTAAATCAAAATTTATTGCAAGTTATCAAGCCAGTAATGGAGCGAAACGCTTTCTTTGCTCATCCCGAAAATTTGATTCTTGCAATGACAGTGGATGAAAGAAGAACTATCAGAGAACTGGGACTACGCAGACTACTGAAAGCTCGATCACTTTAGAAGGGAAAGACCATTCGAAATTTCACCACGACAAAACTAAACTTTGAAGCAACAGACTACGTCGATATGATTTGGTGGGATAGTTTGAAAATCTCTCCTCCTCAACCACTAAGGAAAATCAAGGATAAGGACATCATAAAAATGATAAAGACAGACCCGCAACCAGATTTCCAAAGTTTCTCTTGTCATACCCAGGCGGTTTGAACGGTGTGTCAAACTTGTGACTGAAGTATCTCAAAAAGTGTGTGGCGCTGACGCAAGAGAAGGGTTAATACGAACTACCCTCCTGTCACGAAGTATTATGCCCGAATTTTCCCAAAAATCAAATTTTAAAGTGATTGATTAATGATTATTGAATAAAGAAGTTGAAAATAAAAATATGTTTATCATTTATATAGACTGAACATAAAATAGATAAGCTACGAAATACAGTCGTTTTTAGAAAAAATTCAGTTTTTTGAGCATTTTGCGCAAACACTAAATATTTTCAATTTAAGGATTTTAATTTTTTTTCGTATTCCCTATACCCCAAACTTCACATTAGGACCTATAGCGCTTAGTTAGTATTGAGTTTAGCAATTATAAAAAAATAATTAAAAAAAACGAAATTTCGAAATTTTTTAAAACTGAGCGCCATGCGCGAATGGAAGATATTCTTTTATTTGAATTTTTTTTTTTCATTTTGCTTAGCTAGGCAATATGCAACTTTTTTTGAGGTATAGCTATAGAAAAAAAATAAAGTGTTTTTTCGGCCCACTCTAATATATATATATATATATATATATATATATATATATATATATATATATATATATATATATATATATATATATATATATATATATATATATATATATATAAATATTTAGCTCAACAACGTGGAAAGGCTCTACGATATTGGGCTAATATTAATCTAATATTGTATATGCATGGTGTACTTTTTCAATATCATCCCAATATAGTTTGTTATAGTTGTTTCCATGTTCTACATGGGGAAGTTCTACACTTAACGCAAATATTCAAAATTTATTTACCAGATAAAACTTTATCATATGATGCAAAATACAATTTTATTTATCAACAAGCATAGTAGTCGATGCTTCAAACAGTGCCACTGGGGCTGTTTTAGATCAATGTAATAATATGTGTTGTCCGATATCATTCTTTTTCAAAATATTGTCTACTGCTGAAATTAAATATGATATTTTCAGCAAAGAACTATCTAACAAATCATAATCCAAATGAAATACAACAAATAGATACATGGCAGAATTTATCATAGATATTCACATCAAAAGTTCAAAAAATATAGCTGCTGGTGCTCTATCTAGAATCTGTATTAATAATTTAATGGTTGTAAATATTATAGACTATGAGATGTCAAAGTTAAAGATAACGAACTATTAAAACGTCTAGAAACATCTAAAGTAATCGTAAATCACTGAAGTTTAAGGAAATTCCTTAGCCTAACAGTGACAATAATAAATATTTCTTCTAGACCGTATAATCTCAATATTTCGAAAAACAGTTTTTAAAAACTTGGTTTCCCTATCTCATCCTAGTATTCAAGCGACCTATAAGCTTTTTAAATAAGGATTTATTTGTTCAAATATTAATACAGGCGATAGATTTTGTACTAAAAATTGTATTATTATAAGAAATATCAATATTTAAATAATTTCGTATACTCTCATTTGTGAACGAGGCATAAGTTTTTCTATATATGCCAACATCTATTGGATGTGTCATTGTTTCGGTTTTAATTTAATTTTCTTTACCAATCACTATTTGAATTTGCGCGGATAAAAATTTTTCTATTTATGTATCGCGTAAGATCAACTATTGAAACGGCACGGTATATCGTCAACATAAATTATGTGATCTGTTCATTATAGTGAAACTTGCCCTTTATTTTCTCTTGGAAGTAGTATTGTATTTTTTTCTTATCTGCACATATATACGTAAATTTTACGGATGTGTCTATCACATTTAATTTGTAGAAGCACTCCAACACATTTATATAGTCCCACTACTATTTGTTCAGCAGCATATCGCGAAATAAGGCATCAATATATCATCAGTTTTCAATGTTGTCTAAATATGCATACATTTCGAAAACGGCATCAGCCCATTCCAAGCAACGCGCAGTTATTAAGCATACATCGACATTGCATTAGTACACAGTAAATTAAGTGTAACGTCGACTTGCTATAATATATGTCGATGTATGTCAGTAAATTCTAAGTAAATAGCTCTAGAACAGAACTCGCAATTTCCACGGATATCCTTTATGATGTAAAAATAAAATTTCCTGTAATAAATGGTAAGTTAAAATTTATGATAATTTCTTTTTACAGCTCAACCAAATATCTACATGATATTAGAAGTAATAATCACATTTAATGCCAAACTTGTAGAGTCTGTGCATAAAAATAAGAAGCGCCTATATCTTTTGATATGTAACCTTCCTCTAATAGCAAAATATTTTTTGAGGGCAATAAAAAGCTTCTATTTTATTCTGAATATGTCTGTTCTACTTATGATGCTACTGTAATTTTTATGGATGAAACTGAAATTAAACATTTGCCTGAAGATTTCGAGATACAAGGAGAAAAAATATTATGAAACGGGACCAGTGAAGAAAAATTATGGCTACGGAAAGATTTACAACTTCTAGAAGTTTGCAAGTAGACCTGGTGAACATGGTGGTATTTATGTCATTACTAAAACTACTCGAAACAGACTTATAGAAGATGAATTCAGGCCAATCAGACCCGCAATGACTGAAAATCATAAAAAGGAGGTGATGAGATTCGACTGCATGAGGGCTGGGAAGTGCAAAACTCGAGGAATGTATTGTTCTTTCATAAATCAAAGAGATATGTCATAACCAGGATATGGTTGAAGGTACGCCGAGTTTAATTTCATTAACACGTTGCCTTTTAGGGGCGGTTCAGATATGACAAAAGGTGGATCATGGTAAATCAAAGGACCGACTTAAAATTCTGAGATACTATGATATCACTCCGCTATATTAAAACTGTACCATTCGTTAAATCCTTTATTTGTACCTGTTTTAAATCTTCGACATTTAAATATTATAAATTATAAATTGAATAAGTTAGTTTATGTTATAGATTTATTCTCTATTGCTGGTACGGAATTGACGATTGAAAACAAATATTAATTAATAATTATTATAATCATTATTTATTTTTAACTCTCACCTGATTATGATGATTTTATTTGAATAGTATTAGCATTTCATTAAAAAACACAATTTCGGCCATATCGCAGGGCACATTATTTCATTGGTTGATTAATTGACGGCAATTTTAAGTTAATCCAATCTTTCATAATTTTTTTTTGTAGTTATATTTTTTTAAATCCAACCACTTATGGATACTGATTACATAAATAGCGTAGAATCATATACAATAAAAGAAATTAAAGTTTTAGTACAGTGAGACATCCCCGTCGGTTGGAAACTGGGATCTAAAGATATTCAAACTCCGTTGAGAATTAAGAGAAACACAAATAAGAGCCCTTGTTAATCAACCAAATAGCTAAAAGGATTTGGCATTGACACTGACCATAATTTAGGTTTTTTGTTGATTTTTAATATTTGTGGTACACATACATATATACGGTTCTAAATCAAAATCATGAGTCGTTAAAATGAAAACTTTGTGGAAATAAGTTTTTAAAATGGTGCGTTAATTTTTTCTGTATTGAACAAAGTGGAAGGCGTTAATTGGTGTACGGTGTACTAGTTTACAAAAGACTTATTATTAGAATTTTTTTAGAATATTCCAGATAAAGTCAGGCTTTTCATTTAAAATATAACTTAAAAATATGTATTGATGACGAAAATTTAAGCTGCGAATACATAATAACAAAAATGTTCTTTTAAACAGATTTTTAGAAGAAAATTTTAAATTAATTGAGAATGATGATGCATATACCAGAGACACGTATATTAAAAAATTTTACAAGAGTAAACAATTCGTAAGCTTTCAGACTTTATTGATTATTATATTAAACCGTACCCAATGATTCGGTAACATTTTTTTTCAGCTTTGTGGTTTACATCAACTAAAAAAATACATAGAAACGTCAACGATAGTTGAATATAATAAACAAAAAATCTGAAGTCATGATTTAACCGGACAAGGCCATAAGTTATAGATTCCTAGGAGTAGTTAATGATCTTTCAGAATACTTTAGAAGTTCTGTTTATTTAGCGCAAGAATTTACAGCATTATTTTACTACAGAAATTCTATAAAAATCAAAATAAAATATATGAGGTGTCTCCTATTGTCGTTGGCATTAGAGTAATGTAATTTGGATATTAAATAAGAATATCAGTATGTGATATCTTGCGGACATGTTACAAGTGGTCTTAAAAGGATATTCCCATACAAATCAATTTACCATTTATTACAGATAAGGTATTAAAAAGGAAATTCTATTTTAATATCTAATGGAATACGTATATAAAAATTGCCAAGGGAAAACCTATTTTGCATGTGGTATTAATATTATCGGAAATATTTTTAGATTGATAACATTGAGCGGTCAAAACTACTCTAATAATCAGATGAATTAGAATAGAATCATTAGATTCCCCCAAACTTCAGTCTATAAACACTGAATAGTTTATAATATGCCTAATACAAGCACTTAATGGCATCGGCCATGATGACATGCCAATGTGTATTTTGTCGATCAATTCAACGTTTGATTGCCAGCATACATCAGAAAATGTACTATTCCCTAGGTACACTAGAGATGTTATACGACGCGCTTTTTCATTACTAAGTAATTTTTACACGTCCTTACTTTTATGATGTTCTGAATTTAATTGGGAATCAGTATTAACGCAACTTTAATATTTATTATTATATGTAGATAATGTCTGCTCATCTTACATTTTTGTGAAGATTATAGGTCTTTAATATAGGTATTAGTTTGTGCAGATTGGTACTTTTAAAGCATATCGACTACTTCTAAATACATTCACACATGAAAGTGTCACATATTTAGCAAAGGTGATATTTTTTTCCATAAACGTATTTGTTGCTAAGTGCATTATGATACGGCAATTGCTTTGATAATAGAAAAATTATTCTGCGTCGTATATCAAATCAATCAAATGGTTATTAGTTGTGAAGGTGAAGAGTCAAAAATAAAGTAATTCTTGTGATATATTTATATGTTATGTGACTTATATTGACATAAACTACGTTTTCACGCAAAACGTGCATTTAAGGAGATAAGAAGTAAGAGAATTAGAGTTTAAATATGCGGGAGAAAGTTGACTGTTATAACGACTTTTTTTCGTCACTTTTTACATATTAATAGTAATGCCCACATGTTAAACAAACAAAATTTAATCTAGAAACACATTCAAATAAAAGAACTAATTTGTGGTTCTTTTCTCCGGGCGGAGGAAGTGAGCGGTTAACTAGAAAATGTTGAAATTACTTAATATTAAACACATCCAAATACCATCGGCATTCAACAACTCAATCCTAAAAAACTGTGCAGTTTTATTAGGCGCCACCTTTTTTATATATTTCTTCCACTGAAGTTCCGGTACACGAAAAGGCACTATTACTGTTTTAAAAAAGGAAAAAAACGAGGAACTGATTTCATTAGTTTCTCTATATTAGTTCTTAATGTCAATAGAACGAAAGGAAAATAACTTTACTATTAAAGTTCGTAAACCATTAGCGTGAATTTGTTTGTTCACTTTGGCTGGCTTCTTCAGCTACCATCACCAATAACTCTTATTTTCACTAGGTACCTAGTATAATGGAACTTACAAGGCCTTACCATAGATTAACACAGCTTCCATACTTTGTTCATAACTCACAGACTCCTTCTGCACTGTGAAAAGAAAACCCCTCGGCGTGGGTGCGCCAAACTATATCTCCTTGGTTCAACTTAACTTACTTTACTCTCGTATTTACATACGGTATACTCATCTAGCACAATCTTACTTGCCAGTGGCCCAGTATTTTCTCCAACGTAAAGTAAAGGTACAGGTAACATAAAAATCACAACAACAGCCGACACCCAGGTCCACTTCACCGTGGCCACCCAGCGTCTGCCGTTTCGCGCGCAAAGCGATCCAAAAACATCGTTCGTTCCCCCCCTCGCGCACTTGTCGGAGCACTTTTAAACACACCAGGAATTAAGTAGCGCCACGCTGCAAGGGCCATATGAAAATGTTTAACAAAATTATTTTAATCAAGTCTGGAATTTTAAGGTATACTTAAACCATTTTATTTAATCTATCACGAATGTGCTTTTATTTCTAAAAATGGACCGTTACACTGTATACTACTTCGTTGCCAATGCAATGCGTAGGCGAATGTCGAATTCAGCCGTGTGGCGCAGAGCAACTGTCTTTGTCGTCTACCAGTTTTCTATGGGGCATGGTAGCCGAGGTGGTAAAGCGCCTATTTACTCGGTGCCGAATATCGATGGTTCCAATTCATCCCGGAGCAAGTTAGAAATTATATTTGTAATTTGTTTCGTATTAAGACGAAGAAGGGGACTGTCGATGCCCTAGAGTTGTTCATACTCCACGATAAACTGTAGGGCTTCGTCTGTCTTTATTAAACACAAAATCCTAGGATTTTTGGGAGTTACTTCGGTGACTTGAGAGGCGGTTAAGAAACATTTAAGAAAACAAACATTTAAGACAATATGAGATATTTGTTGCATTCGTAGAATCTGAGAAAATATAAACACTAGTAATGTACCGAATCTTCCATTAAGTAGAATTTCAAAATAAATTATTTTGTCGTAGTTTGGCTATTATTAAAAATACAAAAATTTGTGCAAATAATCTGGTTTATTATTTTCTCCGTAATTAAAAAATCGGTTTCGGCTAGGTGTTCCTTGACAGTACCTCCTCATCTTTATTTTCAATTTAAAATTAAAAAAATAATTTATTTTCATTAAAAATAAAACAAAAATAAATGAGATAAATAAGAAAAATAAGGTAAATGAGATTAATGAAATGAATGAGAGAAAAGAGAAAAACGAGATAAATGAGATAAATAAGTTAATTAAGATAAATAAGAGGAATTATATCAATGAGATGAATAACATGAATAAGATAAATTATATTAATAAGATGAATAAGATTAGTTAAATGAAAAAATAAAGGAATTAAAGGAGATGACGAAGATAATGAAAACAAAGAATATGAAGGAGATAAAGGAGATAAAGAGGATGAAGGTCATAAAGGGGATAAACGAGATAAACGAATTAAATGAAATAAACGAAATAAAATAAATAAATTATTATTTCTCACTCACTTCAATTTGGATGTAATGAGAAAGTACTGTTGAGTTCGATTTTAATTTTATTACATAAATACAAAATTAATTTTAGATCGTTTTGCTCAGTAACGTTTAATCTGATGAAAAATTATACGAGTGTATAAAGTATTAGGTTTTCATGTAAGACATGTTTGAGAAATGTATCACAATCAACAACAAGCTACACACAGACACACAGAAAGACAGACTCGCAAAGACAGATAAACGAACCCACAAACACACACACACACACACACAAGACTCATACACACAGACGGCATGCCGATAAATTTTCTATTTTTGCCTTAAAACGTCCATTTTCCACATATTCTGATTTTCTTTACGACATCAGTACTTTTTTTATTAATAGGTAGCCGAGAAAATAAAATGTAAATATTTTAAACATTAATAATTAATTACAATTACGCTGTATAAGTGTGAAATAAAAGTAAAATTATTTCCTATTAATAAAATATATCGTAATTTATGATAAATATTTATACAACAGGATACTAATGAAATAAATCAATAAGATAGAATTATTGATGGTACATGTATTATGGAAATGTACTTTCATTATTTATTTAAGCTACATGTGCCTTGAAATAATAATTGCGTTCACTAAAATTCTGTTTACATACAAATGAATTTTGCATAATCGATTTCATTTAATGTAATTATATTAGATAAAATTTGACTATTGCATAAATCTTTCACACAACATAGAATTTAGTTATATAGTTACATTTCTATTCTGTTCAGTTCTATTTATCTCCAAATCATTATGTACAATAATGTATCAATATTTCAATCTTCTGTTTTAAATACTTGTACATTTAATTTTAAATTAATTTCAACTAAATACAATACCAGTATTGTGTCAATAAATATACATTTGAGTAAATACAAGTTGCTCATTTCAAGTTAAATGCACGTTCATATTGACTAGAATTAATCAGTTAAAGGTTTTTCTTTTAGAAAACAATTGTCAATTGCCTTATTAAGAGCATTATAGTGCACATAAATTAATTTTTGCTCATAAATCTTGTACATTTAAATCAATAACAGAGTTTACATAAGTTACTGCCATATGTTACTAGTTTCAAGGTAAAATTACATTTAATACAACTGTGGGCTAAAAAACTAACGTCACAATGCAGGTATGTTTATTCATCATACGTTATCGGCTTGGTGTGACCATGATTTGAACCTGATTAATCTGGATTTAAGGACGCGCCACTGTCCTTCATACCACCACACCTATTAAATTCCACCTATTAAGTTCCTGTTGTGGATAGTATCTCATCTATATAAGAACCGAATACGCTTGAGATTTTGCCTGTATATGATTTCATTCTAAGAAGTACGCTGTTTGTATTTCAAAATGCCGTTCTCATCTGAACCCGGTTGGTGTGGATAAAAGAACATGCCACTGCTGTAGGTAGTATATCGTTCATATAAAAACTAAGTACGTTTGTGATTTTATCTGTACAAGATCTTATTTAATGATATTAGAAAAAAATCTT
The DNA here is from genome assembly GCA_029963845.1 of Rhamnusium bicolor. Lineage (NCBI taxonomy): Eukaryota > Metazoa > Arthropoda > Insecta > Coleoptera > Cerambycidae > Rhamnusium > Rhamnusium bicolor. The sequence goes on along the minus strand of JANEYF010000595.1, from coordinate 493,070 downwards.
GAAGGACGCTGTTTGCACTTCAAAATACCGATCTCATCTGAGAATTCCCATATCCATGGAGATGGTTTATGAGACACTCATAAGCTGCGAGTCTTAGAGATATCAATAGTTTCAATTCCAAGGGTAGTTTATGTGTTAATTCTCCCAATACACTGATTATTTCGACAGCCATATTGACGGAGTACCCTGGCTCTCCATCGTACTGAAGATTGCGGTATTTGGTCCGTTATCCTCCATCCTCAAGGTGATGTTTTCCTTCGCAGGTGTCGAGAATTCGACGTTATACGTAACTTTGGTTACGCCAGAGCCCTCTTCGACCATTAGGTCAAGTAGGGCTATGGCTTATTGGCTTAGATTCGCCTAGCAGTCGGAAACGAGTAGTTCCAATAAATACACTATATCTCGTTTTCGACAACGAACTCAACTTCAGTCAATATTAATCGACTCAATAACACTGGGATTGATATTTCCAGTACGAGTGATAGATGGTAATATAGCACTTGTAATGTCGGTGGATATAAGCCAAAATAGCATATCTTGGGCATGAAAGAAGTAAGTACATGAACGATATCAGTACCGGCACGGTTCCTATCGGCAGGTCCTGCAATTGATATCAGAGATATCTGTAATTATCACCTAGCCCACACGAGACTACAGTAGACCAAGGTGTATTAAGGACACCATTCTGAGACGTCACAATAAATCACGCGATGTACGACTTGAGTTCTACTGACCTTGAAAAGGGGAACGTCAACCCTGCCGATAAACCTAGTGTTTCTGTTCCTGTGATTGATGTGCTGTTGAGAGAGATTTTCTTGTTCGGCAACTCTGATTCTGACTTTCCGACAATTTAGCTAACGCACAGTGACTGACTATATCATAACTTCGCCGGCATGCTCGCCTGATGTCAGATACGAGACCAAGTATATCTGTTGCTCTTTTTGCTAGTTTGAACTATCCTGAGCCCACTTCTCCAGGTTCATGATATTTTACGACGACCCATAAGAAAGGATCCAAACTGCTGAGGGTGTTACCTGCCATTGCCAAAGATATGAATTATTAAAGAAAATAGTTCTATGTAAGTTTTTCATAGATAGATGTGTAAAAAACACGTACAAGAAAATGTGTATTTTTTAAATCGAAACAAAATAAACAAATCGATAGCAATAATTGATTTGATTTTGATAAATTAGTAGATTAAATAACTCATCTTCTACTTATCGAGATTGTAACGAAGTGATTTTTCCGTTACTAGTTTTATATTGTAATCAGACCTAAATGGGTTTTTCGTTCACTTTGGTACAACCTGTATACGATAAGTTGTGTTAATATTTCTTTTAAAACCGTTTGAACCAAAGTTAAATTTATTTTGCATGTCCAGTATTTGGAATAACAATTATTTCTCTAATATAATTGTTTCAAACCGGTTTCTTTTTTAGGGTAATCTTATTTTATTATTCTAATGATAAATCGTTTATTGTGTTTGTACTCAATCAAGTAAGAGGAAAGTAGTTTAATTTAATTTAGATTGATTTCAAAGCAAGTTGAAATCATTTATTCATAGTAGACCGGTACCATAATAAAAGTTCACAGTACCGCTACTGTACTGAAGGGTGCCATGTTTTGGTATACTATTATACATTATTAAGTAAACTTCCCTTTAATTTCCGTTTTATTTATATACGAATGTGTTTATTTTCTTGTGACGTTCTTGTGGGATTAAATATAATTTGAAAAAATCTACCTAAACTAATGTAGCTCAAATCTATACAATTACCTTTAAATAAATTTTATTGATGTTAGATTTTGCCTTTTTAAGTGACGTCACAAAATGTTACCATGGTTAACTCATCGAAGGCAAGGCGGGCGCCAGGTTACATGGGTGATCAATAATTAAAGTAAGGAAAAGAGAAACATTCCACAAAACACTCCGTATGTTACAAAAATTATTTCAAGTTTCCTAAAAAAAAAATAAATTATGCTATTCAAATCAGTTAAACAATTTCAATAATGCTTAATAGCTAAATAAATAGGCAAATATACATACAAGAATATACTAATTATTTACATGAAGTGTAAAAAAAACGGCAAAACTAAGCCAAAATTTATAAAATAACTAAATTACTTTAGTAGGTACTAATTGTCTTAAAAAATTTACTTTGATAAGAAAATTATTTTGTCTACTGGCATTACTAATATTATCTGTCAAAGACAATAATGATAAGCCAGTAAAAAACGTACAAGGAAAATGAAATACCCTATGTTACTTAAAATTAAGATCATTAAATTCTTGTCCCCGGACTTAGTTATACCTTTAGTGAAAGTTTATTTTTTCAAACAAATCACGTTATGAAAGAAAAAAACTATAGTTTGAATAACTTGTAAAGTTTCTGACAAAAAAAATTACCCAGTTGACATTAGCGTGTTCGTTCATATACTAAATACAAAATTACTTATATTTTTATTTGGTGAGTCATATGGGTGGTAGAACAAAATACCGAAATGCCTTCTATTCCTTGTGGGAGAAAGATACTAAAGTAGTTTAATTTTGTCCTAATCCTGTTTAACAGCGCCTGGGAATTAAAGTATCACCACCATTTAGTCCTTAACCATACAATAACAGCCAAATTTGGGATAAAAAATCGTATGGCTCGATACGTTTGACACTAAACCCCTAACGTGTCACCATATCGATTTAAGTATAATTTAAATTAGACATGATGTTTCTTTATCCATACCCATATAGTTTAATTATATATTTAATTTTATAGTTGTTGAATAGTTCTGACGAAATAGAAGTTTTTAATTTTAGCCAATCCCAAAATAAAATTTAGGCCGGATACTTTTCCATCATTCTAAAATATTTTGTATTATAAAGTACTGTATAATAATCAAGTAAAATTAAGAAACAAAAAAACCTACAATGAAATGCATTTGATTAGCAAATGTGAGTTTAATTATCATTTAAACATAGTTACCTTGATTAAAAAGTTTTTACTAATATCAAAAATGCCAAGGGCCCACTAAATGGTACGTACTTGTTTCAAAAGGGGGTTCCTTATTGTTCGAAAGTCGCGAGAGAAAAGAATTATTAATTTATAACTGACTACTCAAAACACGGGCGGTACGATAGGAATCTGTAAAGAAACTCTACAAAAACCTTAAAAGAAAACTTAGGTTTTTCAAAAGACTAGCGGGGGTACTTTCAACATTAATAAAAAAAATTATTTAGCAAAAGGGCAAAATTTTTTCTGGTTTTGCAGAACGGATTGACGCTTCATTTATTTAATTTAGGGCAACAATAAATTTATTGCATTATTATTTAGGTGCAAAAATAAATGATTAGTAAGTTAGGCAATTCCCAAAACAAAATTACGGTATGATGGTTGCCTATTATTAGTGTTTGTATTATTTTAATTATTAAACTGAATATCCTAATATTTTGAAAAATAAACCTTGTAACTTAAGTAATCTTTAAATTTAATTGTTACATTCTTAATAGATTTTTATTAACCTGTGATTACGATTTTGTATTGAATCTTGTTAAAACTATAATGACATCTTTATTGGCTTCAAATAGATTTTAGTTCGATTCTCAATCATTTAGAGACCTAGTTACAAATTTACGAAAACTCATTAAATTTATTCGTTGTTTATTATTACGAAAATGTTAATATAAATTAAAATATAAGCTTATGCCAATAATACGGGTTGTACTCATTTTTAACTCTCAACACTTCTCGTAGTTCTACGAATCTGTTAATGACATTAACTTTGAAACTTCAATTAGTTTGTATAATACAAACTTCCTGGCAATGCGCTTAGACCAACATACCTCTGAAAATTGTGCGCGCGTCAATATCCCTCGCTGTTACGATGGTCTGGGAAGACAGGGACGAGCAGGACTATTACTCTGTAACCCTGGTTAAAATAGTGATCGTTATGATTACTTTATGTACCGGGTGTCTCATCTAATTCCAATTTCAGGGTTAATATTTCACCCTCTACAGGAAATAACTAAACAAAGGAAACAATATTCTACGTTATGATGGGACTGGATAAATTTCATTTTCTAATTCCAGGGAAACTAATCCAGGTTCTGATTTATAATTCCTCAGTAATAAAACTTATTGAAATCTACGTACAACTGCTAATGAATCAAAATAATTTTACAGTGTCTTGCATAAAGAGAATTTGCTAAATATTTTTGTGAAATTTGGGAGACCTTAACGCTGAATCAGAAGACAAACCAAACAGAAAGTAAGTGACAAATAAGTCATTTGATCTTATTTTCTTTGATCACAGATATAGCTTGCAACACCCCCCGTCCAATTGTTGGCATAACACAATAAGCTGGGGGTTGTACTTATTGACCGGTAGCTCAGTGAGCAGGTCGTGAATAAGGGCTTAGATTGATTTGAGTTATCACCAAAATCTAGGCTGGGCGCCAGGACTTTTGCAAGTACCAAATAATTAAAATTTTATTTTAAAAGGTAAAGATAACGTTAGAACTTGAATTCGGTTGGGAAGGAAGTTGAATAAAAAGATATTATTTAATAAAAAAAATATAATAAAGACTAGTATATATACACAATATTTACAAGTCAAAAAAAATTAATTGTGGTTGAAGACCAAAAACTAACCAAAAACAAATGATATGTGAAAGAGAAACAAAATGACGTTATCAAGAGAATACAAAAAAATAGAATTACTAATCTCTCACAAATATCTTCTGACCAAATAAAACTTTCACTGGGGACGAAGATCTTACGTATTTCCAATGGGTTAGTCCAGCGAGGAATTCACTAACGGCTATGCTCTTAATGGGTTTGGGGTCAATTTGACTCACCACTGTCAGTACTGCAGTTACCCTTGAAAAAAAAAATGCCAGTTGTGTAAAATATCGTTTTTCTGCTCCACCCAGTATATAATGATCAGTTCGATTCACCAGTTATCCTCTTCTCTTGGTCCAGGTATTAACATAAAAGGGGAGAGTTTTATGAGATCAGTATTACAGGCAAAAACAAAGTTAAAAGCTGTGACGTTTGAATTGTCCAGCTCCGTAGACAAAATGAGTTAACACAAATTTACAGAGTAAATTGCAAACTAAACAAATTAGGATCGGTATCCTACAATATGTTAGGAAGTTGAAGACTTCAACTAACTTAAGTATTAATAAAAGTTACGTTAAATAGAAAAAATACTAGTCCAGCAAATAAACTAGGTGTAGCTACGATAATAAACAAGTGAAATAGGTATTCACTAAATGTTAAGATATTTTTGTACTAAGAGAAGTTAAGCTTCAAGAAAATAGAATTTAGAATGTCTGTATACAAACAGACAACTAGAAAGATAACGTAAATAAATATTTGCTAAATATAAAACAATATGATAGTTTACAACTTGAAGGTAACGTTAAATTAAATCATTTATTGGTTCCTCGGAGAGAGGTTCTAATGAATAGCAGATAAAGTCAAATAAAGATATATACTTGACTATGTGTTTACTTTCGATAATTAAAAGTTAATCAAGTGCCAGATAACTAGGCAGGTATCTTTGCCAGAGAACTAGGCAAGGTTCCACTATAGTAGCGTTCCTGAATAAATACTATGGAAACGTTCAAATAAGCATTCGATATTTTAAATTTAGAAAAACCTTACGTTTCTGAGATCTGGTTGATAAATATATGCACTGGTATAAAATAATCCACCACAAAACAAATGCACCAAGTTAGATAATTTTCACAAAGGTTATAAACATATAGGTTTGTCAAACCAGGTGTACCAATCTCCAAATGTCACCAGTCACCACTTTCAGAGTGCTACCAACGTAACTAAGTGACCTAAAACATCAACAGACAAAGACAGAACACAACTAACTACGATACAAAATGGCGACATCCGTTGCCAAGTAAATATAAAATTTACAATAACCGAAAGTTAGTTTAAATTAACACATGAAATTATTACAATATCAAAGTAATATTAGATAAATTGCCAGCAAGGCACGATAAATTGATACTAATCAATATTAATAATGGCTGTTCCAAAGAACAACCAAGGTGAACTGACCACCAAAAGCAAATTCGCCCAAGGCGTAAATTAAGATAATTAGGGTACAATATTATTATGAAAATTACCTCAAAGGTACTTTAAATCAATATAGCAACTTTTTAAATAATGATTAGCATAAAATCACAAGATAAAACCAGAAAACATATAAATTTTACCAGACCGCAGAATTATAGATGGTTTCAATCTGAACGCTGCACTAGTAAGAAGAAGGAAGCTTCGTTCTGTCCTCCCACCTAAACTCGGTTATAGTTTGGAAAGAGACAGACATTTGAGAGTAAAGTATGAGCAATAAAGACAGATAGATATGTAGTGCAAAAATCTGCCAAACCCACTGTTCCAGTAGAAATCAGTGGCGCCATCTGAACTAGACTAGCAGAAAATTAATTCATCGTGGAACAACAACAAACTGGAATGAAATGGCTTGCAATTTCGTTACAAGCTATAGTAATTTTAAAAATAATCAATGAAGATGGTCAAAAATGTAATGAATATTCCTCATAGCAAATGTAGAATAATTTTTATTTTTATAATTATTCGTATAATGAAAATGATTAAAGAGACGGCTTACTAGCAATTAGGCATTTCATAGTACCGTTTTGCTTATTAAACAAGTACTTTTTACAGTAAACTCACAAACAACCCACCTAAAAAATTCTCAGGTATTTATAATTTACGACAATATACAGAAAGTCGTTTGATCAAAACGTATTAATAAATATTCAGTATATTAGAGTTGCGAAAATGGATGAATGGTATATTAGATGTAACAGAATTTTGTAGTCCTATGAAGTTCACGTCTATAATAAATAAATAAATAACTAAATAAATAGCCGATTCCAAACAGAATGATTATTAATTTTGTGTTAGTTAACACAAACTATCTTGTAACTGATAAAGCTCAAAGGTATTATTGTTTCCGTAAAGCTTAAGGGATATTAATTAATACAACAAATTATGTAGACCACACCTAGATAATTAAATTTCGGTAACTTAACTCAAGCCGTCCCTGCTCATCGTCCGTAATATTTGTTGGGCCGTGAAATCTCATTAACACCGACAAGTTGGTGGCTGGTGGCTGCTGCTCGTACCCCGGGCCATCAGGCGTTATCAGAGTAGTTTTCAAACAGTACCTACATACGGCACAAAACGAATAGTAGGTTAATCTTATTTTAGCTCTAACAAGATTGTGAAAAAAAGTATAACGGGTATAAAATAAGCAATATTTATTTTACCGATTTGAACACAAATAACGTGATTTATCTAACCGATTAAGATTTGTTTTCAATTTGTGCAGAAAGTTCTTTCCTCACAACCGAATTTAAAAATATGTTTATATTGTTTTTCAAGGTGGTCATTTTAATATCTCTTGAAGAGAGCTCTTGAATGAATACTAAGAAATTTAGATACCTTTATTTAATTCAAAAACTCTATGGCTTTGGCTTTTCTTTTCAATTTTTAATTAAAGAATAGTTATCTCAACTTGATTTTACAATGTGTGAAAACTTTTCCTCAAGATTCTTTTTAAGGTTATTAAAATCATTAATTGCATCTTTGCGCGAGTGGGTATTTCTATCCAAATAAATGTCAAAAACCAAACCGTGATTTTAATGGTAGCAAATAATCTAATAAAACAATATTCAATATATAATATAGTATTTGATCAGATAGATCACCACTACTTGTTAAGCTAAAAGCTTTTGACTTTTCAGATAAATAGGTTTTGCTGTTTATATCCTACTTATTCTATAGAGAACAATTTGTAGAATATTCTGAGCACAGATCTCAAAATTACATAGCAACATCAGTTGTTCCAAAAGAGTATATAACAACAATAATTATTCGTTGTCACCAGTTTCATTTTTCATACGATCATGAAATTTACATGAGTGTTAATACTCGCAATGATTGTTTTTAATTACACGCAAAAAAAATAATAACGTTTTTATTTGGTGCACCAACAATTTCTTAAAATTAAATATTTCCAAATGCCATTTGAACATTGCATTGACAATATTTCTGTTGAACATTGCTCCAAATTTAAAACTTCGTAGTATTATTTCATTGCAAACTCACTTTCTCTGTTCATATTAATCTAACGAGAAAATCAACTTTTAAATTATTAGATGTTTTGTTAGAACTTGAAGGTATTTCTCAAATATCTGAAGTTAAAAAAATATTGCACTTTTCATATAAGATTTAGACTGGAACATACCGCCCTGATATGGTTTCCTGTCTATCAAATTGAGTATCATTTAATTGAATCTATACGAGGAAAGTGCTTAATATTTATGTTTTTTAACAACAATGGTTTTTCCTCAACGAGGTACAGAGAATAAAATTTTATTAGAAATGTTTTGTTAAATATTAAGCGAAAGAAGGAACTGTCGTTATTTCTTTTTTGTATAATAAATAATAATGTTGATTGTCCGTTCTTTGTTAACAAGCTTCATTTCTTAGTCCTTGGTTGCATTCTCGTGAAAGTAATTATTTCTGCTGCCTCTTTGGTCGCAATAATCTTATGCAGGAATCGCCAATACGTAATATTTTTTATTTATTTATTTCTCTTTCTAGCATGTGCCATTAATAATAATACAATTGACTTGCATCCTAACGTATTTTAGTTTTTTTATCTATTTCGTTTTTCCTTTTCTTTTGTTTTTATATTATTGTAATTTTCATTGCTTTATACTTTTATATGTTTTTCTATAACTGGGTATTTCTGCCTGTTGGAAATAAATGTACCTACTTATTACTATTATTATTGTCTGAATGTTATTTGTGGCATTCTCAAATTTTCCTTTTTCATTCTTAGGGCTTATTACAACATAAATAATTCTTGGTTATCTAAAAAATACCGTTAGTTGGTTAGTTAGTGTCTAATATTATTTGTCAAAAAAACACTCTCTAACTGATCTATTGCCGTAAGTTATAAGTGCAGAGGCCTATTTTTCCAGTATTATCACTAGATAACTAACTGTATTTTTTTAGATGACCAACAATCATTAATGTTGTAGTAAGCCTTCCGAAAGAAAAAAAGAATTATTATTATTATTATACAGGGTGTCCCATAATTAAATACCATCCTTCAAGGAACTAGAAAAAATAAGTTGAGTTTTGTATATAATTTGCTTTAAGTCAGTTCATAAGGGAACTACAATCTCTACGTAAAATGGGATAAGTACAATATAGTTATTTGTCAATAAATTCGAAACGTCTTTTTTTTTACATTTAAAACGAAAAAAGGCACCAGTGTTAAAAACTGCATAAAAAAGTTGCTCTTACTAAATTTCGATAGAAACCATCGTTTTGGAGTTATTTGTATTTTAATATTATAATACAGGATAGGTATGCAATAATGGAAGTAAATACATACTTCTACAAAAATAATTTCACAATAATTTCAACTATTGTTTTATAGGGCAATTTAAAATATCACTTTACGTAATGAAGCATGTAAGGGCAAAACATATTTTTTTTTATTTAAAATAATTTTCTAATTAATATTATTTTAAGTTTTAAGTTCAGAAGATGATCAAGAAAAAAAATTGGTAATTTATAATCATCTGCCAAAGGATTTGGCGTTATTAGCTAATAAATTCGAAACGTTATAAGTTTAAGAACTAAAGTTTTATTAATTAAATAGTCTAGCTTTACACATTTCGGCAAATTATTATTGTTAGCATTTTTTAATTTGTAGGCTACAATTGTGTAAATAAAGAAAATATTTCTTTTTTCTTAAATTACATGTTTAAAGAAAGTGTTCAAAAAGTTGTTGATTTAAATATAGACGTTATAACAAAAATGCGACTGTGAATAAAAATAAAGCCGCTGCCAATTATTACTTGGGGATCAGAACTTCCTTACCGTAGTAAAACTCAACGTGTGGTGGAGTTTATAATAAAAGTGATTTCTGACGTTTCAAAAACCTCACATTTTTTGACGTTTCAAAAAAGTCACATATCGATGTTTCAAAAAAGTCACATTGGTGGAAGGACACTAATATTTGTTTTAGACATTAGGACCGATTTTGCTCATCAACGAACTTAATCTCTTCCTTGACCTCTGGAATGTGTGTACCAAATTGAAAGCTTTATCTCAAAAACTGTAGCTGCTATCGCGAACCACACAGACACAGACAGAAATTTTTTTCTGTCTGAAATGTTGTGTATCGTCATAATTCGTCAAAATTCGTCCAGAAATGCAATAAAAATTTTTAAAACTTTTTTCATGAATACATAACTTCCTCATTTTGAGGGGTGAGGAAGTAAAAATTACTGTAAAAACTCTAAAGTGACTGTATTTAAAATATTAACTTAGACATACCAAACATTCCACCTGTAACAAAAAAGGACTTATGCTCATATCAAATTAAATAAATGTGTTTAATTTAACAGAAAATTATAATACACGTGAAACTTCGTCTAATCATGCGAGTGAAGGAGGTGAATGGCAGCAAGTTCCTAAAAAGAAGAAGACATTCTGTTATTATTAAAAACAAAAAGCAATTTGCTATAACGTTGTTCCAAAATATTCACTTCTTCAACCGGGCGGATCCAAAAATAATAATGGCCACTAGATTGACCGCAAAACCAAAATCTCATCTGCCGAAAGTATTATGCGACTTCGAAATATTCCAAACATTATTCTTTACATAGTTTCTATATAAAAAACACACACCACATAAATTAGACAACCCCCAAACCAAAGCCGATGCTGCCCGGACAGGGGTTACACGATTGAAAAAACTCGGACACACACAACCAATCTCTTCGGCTTTGTCAGAATCGAAACCAGGATTTGAACTCGGGAGTCGATAGGCAGCAACAGTTACGTTTGTCACTTAACGCTTTGGCCCACTGCGCTACCGAGCTCGGTGTACACGAAACTAATTTTACGAAAGCGTTTGTAAAGTATATAAACTTGACGATTCCTATAAAATGTAATATTATCTTCATGGAAAATAAATATTTTTTTAAGTTTGTTATTAAGCGAAAAATTAGCTACCAGCACGGTGCAGAGTTGACCAGAATGCGTTATATGGCAAACGCAACTAGTCACTCTCTAGCGGTTTCTGAATCTAATTCTCAGCTCACGCAGATGGCAATGTATCGGGGGGAATGGTTGTTGGTCGTGTCCAAATTATTTAAAAAAAAATGCCTCCTTCCACACAGCTGCTACTTATGGATTTGGCGACTGTCTAATTTATGTGTATAAATTTTGTTCCAACTTTAACTCTGCAGTAGATATTACAGTATATTTCCACGTTGACTACACTGATAGACAATTTGTAATCTTTTTATATCTAAGTGAAATTTATTTCGTAATTTTTGGAGGTCTATTTTATTTTTTCCTCATGTGATAGTTACAATTATTTCGTATTATTTTGTTTGGGAATGATAGCAATTTTTTTGTTTGACATTTGCTTTTTGTGGTTAGGAAAATATATATGTTTAAACTGTTGCTTATAAAGTTGTTACTAGTTGACATATTTTTGAACATTACACTTTCTATTATTCAGGAGTCGTGTACGTGGACAGTCCCAGAATCTAGGACGTAAGTGTTTGTATTAAGGCTGGGAATCGAATACGAATAATTCGAGTATTCGAATATTCGAGTATTCGAATACGAGTTATTCTAATGGTAAATTATTCGAATATTCGAAATATTCGAATATTCGAAATATTCGAATATTCGAAATATTCGAATACTCGAATATATTCGAATACTCGAATATATTCGAATATTTGAATCCTCGAATACTCGAGTATTCAAATACTCGAATATTCGAATACTCGAATGTATTCGAGTATTCGAATACTCGATTATATTTGAGTAAATTTGAAAATTAAAATATATTATTAAATTATGTACGAATAGGTATGCAGTATGCATCCAACCAAAGTAGGTAGATAGTAGGTATAGGTAGGTACCTATTCTAAAATCCAAATATATAAATAGACCACATTAGTGGCATGTTTTACTCACAGTCAAACTATTTCATCTCTTTCTCGCCTCGACCTTACTCTTACTGTACTAAGGCAGGGGTTAAAATTAAATTTTAGAAAACCTGCAAATATTTAACTATTGACTTTTCATGTATTTGTTTCACCTCCACATCTGCGTCTTTTTAAAAACAATTCTAATTTTAAAGCACTTTTATTTTTTTCGAAGGAAAAATTATTTTCACACAGAAGTATAATAAACTAGCTCTGTTTTCGTTTTATTTAAGCTTCAATAGTTAAATGTGAATAGCGCCTCAATCCTAAAATAAAATACTAATTAAATAATTCTGACCCTTAAAGCACATGTACAGAAGACATACCCTATTGTGGGTATGGAAAGCAAATCAAATTGCCTGCTTAGTGGATTACGTCACGACTACTATTATGGTCTATCCAACCAAATACTCAAATAGAGTATTCACTATTCACTAGTATTCAGTGCTATACCTATTAATAATGAATTATCGAGGATCCGGATTATTCGAATACCTATTCGAATAATTCGGATTATTGGAGTATTAGAATATTCAAATTATTCGAATAGGTAATCGAATAATTCGAATTATTCGAATATCCGAATAATTCGAATACCTATTCGAATAATTCGATTAATCCGAATATTCGAATATCCGAATAGTTCGAATATTCGAATATTTTTTCGAACGAATATTCGAATACTAAAATCTGGAAAATTCCCAGCCTTAGTTTGTATCAGAGGGTAAAAGGAGGCTAAGAGGTTTTGATCTATATCATAGACGTAGATCAAAGATAATAGCTAAGAGGGTGGAGATAAGAGTGTGTATCTGACCAATGCGAGAGTTTTTTATTATAGTGATAAAATGGCTGCTGGTATATGAATAGACAGTTGAGATCGTTTGTAACAATAAAAAAGTAATCAATTGTGTGTCTAAGTAATAAATAATAAAATTAAAGATGGCCGCCGCATTACTGAGTTAATGTATATAGGACTGAGACAGGTTAAGACTTGTTATTTAAAGAATTAGCCAATGCAAATAAATTACAGTTGAACTCGATCCTCCTAAATCCCCGAGAGTTAGAGAAAATTTGATTTAAAGAAAACACTAGTATATATCAAGGGCACAGACATATATTCTAATTACAGAAATTTTGATAAATAGAAGTTCGAGTTATAGAAGTCCGGCTGTATTTAATTATACATGTAGGTAATAAATAATAAATTTAAAGCTACATGTTACTATGATTGAAAATCAGTCGATAAAAGTTCAATATATTATTATGAGAGTACAGAAATTAAAACGAGACGCCCTATATATGTATATGTCTCAGTCTATGTAATAAATAATAAAAATTGAAGACAGCTATTGGCTACCTCGGCTACATGTGGTGATCTAAAATCGATTGATAAAATTCAGTGTATAAGATTACAGAAATTAAAAGTGAGATAGATACCCTGTATATGTCTAAGTATAAGTAGTAATAAACATACGTGGGATTTACCGATCGGTTCCCAGAGATGGCTTTTATAGATATAATATAATATATTGCAAACACTTATTGAAAATTACCAAACTACTAAAACATATTAAGTGCATTTTATTTAGTTTTACAATGTTCACGGTAACTTAGTTTTGTCAGGGAAAGCACTATATTAAATTAAAACGTAATGCGTAATAGATTCTTTTAAATTATAGTATATTGGTAACTTACAATACTGATGGCCAACGGCCGGCCCTAACGTGAAAGGGAGAAACATATAATACGATCAAACAGTATCTTGATCTAGCATAACGTGAATTTATTCGGACGTAAGTACTAAAAATGTGCAGTTAAAATGTCACAACGTACTAAACCGACGGAAGCTACAGTAAATTCTTGGATTTGCAATATTGCCGATTTACAATTTGATGGTAGACAATTGTATTACACTAGATGTAAAAAAGCAATTTCGTGGTCATGCAACACAAATACATATTTCCTCAGAACACCATAGTAGGTGACTTTACTTACAGTGACATGCAACGTAATTTTAACTTAGATTTAGTGGAATTTATGAACGAAACTAAACAATCCACTTTTTAGATAATTTCTGGAAAAATGTGTTAGTGACAAATATAGCAATGTTAACGTACCTTCGGGGTCTACACTAAGAAAAAAATATTTATCAACGGAGTGTGAAAATATTAGACAGAAAATTTGTTCTAAGCCTAATGGGAAGTACATGGCTTAGCGTGGACGAAACCAGTAATGCTTGTGGATTTAAGGTAGCGAATGCTTTAGTGGATGCATTGGAGGAAAATTATTCAATGAGCGGGCACTTGATTGCCACTAATATTTTAGTACCTACAAATTCTCGCACTATAACAGAGGTATTGAATTTAAGTCTACAATAGTCTTGGGTGACAAATATGCAGAAAATAAGGACAAGTTCTTATTATTTCTTACCGAACACGTTGTGTTCGATCTTCGACAATATATTTTTCAATTACATGGAGAAATTGCTGCGAGGGTATAAACAAAATTCCAAACTGTTTAAAAAAAAGTCTCGGATTTGTTACGATGACAGGTGTAATAGACCTTTTAAACGGCAAAGAAGTAGACTTTGCTGCACCGGGAATGAATGTGGTGACTTTGCAACAGCTTACATATGGTAAGTATGCTCCAGTTACATCTGTCGACATCGAGCGGTCCTTCTCGCATATAAATGAAATTTCAACGAAAGGCGCCGAAGTTTAACTACAAAACATTTAGAATAGATATTAATTAATTTTATTCTTGTAACCGGCACAATACTTGTGTGTGTAGTTTACTGTTAAGTACATCCCCCTATAACTCCAGTTCTCTTTGAGTGAGTGTTTATAATAAACTGACTTTATCAACTTTGGATAATACGGAATTCGCTAAAGACAATTTCAAGGTAAGATATAATTTCATATATGCATGCAAGTCTGACACATAATTACCTAATGCCAACCCTGGTTTTACGTCATATCGGATTGATAAATCCTACCTCTGGTAATAAACAAAAAAATTAAAGATGACCATCCCAGCTACAAGACATTATTGCTTGTCATTAATAAGTTTTATGATAATAATAAAGTAATGTTTTTAAATTCTAGAAATTTTACTGAACCTTCTCCTTGTCATGGGTGAATAATCTTTACCGTGCTCACGTCGCAAATACACAGAACCCACAGTTTCATATCAATTTTGAATGATGGTGACACGAGAAGGTTCTCTGATCTACTATATTTCGTCAACTTAATCCGTCCCGAATTTGACCCCGAGTCGCCTGGGTGAAAGGACTGATTTGTTCATTATTGCGAATGTCTGGTTTTCGTTAGTTGTATTTATTTTGTTCTCAATTTGCAGTTATTGGTTTTATAATGTTTCGAACTGATTAAGTATTATAATAGTTCTCATTGAAGGGATAACTTCTTTTTGGGGAAGTTACCTACTAATAAACTAAAATAAATACCTACCTAAATATTATTTTTTTATAATTTTTATTACAATTTAAAATAAATAATGTCAACTATTAGGTACTCTTTAATTATAACTGTAAACAACCAAAGTGACAATACTATACTATACAGTAAGAACATTAGTTATAATAACTTATGACTTAAGTATAATCTCATTCCCAGTTTTATACCGATATGGATATATATTTTCTTCCACAGAAAATTTAGAGTTAACGAATAAATATGTTTTACCATAAAACGTGTTTTTATCTGATGATAAAGTTATAAAATGAAAATTCGCTGGAAATAATTTTTAATAAGCAGTGACTTTCACCCTTGCTGTTAATATTTTCGAATTTTCCACCAAGCAAATTAATAAGAATGAGTTACTAAATGCAATTTTCTGAACTCAACCCGCAGCGTCTCTTAATCACAAAGCTAGTTTATTAAAAATTATGCTAATAAAAGAACTGCTTTTAATTATAAGTTCATAAAACAGTTCGCATTTTTATTTTCAGCTTCAAACAATTTACATGAAAAAATTTATTAACTGTTATAAATGTTGATTAATAATTCATATAAAGCAAGAATTAACTAATACAGACTGGTGAAAAGGATTAGTAAATATCATACTAATGAAATATAACTGAAAATCATTATTTTTCTTCAACATCCACGAACCATTTACATATGAACGATATCTGAGATTTTGCAATAATTCGTGTGTTTATACTATCTGTTCTCAACGATGGTATTTTCTTTCATATAATGAAATATGTAATATACTGCCCTTCAAAATTAATGCACAAAGAATAAAATGGGATATATTTCAATAGCCAGTAAATATTATATGGGTAGACGAAGCCTATATAAGCATTGAAAGGCTAATGTTACTATATTTTATAACGTGCTCACTGCTCCTGGCACATCACTTAACGCTCGCGAATGTGTTCTCGATCTTAGGTATTATAGACAAAAAACCACTTGCAAATTTACAATACTTTACCAAGTTTCAGGTCTTCCAAACTTGTAAAGTAAGCTTCTTTTACAGGTTAGAATTCGGTATCTTTGTTTTTTTTGTAAGAGGACTGCCAACTATCAAACCCTGACTGACCCATTACAATAAACTGAATGCACATGCCACACACCAATAGAAGGTGTGTCAACATTGACTTCTGGCCAAAGCGCTAATCAATTGCCGTGTATATTCTACCAATGCAAAGCACTGCATTCATGTGTGCAATATCTTGTCAAGTTTTACCGAAGTTCTGCCAAAGCAATACAAATTGAGTCGATATGCCTTTTTAGTAAATTGTGACATATTTTAAATGTTACCGTACCTTTTAGATACAAAAATCAATGGTCGAACACATCAGAGGTTTTCTTTATACTATCTCCTCTATCACAAGGTTTCATCTACTTATTTACCTATTTATAATAAAAATAGTTTTAGGGCAGATGTAATAAAAATTTTGGAAAAATGTCTATTTATCATCACTCCACTTGCTCGCAAAACTACTCTATTTAAATATATATTTTTTTATAGAATGTATATAAAATTTGTAACGAAGTACCTACAAAATTAAATAAAAAATTCTAGTAGCTTTCAGAAATGCATAAAGTAATTTTAGATTCCCAGTTGATATTTAGTTACCTACTTGTATTTCAAGGGTGATTATTTTATATTATTTACTACTTATTATTCTAGTTTGTGCCTTAATTTGTTTGCTAAAAATCCCTCATGGATAGAGTAAATATAGGAAAAATAATTTCCAGAAGTTTATCCTTTATGCCGAAAATATTCTGAATGTTTGTAATAATCGTCTTTATTTTTGTCATTTGTACAAAGTGGGCCAGATTTTAATCGGGAAACTTAGAGAATTTGTCATATAAACTTACAGCTAAATATGCTTAGTTTTCAAGATAGAGGACGCATTTCTCCAGAAACAATTGAGACGTTGTTATGAAACTCACAAGGTGCAAGTTGCATACACCTCGAACCATAGTTTTCGTCTCTCCATTCGAAATTACATTAATGTAAAATTGCAAAACCATGTAACTTTTTTAAACGATTCTCAATTAACAGCTAATTGATAAGTAGGGGATGAATGATTTTGAAATAAGTTTGACTCAAAGACGTTGCATCCTATCAAAAAATTATAAGAAAACTTTTTTGTGCATTAATGATAGTAAATGTCGAAAAAAAAAAAGAGAAGAAATAGTTTAGGTCAGTGGCGTCCCGTTTTTTGTGAAGAATATCCTCGACATCCCCCACCGTCACGCCTCTGGTTGAAATGGAAATAATAAAACTATGGTGACAAGTGTATTAATGTACGTAACGTTCACCTTCAGAATTTCATAACAATATCTCAATTATTTCCGATGAAATATGGGAAAAACTGAAAATAAATGAAAACTTCTACTCGAAAATTAAGCATTTTTAGCCATAAGTTTATATGGCATGTTCTATCGGTTCTTTAAGTTTCCCGATTAAAATCTAACCCACCCTGTATAATGTAAAATTTTCGGACGAAAAAAATTATTATTATTGTACACAAGAGTGTAAAAAGTATACTCTTTACAAAAAGTATAAAAAAAGTTTGTATAAAAAATATAAATATTTCAGTGACACCAACATTCTAGCAATTTTAATTACATGCTATTTTAAAAATACTACGTATGGTTTTAGTGTGTATCGATTTAGGCAAGAAACTTCATTTGTTAATTTTCGCTGTCTAAAACAATGGTAAACTGATTTTTATGATGCATTTTATAGCAAAACGAGATTAACTACTATGTAGTACTTGTATATGAATGAATAGGGTGGTGCTTATAAATCTATATCCCCCTTTATTTCTTCCGTTATTAATATTAATATTTTATAAGCGATTTTGATATAATTTTTCTCATAGATTATGAATCTCTCATAATGTTTTTAAAATTCTTTTAAGCTATATAATGTTTTTTTATCATGAAACAATCTACCTATATGTATTCTATTCATTATCATGTATATAATTAAATGCTATATTTATAACATTGCTTTTAAAATAACGTATATATTTTAAAAAGCATATATAAGGTGAATCATTATTTTTCTCCAAAACTTGAAAAATCGGTAGAACAAGTCGAAATAATGGCAGTTTACTAAAGAAAATTTCTTCCAAAATTTCACTATTTTTAAGGTGCAGGGAGTTGAGGTTTCTATTTATTTTCGATTTAATTTTTATATTACCGACATTTATTGTGATATAGAATACCAAGTGACAAAAGTTTCGAAACAAATCAGGGATTCTATATTGATGACCAAAAGTTAACAGTGGCGTAGTAGAACAAAATTGTGATTGAAACAAACCACAGTCCGAAAAAAAGTATCACCTAGTATATTTTTTTCCAATAAAATAGTTCTCGTGTTATTGGTCTCGACAAATGTAGTTTGTGTACCAAATTTTAGATCGATATCACAATAAATTTAAAACATCTAGGTCCACTTGCACCAGTGTCACTTATATTCAAAGTGCTACTTATAATTATAAAGTAATGTTTATTTCATTGCACTCAATTTTTAAGAGCCACTTAGTTTTCAAAAGTGGTACTTAATTTAAGCTGTAGAAATCTGTGGCTTAAAGTTTCACTTAAGTATTATTTATTTTTAGCTCTTTTTAACACAATCTGAAAAATGAAATATCCAATATGGCTGCCATAAGAAAAACAAACATTCATTGCTAGACTAAAATATTAGTCTCTAAATAGTGTCCTAATAATGTAAAAGTCTAAAACCTGTCTTACCAATGATTATTTGGCTACAGCCAAAAGGAAAAATCACAAAATTTTCGTTTTATTGGAAAATCTCAAAAAGGGTTTAAGTTAGCCGTGATTTCTTAGCGGATTTGAAATCAGCATAAAATTTGTTAAAACTTATCCTATTTAACTGACCTTGTAACTCTTATCGTTAGATCCCAATGATGAGCATCGAATTTGAGACACATGGTAGTTGTATGGTTAGGAAATGTTCAGAATAAATATTCCCAAAAAATGCACTGTTGCCATTTGTAAGGTAAACTTAGTTAAGTCACATACAAATGTGGATAGGTGCATGTAAAAAAGCTGTTTAGTTTCACTTTATGTAAAGTTCAACTTTGTTAAACAACTATATTAAGTGACACTGATGCAAGCTGGCCTAAGTGGTACATATTTCAAAATATATCCGACTGCATTTTCAAGGAACTGTAAATAATTAATTATTATTCCTATTTCTGTCAAAAGCTTACTTCAAAATTTGTAATATTTACCATTTCTTCAAAATTTTTATGTGTCAAAAATATAAATATTACATGTCTGCAACACATTCCTAAGGACATTTATATAAAATATAAATTATATTTGATCAAGAGCACTACCCTAAAGGACTACAAAATTATTAAACTGGGGCTCAAATAAATTACCATTCACTTATGTAATCTAGTATCTCTTGTAGTGCAGTTTCCTATAAGTGTTTATCACCTGTTTAGCCAGACATTTTAAAACATCGTTTTCCAAATTCAAATTAATTATATTTAGAAAAGAATATTCTAGTATGTGAAAAAGACTTTTTATATCACGATCGATTTCATTATTTTTTTATTTGATTACTAACTAGATCATCGAGAATAAACTTATGGCACAAAATAATGACAATTAAATTTACAACAACAGTGTCATTGAATCATCGACTTTTAATTCATATACTAATGAGAATACCTTCAATACTACTACGTGATATTCATTCAAGCGTCCGCCATATATGTAGTTATTATGTGTATTACTCCATTACAGTTCAAACTTTGAAAATAGTGTTCACCTTTTTCATTCCCAACCCATTTGCTTTAATTTTTCCTACATTGATTTTGGATTTGTTTTATTTTTGTCTAAATTTTTTTGATAAATTAACCTATTAATAACCCTCGCACTGTTATTCTTGCCCACTTATAGTTTTTCCAATTTTTATCCTCATCTGCAATGTAAATACAAATTTTTGCTATGCCGTTTTTCAATTGTTAACTGCTTCCCTCATAACAACTGCAATCTAACCTGTTTTCGCATAAGCTTTATTTTACATTTTTTTTTTTAGGTTCTATAGCATCCATTACATCTAATAGATTATTTATAGAAGTCTAACCTACTACATTCACATCTATGCATGAATATTCCCACTCTTTTTTAATTAACAAATTCGTCATTCAATCAATATTAGTCTGGCTCTTAATTTCCTTTTCCGATATTTTAGTATTTCCCTGACTTTCTTTCGCTTTGAATTATTAAGTGATCAGTTGACTGGGACAAATTCCGTAGTAATTCAGTGGCATCAAGCGTGATCTAGCCTATATGTAAATAACCAGAAATGCATTTTCATTTTCGATTACAACGCACTTATTTAATCGCAGTGGTTAATATGACAATTGTAAATGTTACATAGTATTTAAAAAAGTGCTTACGTTTCTACTGTCTTTTACAGACGACAAAGGCTCAGAGGGAACACGTGAGAACATTTACATGAGCAACACAGTGTCTATATTTCTTCCGAGAAACGCCTCCTTCGTTGTGTAAACACATTTGTCTATAGTAGCATGTTGGGGCAGACCACACGAAAGTTCTTAACTTGTTTAGTGGTTTTAACAAAAAATCGTTTTATTTGCAATGAGCGCGTCCACCCCTGTGATTTTTTTTAATTTCCTCTGCTACCTATCTAATGTAGGGCGTGGTCCATATACAACATGTATTAAATGTGGAAAGACAGCTTCTAACACTCGGCCAGTAATTACCGTGCTGGATCAGTAACAACGTTAACACTAGTAAACTAGTAAAACCCATTGCTTTGAACGATGTCACAACTAGATTCCGTACAGTTTTCTCATTTACGGCCTAAAATATTTTACTGGCAAGTAAAAATGCACGCGACAGTCCACCAGGATCTAGAAATCGTGCTACTCTCATCTCATTTGCCACATGATTGCGTGTTGCGTCTGTCATTTCGTCTACCACTACCTATCCATATGCAGATTGTGTACTGAATTATAAAACATAGTACATTGAAGGAAGACTGAAAATTGGCATCGTATCGCGGGCAGTGTACACTATTGCCCCACGACAACTAGATGGAAAATGAATTATCTGCTTTACTAATGCTTACGTTGCCGAGCGACGCGACGGTTTACCTGCCTCTGGTTTACATTGTAACATTACCATTTAAGAGACCCGTGTCTAATAATTTAGTGGACAATTTGTATATATTTTTAATGTGCCCCAATTTATTTTAGGATCGCTTTCCGAACGGGGTTATTTTTTGATGGGCGGTCATACTTTACCTACTTCATGTAAAGCAATATCAATTCGTATGTTTCACATGTAAATAATACGTAATACGTGTTTGTTCTCTTCGTTGTCGCTGAATTACTCGGATCTCTTGTAATCAGTAGAGCCCGTATCTCGGATGTCATTCACATAAAAGCCAGGAACGGCATCGGAAGGTAATGCTAAATTTTAAAAATTCATACCTCTTTTTGTGGTTTATTGCTGATTCAACTGAAGAAGATTATACGTATTGGTGAATGCGTCACTGTCGATATTGCTACGACCCCTAAGGGGGGTGAAAAAATGGTAAAATGTGTTTTCTTAAGCCCAATGAGATATCGACTTGGTTCTTGCTCACAAAGGTTACCCATAAAAATGTCGTAAGGCACCGCAAAAAGTAAGCGAAATCAGAAGATTGTTAAATCTACGAGAGACATTGAAAAAATTTAGCAAAATAGGACGATTCTTAAGTCATCAGTGTTATACCATAATTGTGTCAAAATGATAAAATGTTAAATATATGGGAGACAGAGGGTTTATTTTCCACCTATAACCACACTACCCTTCGGGATTTTCCCGGCGAATCGAATAAAACAAGTTCCAACCTCATATGTGCAATACGGGATGATATAATCAATTTTTGCTTTTCAACTCTAATTTTCAACATAAAATGTTAAATATCTCGGATTGTTTGGGAGATAGAAGGTTTTTTTTTTAGAGCTCTAGCATTTAGTATAATTCATCCTGGTAAATCGAATAAAAGAAGTTCCAACCCCCTATCTGCAATAGGGCTTGAAATATTGAATTTCTTGTACTTCCATCACTCATTTTCAATACAAAATGCCAAATATCCCATCTCCTATGGAAAATAGGGGCTGGCGTTGCTGACAAAACTTGTACATAAGTGGTATAAGTAGAGACCGTATTTAGGTCGTCTCTTTGTTTGAAAAGAAACAGCAATAGTTGGCCATCTTGCTTATATTCCATCTTCTCTGGCATCTCTGCTTGATTTCCTTTATGTCCTCATGGAATCTCTCCCTTTATTCTTCGCTCATTTGTCCACGATTATCGGGAAAAAATCAAGATGGGCATAAAGAACCGCTGCCAATTACTTGGGGATTAGGACTCGACATGTGGTGGTGTTTATAATAAAATTAATATATTATTTTTGACGTTTCAAAAAGTCACATTTTTTAACATTTAAAGAGTCACATTTTGACGTTTCAAAAAAGTCAAATTTTTTGACGTTTCAAAAATTGGGACCGATTTTGCTCATCAACGAACTCAATCTCTTCCTTGACCTCTAAAATGTGTGTACCAAATTTGAAGACTTTATCTCAAAAACTGTAGCTGCTATCGCGGACCAGACAGACAGACACAAATTTCAGACAGAAAGTTTTTTCTGTCTGAAATTTTGTGTATCCTCATAATTCGTCGAGATTCATCCAGAAATGCAATAAAAATTTTCAAAATATTTTTCACGAATGCATAACTTCTCACTTTGAGGGGTGAGGAAGTAAAAGTGAATGGCGAGCATATTTTGAAGAATTTTCTCATAATACTGTTACGCCACTGGACTGTGCAAACTGGTTAGATTTGGCTGGAATTGTACACGAACGGCCGGGAATATTTTGGAGTGCTCTAGACCGGGAGAATTGATGTATAAATAAGACGCACGGTGGGCCGAGATTTAATCTTAAGTCGAACGTGAACGAGTAAAGAAGAAATAAGAAAGAGGCTTATAAGTGTTCAAGTGTGATTATAGTTAAGACAGTAATTAATCTATTGTTGTTAATTGTTAATTAGTAAATAAAGTAGTGAGTAAGTGTTCCCTGGACTTTCAATCAACGAATCTACGAGTGTAGGTGTTTGTGGGGATAGCAAACACGTAACAATTTGGTGTCGGAAGTGGATTGGAAGAGAAATTTCTGGAAAATTCGAAAAGGTTCTACAGTGTTCTTCTCAGAAATTAGTGGTAACACGGAGAATTAAGCTACTGGACAGTGTTTGGAGGACTATTTCTGGACCAAATAGTGACTTAAAGTGAATTTTCGAGGAGTTTCTAGAACATTCGATTTAGAAATAGCTGCAAATACTTGAGTGCCGCTAGTAATAACGTGTTGTAGACTAAGAAAAAGGACTACTGGTGTAATTTCGGGAAAATTCTAGAACATTCTATTTGGAAACTACAGGGGATACGTGAATTGTGTCGACGGGAACGTGTTGTAGACTTAAAAACAAGACTATAAGTGACTTTTAGTGACAATTCTAGAACATTCGATTTGGAAACCACAGAAGATACGTAGACTGTGTTACCGGAAACGTGTTATAGACTCAAAACAAGACTTATTAGTGATATTTCGTGAAAATTCTCGAACATTCCATTGGACAATTAGTGGAGATAAGTGAATTTTGTCAATACAAAAGAAGTATAGACTCTAAATAAGACTTTCTAGTGCTGTTTCAAGATTTTTCTGGAACATTCCATTATTAAAATAGACGTGATATCAACATTTCACGGATTTTATAGTGTAATAAACTTTATTTTGAACTGATTTACGTGTCGTGAGTTAATGCCAACAACAAGAAGCATGGCGGAGAAACAAACACAAGACTTAATTGCAGCATTGGCGCAACAAATGCAAGAACAAAGGAAAATTATGGAAGATCAAGAAAGAAAGCGACAGGAAGAGAAAGATGAACAAAGGAAGATTATGGAAGATCAAGAAAGAAGACGACAGGAAGACAAAGAAGAACAAGAAAGAAGACGACAAGAAGAAAAAGATGAACAAATGAAGATTATGGAAGAACAAGAGCGAAGACGTCATGAAGAAAAAGAAGAACAAGAAAGAAGACGACAGGAAGAAAAGGAAGAACTCGAGAGAAAACGCCAGGAAGAAAAAGAAGACTTAAGAAAAAATGATTGAGGGCCTGGAAATAAGACGATTGGAGGAAAACGAAGATATAAAAAGAAACCTAGAGGAACAGCAGGCAGCCATTTTCTCTCTCACTGAAAAAATTTAAAGTCGATGTTATAGGAAAAGTCAGTGAAGTTAAAGAAAAAGTCAGCCAAGTTGAAGAGGAAATAACCGAAGTCAGAGGAGAAGTAGCCCGACTCAAACAACAATTTAGAGAAAAGGGTGGCCAGTTCGTTCTGTCGTCTGATACTAGGTTACAACCACCTTCCTTTGACGGTCAAAGTTCATGGTCAACTTATAAGAGACAATTTGAGGCAGCTGCGCGTTCAAATAACTGGAACGATGAGGAAAAGGCAACAGCATTGGTATTAGCACTAAGGGGCCAAGCATTAGACCTGCTCCAAACAATTCCTGCCGCACAGCAACAAAACTTCAACATTTTGGAGGCAGCGTTAGAACTAAGATATGGCGACCAACATCTCGCCCAAGTATATCAGGCTCAGCTCAAATCACGCAGACAACGAGGTGGAGAAAGCCTCCAGGAGTTCGAGGCTGCGGTAGAAAGATTAGCCCATCTAGCTTATCCTGATGCACCAATGGAATTTCAACAACAGTTAGCAGTTGGTACATTTATCGATGGAGTAAGGGACCAGGAAGTTAGGCGAATTCTTAAGTTGGGCAGGCATAAGCTTTGTAGTGAGGCTTTAGTACATGCACTGGAAATTGAGGCTGCCTATGAGGATACCACACAACCAAATCAAAGATTACGAGCTGTGAGTGTGGAGGAAGACAAGCCAGACAACACAACACAAAACCTGTTATCTGATCTATACAAGATGATGACCCAACTACTGACAAAATCGAACTCCCAGCAGACACAAGACCAACAACAAAGTAGTGGGAGGCCGAATGGAGGCATCCGTTGTTATATGTGTGGCAAATTGGGCCATATTAAGAGGAACTGTCATGAGCTCAACATTCAAGATCCGAGACAAACCCAACAGCAAAGTAGTGGGAGACAGAGTAGAGGACGTATGCGCTGTTATAAGTGTGGCAGAATGGGTCATATTCAGAGTAACTGTCGTCAGCGCATCAATGAGAGGGTCGCAGTAATGGAGGAGCCGCAGGAAAGCTGGCGAGCTGGTACTTCGCGGAATATAGCAGATGGCCTTTTCAAAAGACCGTGTCAGAAAGACTGCAAGCCTTGCCACCGTAAGGTAGAACAACAAAAGGTACAAATAATGAAGACCGTTAAGATTGATGTTCCGGATTATTGGACAAAAGAGTCGTTAAGGGAAGCGCAGTTAAACGATAACGAGACTGGTCCTATTCTGAAATGGAAAGAAAGAGGGACCCGACCCGATTGGAAGGACATTTCAAATAAATCAGTGGGGCTGAAGGCTTTATGGGCACAATGGGATTCCCTTATAGTAAAGGATGGACTGCTGAGGAGAGCGTGGGAAAGTCCAGATGGGAGGAAAGTTACTTTGAAATTGTTAATCCCCAGGTGTCACGTAGCAGATGTACTTCAGCAAGTGCATAATGAAACGTCTGGCGGACATTTTGTCGTCAACAAAACCCTGACAAAAGTAAGACAACGTTTCTACTGGGTAAACAGTCGTCAAGATGTGGAGGCTTGGTGCCGCCAATGTGAGGTTTGCGCGGCAAGAAGGGGGCCACAAATAAGAAATAAGCGATATAACGCCAGGGATAACGCCAGGGCTCCTTTTGAGCGAATTACCATAGCAAGTGACCGTATGAAGACTCGTTATGATCTTAAGGCTAATTCAGGAGGGTACCAGGTGGGAGAGTTGGTTTGGCTATATAACCCACAACGAAAGAAAGGCAGGTCCCCGAAACTTCACCACCCTTGGGAAGGACCTTACACTGTCATCACCAGATTAAACGACGTTGTATATAGAATTCAGCTAAGTCCAAAATCCAAGATGAAGGTGGTGCACATAGAGAGACTAGCCAAGTATGCAGGGAATAATGAATTGCCTGATCGGGACGTTCAGGCTTAAGGAGGGGGCAGTGTTACGCCACTGGACTGTGCAAACTGGTTAGATTTGGCTGGAATTGTACACGAACGGCCGGGAATATTCTGGAGTGCTCTAGACCGGGAGAATTGATGTATAAATAAGACGCACGGTGGGCCGAGATTTAATCTTAAGTCGAACGTGAACGAGTAAAGAAGAAATAAGAAAGAGGCTTATAAGTGTTCAAGTGTGATTATAGTTAAGACAGTAATTAATCTATTGTTGTTAATTGTTAATTAGTAAATAAAGTAGTGAGTAAGTGTTCCCTGGACTTTCAATCAACGAATCTACGAGTGTAGGTGTTTGTGGGGATAGCAAACACGTAACAATACTGTGATTCCTGTGATGTGATTCCATTCACATTTTGTATCATTTTCTATCTAGCGGACCATATGAGCTTGACCAAACGTTTCCCTATGAAGTGTTTTGAGATGAGAGCACGAAATAGTCAGTGTGGTTGAGTGGACTGTAAAAACAAGTTAATGCATTTTTAGACAGATTTAAATATGCACAATATGTTTTATTTGAGGCATGTATTTGATACTGATTACAAATATAGGGGTAAAAATTTGTAAACTATTGCAGAAACTATAGTTATGTACACATTTGCGAATAATACATTGTTTATGAATTGTAAAAATCTTTACGTGATAGAAACAAATGGACTTCGGTTTAGTAATTAATAAACATGCAAATAAGTGGCACATACTTTTACTGAAATCCCAGATGCACTGTAAACCAGTGTTATCGTTTAACTGTCTGGAAGGTCAGGGACCCCTTATCTTATCTGTTGAGAAACGTAAGCATCTCAATAAACATTCTCATGGATTTTCACTATGGGTTATAAAACGAAATTTTTATATTTAACGGTGGTTGAGCTTGTGAAGCAATAATAGTTAGTGCTGATGTTTTAATTGTAACTTTACAAAAGCATTAGAGAACTGGTTTTTTTTACGATTTAAAACTGGTGATAAAACAGTTTACTAATGGAAAAATCACTGTATATCGCATTATAGTGTCGTGTAATTCAGAATCTGTCTCTGGAAATGTTAACCGAGATAAGGGATATATGGTGGTAGAATTATTTTGAAAGCGTTATTTAGTTTCATATTCATAAATAAGAGACGAAAATTAAGACCTAAAACTAACGTTTTTATATTATAAGACTTTATGTTTTTTTTAAAGAAATACAATCACCCCTTCTGTGTGACATATGTTTGTTTGACTTGCAGCAAACATTGTTATACTCTTCTATTTCTAGTTCAGATGTAAGACATAAAATTAAAGGTTGAAGTTTAAGAACATGTTTGAACTTTATTCCTTATATTTGTAGTAACTTTCCAGCATTCATAGAAAACAAAAGAAGCTCACTGTCATTATATAGTTGCTATTCTTTATAAGCCATTTTCTTTTTTGATTGACCAATTTTTAAATAACACTCACATATTCTGTCAATAGTAGTATGTTGGAGATTCAAATTAAGATTTATCTTCTGATTTGCACGCACACAATTAACACACATTTTACTATCACTGCTGCAGACTTTACTGTTATGCCCATCAGAGCATGCGACAAGTAATTTTCCTTTACAATTTTTAGTTTCGTGATTTTATCCTCCACATCATAGACAGATATTACAATTATTGCATGCAACCTCTACTACTTGATCTTCCATATTTATTAGTTAGATATTTAAATGTTGACGAAATGCATCTACTATCAAATTAAATCATTCCTTTCGTATTTTGGTCTTGTGGACACTCTCAAATTTAAAATCGACTCATTGGGGTATTCTATTTTATCTAGTAATTTTTTTTATTTATTCTTCATCTTCTGTTTCGGTTTTAAATTGCTGTTCAGCAACACCGGTAACGATAACCATTGGATTTAGTTTTCTTTACACTTGGATACTCATATTCAATCTGTTTCTAATATAATCTTTTAACAATATCCAGTGTTTTAATATTTACTCCACCATTGCGTGTATTTCCATCTACTTTCAAAATAGTTTGTTGTAATTTGTTGGGTTAATGCTGTTTCTTAAATTCCCTTTTACATTATTTACTTTTTCTTCATGCCTTGGTTTAATAACCAAAATATGTTCCTGCTTTCTAAAGTCTTCTACAAAACATTTTCCGGGCACAATCAAGTGCTGCTGGTTTAGTTTTCTTTAATTTCTCAATTTAACTTTGAAGGAATTTCGCATGTATATTTCGCGATATTATTTCTTATGAAATTAACTTATACATATAAGTTTCCATAGTCGGTCGGTGATTGACCAACCTATTTGAACAAAATATACATTTCTTAATCTTAAAAAGGTCATAATTAACACTAAAATATAATTAATAATTCCCGAGAGATTTTCTGATTGCCAGATGTCATTACCCCTTCCACACTAATTTTGTGTTTTT
The DNA here is from genome assembly GCA_029963845.1 of Rhamnusium bicolor. NCBI lineage: Eukaryota > Metazoa > Arthropoda > Insecta > Coleoptera > Cerambycidae > Rhamnusium > Rhamnusium bicolor. The sequence continues at coordinate 463,850 of JANEYF010000595.1, read as the reverse complement.
TATTATTATTACTATTATTACAAAAATTCGCTTCATTTTCAAATTATTTTGCCATGTTTGTTGAAAATCATATACCTATCGCACTCATTATCAATCACTTTATTATCTACTATATTATATTGCGAAAGCGAGCTAATTGATTTCCGTCAAGTTTTGTAAAATGTAATTAAAAACTTATTTTTGTTGTATCCATTCGTTTATGTCAATTTAGAAATGGACGGTAAAATATTAATTACCGTTCTAGTTGCCTTAATGGCCTATTTTATTTTTTATTTATACATGCAGTCCAACGCTTTGATTGACCTGAGCATTCAATATTAAATTTTTTGTTATATCTGAATTTATTCTATCTAATTAATTTGCTAACTCCGCCCATAAACGAGGGTTTTGAAGAGCGTTTGATCGCTCTTTCACAATTTCTAAATCTAACAAAAGCCTTTGAGTGTGTCACATAATTGACACATTAAAATTTTATGGTTTTAACAATAACAGCTGCAACTTACCTAATTCTTATTTGAGAGGTCGTTGTCAATTTTTATCTAGTCAAAATATAAACTCAGAACACCTTTCTATAAAACATGGGTTCCTCGAGGATCAGTGTTAGGTCCGACACTTTTTTTGATATACATACATGATTTATTATGTGTTAGATTCACTGCAATATTTGTTCTATTTGTTGACAATACAACTGTGACAAAACTTTTAAATATATTACGGAATTAATTTTTGAAACAAATTTAACACAGACCTCAGTTCACCATTGGCTTGTTGCTAAATAACTGGAACAAAATGAATCCAAAATTGAAAGTCTGGTTTTTACTCTAAGAAACATAGTTAGTGATAACATTAACCTTAGTAATGAGATAAAGTTTTTAAAAGTGTACCTTGATGAAAACTCTAAGTAACCGCGTACAAATTATATTTGCAGAAAGGCCTTAAAGCACATATACTTATTACGTAATCTTTCTTACAACATCTCACAAAAAACTTCAAGCATATCATGGCGTAACTATTTCAGTTATCTCCTACGCAGGAACAGATTGATCTGGTGGCACTCAGTATTTACCATACAAAGAAGAGCAGTCAGCTGGCCTTAACTATAGAGATGACTATAAATCTGTATGTGAGAAGCAGTTGGGCTGAAGTCCACTTTTTTCAGAAATGATTTTCAATTAATTTTAAGCTTAAAATACTCTTGCCCGTTCGTGGTAAAAAGGCGGAAGTCACAAATTCAATTGGATAAAAAAATACAAGAAAATAAAAAGGCAGTTAGGAGCATAAAGAATGAAGTCCCACTTAAGCCTCTATGTTTATTAACTAACGCTTCTGTTCCGTTAGTGGCATAAGGACTTAAACGGGACTTCAGCCTTTCTGCTTGGTAAGGTTTCCTTCGAAGGTTCCTCGATTTGCGCGTTTGGTATAAGTGATTTTATTGCTTAAATCTTGTTAATGTGCAAGTCGTGTTCATAGAAAGTGCTGTTATTTTCAGTAAAAAAGGCAAATTTCGATATGTTTTCAAGCAGAACTCATTTGATAATGAAAAATATTAACTTGGTTAATTCTACACTTAATGGAAATACGAAGACTGGTAAGTGTTATCATAAATATTAATATTTTATTTAGACCTAACCTCTCTTTGATAAATTGTTGTGACGAATATTATGTGTTGAGGTGTTAATTTTATAATGTTGATTTAAAAATGATATTCCTGAACGTTTTAATATTATTTGAAAACGTAATCGTGGGAATTTCGGGCAATTATAACTTTATTAGGTAAATATTATATTACGTACGTTTCGGGTTATAGAACATGGAACATATTCAGATGTACAAAAATTATTGATATATTTTTTAAAAAGACAAAATTTGTTGTTTTTAAAATACTTATGTATTAAAAAATTCAATCCACCGGTAAATAGAGTTTTATAACTTTAAGAATTTATTCTTATAATTAGAGCCCGTATCTTGGATGACATTTCTGAATGTGTTTTTTGAGACATTTCCGTTTTTCAATAGATAAAAAAAGGGCCCCTGACCCTTGAGATAATTACTAAATTGTTCAACTGTCTTGATGGTCAGGGGCCCTTTTTTATCCATTAAGAATAGCAAGCATCTCAATAAACGTTCGCAATGTCATCCGAATTACTGGTTCCACTCACATTAGACATGATGCAAATACGTCTTATATGTATAATTATTATTATTAAATACTAAAATGTAAAGTTATAAAACTCTATTATCAGTAGCTTGAATTTTATTTATTACATATTTTAAAAATAAAAAATGTCTAAAAAATTTACCAATAATTTTTAAAGTTAACTATATGAATGTTATAAAAAATAAAAATAAATGAAAAAATACTGCAAAGTAAAATTTGAATAGTTCTTAAAAAGTAAAAAAGGTAATTATCGCCTGTTTCGCATATTTATACCAAGGTTTCAGAACCTAAAATATTTACACGTACGTACACGTATTTTCTTTCAGAAGGTACATTACGGAAAAGATCAATTAGCTCTACTCCAACTGAATCACCCTTAACACTTGATCAAGAAAGGGTTTCCTCTTTTTATGACCGGAGTATTGGACTCTGATACTAGTGTTGAGCTATCTCGAACATCTTCAGTTTTACACAATTTGACGCCCGTTAATTTTGGTAAGCTTGGCGCTACAACTACATTTCGTAATATCGATTATTTCAATATTTTTAGATGAACCTGGGACCTCCACGCAGTTGGATTTATGCAATAACCAACGTTCAGCAGATAATACTCCACCAACTTTTACTACTCTAATATCTGTAACTTTCAGTAATTATATTTTAATATAAAATATTAAACTTCTTAAAGTTAATGCACAATTTTAGGTCAACAAGACTTATCTACACGCTATGACCATGAAACAGAATTTAAAATCGATAACTCAGATAATGATCCAGATTTTGTCCCTGATAGTGACGATGAAAATGAAGGATACTATTTTAATATAGAAAAAGTGCCATTTACCCAGAATACAAATCGTAGGAATGAAGAAATGGCAAACGTAGAAAACAAGGAAAATTTAACTAAAGGGAAAAAAAAGAATAAGGAATGAAATGAGTTGGAAGAGGATTGCAGCGAAAAAAGCCCGATTAAAGGGTTCTCCCTATAAATCTGCTGTGGCTAAGAAAAATCTAATAAATGAAGGTAGAAAACTTAAACCACCTTGCTCTTGTCCAAGAAAATGTGATGAAAAAATACCGGAATCAATCCGGCAAAATATATTTAGAGATTTTTGGAAAGATACATTTAACTGGGATCATAGAAGACAATTTGTTATATCTATGGTTGACGAGCAAACAAAAAATCGTTCTAGACCAAGAAACAATAATCAAGCCGGTAGACGAACAAAGAGTAAAATTTACCACCTACAACTTTTAGAAAGTAAGATTGTTGTATGTAAAATAATGTTTTTAAACACAATAGGTATAACCGAGAAATTTGTACGTGTTGCCTTAAGCAAGAAAAAGGAGAGTGGGTTTGTTATACCAGACAAGAGAGGAAAACACCCTCCTAAGAATAAACTACCTGAAGAAATCAGATTATCTGTGAAATCACATATTTCCTAATTTCCTGTTTACCAGTCACATTATTGTAGAGAAAAGACTAAGAGACAATATTTGGGCCCGGAGCTAAATATTAGTCTAATGTATAGACTTTACATAGAAAAGTGCACTGAAGAAAAAATACATGAAAATATGATAGCAAAGAAATGGCTGTATAAAAAAATGTTTAATGAAGAATTTAATTTAAGTTTTTATCAACCATCAGCAGACACGTGTGATGATTGTGATTATTTTATTAAAATCTTAAAAGAAAATAAGTCGGAAGATGAAAAAAGATAATATTAAAGGGGAACAATTAAAGCATCACAAAGAGGCGGAACTTAGATACAAACTAAAAAGCCAGGATGAGGAAGAAGCAAAGAAAAGCAATCTCAAAAAAATGGTGGTCATGGTGGATTTGCAGAAATGTCTACCTACACCGTGTTTAAGTAACTCACGCTCATTTTATCTCCGGAAGCTTTGGACCTTAAATTTAACTATTCATTGTGACACTACCGGCCAGTCATATTGTATGATTTGGGATGAAACCCTTGGTTTAAGGGGTGGAAACGAAATTTCCTCATGTATCATAAAATGGGCTTTACAGAATTTAAACGAAAACGTTGAAGAACTTACGATATGGTCAGATAACTGCAGTGGCCAAAATCGAAATAAAATGATAATTCCTGCGTACATGTGGTTGCTGAATGAAATTCCAACCTTAAAAGTAATAAATCATAAGTATCTGTTAAAAGGCCATACGCATATGGAAGCGGATACTGTCCACGCAATTATTGAGAGAAAAAGGAAAAGGCTTAAGACTCTAGAAATTGCGGTCCCTCGAGACTGGGCGCAGTTTATTAGAACTTGCGGTAATAAGAACCCATTTATTGTACATACAATGAACATAGATGATTTCAAAGACGTAAGCAGCTTGTTAAAGGGTGGTGCAGCTCCATTGGTCTCCAGAAAGAAGAATACAAATGGGGAGCAATTTTATCTGTCTCAAGTAGTCTGGACCCAAGTAAGGAGAAGTGATCAAGGTATTTTATACTACAAGACCTCGTTTGAAGAAAACAATTTTAAATCTATTAATTTGAAGCGAAATGTAAGGCTATCTGTAAACTTTCCTAAGAATCTTCCAGTCATACGAAATACCACGATTCCAATTAAAGCCGCCAAATACTATCACTTGCAGGAGCTTCTAAAATGGATTGACAAATCTTTTCATCCCTACTACAAATCTCTTAAGTATTCAGCAACAGCATCTGATGAACTTGATGATGAGCCTGATCAAAATCCAGATAATTTCTAATAATAAACTATGTTAATATTCATTGCCTTATAACGTTAATTACTTATATTTGCAATAGAAAATATTCTGTTTTAAATAAAAGCGATATTTTTCACATCTATTTATATGTTAATTAATTTTTACTGCACTACAAAATATGTGTTTTTGTATTAAGCAATAAAAAGTTAGAGGCATAAAGGCTGATGTCCGACATATGTTTAAAACTTATTTTTTTTCTTTTTATTTTAATGAACTCTAAAAAAAATTTATGACGCAGAACCCACAAGAAATATCTAAAAAATCTATAACCAAAATTTTAAGTTGATTGGATAATTTTTGTAGTCATTACGTATTATAAAAGTGTAACGCTTGCGGTTTTTTCGTTCTCCTGTAAAATTTTCAAAGATGGACTTCCGCCCAACTACTTCTCGTATACAGAAATTTGATTTAATTCGTTTGAATGTTCTCATGTAAACCGGCTTATTATATTAATAACACACTTAATTTGCAATCATAATTTTAATGTTACAATATTTAATTACAATTGTATAACCTTACATTAATTTTACGCTAATATGTATTTTATGTTAATATAATGGCATAATAGAAAAATACGTATAATATTATAACTTCGAAATATACAGTTATATGAATATACTCAATAACAATTTATCATGTTCTCTTTTTCATCATATCCTGTAAACTTTCAGGAGGAAAACGTAGTTTGTTTGTTCAAGGCGGTTTTTTCTTTTGACATGTGTACAAATGTGATAATTTATATACTTGATGAAAAAAATGAAAGAAAAACTCTTATCCAATGCCGAACCATAGTGTTATCTAAGTGAATAAAAATGGGTGTAGAAAAAAATAATAAATCAAAAAGTCGTTCTCGCGTCAGTGTTTGTTGTGACAAAATTATGTTCCCATTATTAAAATCATGTTCCAAATGTATATTATACAATACTGATATAATTTGTATTTTCTGTATACAATATTATGGTATTGTTACCAAATACGCTTAAAATAAAATCTAGTTCTGGGTATACAGGGTGATCATTTTATGTGGCTCAATCAATTGCTTCTTTTTTTTTGTACTGGGAAATAAATTTTAAACAGAGGTTATAGTTTGTTTCCCAGCTTCCCCTCGTGGATAAAGAGGGAGGCTATGGCGGCCTATCTGAGAATGCGGGATTCTGGGAGCTGGCAATGTTCAGGCAGAGCTGAAGGTCACGCAGCACTTGCTGGACTGACGGAGAGGGAAATCCCTCTCTGTCCTGAAGGTGAGAGAAGCGAAAGATCAGCTAAGGTTGGAAAGGAATTACACTCTCACTCTTCCTAGTAGGGAGGAGTGGAGTGAAGGAAGAATTGACTTCCGCCCGGACTCTCTGGTGTGTTACACAGACGGATCTCGGGTGGCCACTAGACCGTCTTCCAGGGCGGGAATATATCTGGAAGGCAAAGAAGTACAGGAGAGTTTTGCTCTAGGCTCGTACACCACGGTCTTCCAGGCAGAGGTTTACGCCATCCTAGCGGTGGCAGGTAGGGCTGAGGTTAGGAATGGGGCGGAACAGATAATATACATCTGCTCCGAGAGCCAGGCTGCTCTAAAGGCGGTGTGCTCCCCCAGGAAGAGATCAGCTGTCGTCCAGGAGTGTGGGGATGCCCTAGAAGAGCTGGCCAGGCATAAACAAGTGAGACTGATATGGGTCCCGGGAGTTCCAGGCAACGAAAAGGCCGATGAATTGGCTAGACTCGGAGCCGAGAAACCCTGTCATGGGCCTGAGCCTATGTTAGGTATTTCAAGAAGGCAGGTCACAACGGCCCTCAACGAGTGGGCCCACGAGACACTGAGGACGCACTGGAGGACTAACAGGGCCTGCAGGCAAACCCGAGATTTTGTGACGGGGCCGAACAAATCGAGATCGGCCTGGTTGCTGGGACGGAGTCGTAAAACTCTGAATCTCTTAATCGGTGTTCTGACAGGCCACTGCAGACTTAGGAGGCATCTATCATTGGTAGGTATTGAGGAAGACCCTACATGTCCAAGATGCAGGAGTGATGAAGAGAGATCTTACCACTTCCTGGGACAATGTGAAGCGTTTGGGCGCCTGAGACACAGTATCTTCGGTTCTGAGGCGCTTTAAAGGGAGGAGATGAGCTCCCTCGCAATGAGTGACATCCTGACCTTCATCAGAAGGTCGGAAAGATTCGATGAGGGAGCAAGAGAAGCACATGGCTGAGGGGACAGCTGGGGGTTGGTAAAAAAGGTCCCGTCTGTGGCCTACTTGCCAAGCGTCAGCCTCCCCCACCATTACCATTGTTTCCCAGGATGCACAAACATTTTATTGTTTATATTGTCGAAAATCCTAAATTTTCAAAAAAATAAATTTAGCATTTAATCGACTTGATAACGAATTACATATTTTTTTAAAATCAGCAATGCATACAGTGTCTTAACCAAAGTTGCTAGGGTCATAATCTACAAGTGCAGAAAAAGATTCCTATAGATACATATATGTATTCGGAAATGCTTCATTTTCGATATAAGGGGTATTAAAATATTAAAAAATGTGTGTTTTTAAAATACCTCAGGAACTTTTAGAAACAAGTATCTGAAATTTTGTTGTAATTACTAGGCGTTAAACATAGCGTAATATTAGTAGACATTGGTGTAGTTAGATTTGCTGATAAAAATGAGAAAGAAAATAGTTTTTCCTATCTGTTTCTACTTTTGACATATATTATACTTCTAGCTCTACCACGTGAAGATACGCTAAACATACAGAAACAAGTTATTGTGGTTAACATGATCAAATTAATGGTTTATAAGTAATTAGCAATAAAGTATTTTAACATCGGTCGGTTTGCTACAATTGTTGTCTCACTTTTTGCTTAACTTTGATATAATTAAGTTAAAAGTCAGTGAATGATAAATAAGAGTCACAAATCCACTTTGCCATATTAAAGTTCAGTGGCGTATAGAGAGACAATCTGAAAAAGCCCCATAATGTTAAAGAATGTAGATTTATTTACATGCGCAGTAGTACAAAAATATTTTGTGGCACACACGAACTGAAAAATAATGCTTAATTGTCTGATGTGCCAGCACATAAATTTCTTGTACCAGCGCGTAGCGTTTACCCGGCCTTTAGAACACGTGTACAAAATAAAAAGGCTTTATCTCAAAAACTGTGGCTATTGTTACGATACGTAGATTCTACAGACATGCATTTCCTGAAGTTGAATGTTTTTTTATCATAATTCGTTGAGATTCCAGAAATGTAATGAAATTTTTTAAATTTTTTTACCCGAAATTGTACAGGGTTATTCATAATAAATTACCCACCCCTTATCATCGTTATTATTGCTTTTAGAAAATAAAGTTTCAAATAAAAGTTGTGTGGTTATGACTGAATTTTGTTAAAGTGTTATCAAAAGTACAGTAGCATACAGATTTCGGGGGATACAAAAAAATAATGTATTTTTTAAATGGGACACCCTGTATATTATTAAATTTTTGGAATGATCCTGTTCCTGATTTCAGAAATATACCATATGTTATCCCTACCATATCCCATTTTTCAGTTATTAAACGTCGAATATCTTAATTAAACTAGTTACTGCATATATGGAAAAGTTAACATTATTAAAGTGAGCTATGAAAATGCCAACTATTATGTTTGATAAGTGACATTTCTTTAATGATATATTAAAATGGTTTACAGTAAGGAAGAAAAAACCAAATATTTATACAAAATAGATAACAAAGATTTATTTAGGAAATTTAAATATAAATAAATGATCTCATAAAAGATGTTCGATGTGTCCACCATTACTGTCAACGCATAATTGATAACGTCTTCTTATATTTATAATTGCATCGGAAATGGCTTCATTATTTACATTCAAATTGTTTATTTCAAGTCGAATCATCTCTTTAATGACTTGAATACTATTATTATTATTATTATTGACAATGTCTTTTAGAAATCCCCAAAAAAGTTAATCCGGTCAAATCCGAACTGTTAGGTGACAATTTAATAGGTCCATTATTCCCTATCCATATTGGGAATACATTATTCAAATAATCTACAACGGGTAGGACACTATGCGGAGTTGCCCCATCCTGCATACAAATCATATCATCAAGTTCGGCTTCCGGAAAAGTCTGCAAAAGAATATTTTCTGCTTCTGGGATAATTATTTCCAAATAAGTAACTCCAGTTAAAGTATAATCATAAAATATAGGCCCAACGATTTTGTTTCTGAAAATTCCACACCAAACGCTAACCGTTTTTCTTCCCGATTTTTTAAATTGTTTTACCAATCTTTTTCTGTTGTGCTTGTTTTCCCACGACCTTCGATTTTTCCTATTAAAAACTCTTACCATAGAAAAGGATAATTCATCAGTCCATAATATTTTAGTAAAAAAATCGGGATCTTCATCTAACTTTTGAATCATCTAGCGGCAAAAGGCCAGGCTTTTCCTTTTATGAGCCTCTGTTAAAACTTGTACGGTAAAATTTTATATGGTCTGTAGCTGTTATTTTTTAACATACGTTGGATTTTGGAATAACTTTTACTTAATTGATCGACTGCATTATTTATACCAAATTCAGAATTTTCTAAAAAATAATACAATGTTTCAACAAAATCTATTCGTGAATAAATATTGATAGCCTCCTTCGAAATGAAGTAGTATATCTAGCTGTTCTTCCTGGTTTGCAAGAACTGCCCGCTTTTTTCTATTAAAACCGGAGGTATTATTTACCTTTCGGTAAATATTTTTGAACGTATTTTTGCTGTACGTTTATTTTTATTATTTTGTATATAACAAGTAAATATTTGGACTTTTTCTTCCTCACTGTAAACCATTTTGATTATTTCATTAAAGAAATGTCACTTATCAAACATAACAGTTGTCATATTCATAGCTCACTTTAACTAAGATATTCGACGTTTAATAACTGAAAAACGGTATATGATAGGGGTAACATATGGTATAATTTTGAAATCAGGAACAAAGGATCATTCCAAAGATTTAATAATATACAGGGTATCCCATTAAAAATATATATATATTTTTTGTATCCCCTGAAATCTGCACTCTACAGTACTTTTGATAGCATTTTAACAAAGTTCAGTCATAACCACACAACTTTTATTTAAAACTTTTTTTTGCATAGGCAATAATAACGATGATAAGGGGTGGGTAAATTATAAAGAATAACCCTGTACCTACGTTTTCTTTCTTTCATTGATTTTGTCTCTTCTGGTGATACCACATTTATCAAATTTAATATCACCTAAAATGTTGTTGAAAATCTTAATTGTCAAATTTGGGAGTTTTTCAATTAGTATTTTTGAGTTATCGTGGATATACAGGCACGCACGCACACGCACATACACATACATCAATCGGAAAATAATCAGAATGTATTCAGGAAGGTCACAATATCAATCAAACTCTCGAGGTTGAATAAACCACGTTTGCTATACTTTCTTATAAGGGGTTTTGATAAATGGTTGAAAATTAAGTATATAATTAGTTCCCATTAACATCCTCCTCAAATCGTACCGTCATCAAAAGATGGTTGAAAATAATTCCTTAGACACATGCGTATGTGCAAAAACAAACATCAGGGACTGCTGTAATATGAAAGACACAATCAAGTTAAAAGATACAAACTGATCATGTCGTTTTTAATTATTCATGAAGGCTCTATATTAGGTATTATAAGAAGGCAAAAACAATATTAATAATAAAAGACGAGTATTTATTAAGAAATTAACAAAAACGAAATCTTAAAAAATAATATAAAAAATGCAACAATAGAAATTGTAAATGTTCAAAATGGCTGCCACTTGTGACAATATATTTTCCGATACGCCTACGCCTTAAATATGCCTCGTGTTTCGCATGTTGTCTAATAACCCTCCATCATGTGTGAAATAGACCAAAGTCTTGAGGTAACCCTACAAATAAATTTACATAGAGTTAAATCTGGTGAACTTGGTGTCCAAGCAACTGGTCCTCCTCGACTTATCCATTGTATGAAAAGTACGATTTAAAAAGTTTCTTACATGGCGGTTAAAATGTGGAAGTATCCAATCATGCCGAAACAATAGTTATTTCTCATAAATTGAGGAACATGTTCCATTCAGAAATTCAACTCATTTACTAAAAATCTTATGTCGATTTTGTCGAAAAAATCCTACATATATTTTGGCGTTTAACCGTCTGGGTATATCCTACAAAATTGTCTCAAAAACTGCTAGGTCAAATACAATTTATTAAAAATGAATATTAATATTTCGCTTGAAAAATGTGTGGATTTTCATCTGCCCAAATATGCTCGTTGGGAAAGTTGAAAATGTCATGTTTAGTGAAACCTGCTTCATCTGTGAACAATACTGAAGAAATAAATATATTGAAAGGCCTTGTGCTCTTACTAAGTGGTAGGGATAGAGCAGTTACTCATACAGAACTTTCTAAATATTGTCGTGACTTGAATTCACCTCAAATTCAATTCCAATCTTTCCTGTACTGGTTCTTGGATTTTGTGCAACCATAGGAAAACTGCTTTCTTTGAATTCAGGTGTTCGTGCAATTCTCGCTCTATGCGGTCGGAATAATTAAGTTGTTTTCCCTTTTTGCTTTTTGCGCCGGTCTATTGCTATAAACATTACAGCACAGCGTATACGTCGACTAGGAAAGGCTTCTCCGTACTAACGTCTTACTTTCAGAGCATTATCATCAGCTCTCCCATAAGTCATGTAAATGTCTGCTAGCTCAGGAAAATAATAATCGGCTATCGCTATAAAATCATTGGCAAAAACCTTCTTCAAAAGTTTTACACTCTGAAGTATGACTAGATGATGCTGATGTCAACCCGTTTCTTAACATAAAAACTTGGCTTATTAAAAAACTCAAGAAAAATTTTTTTTTGTAAGAGGAAAAGAAGATTTACTAATCCAAAAAGCGTAACATGAATTATTTTTGCTTGCATATGGGGTCACCATTAATCAACTAATCGGTTCAAACCAACTGAGAAAAAACTCGTAGTGAATCTTTTAACATATTGTCTCGTGGTACAGAAATTAATATCTATCAAAACTAAAGAATATAGGCAAAAAAACTCTTAACTTTTTTAAGTTTTGCCTCCAAATCTACGATAACTCCTTTTAGTAATGCTCTCTGCTTAATGATTAACAGTTACGACTGGTCCTAGATACATCTTTCAATAAAATTTCTATAAGCGTTTCTAATTTTATTATAAGACTTTTAAAAATAACGCATTATTTATTAACTCTAACACCCCGTATATCGGAAACGAAATATTTCCGTACTCATATCTACTTTCATCTATCTTCAGTCGTAGATTCTTTAATCAAGCTATACTTTTTTTGAAGAACTTTCGTTAATACTTTGTATATTTATTTTAAACAATTTTTGGAGATATGCAAATACAACATTTAAAATCTTTCCTCGTGTATATTTTTTATTTTATTAGGTCTTTATTTATTATCTGTATATACATATTCATATTACAAAAATTATGCAATCCTACTTTGTACATTTTCTCCATAGTTAAAAATAAAGCAAAGATGTTGAATGAGACAATTAAAATGATCAAGTTGATATAAGCTGAAGCAAGTTAAATAATTCCAAAATTTCAAATAGTCTATGAGATAACTGTAATATATTTCCTTAAAAAAACTTTGTCCTTCTGAATATAAAAACATTTATTTTACTTCTGAAGAAATAAGCAAATGTGACGTTATTTCTGTCCAGCCCGGAAGGAAGAAGGAACGAGATAATATATGTTTCAGATCAATAGTCAGGCAAAAAAATGTTCATATATAGAAATAACAATTCCAAAGATAAAACTACAAAGATTTTCTCTTAATATGAATTTAATTATATACACTGTGAGTTAACTGTAAAATTATGCAGATTATATATTTTTAAAATGAACAGAAATCTGATAAAACTTTTCAAAAATGGGTATCTGTAAATGGGAGCTCGAATTTTTCTATACCTCAGTATACAAGTACGACAATGAGAAAGTTAATCTTATGTGAGTGTCAATAACTAAAACTAAGTATACAAAAATTTTTTATGTAGGTAAATTCAATTTGCAAGTAAATGCGTGATGTGTGTCAAGTTTCACGATACACCTATTTTACAAAAGCTAAACAACTTCGAGGAAGGTAACAGAATTCATTTTCGAAATGTTAGGGAATTACATCATTAATTTTTTTTATTTTAGTTGTCAAAGAACATCCTTTGACTCGTCCTTTGACGTAAAGTCACAGGCGCACAGGCTTATTCTTCAAATATCGTAACTGTATTATTAGGATAATCATGATTAGAATAATTATTCTTGCGGTAGGTAGTAACTCTCAAAAGAAAGAAAAAGAAAAATGACACTATGATAATACAAAATTTATTAGAAAAGACTTAGGATTTTGTTTTCTTCGTAAGTTCAGAATAAATATAGTTAACCCGTTATAAAATAAACGTAAACGTAAACGCCAACGCAAACCCAAACGAAAGCGGAAGCACAAGCATAAGCACAAGTATAAAGATAAACATAAACACCACATAAATTGTACAACCTCCAAATCAAAAGCCGAAGCTGAATGTGCCGGGGTTACACTTATGAAAAATCGCGGATACACAAACATCGCCGAAATCGGAATTTGAACCCGAAAGCCGGCAGGCAGTAAATAAGTCCGTCCCATGAAATCTAATTCCCACGAGATCTAAATACTATCTAAATACCCTGTATATCTGTTCGGCTTTCCAAATGTGTTTTATCATGGATGCGTACTTAAAAACACCAATTTCAAATTTCAATGAGATCTGAAGAGTCCAAGAAGAAAGGCCCATGAAATATAATTCCACGAGATCTAATATCAACCAGTTTACTTATCACCCTGTATATCTCTTCGGCTTTCCGAATCGGCCGATTCAAAACTCCCACGAGATCTAAAAGCCCGAAATGAAAATCCCACGAGATCTAATTCAGATGAGATCTAATTGTGACATCATCTCACAGGTAGCGTGCAGAGGTGTATGCATATTGTATAAATTCAATTTATATCCGTTAACATTTTAAATTTTCAGTATGATTTATCCCCAAAACAATAAATTTGTTAATACTCCAGGGAAATAAGGTAAAAATAAAGGCCATCTGCGGAATGAGGCCGAACAAGCTGAATTTTTGCAGAGACCTTCGCTTTGATGTTCCAATGAAGCACAAAAAAATCTCATATGCCTACCCTTGTGCGTCTTGAGATATTGAAGGTCAAAGGTCATGAAAATCGGTTTTTCGCGAAAATATCGCTTCCAGTGCATCTGACGTCGTAAGAACTCATAACAAAACTTACGTAAAATAGTATTCTTCACAAAATTGTTCATACACATTTTTTTCGTACGACCAACCGTTTTCGAGATATAGAATGATAAAGCGGGAGCGCGCATTCGTAATAGGTAATTCTGTATTATACTGCAGAGCTATAAATATAAAAGCACTTTTCTTAATCTGTTAGACTGGAAAATTAAATTCCCATTATTAAAACCGTTAAAAATTTGTTTATTTATAAAAAAATATATAATAAATAATTAATAACAAAACAATGTATTATTTTCACACCACTTTTGTAATGAAATGCAAAGCTTCTATATATTATAATGTAAATAAAAAACATTTCTTTATTCTAGACAAGAAAAGTATAATCATCCAGGTATAAAGAAGTGGACCATGACCGTATTTCTCCGAAACGCAGTCCCTAAACCCCTTGCATTGTAAAGCGCCTCTTCGCGTCGCGTCGTGTCGGTCTCGAATCTAAGCCAGTTTGTTAGTTAAAAGCTGTTTCTCGACTGTGAAAGACGTTCTTGTCCACGCGGAATGGCTAGTCTGTGCTTTATGTGCAATCAACCGGTTTCGGATGGTCGTGAATCAGTGAATGTTGTGCGAGGTTTACAAACTATAAAACAAAACAAAACATCAAAGACTTCAGTGACCTTGAGCCTGAAGAGGTTTTGCCAACAGACATAGAGCCAACAGATATAGAGGAAGCGTCTGACGAAGATAACGTGTTGATCGAGGTGCTAGTGGAACCCACGAAGACGAGGAGGAAGGCAAGGAAACATAAGGCGTGGTGTGGAAAAGAATGTATTTTTTGTTATTAATTATTTATTATATATTTTTTTTAAATAAACAAATTTTTAACGGCTTTAATAATGGGAATTTAATTTTCCAGTCTAACAGATTAAGAAATGTGCTTTTATATTTATAGCTCTGCAGTATAATGCAGTATTACCTATTACGAATGCGCGCTCTCGCTTTATCATGATATATCTCGAAAACGGTTGGTCGTACGAAAAAAATTGTATATGAATAATTTTGTAGAGAATACTATTTTACGTAAGTTTTGTTATGAGTTCTTACGACGTCAGATGCACTGGAAGCGAGATTTTCGTGAAAAACCGACTTTCATGACCTTTGACCTTCGATATCTCAAGACGCACAAGGGTAGGCATATGAGATTTTTTTGTGCTTCATTAGAACATCAAAACGAAGGTCTCTGCAAATATTCAGCTTGTTCGGCCTCATTCCGCAGAGGAAGTTTTATTTCTCTGGAGTATAAACTTTGGATATTTTTATAACATTAGGTATATTTATGAAAACGCGACGCTAATACATTACGTTAACGACTAAAATTATTATTTCATGTAAATAAAATGGTTTTGCTGATAAATCATTTTAGACTTGCACTGAATGGCATCCTGATCTTCAACAGAAGATCGGAAAGATTCGACGAAGGAGCTGGAGAAGTACATGGTCGAGAGGATATCTGGAGGTTGGTAAAATAGGCCCGTCTGCGGCCTACTTGCCAGTCGTGCGCCTCCTCCACCATTACCATTACCCAACTATGACAAACTTACAATTAATGTCGAACAATAAATACACATATTGGCGAATCAAATACATGTTGAATTGTGAAGAATAAATAAAAAATAAAAAAATAAATAAAAAATACCTAACAGTACATATTGAATATAACCTAAAATACCAATACCACATATATTCTATAAGTTCAAGAAATAAGACGGCTGGTTTATAAATTTAAATAATAAAGAAATTTTGAAACTTGAGCACCTTTACGTATCTTAAGTATATTAAAATATTTCCTTAGCTAATTTTAAGAAAGGAAAAAGTAGTAACACCCTGTATAAAATTAAAAGCGATCACATCTTGAGAAAAGTAATTCAAATAATTCTATCTAAAATTTATTTGCTGTCTCATAGTCAATACGTTTCATATAGAATGATACAAAAATCAAAAAAAGGAAAAAAGATTTTCAATACTTAGCCCCAAAATTATGCAATATGCTTCCACTAAATATTAAAATTGCAAATTATTAAGTACTAAAAAGATATAAAATAATGGATTTCAGCACAAAATCGAGATCTTTATCATAGGATATAAAGATTAATTTTCTTTAATTTTCATTATTTTAATAATATTACATATGTGTATCATTACATGTGCATATATAATAATTAAGAAATTACTTTACATTTGTTAAACTTTCAATTATTTATATTGAAAAACATTATTGTAATTAACTCTTTTATCTTTTGGTTAGTTAACATGTATAGGAATAAAGCAATTAATTATGATTCTGGTACGAAGCATGAATGTAAATAACTTGCCTTTCGCAAGTTTTATAATAAAACTTTTAACGAATTGTGATATAAATAAATTTTGCAACATTAATTAAAGGCAATATTTTTTTTCAGTAGAACTATTGCCGGACAGTCCTCCCATCCACTTCGACATCTCACGAAATTTCGTCTGAACTTCAGTGTTAATGTCGCCATATCAAGTATTTAATTCACTTCATGATATATATTTGTCATAAATTGAACAGCTCGTTCTCTTTAAAAAACTTTATGTTCACTTTACAGTCCAATAATATCTCTATACATCTTTACATGGTTTAAAAAATAAGCAAATCCTGCAACACTTTTAAAATCAATATATTTTTATTTTCAAGTTATATTCCCGCATCATTTTTAAAACTGGTTTAGTGCGTCCGCTGTCTTACTTGTCCCTGCGCCTCTGAATGATGCACACGTAATGCTTTACTTTAGTATCTAAGGCAACGTCACATTTTTAGAACTCGTAGGAATAAGATCTCATGGGAGTTAGATCTCGTGGGAATTTTAAATCGGTAAAATGTCATCGGAGTTTTAGATCTCGTGGGAATTAGATTTCGTGGGAATTGGACATAGTGAGAATTAGATCTCATGGGACTTTTTTTATCGTTCTATATAAAATATCGTTCTATTCGAAATCCCGAACAGATATACAGGGTGACTATTTGAATTATACATCGTGGGAATTAGATGCCGTGGGAATTAGATCCCGTGGGATTCAGATATCATAGGCCGTCCCCCAGTAAACCAACCCACTGCACTTACGAGCTCGGTCATGATAATGTTATTAGTTTGCTGAGAATTCTAAAGTACATTATCTAGAAAAGATCTTGCGCTATTTTACCAAGATACCGTATGTATGGAGCAGTACTAGCTCAAGACTTGTACTTTTTGTTACACATCTTTAATTCAACATTAAGTATTGTACTCAACACAGCGAACTGGCTACGAGTAAGTTGTCTAAATCAAAAAACGATTTAACTTGAATGTATTCAAGATCGTTGCTATACTGGGTCGCTTTAATTTCCATAATAAATTGTCAATTAAATTGGTTTATGAACGCTGTTTATATACTTCAAGTAGTCACTGGCACATAAAAATATTTTATTTGTTAAAAAAAACATCAAATTAATAAAATGGTACTGTTCTTCATTATTCTTTTCAAACAATTTAAGAAGGTAACCGTTTATAGTAGTGATTCTAAAATTTTAAATTTCAAAACGATGTTCATAGAGATTTATTTGTTACTCGCTTTGCAATGATTTTATCGAATTTATACATTACTTCACGGCTGCACTGTATACAAATAAATTGTTGACTGTTGGTCATTTTTTAATTCTACTTTGTCAGCGAATAAAAAATTTCATCCCAATTCAATATTCATGTGACGAGACCAAAATAACTGAAAAGAATATAGAGTATAAGGATATTGAAAAGTAAAGTATTTTCCTAAAATGTAACGTCAATATGTGAGAAGATTAAAATTTAAAAGAGATTTATAGAAAAGCATGTCAGCTACAAAAGCAAAATAAATTCTGGCAGACTGTAGTTGCTCATTCAACAACGTTGCAACAATAAACGACTTATTATTTTTTAAAGTAAAACTTGACAATCCCCCCAAAGGTAAATATAAATTTTGTAGAACTAAAATTTTATTGTGTTGTTTCTGAAGAAATCATTATTCGCAGAGTGTTCCTGTGTTAACGTCTCGTCGCCTGCAGTAGCAGAGCGTTGTCGTTGTCGACTTTCTGCACCTAATGAAATCAAACGGACGCCCAGTGCCGCCGGACAGACGCTCAGCGGTGTGGTGTCTCGATAACCCCATGCCTGATAGTCGGCAATGCGCGCCGGTCATCACGTTTCTTTGACGTCTCCTGGGTATAAACTACGGCAAATATTCAATCTAATATTTCAGAGTGCCCTTCTTCTACCTTCGCTTGAATAGCAAATATGTGTTAAAATTTAGATTTTGTGCATAGGCGGAAAAGTTCCTTCTATAAATGTCGATGGAACAATTCATTATCTCCACCCAACTCTACCATACACTTTTGAAAAGCTAACCTTATAATAACTTACTTAAAATGTTAATACTAAAAAACGGGTAATTTATCAACGAAACAGGTCAGACCAAGGTGTTTGTACATACTGGGTGTTTCTAAATTCTTTGCCTCAAATTATACAGTGATATTCTATAAAGAAGAATATTAACGTAAAACTGTATAAAATTTTTTTCGTGTCACTTCTAGTTTTCCAAGATTCCAAACATGGCGTGAAAAATAATTATCTTTTAAATATCTTCTGAACTACTGATAATAATTGAATACAATTTTACATGACACTTGTGTTTATTTAGAACTTAATTTATGCTGCGTGTCAAGAAAATCGTGGGAATGGAAAGGATACTTTTTGGGAACCAGGTGTATTTACCCACAGATCTTTTAAACGTAAAAAATATTTTAATGTCGATTAAGAACTTTTGTAAAATATAACGTTTGTCAGAATATCATTAAAATAGTTTAAGTGAATTTTATTGGATAAAACTAAAATTTAATAGCAAAATACATTTATTCAAAATAAACAATATTTACTACTATCTTCTCCGGGCGGGGAAGCGAAGTCGTTAACCAAATAAATCAACTCAACTTACAGCTAAATAAAATAAGAACAAAGTCAGATAAGGCAGTCGCCTATACAAATGGTAAAAAAATGTAAAGTTAACTAATTTATATTGGACGCCACCATCGCTTAGGTTTCAAATAAAATGTTTTTCTTTAACTTAAAGCAAACAAGTATAAATAAAGGTAAAACTAGGGGTTCGAAGTTAAAATTTTCCTAAATTATGTATCTTTTTGAGCCGTAGAGACGCAAATCAATGTAAACATTCTTACTCCTTTCTCCGTTTATCGAGTGTACGGCATGGGCCTAATACCACTAACAATATCTCAGCTTCTTCCATAAGTCGGCATCGCCTTGCCAACACTTTCCACTTACAAAGTTAACAATTCAAAGCAACGCCGCTGGTCATTCAAATTCTTCATGCCAACAACTTTAATCTTCCTCTGGCACTGGTCTGCCTCGTGCCTACCTGTCTGCCGCTAAACACACCCGAAATCATATCTCAGTACGTGCAACCGATCCTCTTCGTAAACAACTGTTTTTTCGCACAGTAGCGGCGCACTAAATAGCTAGTACAATAGGGTTTAGTAAAACTATTTTATTCGAATTTGCAATTTAACTTATAATTCAAATAATATCCATATAATGTATAAAGAATATAGTCCAAATTATTTATTTAAATAAAGGAACTGTTACAAATAATGTTTGCAAAAGAATATGTGTGATAATAATTCAAAGTTTGCTACATATGTTATACATAATATAAAAATAAGTATTTTGTGTAATATTTTATTTCAACATTCAGTTTTGCCTCCAACTTTTAAATTTTGAACAAAGATAACAATAAATCAAATAAATATGCACAAAGTCATCGAAATATAATTTATTTGTGATTACAGATTGTTGCATATGCATACACATATACAAACATATTTAATTATTAATATTATTGACGTACAGTGTCATCACATGAAAATGTCCATTTTTTAAATAACTTGGTTATTTTTGAGGTTATCAAAAAGATGTAAAGATTTTCATTACCTAACTAATTTTTTCGCAGAATAAAAATTTTGAATCAAAAAATAGCTCATCGCATTTAAAAAATATGGCATCTTACTTTGTTTTATTTTTAATTTAATATTTTAAAATAATTCGGTTTTCCTCATTTTTCTAGTTTCGAATATACCAACAGGCGTCATGTTATCTCAAAAAATTTTTGCGCTATTTGGTTTTGGTATTAAAATATCGTTAAAGATTTTGTTAGACGTAGTTGCCTTTGCAGAGAAGAAGAAGTAACCGTGACAAATACTCGAATATAGAAAAATCAGACAAATGAATAACTCAGGAAAGTTACAAAATTTACAGATATGTGAAAAAGATAACAGATATTATGGATAATAATTAATAAGCGTCAACTGTGACCATTCGAGGATTTTGCCACACATGAATTATTGTTGGTATCCAAGGTAAATTCCTAATTCCATTTATTTGATTTCCGCGAATCAGTTTTTGAGAAACATTACTTTGAGAAGTAAACTGCATGTTTATTTTAGAAATGCAGCAATTTTGTTTATAACAAAATCATTACCAATATTTCAATACCAAAATCCAAGTATCTCAAAGTTTTTGAAATAACATGACACATATTGATAAATCAGTATTGTCGAGGTCATTTATTACTTCTCTTATATGATCAACTACTACCGCGCTTAACGTTGGAGAGTCATTACATTTTCGCAAACGATCTTTTACAGTTGCCCAAACCATCTCTATAGGATTAAATATGCAATAGTACGGAGGTAAGCGCAAAAGTGTATGACCGTGTATATTGGATAAGTTATCAATAACATATTCCTTTTTGAAATTCTGTTCTACTATTCTCTTCAGTAATTCGCGCTTTATTGGAACTTTTACAGGAATTTCCATATTTTTTTTCTCTCATGAATTTTAAAATGTCTCCCTTTCTTGTACTGATGTTTGGTATTTTATTTAATATTCGCGAGTGATAAGAAGCATTATCTAATACAGTTAACGATTTAGGCGGAATATTTGGTAAAAGCTGTTCTGAAACCATTTATACATATTATAAATTATACGCCGTATTACATTTTTTGGTAGCATCAATATTTTTTAATTTCATATTTTTCTTTTTCCTATTTGTACCGTGATATATAACATCTCCTTTTTTAATAAATTGTTGATTTTGATATTTTAGTTAATTCGTTAATACGTTCTATTATTTCTTTCTCACATTTTTCACGATTTTCGCTTATATATATTTAAAATAATGCGTTGACTTTGTACGTGTAAATCTTTATTTTGAAACTCTAAATTTATTTCGGCTTCTTCGACAATAACAGGTGTTAGAAATAAAAATAGAAATCCACTATTTCACCCAAGAATTATATATCTGTTAATTAATTTTATGAAAGTCGATTTAAAACATTATTTGGCGATAGCTAAACATCAACTGCCTGACTTATTGTCTTATTCCCCTGAATCCCCTGTTGGAATTTACTGAGGCGCCTACGTGACTTTACTCATTTAGTTAAAATAATATAATATTTCATAAAGATATCTTAAACATAGTATCATATAAATAAACATATATTTCATAAAGATATCTTAAACATAGTATCATATTACTAGCCGCCGCTATTTAAGGAACAACAATGTATATGTATATTTCTGCACTGCACTGGACCAATGTTATAAAGAACTAGGTTACATCATCGAGTCCACGTTGACTACTGACTGATATAACTCAAACACCCACCGACCAACCAGACTGACGAATATCCTGATCCCAGCCAATCGTCGCCCATCATCCTCAAACCAAGGCCAATCCCGGCACATCTCACAAATCCACGTTGATTGCTGAGAAACGATTTAATGAGTTTTTTTTATACTAGTGGGCCTGTCCGTTTTATTATCTTTAAACACATGCAGTCGTAGATGGTTCATTCAGGCTGATTACATTGCCAGTCTCGGACTTGCCTGCACAATTTCAACTACCATTCGATTCTCGATACCATTGCTAAATACATAGGACAAAATATCAAGTTAAGTGCGCACAGTCCTGTGCTTTAACAATGACCAATTTCAACTGACTTCGTATAAACTTTATATAGTATGCACAACCAGTACCCACTGAGTTTTAGAAATTTTAATACACAAATTTATTAACAAATCTAAAAGTCATACCTACAAAAAAATTCATAATACCTTCAAAACATAATAAGAATAAAACCTACCACGCT
Organism: Rhamnusium bicolor; assembly: GCA_029963845.1. Lineage (NCBI taxonomy): Eukaryota > Metazoa > Arthropoda > Insecta > Coleoptera > Cerambycidae > Rhamnusium > Rhamnusium bicolor. Next base: position 441,366 of record JANEYF010000595.1, on the reverse strand, counting down.
AACTTGCCTGGGAGAGAAATGTGTTTCTTGCTCTACATTGGAGCAGCCCAAAAATCAACTAACTGCCACGTATCTCTTTCTTAACATTTCCATTTACCATTTCTATAGTTTTTCATTAGTTAGCATTTGACAGTAGCTATTCAAGTCATTTCTTGGGTTATTGAATAATTAAAGCTGAATTTTAAGATCATAATATGAACTATATATTTTACATTATTCTCTCTATAAACATATTATGTTTAAATAAAATCATATATAGGACGTTTTACCAAATTTCTAAAATTGCCAATACTGGTAATAAATTAATTAGTATCCTGTTACTTGACAATATTATTTGGGAATGTTTCATTAGGTGTTTACAGTATAATATTAAATTTACATAAAATTTTCTCTGGAATTTATCGCTACCTCGCGATCTCTTTACATAACAGATAATGTGACACAAAACATACATAATATTTTGATAGAGCCATTTGTTTATCATGTAGACAATTATTAACTTATTTAATTTATATACTGTAGATATCTTGTTTCATACTTTTTCATACTTAATCTTAAATCTTATTTGATTTATAATATCATGCACTGTTTTTCTAGAATTCTGCTTTAACCGCATTTCAAAACTTTAATTTTATATATCCGTAAATTTTTAACAGATTTATATCTCTGGGTGAGCTGTTACATATATAGTCAAGGTGTCAAATAGATGCAATATTCTTGACCAATAGTTTTCATATATCCCCGTTGTTGAAAACTATCTTCCCTATAGTGAAGCAAAATAATTATTTTAATCTAATTATTTACCTACTATTTTTACGAGATATTTAATAGATTCGGCTGTTGGTATTTTTCAGTTATATTTATTATCTAGTAATCCAAAGTTAGGTAGGTTGCTTACATAAGATGTAAATGTCAAATGATGAGTTTTGCTAAAATAAACTGTAAGTAAATTAAATTCTATCAATCTTTTAATTTGAATTCGAAATTCATGTTCTGGTATCATCTGTATCATTTGAAAACCTACCAATAGCTGAATTGATATTTTTGACAGGTAATAAATCATTTATAAATACTATAAACAACAGTGGCTCTAGGACTGTGCCTTGAGGAACTAAATACCTGACATATTTAGATTCACTAATGACTTCATTAATTTCGACATATTAAGTACGTGCAGAACTTGTTAATATACTATACACATTTCTCTTTATACCGCATTATAAATTTTTTTAAATATTTGTTTAAGGCACACCGTGTCAAATGCTTTTATAAAGTGGCATTTTTCCATCATCTACAAAGCAGCCTACATAGCGTGTTAAATAAGCAGTTCCATCTTCTTTGGATTCACCTGTTTGAATACAATATTAATTTTTTGAAATTATATTAAAATTATTAAAAAAATTTGTCAGTCTATTTTTTTAATTATTTTCATATATTTCGCGATGTTTAATATTAATGATATCTGCATGTAATTGATAAATTAATTCATTGCCTTCGCCTTCTTTATGCAGAGATGTAATTAAATCTATTTTTAAATCTAAGGGAAAATGTAAATTTTTTTAACTTTTCTTTTTTAAAGAAAACAATGGTTCTATTATGTCATTGTCATCTTTAATTTCTTTTAAGTCTTCTGAACGTATGTTGTCCACAGAGATTTTTGAATTATAAAAGTTATATTTTTTAATTTATATTATTCTTTTCAGAGATTTTCTAATAAAGAATTAAATGTTTTAATTTAAAATTAATATTATTGTAATTATTTTTGTATCCTTAATAATGCTGATACAATTAAAAACAGAATATTACTGTTCAAAATTGTTTATCAATTTCATCCAATTAAACACATTAAAATTTAGTAACAGTCCTTTATCTTTTATTTATATGATTACGTGATACAAAAACCTTTAATTTTTTGTAATCAGTGGTAAAAGAAGGTGGACATATTTATGGAAACAATAGTGTGTCTATGTTACTGACAGATCAGCTGTAATTTCATTTTAAATTTGTCAGAACGTTTTGTTAAACCATATATAAATCCCTTATTAATATTCATATGAAAAATGAATATTGGTTGATGTGTAGTAATTGCCCAGAATTTTTCATTTGTATAAATATTTAATAAATATAGACATACAGAATTCGTCAGAAATTCAATATAAAGAAAATAATTTTTTCATTAAATTGTAACAGCTTAGCAATATGTTCGGTATAAGAAAGTTCATGTTTGTATAAAATAAATTTATTACTCTTATTGTAATTAATGTAATTTTTTGAGTTTGCTTGTATGTGTGTATCACCTTAAACTTCTTTTTTCTTTTATCCTTTATGAGTTTGTCTTGTATTTATACTGTATTTGGGTTTCCCCATTAAATTACATAAATAAATAATAATCACATGACAGCCACATATATGTTCATTTTTTATTTGTTATTAGTAATATCACATTACTTAAGAAATTAAATTCTATCAATTTTTTTAATTTGACTTCGAAACTCATGTTCTGCTTTCATTTGTATCATCTGAAAACCTACCAATAGCTGAATTGATATTTCTGATAGGTAACAAATCATTTATAAATACTATAAACAACATTGGCCCTAGGACTGTGCCTTGAGGAAATAAATCCCTAAGTATTCACTAATGATTTCATTAATTTTGACGTATTGAGTACGTGCAGAACTTTTTATATACCATACACATTTTTCTTTATACCGCAATTTAAAATTTTTTTAAGTATTATTTTATAGCACACTGCGTGAAATGCCTTTATAAGGTGACATTTTTTCATCATCTACAAAGCAGCATACATAGCGTATCATATAAGCAGTTGCATCGTCTTTGGATTCACCTGTTTGAATACAATATTAATTGTTTGAAATTATATTAAATTTATTAAAAAATTTGTCAGTCTATTTTTAAATTATTTTCATATATTTGGCAATGTTTAATATTCGCTGGGAGCGAAGTCATGGTAGGGAGAGCCAAATCGACACCAGCGTCCGCAGCGGTTGATGTAGACAATAAAGGACGCTGTTTTTAAAATTCTATCGGATAAATACACGTGAATAGTTTAAATTTATTGTATTTAATAATATTTGAATAAAATGAGTAACCGTAGTTGCTGTGTTGTTGATTGCAAAAATACCAGTAGAAAAAGTGAATGCAAGTTTTATAAATTTCCAACTTCGAAATTTAAAATAATTCAAAGACAAAAGTGGATAGTTGCAGTAAGAAGGTGCAAGTGAGTAGTGCCATAACCTTACTTTCAGTAATAATAATAACAGAGAATAATATTTTAAGACAAATCGATAAATTTGGTAATTTAGTGTTCACGCTAATATTTTATTTAAATTAATAATAGAAGAATTGAATTATTTAATTTTTAATATTTATAGAAGTTGATAAACAAAAAAAATGTAATACTTTTTATATTTGTAATTTTTCGCGTGCGTTAGATTCTAAAATATTTATTTACAGTATTTAATTTATTTTGTAGTGTTGATGGATCACCGTGGGTTCCTAAGCCACATGATGCATTTAATCAAATAACTCTGGTTATTTTTTCGATGTTCTTCAACATCACGTACATGCTCTGCATCAGCTAATTTTTTTAACACGCTTTTATTAGCTTCACCTGTATGTTTGCTTGCTTGCTTGTTTGTTTGTTTGTAACCGACTCTTTGGACTCGATTTTGACCCACTTTAAACGGACAGATTTAATTGAAACTTTGTACACTTACGAAGAACCGGTAACAATACAATAATTTGATAAGTTTATATCATTATCCTGATCAGGATCGCCAATCCTTTCCTCACGTATCCCTACGTGAAAGCAAAGGCTTAATATGTAAGTAGATTCCGTAATTGTTAATTAGCTCGGTGGTCGAGTGGGTTAAGGCAGTCGACGCGAAACGACAGACTCCTCCGCCGGCGTGAGTTCGAACCCCCACGGCTGAAATAAAAATATATTTTTTTTCAGAAATATCTGTTGGATCGTAATATGTTATAATATCAGCATCAATAAGCAATATAAATATAGTTTAAAACAACTAAAAAACACGCTTTCATAGCACATCAAACTAAAAAGTTAAAAATAAATATAGTTTAAAAAAACTAAAAAACACGCTTTTAAAGCACATCAAACTAAAAAGTGAAAAATAATTATTAATATAAACTGAAAACAATAATGAACGAAAAATACTAGTATTATTGTGAAAAAAGCGTGGGGCGCTTTGTGCCATATTTTTCGTATATCGAGCAACCCACGCCTTTTTCACAATAATACTAGTATTTTTCGTTCATTATTGTTTTCAGTTTATATTAATAATTATTTTTCACTTTTTAGTTTGATGTGCTTTAAAAGCGTGTTTTTTAGTTTTTTTAAACTATATTTATACCTTTCATTTCAGTCTCGGATTGAAACTTAATTTGATGACTTATTGCTTGAAACCCAGTTTTGATGATGACGTCCATTTTTTCTTATAAAAATAAATTAAAAATTAATATTCAAATAAATATTTCAGTATATTGTTAATAAATAAACATTTTACAATATCTTCAAGATATAGTTATCTAGTTATGTCCTTATTTTTATTCCTTATTTTTTATTAATTTTTGGTCTCTGTTATGCTTTAAATTGACTTTACTTAACCTCTTCACAGTTTTAAATAATTTGTTTATATATTATACTTACATTTTTTTGTTGTACTCCAGGAAATATAAATCAGCAACTGATTTTATTTGTCACTGAGGATTTTTTCACATTTTATATATTTTTTATTTTAACAATAAAAAACTTGTTATTGTTAAGTCCCATAAGTGTACTGAGTAAATAGCGTCCTTTAGTTCATACTTCTGGTGGCGCTACCGTCACGCACCGAGCGAATTAATGATATCTGCAGGTAATTGATAAATTAATTCATTGCCTTCGCCTTCTTTATGCAGATATGTAATTAAATCTATTTTTAAATCTTAGGGAAAATGTCAATTTTTTTTTAGCTTTTCTTTAATAAAGAAGACAATGGTTCTATTATATCATTGTCATCTTTAATTTCTTTTAAGTTTTCTGAACGTATCTTGTCCACAGAGATTTTTGAATTTTAAAAGTTTTATTCTTTAATTTATATTATTATTCTTTTCAGAGATTTTCTAATAAAGAATTGTATATTTTAATTTAAAATTAATATTATTGTAATTATTTTTCTATCCTTAATAACGCTGATACAATTAAAAACGGAATATTACTGTTCAAAATGGATAGGTATACCTAACGTTTATAAATTTCATACAATTAAACACATTAAAATTTAGTAGCAGTCCTTTATATTTTATTTGTATGATTACGTGATACAAAAACCTTTAATTTTTTGTAAACAGTGGTAAAAGAGGGTGGACATATTCATGGAAACAATAGTGTGTATATGTTACTGACAGATTAGCTGTAATTTCATTTTAAATTCGTCAGGACGTTTTGTTAAACCCTATATAAATCCCTTATTAATATTCATATGAAAAATGAATATTGGTTGATGTGTACTAATTGCCCAGAATTTTTCATTTGTATAAATATTTAATAAATATAGACATACAGAATTCGACAGAAATTCAATCAATATAAAGAAAATGATTTTTTCATTAATTTGTAACAGCTTAGCAATACTTTCGGTATAAGAAAGTTCATGTTTATATAAAATAAATTTATTACTCTTATTGTAATTAATGTAACTATATAATTTTTTGTTTGCTTGTATCTGTATATCTCCTTAAACTTCTTTTTTTTTTTTTATTCTTTATGATTTTGTCTTGTATTTATACTATATTTGGGTTTTCCCCATTAAATCACATAAATAAATAATAATCACATGACAGCCACATACATGTTCATTTTTTATTTGTTAATAGTAATTTCACATTATTTTTGAAACTTTTTAAATCTCAGTATTATGGAACCGTAACGTTTGCCATATTTAATTGTTCTCTTTTTCAGCCTTGAAGAAGATATAAAAGCAAATCGAAATGTCGACAGTGAAAAAATTCGTTATCCAAAACCAACTAATCCTAATGTTTATTAGCGACAGTTATTCTTAAAAATCACATAGAAATATTTCCTAAAATAAAGTATTTACGATGATATAATATTTACATACGATCTGTTTAGAGAAAAAACGTATTTATGTATAATAAAATTTACATATTATTTAATCACATAGGCCAACGCAAAAAATACAGGGTGGTCCAATTTCCGAGGCATAAACTTTAGGAATGTGTAGAATGTGTAAAAAGAATAGGACTTTCTTCAAAGAACATAAATCGAAGGATGCACAATAACTTGGTCACATAGTGTTGAGGTTTCATTAAAAAAAGTGTTCATAATTTAATATCTAAGCGAAGACAAAAGCTATCGTTTTTAAATTTCGCACCCTGCCTTTCTATGTAAAACTGTATTTACATATCAAGCCAAAACTAGTGACAGAAAGACAGTGGCGTAGATACGGGGGTTACGTACCACTTTTATAGAAATACGCAGTACGCCACTGGATATTTAAAAAAAATTGTAAACTGCTAAATTGCCCGTGGCATTCTGAAGAGAAAAGTGTTTTTGTACAATTTTGATTGAACAAGCCGTATCCGATTCATTTGTACTTGAAATCTTTTGTGTAAACGTTTAATATCATCGTCTTAAACGAAAATACTAATTTCCACACCACCATTAGAGAGGTAGAATATACGGTGCATTTTTTTTAAAGTAATATCACCTTTGAGCATAATCCACATCAAGAAAAAATTAAAACTACAAATTTTCAAAGAAACTGCTCAAACTATTTTGCCGCACCTCATTACAAGTTTGCTCAATCCTTAAAACTAATTCCTCTCTTGTTAGTAGTGAGTAGCATAAACTCATTTTTTTTAAATACCAACAAATATCACAGTCTAGTGGGTTGAGATCCGGTGACTTAGGTGGCCAGGCCACTATTCCCACGCAATTAATCATTTCATGATGCATATCATTTATTCCTAAACGACCAGTCCAACGCTGTGGATAATTTGAATTTAAACATTCTCTTATAACTATTCCAAAATGCGTTGGAGCACCATCCAATTGTATCCAACTATCGTATTGCAAATGAGAGGTTTGATATAATTATTGGTACCAAACTCATGGAATAATTGCGAGTTTAATCTTCGGGATAACACATGTGGACCACAAATGTTATTGTGAAAAACACGCAGCCAAATGTTCACACTGAATTCATCTTCATCGCGGTTGAATTTCATAAAGACTATGATAGTTCAGTAATTCTGCTCTGGTGAATGTCGATTCTTCTGTCCATAGAATTTTACGCAAAACACAGGATTTCTTTCTGCTGAAATGATGCATGGGCTATTATAGCATGTCTGTGGTCATCTTGTAACGTTCGAAATATTTGCGATTTCGGTATTTGAGCTGCTCTGCGTGAGCTCAGCCTCGAAATGTTGTTAACAGCTTGAAGACTACGATTTTCATTATTATTTCTATGAATTATGTTCGGTTCATTATTTATTCGCAGGTCAAAGTTGCGAAAACAGAGATGTGTTCTAATAAAATTGCGAGAATCTAGAAATGTCCTATTTGAAGAACGTTTTTGATACTTAGGAACTGCTTGCTAACGTAGCATTTCTGTCACATAATCTGCATATTCTTCGTTACTAAACAGAATGACTTTCATAGTTACAAGGACAAGTTAATAACACAATTAATTAATCGCACTAATCTCAAGACACAGTTACAATAATTGTTTCACAATTATACTTTATTTGACAGGTAGGTAAATGTTATTTGTTTTACATAGCTAGCTTTTCTATTGATTTCATTTAAGATGATGATCTTATACGTCTGCACAGAAGGTTTTAACTACAAATAAATCGGAAAAATTTTACGAAAACACTTTTTTCTTCAGAATACCATGGGCATTTAGCAGTTTACAATTTATATAAAAAAATGTCCAGTGGCGTACAACTTATTTCTATAAGTTTTGGCTTTCAGTTACTATTTTTGACTTAAAATATAAATGCAGCTTTACATGGAAAGATGGTGTGCCAAATTTGAAAATGATAGCTTTTGTCTTTCCTTAGATATTAAATTTTAAACTTTTTTTAATGAAACTTTAACGTCCTATATCCAAGTTATGGTGCATTTTTCGAATTATATTCATAGAAGGAACTCCTATTATTTTTGAAAATTTTTATTGCATTTCTGGACGAATCTCGACGAATTATTTTAGCTACTTTACACAGTTTGTACCTCGGAAACTGGACCACCCTGTATAGATTCTATACCTGGAAAAGTTACCTTATTGGCATACTGTAACTAAAGTCTGCTGGTTTTCAGTAATGATAACATCGATATCTGAAAAATCAATAATAAAAATAATAAGTAAGTTTATAACGAATTAATGTTAAAAACTGCAATAAAATTCAACATTATTTAAAGCAGAATTGTCGTACAATGACGCAATTGTTTTGCATGATCAATCTGAATATGATGAACTTCTGTTCCAAATGTTCTTTAAAATCCTTCCACCCGACTTCTTATGAAATTTATCATTTATTTCTTTACAGCGACGCCCTGTCACACGCAGCCAGACGTCTTTCGGAATCACGTCAGTTAGAATTGCTGCAAAACTTGACAGATCTGTTGAGGAAGACTTTTAGTTCGCAGTTTGTTTTTCCTGCCCTCGGGCACGAAGACCCCGTTCGCCGCAAAGAATTGGGTAGAATGTGGTCTAGGTGGCTCCCAACTGACTCAATGAAAACTTTCGAGGCAGGTACGTGTACATTTCAAATAGCTTTATTCACACTTACATAAACAAATTTTCTTTATAAATGTACATATTTAAGAGTGAACAACTCTATTGAATACCTAATAATAATCTTATGTATTCCTGCTTTTCCTTTTCACGTTTAAAATTAGGGGATAAATCAACAACGTCTAACTAATAGACACGGTTTACCTATTTAAATTTAGAGGATTTGTTTTGTTTAATCAAGAGCCGCTAGTTTTACCCCACATGTTAATTGCAAAATGTGTAAACATAAGACAGTGCAGTTAATAATGTGTAAACATAAGACAGTGCAGTTAATAAAGCAATATATAGGATGTCCCTAAATGAATGCAAAATATTCTAATGAGTGATTCTTTCGCTTATTCAGAGAAAAGGTGGATAAAAACATATGCCCTAAACGGTCTATTTTTCTAGATAACGGGTGTCTACTTTCGAAGAAAATATAGATTTTTCCCAAAATCTCGAAAACGCTTTAATATTTTTCTGAAATTTGGTATAATTTTTATAATGTTTTAGGACACACACTTTAAATAATGGAAAAAACGTGTATAGTTTTTATTCATTTTATATTAATTACTGCTTTTGTGTCCAAATTGACAGTCAGATAGGTCATAATAAAATCTGTGCAATTTTTAAATATTTCGCATTGTCAATACCGGTCAAAATATAGGACAGGAATAATTACGCCAATTTAGAACTGGCAAACATGCATTTTGTTTACGGATGTGCGAATGAAAATTCATTTAAATCTTCGAGTCATTACAACCCAAAAATATACCCCTGCGCGTAAGATCATATCATTCATTCATTCATTATTTGCGCGCCTTCGACAACGTCAAGATGAAATGTGGAGTTTGACAAAAGAAACCAGTGGCGGAAGACTTATAGAAGTTTAAATGCCGTAGATAGAGGAAGCAAATCTTTATCAATTTGAAGATCTGGAAGAAAGTAAGTAAGCCACCAAACTGTTTGGAGAGTGATAAAGGAAAAACAATTGTACCTATACCACACTTAGTAGGTTCAAGCACTCTTACCTCGTGATTTTTCATGAATACTTGTTTTCTCTCAACGTATTAATTAAAAGGTAGGAGAAAATTCTTAATATTTATCACAAATCCTCTTCACTGGTGAAGCTTACTTCTTTAGGGAAGGCATTATGAACTTTCGCAATAACCACACGCAAGAACCAAGATCCGCCAATATGTGAGTAAGAATTATTATTAACGATTTTTTTATTCAACCCCATTTTCTTTCTTTACGACTTAATGGCCATACTGCCATTTTGTTAAATATAATCTGCCTTTACTGCCGGCAAATGTGCCAGAGTAAATCAGAAACCAAATGTAATACATGCACGACGGGGATTCGCCATATTTTAGTCTAATTGCCCAACAAAATTTTGCTGCTGTGTCCTAATCGTTGGATAGGTAGAGTATACCCACAACGTTGCCGTAGGGTCACCACAAATAAATCCACTGTATTATTTTTTGTGAGAATACCTTAAAACATTGGATTACAACAGCCTGATTGAAGATATTGAATACCTAAGGAACCGCAGGGTTACAGTATGTGAAGCAATCTGGAATACTGCAACGATTTTTAAGCATGTCAGGTAATCAGTGATGAGGAGAAGAGATGTATGTATATACAGGGTGAGTCTTAAGTGCGTAGTTATATTTACACCACCGATTCTTGACATCTGTAGAAACCCACTGACACATTTTTTTTCTCTTAATTCCCACGTAAAATTGAGTTATCGACTTTCAAAAAAATAAGATGAAATTGTTTTGGAACTGCTGATTACTAGAAACATTCCTCATTTTATCTGAAATAGTGCATTGACCTTTAGCAGTATTGCCGCATTTCATATACAATTTACTTATGCGATTAAGTGCTCCATTTGAAATAATTTTTAAATATTTTAAAATACCTTTTAATATAAGAAATGTACAAGTTTGCCTTTTTCTTGCATCAATTAAACTTTCAAGTGTTTCGTAAACTAAAACCAAATTTTCCGATAAACAGTAAACATAAAATGCTACTGACAATTTTGATTTCGTTTTTTCAAAGTTTATAAAAGAATTATTATTTTTTAACAAGTAGTAGTTACTTACCCTGCGATTATAATAATTTGAAGTAATCCTGTAATTTATTAATAAATAAATCGTTTTCTAAGTCATATGTTCGGCTGGTTCATTGACCTGATATGTAGGTCAATGGGCGAGTTACACTAACCTATCTTTTAGGTATATTACATTACCAACCAATTTATGATTCAAATTACAGACATCAAGCATATTCCTATGAATTAAGATGGAAAATCTAGTTCAAATCAGTAAAGTCACTAAATAAAAACAACTACGTAACTTTATTTGTAAACAAAATCCAAGCTTTGACGAGAACTATTCTAATAACAAAAAGCACTTTTAGGTAGGTACTGTTAAAATATCGCAAAACTGAAATAAAAACAAGCACAAAGAGAACAACACACACTTAAATCGAAACTAAACTTATTCTCGATTTACCTAACACTTAATGTCAATGACGCTAAAGACGTTTACGTAAATTCACTCTGAACGATTTCCAATTATTATTTTCTCTATTGCTATAAGAATAACAAAGACAGCGAGAGTGAGTTGGCCTCTCCAGGTATATTTTCGTAAACCGCTATGACCAATAAAGAAACAACAATTTGCTTGTTTACATATCAACATAGATTTATGAAAGGGGAGAACATAATTCACGGCGCACGCTGCCAATTCCCCCACTGCTGGCACCCACCAATCACAGGCAGTGTGTCGGTATCTTCGACAGTTCGATCGCATCCATATTGTATTTCGATGTTCGTTGTGGAAGTGAGGTTTTGATTCAGTGACTATTTTTGTGACTATATAGCGTGAAAAATGCCCAGGTGCGTTATAAAAAGTTGTGTTTACTACAAAACTGCAAACTGTGTGAGGGATAAATCATCTATTCATTTATTTCGGTAAGTTACTTAATAAACATGTTTGTTTTGGAGGCCATATTCGATTGTTTAAGGAGACACAGAGCCGTATTTCCCATTTCCATGAGATTTGCTAAGATAATTATTAATTATTGCAATAATGTGGATTAATCAAAGGGGATGAATATATTTAATGTTGACAGTAGCACGTTTTATACGATTTTACATAATAGTTACTTTAAGATTGTATTATTTTTAGTGTTCCAAAGGATACTGAGAGAAGAGAGGCTTTAAATTTGGAAAAAGAAGATATGTTTGTGAATTCCAATGTATGCCACTTACATTTTACCCAGGAGTCTTATGATTTTGAGAAGTCACCTTTTTCACTCCATTTAAAACACCTATTTTTGACATTATGGTAAGTAGATTCGAAAGAAATATATAATATTAGTTTATTTAGATCACTAAAATAATTATTATTAAAAATACAGTACCTACCTACTTAAATTATTAAACAAAAAAGTTAATAGTGTCCAAAAAATTACCTTTTCCGAAGTTCTCAAATATTTACTTACATAAAATTTTATAAAAATTAGAAACGTATTTAAAATTTTGTGCCTAAATTATTTTTACAATAATGTATTTATTCATAACTTTTGTTTATTTACTGTTTCCATATGAGCAGAAAAATTATTTTATAAATACCTATTAAATTTATTCGAGAATGTAATTAAAAAATTGGTGTGTATTATTTAGGTATACTATTATTTTCAAATATATTTTTTCGAGGATTTATTTTTGTGATTTTCTTACAGAAAAACAAATCAATATAGAAAATGTAAAATTTTCCAAGGACCTTTAACTTTTTTTTAAATTCAGGTGAATGATGTTCAATAAAGCAGAGGGATAGTTCAATTAGAAATTTTACATTCGCAATATTCCTTTATTTTTTCTGATTGCAAATTATGAAAATTGAGAAAAACTTAATATTTTTCGATAACTCCTAAAATGAAGTCTACAGAGGGCTCGACAGGGGAGTGTCAATATATGAAGAAAAACCCTGGAGATAAAATATCAAAAGGATTTAAACAATATAAACAATAACACATAGGTATAATACATCTTATTTTTTATAGGATACTAGTAAAAGCTTGACCGAAACTACAGCTGTTTCATCTCAACCATCGACGAGTGCTGCTATATCTTTGTTAAATGAACCACGGCCATCAACAAGTACTGGATTTTATTAGGACATAGAAAGGACAGAATTGCCACAAAGGTCATTTACTAGTTTGGGTTTTGTGGAAAATAAAACACCCCCAAGTTCTCCTATTCGAGGGCATTCCAAAGTAAGTTAACTAAGTAAAATTTATTATTGATTACTATTACTAAGTATTTTAACTTATTGAAAAATAAAGTATACTTATTTAAAAAACATTAAATAAGTTGGTCAAATTGTTCAGTCAGCATTGCCAGGGCCTTTATTATTTAATATTGGCATTCAGTAAGTAATAGAAGTATGTTAAATTAAAAAAAAAAATAAACATCTTACGTAAAGTAAGTCTTCATTCAATCTATAATCAAAAATCAATAATAGTGCCAATATTGTTTATTAATTATGTAAATGTTTTTAAGGTTGAAACACCCCGAAAACGAAAACTGAAGTCTCAGTTGACTAAAGCTCGTAAAAAAATTAAGAGGCTTAGGACAAGTCTTCGCCATTTTAAGAAAAGAGTTGCTAGGCTTGCTGAGGGTGATTAAATCACTCAGTGGCAAAGTCACCGATGAAACATTAGAAACTTTGTGTAAGATACGACCTAATGAAGAATTTTTGCAGACAGATGTACCATAAACATAAGTATGGCGAACAGCTTAAATCCTTTTTATTAACTCTTCATTATTATTCTGTTAAGGCATACAATTTTGTTCGTAATACTTTTAATTCGGCTCTTCCTCACCCAGACTATATTGAGGTGGTACAAAAATATAAATGGCGAGGCCGGATTTACAACAGAAGTTTTCGACCTATTAAAAATCAAAGGACGGAATACAGATTATAATCTTATTTGCAGCTTAACTGTAGACGAAATGACAATTCGTCAGCATGTGGAGTGGGATGGAACGAAGTATTACGGATTTGTAGATTTTGGAGTAGAAACTGAAACTGACTGTCATCCTGTAGCCAAGGATGCACTCGTGTTCATGCTAGTTTGCATTAATGAGTCATGGAAGCTTCCTCTTGGATATTTTTTAATAGATAGTTTAACCAATCAACAAAAAAAAATTTAGTGCTACAGTGTCTAAAGTTAGTCAATGAAACGGGGCTACTGTTGGTTTCGATATGTTTTAATGGAGCTACGAACAATGTTACGTTGGCCAAACAGTTAGGGTGTAATTTTGATCCCAAAAATATACAATCTACATTTGTTGATCCCAGTTATGGCAGAAGAATTGCAGTCTTTTTTTACGCCTGTCATATGATTAAATTGTTAAGAAATTTGTTAGGAGATAAAAAAAATATTATTGATGATAACGGTGATATTATTCAGTGGGAATATTTAGTAAAATTAATGAAATTGCAAGATGAAGAGGATGTTCATTTAGCTAATAAATTGAGAAAATCACATATATTCTTTAAAAACAAAAAAAATGAAAGTTAAATTAGCCACCCAACTATTTAGTACTTCTGTAGCACATGCTTTGGAGTTTTTAAACGAAACTTTAAAATTAGAGCAGTTTAAAGATTGTGAAGCTACAGTAAAATTTATTAGATGTATCAATAACTTATTTGACATCTTGAATTCCAGAAATATGTATCAGTATGGTTACAAACAGCCTGTTAACAAACAATATTTTGAGGGTTTTAATAAATTTTTGTCAGAAACAGCAGACTATTTAAAATCTTTGGAATCAGCGATTGGCAAACCTGTTTGTGAGAGTGTAAGAAAAATGGGGGTAATGGGATTGTTGTTTTGTATCGAAAGTATAACATTTCTCTATAACAATATTATTGAAGAAAATCAATTATTGTTGTATATTCCTACTTACAAAATTAGCCAGGATCATGTTAAAACTTATTTAAAAACCTAAATAAACTTTGTTTTTTTAATTATATTGATACATAGGTTTATAGAGTACTATCTATTATTTAAAATACACAATGCATAGGTTAGCTAATATAAAAATTGTTGTTGTTTTTTCAATAAAATCACTTTATTTTCAATACTAATTTTTTTATTTGAATTATATTTTAGAAGCCAAAATAAAAAATGTATATGGTTTTAATAAAAATATTTAAACATGTTCTTTATTGTGTTATTTAAAGAAATATACCCAAAAAAAACTACAAAAAAAAGCATCTTATATTTGAGACACAAAAGATTACATCTAGTTAAATAAAAAAATAAATATAAAGCTAAAACTTTCTTAAATACCTTATTTTTTAGTTCTTGCAAAGAAATTAGGAGTCAAAATGTTTTGTTTCTTGTTGTACCTCTACAATATAATTATATTAATATATTATTATGTTGTATACATAAAACCGTTTTATGGCATTGTAATGACAAAAAATACCCAGAAGAATACTATATAATTAAAATAATTCTGAAAACTAAAACAAAACTGTTACTGATGCTAACCTCTAAATTGTATCAGTTGTAATTGTAGTTCCTGTTTACAAGTGCAGTGATAACAATTCAGTGGCGGCTGGTGGATTTAGGCTAAACCATATTTCAATATTGGAGCATGGAATCCAGACATTATTTTAAGGCACGACTACCGGTACTGAATGAAAAAGTTTTGAAAAAAAAAATTAAATAAAAATTGAGAAAAGGTTACAAAAATACTCTGCCGATCCAGATAACTTCTAGACAAAATATTTGCAAACTATTTTTTTCCTAATCGGAAGGAAAATTTATCACCCCGGTTTTTTGGTTTTCGAAAATTGTGATTTTTTTGTAGTTACGACATTTTAAAATTTAAATTCTTCATTGTGTAAATTTCAAATTGTCATAACTTTACAAAAAATCAAAATTTTCGAAAACAAAAAAAAACGGGGTGATAAATTTTCCTTCTGATTACGAAAAAAAATAGTTTCCAAATATTTTACTAATGGTCTAGAAATAATCTGGATCGGCAGCGCATTTTTGTAACTTTTTTCTATTTTTTTTCCAAAACTTCTTCGTTCAGTAACTGGTAGTCGTGCCTTAAAATATTACTTGGGTTCCATGCTCCAATACCGAGATATGATATAACCTAAATCCACCAACCGCCACTGTAACAATTAATGTTTCATCCGTGGGAAGATTGCAACGAGTAAAGTTGTGACATTGTAAGTGTGATATTTTTATTAGTGATTAGTGTTACTCTCGGAAACTGTGATATTATTTAATAGTTATTAGTGTGTGTTTTAGTCCTGTGTTTTTAATTATTGATTATTATTAGTGATTTATTTTTGCTGTGTACCAGGGTATGTGGATTATTTATAGAAGAGATTATTTTATTTCAATTAGGTACGTGCAGAATGCCAATTTTTTATTATTTATTTCAGTAAGTATTAGAATTTTTTTATAGTTTAATTTATTTATTAAGGAGTTTAAGTTTTTGTTTTCAGAATTTATTGTTAATTTTACTAACATAGCCTCACCCAAACTAACACCCCAACCACTTCCTGGCAGGTAAAGCTCATACCTCCACGTGGTACTTACTGGGCAACAATAATAATTTCTTATTTAAATTTTTTTTTGTTGGCTAAACTGGGCAAAAAATAATTCTATTGTGGATGGATTATAGCAATTAATAATTTAAGTGAGTAATCATACTTAATTCATTATTGCAAAAGTATTAAATGATCTTAATACGGTCCTGTCCCACCAGACTTGGACGTTTGATTGATTCATGGAACCAATCAGTTTCTCTCAAAAGTGAGACAGACAACTTATAACCTCGCATTATACGAATTGTCAGCAAGGAACTTGTTAGACGACAGAGAATATACTCGCCTAGCACGCAGGTTCGAAACACAAACTTATTTTTTTTTTTTAAATAAGTATTTTTTAGTTCGTTAGTAAGATTTATATGAAGATTACATTTTTTTCCTTGCCCTTTATTATAGTTTGTTTATTTTTACTACATTTTTTCCTTGCCCTTTATTATAATTTGTTTATTTTCACGGACATCGTCGGGTATGTAGTCCTAAGTCTGCGTTATTTCAATACTCGCAACTGATGTTTCTGTGCCATCCACGTGTTAAGTAAACCAATCTACCTTTCCGTTCCTTAAAGTATATGCTTCTTTATAAAATGATTATTTTCAATTTTTGTTTCATTTTTAGTAAAGTGAAACCAAATTACCAGATGTGTACTAATTTAAAATAGATTTGTGCGGAACGCTGACAGTGGCAACACTGCCTTGAGTTACGTAATTTCTATGAACGGTGTTTACACAGATATCCAGTGACCATCAAAATGTCGGTTGCCGGAGGACGAAAAAATTATCAGAAATTCAAAATTTTTTTTTGTTTAAAAAATTTTTTTAACAGTGCCAATCAATTGTACTCGACGAAATATACTGAGGGTTAAAATATAACTACGCATTTAAAACTCACCCTGTATAATGGACGAGAGTAGTCATTTCCAAAAATTACTTACATTTTCGTTAGGTTTTTTAAACAATCGCTTCATCTTTGTTTCTTTGAGAAACTTTTCGGATTTTAGAAAATTAAATGTTAATGAAGGTTTTATTTCTTTTCTAATTTTTTCAAAAATACAACAAAATAGCAAGAGACAATTTTTTTGTAGATTATACCGAGTATTCTAAAAAAATTGAAGGAATCTGATTCATTCTATGTTTCATTATAACTAAAATTGAACTTTAATAATCATACATACGCCACTGGTGCCGCCTTACGTAAAAATGATAGCTCACCAAAAGATGTCTCCTAAAACATTATAAAAATCATACCAAATTTAAGACACCGATAAATGAAGCATAAGTTTGTATAATCGGGATTATCTTGTAACACTCTGGCACCTCTTACTCGTTATACCGAAAATATCTTTTAAAGTTTGTAGTACATTTTAGTTTAAGAATGTTTAAAGACTATGCTAATAATAATGACACATTTTCTAGTTTACGTATATTATCCATTACTATGGTATAACTATCATATATTACATGTATATTGTATATTATCCGCTTTTACTTTTGGATCATTGATTTGTTGCTGGATTTTTAAAATAACGTGTGAATCATCAGGATTCAAAAGAATAAAATTATTTGTGTTAAATATACTGAGATAACAGAAATCTGCTTAAAGTTAGGTTGCTTGACTTGTTAAAATGGATTGGGGAGAAAGTGGAATGCCAGGGCACGTAGAAATGAAGCTTTTAATATATTTAGGACCACCTATGTACACGACTTCAGTGCCACCAAAAATAGAGACGGAACGTTGATAGAAAGGCCCAGAATCGGCACTATATTACTACTTTCTCAGCTACTAATATTACTATCCAATATTACTACCTAAAGTTTTCTTATCGTCGTATAGTTTGCGTATTTACAGTTTTAAATCTTTTATTGATACGTAAATAAAGTGACGACGGTCCATCGGCTTGTAAAACGGGCCCTACAATATTTGCCACATTATTTCTTTTTGCACCCGTCATTTTGTTAGCTGTTAACCATTATGTTTATTAATAGATGACTTATGACTTGCAGTTAAAAGATAAAAAAGTAGACATAACAAACCACGTTGCCGATCACGGTATAAATAACAATCCGCCAATACACAAATAACTGTCATGGTGACCCCTCGTGTATCATACGCAGATATCGAACTACAATAACAGACTGCATAATGTGTGATAAATTAGTTCTGCAAATACTTCTCTGCGTAGTAAATTGTTTATATTAAATATTCCCTGAATATATGAACACAAAGCAAACCATAATTATAACACAGGTTACTTAAGTGATACATAACAAGTTTTCCCGCAGCGATACGGGGAAATCTAGAATGGAATGCATCGTAAATTATAATTTGGTTGTACTAAGTGAAGACAAAATTATGACAATATTAATTGAGCTCTGACTGCCTGCTGCGACTACTTATTAGAATATAATTTTACTATGGTACAGTAAGATGTACTTCATTTCGATATTTTTCCTTCATCGTAGCAAACACCCTGTATATTTTTGAGACATCATATATTTATACGTTTAACAAAATATTTTGTAATATTTAGTTTTAAAACAATAAATTTTCTAAATCATGAAAGTTAGTATTGATCTAATAAACACACTGTATAACATGTATGCTCAGTTTCAATAGAGAAAATTCTACGGCGCTATTTTACGTGCCTACTGAATTTAAAACCAAAATAAAAAAGTTAACGTACCAAAAAAAAACGTCGAAGGACACATTCATAGTCACGCACACACACAACAATCGATTTTCCATAATATGCATTCAGAGGTTATAAAAACATTTCAAGTGCAATTTTTCTTTTAGATGTGCGATGCTTAACAAACTTTTTATCTCCTTATAATTTACCTATTTGTCTTCTTCAAATAAGTATGTGTGTCGATACGGCTGTTGCCGAAATAAATTACCCGTGAAATTAATCGTGAAAATATTAATGTCCAACCAAGTGTGAATCAAAATACTGCGAAAGAATTTTTTTGTCGATATATGAGACGTATTTATTCAGTGGAAGCCATAAAGGAATTATTAGCCTGTTGGTACATTGATTATATGATTATGGTCTATGACAAATTTCAATTCTATCCGAATTTATTATATACAAAATTAAAGAAAATTAATACTATTTTAAAAATAAATGTCTACTTTTTATATATACATGGATGTAACAAAAATTTGAACATGAGAAAATACGTACTGTTGTTGTTTAAAAATGAAAAGTAGATGTCAATTGTTAGATGTTAAATGGGATTTGTAAATTTTTTACACAAAAATACAAAGTCACGCGGTATTCAGGATGAGTAAAATTTTTTTGGTGAAAATTTTGATTGGCGATAGAACATGAAAAAAATGCTAGTTTGCTATATAATCTTAATCTCGAAACGATACACCAGTTCTGAGATACAGAGTGTTCAGATTAATATTTTTTAAACAGTTTTTGAAATATCTTTCAAACGGATAAGAGTATTTCAAACATTATCGACGTCATAAATTTCTAATATTTTTTGTTTTAAATTTAAATTTTACAGTTTCCATAGTATTTTTTAGAATTAAAAGCTATTGGTTTTAAAAACTTTAATCAATTTTCTTGGTATTTTATAGACAATGTCAATCCTGTCACAGTAAGCCACTATATTCAACTGATATTGGACATCTAATTGAAAATAGAGAACTGGCCTGTTAAATTGAGAAGTTGTTGCTCTCCGACACTATCCCTAACTAATTGAGTTTCTGATTATTTATATATAATATATTCTTCCCAACACTGCCTTGATTCCATTTAGAAATTTTGTTGACACCGGTTAGGACGTTTTTAAACCAAGAACTTTTCCAGCATTCCAAGAAAAATTTACAAGTTCTTTTTTCTCGAAATCCCTAGCCTAGCTTATTTCAAAATTATTATTGTCACCAGATGAATTTAACTTTAGGTTAATTTTTGGTAATATAGCTCTTCCCAACTAGCACCAATGTGACGGGAACTGGCATCGTAACTTTAATATAGTAGGCATTACATAACTGTTACTAAATTTGCGACTTTAGTGTAAAATTCACCGTATGCCAGTGTAGTAACAATTACGTAAATTCTACTGAATTCAGGTACTACATAGTTATTACACCTTCATGTAACTGCTGCAGTATGTGCAACTTCACGGATACTACTAGGCAATATTTTCAAGCATTTTCATCTTTAAAGTGAGACATAGTAGTAATGCCAACTGCACAGCGTTACCAAAGAATCACTTCAAAGTAATGATAACTGAAAGTGTTCTATTTAAAGTTCCTGTAACGTTGCCGGGATATTTTCTGAAGCTTTAAAGTTGTGTAACTTATTAGCGTCATTAAGTCAACACTTTCTCGGATGGAACTAATCGAACATGGCGTGGAAAGGAAGTAAAATAGCAATGAAGATTTTCCAGCATTCATCGACATTTTAGAGAAAAGTTGTGTTACAGTTAAGAGAAGTTAACAATTTAACAAATTATTTGACTGATGCGAAACCGACCCTTATTCGTTGAAATAGATAAATAACTAGGTTAGGAAAATTGTCGGGAAAATCGGACATTGCAGTGAAGAACCTACAAATATTGAAGTAAAGAATGTAATTGATTATAATTGTTTGTGATTTACGATTAATTGCTCGTACCTGAAATTTCGCCCACTGAACAAATTCACAAAAAATCAGACAAATTAATAACTTAGGGAAGTTACAAAATTTACGACTACGTGAATGATCAGATAATAGAAAATATGGACAATATTGTCAACTTTGGGCAAGATTTTCACCACATTGAATTTTGTTTGTATTCAAGGTAAATCCTCGAGTTAATCATTTGTTTGATTATCGCTAATTACATTTCCACTTGTCACCTGTTGATGTTTAGTCAGTCATTACCGCGTTGCCAGTCCCAAAGAATAAAATTATTTTTACCTACACGCCATTCATTTGATATAAGCACAAACAAAATTTTGGCATAGGCGCGCGGTAATATGAAAAACACAAAACACACCACATAAATTAGACAACCCCCAAACCAAAGCCGAAGTTGCTCGGGCAGGAGTTACACAGTTGAAAAAAAACGCAGACACACAACCAAACTCCAAATCCAAATTAAATAACTTTATTTCCTATTAAAAACATAACTAACTTAACTAGGGTAGATCATTATACATACATACATATATATATATATATATATATATATATATATATATATATATATATATATATATATATATATATATATATATATATATATATATATATATATATATATATATATATATATATATATATATATATATATATATATATATATATATATATATATATATATATATATATATATATATATATATATATATATATATCGATACCACAGTGCAATAGTGTAACAACTCAAAAAATTATGTTTTTAAGTTAAGTTCACTAATAAATTCAGAATATCATGTTGTATCTATTTCAATAAAGAAACAAGTCTGAGTTGTGTTACTGTACCCATAGGGGTTGCATAATGTAACTTTCTCAGAAAACTTGTTATATAACATAATTCTATAAAGTAACAACCAGTCAAACTTTAAAAGCAGTAATTTTAAAAATATAAAGAAAAAGATCTCAGGCAGACAAATCCAGGAGTGTTCAACAAAAAATAATTCATTAAATTCCAATGAAAATTTTTTAAATTATTATGCTTTAAGGCCATAGAATCTTAAATTGTAGTTTTCTCGAAATGTTACTATTAAGAGTTGTTACAGTATTGATCTGTGGTATCGATATATATATACCGGGTGACCACGAAATGACGCTCGCCCCTATATCTTCTTGGTCTTTCAAGATATGAATCTCAAATTTGGGCATGTCAAATAACGGCTAAATATCGATTAATTAGACCGATTTATCATTTTCTGTTGCTTCCGGTTTCACCGGAAATGATGCCAACTTTGAATTTTTAAATGGAACACTCTGTATATTTTTACATTTTTGGATTCTGGAGGTCATTTTGCATATAACTGTGGCATATTGAGATAAAAATATTAATGACTGACATTTTTATGAGCAAATTTAATTTCTCATCTAGGCGGCCGTGACCCCAAAAAATGTTTTGTTTTGCTTCAATAAATAATCAAAAAATTACAATTATGACATTATGTCATATGACATTTGTGTTATAGGCTCCTAAACATTTCGGAAATCGTTTTTCCAGAATAACTCATTTCTTCTAAATGGCACCATGGTGGCTCGTTACGTTATTTCAATAAAGCATTTTATTACCGATAACTTGGTACCTAACACTCCATTATTTATTCATAAAAATAATACATGTGATAAATGATAACAAATGAACGAATTAAGAAACAAACGAATTAAAACTAAGTAATTATTTTATGACATTATCTAAAATAAATTATAACAATTGTTCAAAATGTTGACCACGACATCTACAGAATGTCTTGCTCTTACCAAAGTTTCTCTCACCACATTGGTGAGATATTCCTCTGTTATAGAATTTATTGCCCTCCTAACTCGATCTTTCAAATCTTCTAATGTAGTTAGTACTGTTGAATATACACGTTCTTTAATGTGGCCGCAAAAATAAAAATCTAACGGCGTTAGATCAGGTGATCGCGCTGGGTACCTGACTAGTCCATTAGATCCTATCCAATGATCGCCGAAACGACCATTTAAATATTTTGCAACTACTCTGGCGATATGGGCGGGGCGCCATCCTGCTGGAAAGACCCCAACGGGTACTGATTTAAGTGTAAATGTTCCAAAAACTCTTCAATTTCGTTTCTCAGAAAACTTAAATATCTTTCTCCTGTCAGTGGACCATCAAAAAATATGAGACCTATGATCCTGTTACCCATAATGCCTGCCCAAACGTTAAAACCAAACCGTTGTTGAAAATTGCCTTGCCTCAAAAGTCTTGGATTTTGTTGTGCCCAGTACCTCAAGTTGTTTCTATTGAACATATCATTGTTTGTAAAACGGGATTCGTCAGAAAATAATATATTATAATGAAAGTTTGGATATCTAATTTCATTGTCTAAAAGCCATTTGCAATACGGAAACCTCCGCATGAAATCGTTTTCATATAATGCTTGGTGAAGCTGGTATTTTTAACTCTTAAATTTGTATTTTTTTAAGATTTTTTCTTACAGTTTCTCTTCCTATGTCTAACTTACTTGCAATTTCTCGTATTGAGACACTAGCATTGATTTCCGCTGACGCTAATACATTAATTTCGGTGTCTTCATTGATAATTGGTCTTTGGTGGTCTTGAGCTACTCTCTCCTGTCTCAGCTCCCATTCTACTCTAAGAAAATAATGTCTGTCAGGATGATTTCTTAGTGGATACAACTCTGCATATATGTAAATCGCGGGCTGCCCGGCTATTTCTGCCACATTCCCCTGTCATCAGCATATCCACTTTGTCACTTTTTGAATAAATCATGATTTTTTTAATACACACCACAATAATATCGAATTCTCATAGAACTAAATATCATTTGAGCTGTCAGATTAATTCATTTGTTTCTTTTGTTACATTTCAAAGGCACCTACTTGATAGAGATCCAGTGTTAAATATTATGAGTTTATTTTCATTTATACCTTGTTGGATACCATTATTATGTATTTTTATATATTATAATATGAATAAATAGTGGAGTGTTTGGTACCAAGTTATCGGTAATAAAATGCTTTATTAAAATAACGTAATGAGTCACCATGGTGCCATTTAAAAGAAATGAGTTATTCTGGAAAAACGATTTCCGAAATGTTTAGGAGCCTATAACACAAATGTCATATGATATAATGTCATAATTGTAATTTTTTGATTATTTATTGAAGCAAAACAAAACATTTTTTGGGGTCACGGCCGCCTAGATGAGAAATTAAATTTGCTCATAAAAATGTCAGTCATTAATATTTTTATCTCAATATGCCACAGTTATACGCAAAATGACCTCCTGAATCTAAAAATGTAAAAAGATACAGAGTGTTCCATTTAAAAATCCAAAGTTGGCATCATTTCCGGTGAAACCGGAAGCAACAGAAAATGATAAATCGGTCGAATTAATCCATATTTAGCCGTTATTTGACATGCCCAAATTTGAGATTCATATCTTGAAAGACCAAGAAGATATAGGGGCGAGCGTCATTTCGTGGTCACCCGGTATAAAAAAAAAAAAATAAATATATATATATATATATATATATATATATATATATATATATATATATATATATATATATATATATATATATATATATATATATATATATATATATATATATATATATATATATGTATATATATATACCGGGTGAGTCACGAATTGCGCTCGCCCCGATATCTCCTAAAATATTTGGAATAGAAAATTGAAATTTCGAGGGCTTATTATACGACTAAAATGCCATCTCTTCGATAAAAAATCAAGTTTGGTGCACATCCGGTTTCACCGGAAATGCCCACAACTTTCGATTTTTAAATGAAACACCCTATATATTTTTACATTTTTGGAATCTAGAGGAAATTTTGAATACAATACATCCATTTTGGTCACTTTTTGATAAACATTAAAAATTTTATTAAAAAAAATCTATTTCTGAATCCAGAGTGCTGTGGTGCCCAAAATATATTTTAGTTTGTGTGCTACGTTACTATGATTTTTCCAATGTTATTAGGTTACCAGATTTTAAACAGAAATGTGTCATTTTAGTTTCCAAAGCCCACTAATCTATTAGCCGCATGTTTCTAAAAGCTTGGTTGCATTGTATTTTGGCTGAAATCTCAAATATTTCTGAGGGGATTTTCAAAATTTTGGTATCATTAGATTCGTATGAAAATGGGGTATTTAAAAATATTGGTGAACGATTAACTTCCCATTTAAAAAAACCGAGTTAGTGGGTAAAAATCACATTTAAAAATTTTAAACGCCTCTAGACAATTAAGTAATGCAATCATATTGCTCTTTTTTATTTTTATAGTAACGTAGCACACAAACTAAAATATATTTTGGGCACCACAGCACTCTGGATTCAGAAATAGATTTTTTAATAAAATTTTTAATGTTTATCAAAAAGTGACCAAAATGGATGTATTGTATTCAAAATTTCCTCTAGATTCCAAAAATGTAAAAATATATAGGGTGTTTCATTTAAAAATCGAAAGTTGTGGGCATTTCCGGTCAAACCGGATGTGCACCAAACTTGATTTTTTTATTGAAAAGATGGCATTTTAGTCGTATAATAAGCCCTCGAAATTTCAATTTTCTATTCCAAATATTTTAGGAGATATCGGGGCGAGCGCAATTCGTGACTCACCCGGTATATATGTATATATATATATATATATATATATATATATATATATATATATATATATATATATATATATATATATATATATATATATATATATATATATATATATATATATATATATATATATATATATATATATATATATATATATATATATATATATATATATATATATATATATATATATATATATATATATATATATATATATATATTATATATATCAATATATCAAAACAATATTAGCAACATGGTTAAGGTGTGTACAATGGTAAACTGAGACGGTGACAATCCCGCCATACTGTGGGAAGATGTCCTCCGTTGCTGGCCTGATATTGTGGCCCAAGTTGCTAGCTGCCCTATGATTGGAGGTGACATGTGGCATTCTTCTATAAAATATTTTAAAATAAATGTGTACAACTGTTGATAATTAAAATAAAAGGAAATAGTAAAAGGGGTAGTTATCGTCGGAGGATACAGGAAAAAAGCCATGAAAAACCTGTTTTAGAAAATTCTACGCTAAAATGTCTGTGAATGTGGGCTAAGAGAAGAAGGGTGGAATCTCAGGGAAGTTGGGGGTTTGGGCTGGTTTTATGGTTGATAAGAGAATTGGTAGGGAGTGTATGTCTGTCGTTGTGCGTGTTTTGTTTTTGTTAGTTATTGCGGTAGTAAATTGGTAAGTTTTCAGGTAGTAGTATGTGCGTATGTACGTATTCATGGTAGTTCCTAATATCGGTAATATGTGCGTTCAGAACCTAGTGTCTTATGTTATTTATTAGGAGTTTCGTCGCAGTTTCTGTAATGTAGTCACGGTTGTAGGGTATGTCGGCTGTCGCGTGTAGTTGTTGTGTGTTGATGTAGCGATTACAGTTGGTGAGGAGCCAAAGGAGCTTATTTTCCGTTGTCTGGAGGTGCCCGTACTAGGTGTCGGACATCCTATTCCAGACGACGCAGCCGTAGGTTAATATTGTAAATTAGCAGTTAGTTTTTGGTATTTAGAACTGACCTGTTTACTAGTGGGAATAATTAATGTAAGGCCATATAGGCTTTACTTACCAGTTTGGTGATATGTTGTTTAAAAGGAAGTCGTTGGTCCAAATGAATGCCTAGGTACTTAACCACCTTCTTCTCCTCAATAACTCTATCGTTAATTTTGAAGGGTATAAATGTCCGTATGTTCGTGAATTTTTTTGGTAAGGGTTATTGTTTCGATTTTAGTCTCGTTGATCTTCCAGTCCTTATAATATTTAAGCAGGTTAATTAGGAGGTACTGCAACTTAGATGTTGCGGTTTACGCATAGAATGACGGGGTGTAGATCATTGTATCGTCGGCGTACATTATTGTCTGAGTTAAAGGATGTGTGGGAAGGTCTGCTAGGTGAAGGTTGAATAACACCGGAGACAGCACCGTACCTTGCGGCACTCCCGCCCGGAGCTGAAAATATTCTGATAGACTATTATTAATTTTACTGTGAATGTCCTATGTTGTAAATAGGATTTAAGAAGTACGATAAAGTAATTAGGTAGTTTATGTATGGTTTGCAGTTTGTGCAGGAGACCTCCATGCCAAACCGTATCGAATGCCTTCTGGATATCCAGCAGCAGCATTTCTGTGGAATGTTTTTTGTTAAAACCTTCGATAACGTCGTGCACGACTCTACACAACGACAGCGTGTTATTGTGCCCTCCTCTGAAGCCGAATTGCAAGTTGGGTATTAAATTATGTTTACTAATAATTTTATTTAAATCATTCAAGATTATTTTTTTCGGCTTCCCTAAAATGTTGAGTAGGGAACTTGGCCTATAGCTAGCTGTTGAAGTATGGTCTCTTCCTGGCTTCAGAAAAGGGACAATAATTGATGTTTTCCACGCTGTGGGGAAATATTGTAGCCATATCGACGAATTTATGGTGTGGGTGATCGGGACAAGGGTTTTTCTAGCAACTTTCTTATATAGGAGGTTAGGGATTATATCGGGACCTGGTGCTTTTAAATTGGGTAAGGTTTTAATTATATTTTTAAGTGTAGAGGGGGTGGTTATTAATTTAGTGAGTTTACGGGGTGGAATGGGAACAAAAAAGGGCTATCGGTAATTTTAGCGTCGATATCAACCTGGTGCTCGGTGTCGTTTGGTGCGGAATTGTAAGTTTGGAAAAGGTAGCCAGCCATGGTGTCGGCCTTCTTTCTGTCCGTTAACATGGTTATATTACTTAAGATTAATGCGGATATCTGATGGTTGTCTCGCTTTAGCATTTTAGATATGGTCCAGAGAGAATTATCCTTCACTGTTATCATGGCTACCTTTTTGATTCCGTTGTATATTTCGGTGTTCGGTTAGTTTATTGGTTACTGTTTCCTGTAAAGCTTTCAGCCTTCTCTTGTCGATCCGGTGTTTGTGCTTCTGCCAGTTGCGGCGAATTGTATTTTTAAATTTTATTATACTTATATTTTGTGGGACAGTTTCGATTCTTGGGCCGACTTTTATTTGTTTCGTTGTTTTACCACGTGCCTTGCATATATTATTTGCAAGTAATTTAATTTCTTCGTCCAATTGCACATTGGTGTTAATACTAGAATTTATGACCGTATATTAATTTAATATGTGTTTAAATCTATGCCAATTTGCGCTTTTATAATTGTACGAGGTACGAAATAATTTATTGCGGTCGACGTCGAAAAGGCTGAAAGTTACGGAATTGTGATCTGAACTGAGTTCTTGCCTGGACACCGGGTTGATATCGTGCTGGTAATTTTTATTAAGGGCGAGAGCTATGTAGGTTGATGGGGTATTGTTTTTGGAGATAATGGGTAGGAGTATTCATCGATACAACGTCAATACCCTCCCTAAGTGCTTAGTCTTGCACGACGGTACCGTTTGGCATTAAGGTCCCCTGATAAAAAAACTTTGTTTTTGAAAAAGGCTGTTCAGTCTTGTTCTGTAATTTTGTTTCGGGAGGAGTTGTAAGCTGCAATCAATGTAGTGCCATCTCCGAATTGGATGCTAGCGTTCTCGATACTAGTATCTGAGGGCGGGTACGGAATAGACACACACAATGAAACCCTTCGACTTTGCCGAAACCGGGATTTGAACTGGGAAATCGAGAGGCAGTAAACCAGCTACGTTTGTCACTTAACGTTCTGGCCCACTGCGCTACCGAGCTCGGTAAATACATTTTGTAAATTTATATATTACACCGCACGCCTATACTAGAGAACTATGCACAACTGAAAGTCGACAAAGGGTAAAAAAAATGTATGTGCTCATATGAAACGAATGGAGTATAGATCGGATCAGCCAGCTCTACCAACTTAAAAGTGAGGGTCGCAAAGTATGTGGGAACTTTGCAGTAACCTTTTCGTAGTGGCATAATAGAGGCCAGTTTAAAGTATCCAAGAAAATGACGTCATTCATCGCATTTGCTACTTTTTGGTATACTACTATTGAATGATAACGCCATATTGACATAAAAATATAATTATTCTGAAAACCATCTTTTTTATTAAATGTGTTAGTTTGTAAACATCTTTCATAAGTGGATCATTATATAAATAAAAAAAAATTTTTCCATCAAAAATTTTGTATTTTCGAGTGCACATAATTTCCACGCAGAATGAATGTAAAACATCATGGTTTATTACCTAGACATATTTCATTCAATCGATTTAACATACTGACTTTTGCAATACATTATATTGTACTATTGTACTATTCGAACAAGAGAAAGAGAGAGCAAAATATAGTTTGCTCTCGTATTACTAAAGAGCTGTTCCAAAAGTTAGTCATTTCTACTACTTGATTACGTTCCGTTTAAGCAATAACCTAGTTGTCAACACGTAAGACGGAAGGTTCTGGAATAGTAATTGCTACGTAGTAACTATTCCCCATTTTGGTGAATGCCTGGTAGATGGATCGTTCTCATCGTAACGGTCGTTAGTTGCGGAAACCTTTAAGGGTCCACTGATGGTAGCTACTACGTAGGGACTACTAAATGTGCTGCTTGGGTTGAACAAGCTTGGTCATAGTGTGTTATATTTTCTTTGTACAGAATTATATTATATAATCGGTGCTGTGTGCGTTCTTCATATTATACGCGTAATCTTTGAGAATTTCTTTCACATCATCTACCAGAAGACGCTCCTCCAGCAAAATATTGCTTTCTTTGTAGAATCTTGCAATCTGTGTGCCTGCAAAACCCTGACCACTAGTGGTATTAGTTATGATTAATTATTCACTGAAATGCTTACAAAAATACTGATTAATATAGGGACATTTTGAAAATGCTTTTCAATTCATCTCGAGAATAGAAAAGCCCGAACTGATTTGTAGTGTAAAACATACCAAAGAGACTAAAAAATTTTAAATTCAGTAGATAAGATCAGTGGCACAGAAGTTTTGACCCTAGTTTGCCACTGGATATCCAGATATTTTAACAGAAAAATATTAGTGATCCATTTGACGATTATCATACCGAGTATTTTCTTAATGTTTATATCCCTTTGAAAATGGCATCAAAAAAGTCGCTGTACTAGAACAAGTGCGAGATAACATAAAAAGTACTCTTTCGAGATAAGTTGTTTAATTATTCAAAATCATGTATTTCAATTATTTTCATATTTATGGAAAATATTCGCTATTATCATAGAGGTATAAAATTCTCTTTTTACATATGAGCAACAAATTGTGAATAATGGACCAGGGTCAATTAAACAAAAAAAATAATTAAACATGTCTTACTCCTGCAGTGAGATAACTTTATAGTTCCATCAGTTGTCTTTCTCACATAATTAAGTTGTCTCTGTATTTCGCTATATGCCTATTAAAAATTTTATAGTTGTCTTTTTTTCTTTAAAATTTGTCCGAGTGTGGAACTAGTTTCAGTTATAATTTTAGTGAAATGTTCTTTTTTATCATTATTTTATACCTAGTATATTATTTTGTTTACAATAAACTCCATCACATTGACTCATTTTATTTTAGTCTATATTATATGTAATTAGAAAATTTCATTTTGGTGAAAATAAAGAATAATAATAATATATCATCAAAATTCTCTTAATTTTCAAAATATATTATTGACGCGACATTTTTAAAACTAAACAAAACATTTTTTTATGAAAAACTGTGCAAACAAACAAAAAATTTCATTAACTTTGTACATCCTGCTGCCCTTTTGAATGCAAGTATTTAATTTTATTAATTATTACATTTTAATACAGTCGAACCTTTCCGCCAAAAGAATAAAATTTTATGTAGGACGACTTTCATCTATACCACGCCCAAACACTAACAATTGTAACGGTGTCTGTTCGGACGCCCAAAATATGTAAAAAAAGTATGTTTGGGCGTCGGAATATGTAACGGTGTTTGCTTTCGGATAGCTGGTTTGGAGAATTAATCCAAAATTCCTGTTAGTTGTAAATAGGAAAGTCAAAAGTATACATAACAGAATTTATTTCATTAAAGCAACAGTTATCCAAAACATGAAGTCGAATAAACATAAAATAGATTCTCTTGTTAAACCAAGTCAAGTACAGAGTTAATGAACCCTTTTCTACATATACACATATATACATCGGTGAAATTAATTTCCAGAGAGGAGTGTAATCCGGTGATTAAACGGTACGCTTCAGCTCCACGTGTTGAAGGAAACATCCAGGATTCGATGCGATGGTAAGTTCGATAATTATTTAACGGCGGCGGGTTAAGCTCAACGCACTGAAGACTCACGGCAGTAAATAATTACGATAGTGGTGACGGCGGTTGGTTTAGCAATTATTTACTAACGACGGGTCCAGCTCAACGCACTGAAGGCCCACGGCGTAAATAATCGCTAGACTGGTGACGGCGGTACAAAACGGTAAAATGGCTACCAACACCAGGATGTCTAGCGCACTAAAACCCCAAGACGCTACTAGACATACGGCCGGTCGGCGTCATTGTCGGATTCTGAATTCTAACCAAATGGAGTCAAGCTCAACGCGCTTAAAACTCCTCAACTACCCAGTTCAATGTACTGAAGGTAGTTGTCAGTAGAAAACTGAATTCCTTCTCTTGGCTACGGCGATTCTATTTTTACAAAAAGTATGGCCTTGGTGACGTCTCATATTTCATGGCGGCAGGAACTACGTGGCAGCACATGCCAAACTGTAATTGCAGATACTATGAAAATGAACATACACACGATACAACACATGGCGGCAAGAAGTGCGGGGTAGCACAAGACTAACGGGAATTTCCGAAACTATAGTAATGAACATATATATGATCACTACACAATCAAAGTATCAAAATTTTGAATAAGGCTCATTATATAAGATTATTAAAGCATTAGCTCAAACAAGTACGCTCCGGGGTCACCAGGCAATCCAACATAAACCTAACCCAATTTTTGCCCATAAATCTTGTAAATATAAATTTATGTAAAACTGACAGAATTTCCTACATTTTACAACTTCATTGCCATATGGACAGATTATTTTCAAATCTAAATTACAATTCATAAGAACGTAATTTTGTATATGGCTGGAAATGAGGATGTTGAAAATTACGTTCTTATGAAATTCTTATGCAATTTTGATTTTAAAATAATCTGCCTACATAGCAATGAAGTTGTAAAATGTAGAAAGTTCTGTCGTTTCTGCATAAATTTATATTTACAAGATTTATGGGTAAAAATTGGGTTAGGTGTATGTTGGATTTCCTGGTGACTCCGGGGCCCTCTTAAGTATTAAATAGGTATTGAATTATTACTAAAGCTGCAAATCGTTTCTGTGTATCATGGTCGTAGAGTACAGATGTACTTACTATTGCCGGCATTCACCTTGACCACGAAACTATTTCTCCAGTCAAGTCTATTATTAGCTTTCGAGTTGTGTACACGTTAAGTCACTTGGGCGTATTGCATATGGTTTTTGTGTTTTTATTTTATTTGTTGTACTGTATTGTTGATATTAATTTAATAATAAAGCATGGCAGACGTACGCAAGGGTAGAAAACGGCCATTTGCTGACAAAGTGAATAAATTCACAGGGGAATTCCCGGATTTATTATATGATGGTGCTGAAATAATTTGTAAAGTGTACGAGAAAGATTTGATGTGCTGGGATAACAGTGATTGTGGACTTCACGTAAATAGTGTACACCATAAAAATAAAAAAAATGGCGTGCCTTCGATAACACAGTTTATGTTTGATTAACTATTAATGCTGATTGCCTGTGATGTTCCGCTGCACATACTCGATAAACAACCATCGCGAGAGTTCTGGAATAACTGCAATGCCCAGGTGAAATGACCAAGTCGCACAACGTTATGTAACTATCTACCAACTGTACACGTAGACATGGTAAATAAGATGAAATGTGAATTAAAAAATACACGGCTGTGGTTATCTGTTGCTGAGACAACAGATTGTAAAAAAAAATTCTATTTTAAATGTTATAGTATGAGTATTGGACCCTCTTAAACCGACAGTTCCACTGTTACTAGCTAGCAAAAGACTAAGTCAGTGTACTAGCGAAACAATTACCAGGGTGGTGAGACGTTTGAAAAATTTTAACTGTCAAAAAGTCAAGTGTTGATGCTTGTGACTGATGACGCCGTGACAGTGCGTTCAGTAGGCTGTTCTTTGCAAGAACAAGATTGTACGTTTATACATATTACGTGTAAAGTACATGCTTTACATCTTGTGGCAGAAATTATTCGAAAAGGTTTTCCAGAGGTGGATGCATTAATAGCAAGTACAAAAAAAGTGTTTGTTAAATCTCCTAAACGTCTCCGTGCATTTTATAGCAAGTGTCCCGGTATTCCTGAACCACCACAGCCGATTATTACACGTTGGGGAACATGGTTACAGGCAGCTTTTTATTATGCTGAATATTTCCAACAAATAAAAGTTGTGATACTACAATTCAGTCTAGATGAGGCTGCAGTTATTAAGGAAAGCCATACAAAATCGAAGAAATTTCCGTTGAAACAGCTTTAAAGAATATTGCGAAGAACTATAAACCATTACATGAAAGCATAAAAAAATTAGAAAACAGTGCGTTGTCGTTAGCGGAGTCACTGCAAATAGGGGACGATGTAAATCTACTGCTACACGCTATAGGTGACGCAACAAATGAGCGGGTTAAAAAAAAATTCGCAAGTGTATTAAATAAAGACACCAGTTTTACCAAATTAAGACAAATATGTGATGGTGCAGCTCCAGATCCGTTAAGTGCCTTCAAAGACTATTTTACGTATGCGTGTATTACATCAGTAGATGTCGAACGGTCATTCTTACACTATAAGAATATATTTTCATCAAAGCGAACATCACTCATGGAGACAACTATAGAAACATACCTGATGCTGCAAAATGGCTATACATCTTCTCCAGTTTGTGATAAGCAAACTTCTTTATCAAGCCAGTTAAGTGGGTAAGTTTTACATACATTGTTATGAATTGTAACAGTTTATTGTTTCTCGTAGGTATTAGTTAATTTCGTGTACGCCCCTATCCCATGGAACATTTTAGCTGCCCTAATTATTACAATCCAGTGCAGTTAAGCGATACTGAAAAAAAGGCATAATTTCTGGTATGATTTTCTTTTAATAGGCACACTCACAAACGCTATATTAAGTTATAATTATTCATGCTCACTATTATAATTTACTCTAGAATGCACAACACAATATTTGAAGTACTTAGAAGTCAAAATAAAAACCCAAAGGGCACAAAGTCGTCCAATGAATGTACAATGTATGAACATACTCAAATTTATGGGACATCCATTGGATATCTAGTATATGACCTAAAAGCAAACAGTGGATATCCAATGTCACAGAGATGGATATCCAGTGGACGTCCAATGTTTTCTTATTGGACATACAACGGATTTCCATTATATGTCCAATAAGAAAACAGTGGACGCCCACTGGACGTCCAGTGGACTTTTCGATATCCACTCCCACTCAGCATTTTAACGTTGTATCAATGTCACCCGACGCATCCTGACATTACTGGACGACGTCATTTTAAAGCATGTTCTTCTGCCTAAAAATATTAGGGAATTACGATAATTGGAGCGATATATATCGGTACTCATTTCATCTCACTAGAATAACTGAGATATTAGCACATACCGGTACCGTTTTAATTATCATTATTCCCTATTATTGTGATATTTTCAGTGGATTTTAAGACCGTTGTGGTACCATTTATCAACGCAGGCCAGTTCATGGTGAAATATACATTGTAGGCCGAGAAAACAAGAGCGCCCCCAGACTGATAAGTGTTTAGAAATTAAAATCCTTTTCCTCTACCCTCTTTAACTTGAGCACATTTCACCATGATATGAACATCCATTGGACAACTTTTTCACATTTATCCACCGAACGATATAATGTTGACATTCAGCGGCATTCATGGTATGGACATCCCCTGGATATCTATTTCATGTACGTCTAGTGAATGTATATTGCACGTGCGGTAAATGGACAACTTGATTTATGTCCATCGACCGCATGATCTGGATATCCATTGGATACCTGTTTATTGTACGTCCATTAATGGATAACCTTCTGATATATGTCCGGCACCAACCATGATATGGATATCCATTGGATACCTATTTAATATACATCCAGTGGATGTATTAATATCTACGACAAATGGACAACCTTCTAGTACATGTTCTTCGTCGACCATGATATGGACATCCATTGAATATATCTGATATATCTCCAAAGGACATCCCGGTAAGGATTTCCAATAGATGCCCATATTGTTCCATGGACGTTTGGACTTGGTATGAATATAAAATGGACGTCCACTGGTTGTTGTGTGCTGTTTGGAAAGTGAGGTTATGTACTAATGATTAACTTACGACAGAATTTTTAGCTGTATTATTATTTTGAATATCTTTCGTTCCACCTTTATCTTTGGTACACTGGTTCACAATTCTTATTGTGCGTGAGGAGTACATTTTAAGTAAATTTATACCTCGTTGATATTCACTTTTACACGAGAGAAAAGCTCCCTTAGAATATCAGATAGAGTAATACTTGTACCAAAATAAAGTCCAGCATTATAAAATTGGAGAAGTTATATACACTAAATTACACAGTTTTCAAGTGAGATACAAAGACAACTTCTAATATTTAAGATATCTTATAAAGTCCATTTTCATTAAAGACTAAGACATTCTGAGATGTCTTAGTCTTACTCCGAGTCATGAAATTGAAGCATGAAATATCCATAGAGCTATAATGAAATATTTTATTATATCATTCTGTAGCACCGTATTCATAGAATTCCTATTTTGGTGAAAGACTCGGTTACACTATTTTAAAATTACTTTTAATTCGAACTTAACAAAACTGAGTATAGCACCAGAAACTCCATTCTTATGACTAGTAGATTTCATGAGAAAACGAAAATTGATTTTTTTTAGTTGTCTTACCCATGTTCTAGCACAGCGATACGTTAAACAAGCATTATTGTTAACACCCTGTAACTCAAAAATGGTACCCTTTCCAGATAAAGTTTATAAAGGAAACTGGGTTTTTTTCCGATCTTCTGTTGTTATTCAAAGTTTTCTCCAAAGAATCCGACTCACCCTTTATACATATAGGATTACGAAACATAAAACTTATAGCAGTCCTCAATCCATTTTAAATGCGTGAGGTGATATCTAAAAATCGGCATTCCTTTGAGAATCAAAGCATTGTCAAGCTATATACTATTCTGTGGAGATCTCGCATTGTATTCCTCTTTGAGAATAAAATATACATAATTCAAGACATATTTTAAAATATACATGGAAAGTTTATTACATTCGTTTTTCTGATTGTTGCAATCCGCAATTTTTATTTATTTCTCGGTATATAGTATCGTACAATGTTCTTATAAGTGGCATTAAAAGCTTTTGTAAGTAACTTAGTATTATAATTCACTTTTAGGTTTATGCCGCACATGTAATCTTTTTTTGATGCTTTATTTGGACATAAAACTAATATGTAAAGTAGATGTTACGAAAACAAATATCATTTCATATGACAAAATGAAAACTAAAATGTCATACAGAATGTGTCAGTTATTTTCAAATATGAGAACTATGGAAGAAAAGTTACGTTCTAATAGATTTACCACTAGTCATCTTTGAAATGGGCCACTAATTAGAATGAAGTTTTTTTTAAGTTGGATTACTTCGCGTTGTTCATTACAACATCTCAGCTAAGCTGTTGTATCGCTAGGCCAAATCTATATGAAATAAACAAATATTAAATGAAAAGAATAATCTTCTTCACAGTTAATTTTCTTGTTTTCATAATTTCCAGATCTTCTTAGTAATAATACTATATCTTTCTTTAATGTCACCTTATGGGGGCCGCAGATCGACGTCATCAAAAAGTCAACTGCAACCTTCTGGCAATTGCGCCGAGCGGTAGGTAGGAACTGGGGCCTCAAACCACGGATCCTACATTGACTGTACACGGCGGTCATCAGACCGAGGCTTCAGTATGGATCTGTGGCCGAGCTTTGACAGAGCGACCACAGTCCAAAAGCTAGCAAATATCCAGAGACTAGCCTACCTAGGGATCACTGGCGCAATGAGGACGACACCGACAGCTGCTATGAAAGTTCTGCTAGGTTTGCCAATGCTTCCCTCGTGGATAAAGAGGGAGGCTATGGTGGCCTATCTGGGAATGCATGATTCTAGGAACTGACAGTGTTCAGGTACAGCTGAAGATCACGCAACAATTGCCTGCTGGACTGGCGGAGAGGAAAATCCCCATCTC
The DNA here is from genome assembly GCA_029963845.1 of Rhamnusium bicolor. NCBI lineage: Eukaryota > Metazoa > Arthropoda > Insecta > Coleoptera > Cerambycidae > Rhamnusium > Rhamnusium bicolor. The sequence continues at coordinate 403,791 of JANEYF010000595.1, read as the reverse complement.
TGTCCTAAAGGTGAGAGTAGTGAAAGATCAGCAAAGGTTGGAAAGGAAACATACTCTCACTCTTCCCAGTAGGGAGGAGTGGAGTGAAGGCATAATTGACTTCCCCCGGATACTCTGTTGTGCTACACAGACGAATTTCGGGTGGCCATTAGACCGTCCTCTGGAGCGGGAATATATGTGGAAGGCAAAGGAGTGCAGGAGAGCTTTGCTCTAGGCTCGTGCACCATGGTCTTCCAGGCAGAGGTTTATTCCATACTAGCAGTAGCGGGTAAAGCAGAGGTTAGGAACGGGGCAGAATAAATGATATACATCTGCTCCGATAGCCAGGCTGCTCTAAAAGTGGTGTGCTCCCTCAGGACGAGATCAGTTTTCATTCAGGAGTGCGGGAACGCCCTAGAAGAGCTTGCCAGTCATGAACAAGTGAGGCCTGTGTGGGTCCCGGGACATACCGGAGTTCCAAGCAACGAGAAAGCCGATGAATTGGCTAGACAAGGAGCCGAGAAACCCTGTCTCGGGAGCCTATGTTAGACGTTACAAGAAGGCAGGTCACAACGGCCCTCGATAAGTGGGTCCACGAGACGCTGAGGAAGCATTGGATGACCAACAGCGCCTGCAGACAAAATCGAGATTTTGTGACTGGGCTGAAAAAAATCGAGATCGGCCTAGTTATTGGGCGGGAGTCGGAAGACTGAATCTTTTAATCGGAGTTCTGACAGGACACGGCAGACTTAGGAGACATCTATCATTGATAGGTATTTAGGAAGACCCTACATGTTCAGGATGCGGATGTGGTAAAGAAACATCTTACCACTTTCTGGGACAGTGTGAAGCATTTGGGCGCCTGAGACATAGTATCTTCGGTTTTGAGGCACTTCTAAGGGAGGAGATGAGCTCCCTCGCAATGAATGACATCCTGACCTCCATTAGAAGGTTGGAAAGATTCGACGAGGGAGCAAGAGAAGCATATGGCTGAGGAGGCAGCTGGGGGTTGGTAAAAAAGGTCCGTCTGCAGCCTACTTGCCAGGCGTTAGCTTCCCGTACCATTACCATTAATGTCGCGTCTGTTTCAATCCATCGTGTAATTAACTATTTGTTAGCTATGACACTACTGCCAGCTGCTACGAATTTTGCGTTTCTTAATTCTCCATGCCACTGATAACCCAGTTTGGACAATGTGCAATATCCAATACGCAAATATCAATCAGCCCCAAAGTTGTACGTCAACGAATATTACGCACCTTCTATCATTTTTTCTGCAAGGCAAATATTATTAACAATTATGTTAAATGTTTTGTACTTCCAAAAAATTAATTAAATTGACCTCTACAATAGGCGTGATATCCTGAAATTCTTTGAAGCACATTGTGTCAGCGACATTACTTGATACTGTTATTTACCTGTTGATTATTGAATATTTAAAGACTAAACAATTCAACCATCACTATCTGGCACAGACAAATTTTATCGGACTTCGAATAAGGTGAAGAAATGTATTAGGAAGGTACTTCTATGGGATAGCAGCAAATAATTTAGCATAATTAGATTTATTCTATTTCTGAGCCTGTTTTTTACATCAGATATATGGTCATCATTTGCAGCGTTACCAAAGCATATCCATTGAAAAGTTAGAGTATTCTTAGGAAAGTACAATTAAGTTGCCTTCGGTGATGATTTTCAGTTTCATTTGGGACAATCTGTTGCACGTTAGGATATTATAGTCTTATTAAGGAGAACAACATAATCTTTAGTAAGCAGTAGAGCATAATGAATACTATAGGGATTATGGCATCGAGTTTAACGTATGGAGGACTAAGCTTCAGGTATAGACTTTAACCTCTACCTGAAGCTAGAGGAACACGAAGTCAAGATGAACGTAAATACGTAGCAGAAAACATATATGTTTGTTTACTATAATATTTATAAAATAGTGATGCTTTCCTGTATGCGCATTCTTATTGGTCACTCTGACGGAGTTGGCTAGATTGTGATACAAGTAATTAAAGACATGTCGTTTTGAAATATCTGTTTACAAGCGATTTTAACATTTTATTGCGCATACTAAGAATGAATACAATACGAAAATAACCGACTCTATTGTAAACAATACGCCGAAGGTTGAATCTTAGAAAAATACGCGTATTGGAAAACATTAGGCTATCGGCATAAGTACACTGTGAGCGAAATAAATATATAAAGATATGTTTTTCTTAAATAGAGACCCATATCGAGGGTAAAAAGTGCTTATTGACCATATCCCAAACTTTGCAATATCGGTGGTTAAAGATTTTTATATCAGTAAAAAAGTGTAAAAGATGCTCATTTATTTTTTAAGACACCATGTTAAAAAAATAAATTCTGTACTTTTTTTATGGATTTATAAAAATCTTTAAACGCCGATATTGCACTTTTTGGTATATGGTCCATAAACCCTTTTTCCACGAAACCCTCAATATGATTATAATAATTAATAAATTAGTAAATAACAACACCTTCCTTAGAGTATAGGTATTTCTCTTTTTATAATTGTACAGTATGTTTTTGCGCTGTGAAAGATTTTCAATAAGTAAACGCCTAATTATATTGGTTTAATGTGATCCATTTTACAAAATTCAGGTTTTAGTTTTCACTTATTTTCAATCATTGCTGACAACTTAAGAATAAGAAACGTAAAACATAATTTCACAATATCTTAATTTTTATTTAATAATTGTCATTCAAAAATTATATCACACTGTAATAAACAGTCTATTATTCTGTAATAATTCTGATATCTACCTAAGTTTATAAAAGGCCACTTATTATTATGAGGTATAAGAATTTCGTCCTTTTAAACATGACAGAAAATGATTTGTGGCCATATGGATAAATGATTTTTATTTAAACAAATACTTCACTGCCATCATGTTGATGCTTTTTTAATTTAATTAATTAAATATAATCTTCTTTCTCCTTATTGATTTTTTTCATTAAAATATTAATGACACTTTTGATTTTAAAACGCAAAATAGATTTAATTAAAAAACATTGTCCTAATCCTCTTATTTGAATCTATTACCGATTTAATCGTATATATATATATATATATATATATATAAATATATATATATATATATATATATATATATATATATATATATATATATATATATATATATATATATATATATATATATATATATATATATATATATATATATATATATATATATATATATATATATATATATATATATATATATATATATATATATATATATATATATATATATATATTACAAGAGATATTGTAATGACTGCGAAAAAAAGTATATCGGTCAAACTAGCAGAAAAGTTAAAGATAGGATTACATCACACAGAAGTGACGTTAGACTTAACAAAGATTCATCGATGTTAGCTAAACATGTGTTATCATTAAACCACAATCTTAATTATGATGATGTTAAGATTTTAAACTTCGAAAAGAACCTTCATAAAAGGACTTTTCTAGAAATGTGTCACATCTTTAACGAACCAAACGATATGAACGCTAGAAATGATATCGAAGGTCTCAGTATATTATATACTTATTTATTGCATTCACAGACATATAGCAATAACACAAATAACACCCTGTATAGTACTTTTGTGAATTAGTGGTTTTTTGATTTGGTGTGGTGGCATCCACATTTGCCAGGACTGAAACAGAGAGAGAGGACAAGTGACAGCCCTCTCACTCTGGTGCAGACTTGGATAGGTGGTTTTTTGTAAACATTCCGATTCAATTTTTACATACTAAATAATTTTTATTTACTGATGAAATTGAAATAATAATTCATTAATCTCATCTGAACTACACAACACATTTTTTAAACAGACATAAAAGTAACGAAACGTAGTTCATGCAGTAACCACAAATAAGTATAACACTAAATGCTCCTGTCATAATGCCGCCTGTTTACTATACGAATGTAGAATATGACATGAGAATCACAGACCACACCCTCCAAGCAGGTATAGAGTAGAATGTGAGCGGATTTTTCGGGGACATAATTGGACCCGTCGGGGAATGCCAGTGGTAGGGATAAAGAAAACAACGATATTTTTAGTACAGCTGTCTCTTTAGCTTGCATCATGACACGGATGTAGAATTAGTTCTTCATACGTTAAACTCGATGAATTATGGTTTGGAATTCCATAGCCAAATTGAACATCATATTAGTAATTTCTTTCAACCAGTTCGAGTTCTGTATAATCGGAAGATTGAGAGGGCTCTAGATTATAACTATAGTTGGTCAGTTCTTAGATGGAATTGAATTAGAAATGTTCTTATGCTTCGTCCGAATTGTCTTCTAATTTATACACAAGAGATCACGTGTAGGACAGTATAAGCACAAATGTGTATTAGTTCCTTCTAAACCTGAATAAATTTGGAACACATATATGCTTCGAATAATCTTGAAGAAGTTATGTATCTACAGTATTATTCGCAATGCAGCCGTTTTCATGTTTTTTTTATTTGAATTTGTAATGATTTCCGCTATTTGAAATTCTCCTTTCAACAATATTAGAATCTTTCAATTAAAATAGAGACTTACATGAGTGTCACAATTTTTTTGAATTTCAATACGATAAATTTTATAGGAAAATAATAATAGTTTAGGATTCAAATAAATTAATTTCTAGTCATTCTAAAATGACTGTTTTAAATTTGAAAAACTTTATTATAGACATATACTGCTATATTAGTTTAAAGTATAATTAATTTGAGTTATTTGTTGATATGAGTAAAACTAGTTTTACCATCGATTAAGTGATTCATAAATAAATTAATCAGATATGGAGTAATAAATACAAAATATAGTTTACCATAAAAGGTTTGTTCCAACAGCAGTCTCGGACTAATTTGAAACCGTCAGAAATATTCGCTCAGGTAAATATTAATGTACATACAGTGAGGCTAGCGTATAATAGGTAACTAGGCGATTATTTCTGACGGTTTTAAAATGATCCGCCCTTGGAACAAATCTGTATCTCGTCTCGGTTATGTGAGACAGTGGCGCGTTGTTCCGTTAAAATCCGAGTCCGGAGGTATAATAGGGGATAATCGTAACTGCTTGCGTCACTATCTTTCAAATGGCGTGTTAAACTATGGATGTAAGCACGTTAAAATTTCTTGCCACGTGGCAAGGTGTGCGCTCGGTACAATTTTAAAGTTAAGTGAACCAGTCCTTTACACAAACACTGATGATATTATCTTCTGACGTCCCCTTGGCCTTGATAACTGAGATAAGCCTACGTTAAACAAGTGAAAATAAATGAAGTTACGGTCAGAGGCAATGTTCAAATTTCAGATTTATACTTAAGAAAACCGAAAAAGCGAATCGAGAAAGTCATTTTAAAAAGATTGATGTCTAATTAATACGGTTTCTTTGTGTTCGTGTTTTGTTTTCTGGATTATGTTAGCTTTAATGTTTATGTAATCCCTAAAATAGAACTTGAGTAAAGTCTAACAAAATCTAATTAATATGTAAACAAGAATTTAACAAAACAGTATAACATTAAGAGGGAAATACAATGAAGAACTTCCTAAATAATTAGTGCGCAAATGTCCAATAGTGTCACATGGAATTTTTGGTGCTACACGTATCACAGCATTACCAAATTCTTCGTTAAGTTATGAGAGAATATGATTAAAATATTGCAAATTAAACTGTGACGGGGAATGTAAGTTAATAGTTGGGATTTTGGAAACCCTTATACAGGCTGTTCCACAACTTGGTGGTCATAGCGAATATATATATTACTGAGTTCACTCTTATTCAAAAAGTTCTAATGAACAAATCCTATCGTGGACTGTTTCTGAGTTACTGATAAATTAAACGTCGAGAAGGGGAGTTGCTTGGTCTACGAAGAATTTAACAAAGCAGTATAACATTAAGAGGGAAATACAATGAACAACTTCCTAAATAATTAGTGCGCAAATGTCCAATAGTGGCACATAGAATTTTTGGTGCTACACGTATCACAGCATTACCAAATTCTTCGTTAAGTTATGAGAGAATATGATTAAAATATTGCAAATTAAACTGTGACGGGGAATGTAAGTTAATAGTTGAGATTTTTGAAACCCTTATACAGGCTGTTCCACAACTTGGTGGTCATAGCGAATATACATATTACTGAGTTCACTCTTATTCAAAAAGTTCTAATAAACAAATCCTATCGTGGACTGTTTCTGAGTTACTGATAAATTAAACGTCGAGGAGGGGAGTTGCTTGGTCTGCGAGATCACACGATCTCACACCTTTCGATTATTTTCTGTGGGGTTACATGAGGAATCTGGTGTATTCTGTCAGGATACAAACCAGGGAAGAAGAAACAGCTAAAATAATGGATGTCGCAAATCAAATGAAGAATAATCCCGAAATGCTAATAAGGTCTGTTATATCAATTGATTCACATTTACATTAAAACTAATTGAAAAGTTAAATGTAAAAATATTAAAGTTAATAGAATTACAGCCACTGGAACTTTTATTTTTTCAATAACTCAGAAATAGTCCACTTTAGGATATATGTTCATTAGAACTTTTTGAATAAGAATGAGCCCAAGAATATGCTATGCATATTCGCTATAAACATCAAGTTGTGGAATACCCTGTATATCTTTGTTATGTGTGTGTGAAATTTTCATGTTGTATTTTAAATAAATAACTATACCCTTTCGTTATAACTTCCTCGAAATAGACACAATCTAGGTTAATCATGAGCTAATGAAAGTGTTAAAAATCTTCGAAAACATTCTACTATGAAAGTGAGGAAATTCTATTCTAATTGCCATTATCTTTAAGGATATCCAACTACATTATAAGGAAAAAGTAGCTATCATAAATCATACAGCTCTTCTGGACATTTGTGCTAGTTTACATTAGTAACGACCTCGATGTATTTGTCTGAAAATTTTTACAGCATTTTTTTTCGGATTCTTCCTACGATCAAGTAAGCTTTACATCTGTTGTCGTATGGCAACTGTAGTCCTTTATGTGTTAACTAACCTAATGTTTTGGTATTCGCAATACTTCACTGACATTGTTCTTTTATCAAAATAAATCCGATGCACATTTTGTTTACAAAACACCAACTACTATCTTCACACTACATTGGTGTATGTAATATCCAAAAACTGATATCGTATTGCTGATAAAGGAGAAATCTAGTTAGGGCTTATATATGTGATAATTGATTTTTGGCCTAATTTTTAAAGATATTATATATTGTTAAATTGAAATTCAGATTCAAAACAATTTTATTAACAATTAAAGAGAACAATATATATGGCCCTCGCCGAACACCTGGTCCATTACCAACCTAGCATCCCCGCGTAAGGTGGCGACGGGGCAATTGTTAGGTCGTTCGGAGCGGGGCCGGTCCGGACTTAAAACTAAAACATTAACAACAAATACAACACCTAAAAAACATATCTATAATAACGCCGCAAATGAGAAATCAAGGACGTATGCAAAAGCATGCGCCGTTAATATAAATAACTTTAAAACATTGCAAAAAGACTATATCGCCACCTGAATGCAAGAATTAGGTAACTCAAAATTTTTACATTAAGGGTTATCTATGTGACCCTTTATTAAATACTTTATAATATTTAATGTATAAAGTGAATAACTTTTAGAAATTAACTAGAGGCATCCATTGTCAAAATATATATATATTTCTTTTTTGTTTGCATGCAAAAACTAATTAGAACACAAGTCATAAACTTAAAAAATAAATATATTTTATTTTGAATTACAAAAGCAATTATGAAAAAACGCATAAATCTCTTTTTAGATTTTACTCAAATTTAAGAAATTTGAGTTACCTAGTTCTTGCATTTAGGTGACGATATGAAATAGTATAAATATCTGTATAATAATTTTGAATGTTGACGATGCTTCGACGAGCAAAAACTGCCACAGTAAAAAGCTTGCCTTTAAACAATACTGAATTGGAAAGCAGAAATGTCCAGCTCCGTTTTTTTTTTTTTTGGATACTTAATGATACCTCACGTATACCGGGTGTAACAGGATCATGGTACACCCTTTTCTCCTTAGGTTTTGAGGATAATTCATTGAAATTTGGAATATTCTATATACATAATAAGCGGCACTTTTTGACATACAAGTGATTTTTTTTCACTTCCGGTTTCGCCGTAAGTGACACTAACTTTCGATTTTTAAATAGAACATCCTGTATATTATTGCATTTTTGAATTCTGCATAATTTTCTGAATCCATCGAAATCAAATAAGTGACATTTAAAACGTCAATATTTTTTATAATATAATTTTTAGTTTTCCATTTAAGTGTGCCATGACAGTTCTGATTTATTCTAAATGACCAGTGTAATGCTACGAAAATCAAAATCCCATCATACTAAATACTAAATTACGTGATTTATGAGCAAATAAAGTTCATCAAAATAGTTTTTGGGGAAAAATCAATTTTTTCAAATGGAATCACCAGATACACAGTACTATTTATTAGAACTATTAATAAGGAATTTATTCATATGTCGTATTAAAATGTGCGATAAATACAAACAAAATTACAGCTAAAAGGAAATAAGAAAATACAATTTTGTTCTAATTAAATGTTAAGAAGTAACTAACTAAGAAGGCTTTGAAAATATTGAAATATTTAGCTTGTCAAACATTTGTTGGTACCGGTGTTTTTATTGTGTCTTTAAAAATTGTTTTTGTTAATTGTGTTCAGAATGCCGCAAATTTATACAAGAGATGAAAAAGTGGACATATTAATTATTTATGGGGAATGTAGAAAAAATGCCCTTGCGGCTAGACACCTTTATGCCGAACGATATCCAGATAGGCAATGTCCTACGAGAAATTATTTTAATCGTCTTCAATATCAAATCTCAAATTAGCCCAACAATTATCCCGAAGAAAATTTCATTCTTGACGAAAGAACGGAAACTAATGCTTTGGCTCGAGTAGAAGTTGATAAGACTGTTTCTTTACAGCAAATTGGGTTTGAATTGGAAATCAGTCACCAAACACTAAGCCGAATTTTGCACAAATACCACTATAAATCTTTTAAATACCAATTGCACCAGCACTTGTACGAAAATGATTACGAACGTAGGATGGAATATTGCAATTGGATTTTGCAGAATAACGTACAGCCAAACAATGATTTTTTGGGAATGATTTTATTTTCGGACGAGTCTAGGTGTACATATTTGGGATTATTTAACCGACAAAATACAAAATATTGGTCACAAGAAAATCTAAATTTATTACGGGAAGATAACTTTCAAGTGCGGTTCGGTTTCAATGTTTGGCTTGGAATAATCGGTAGTAGAATCATTGGTCCTTATAATATTTGAGGGACCCTGACTGCTGCCAGGTACTTGGAATTTCTACAAAATGAAATTTTGGACACTTTAGCTGAATTACCTTTCCATTTACGACAGGGAATGTATTTCCAACAAGATGGCGCATCTCCCCATAATTCAAGAATAGTAATTGATTACCTTCAACGAAGATTCGGAGAAAGCGTAATTTCAACGACTGGTCCTGTCAGGTAGCCACCAAGGTCACCTGATTTAACACCCATTGATTTCTTTGTTTGGGGTCATTTAAAATATTGTCTACTAAACCGCCGTTACAACCGGTGAAGACCTGGAATTATGAGTAAGACGCGCAATCAATAGCATAACGGCCCGACAATTGGCGAACATTCTTCGACGTTAATGGACAGCATTGTGAATAACAGTTGTAATGTTTTGTGTTCATTTTTTGTATTCCAAAGCCACCTTATGTATAACAAAGTAATTAATACAAAATTGTATTTTCTTATTTTCTGTTAGCTGTAACTTTGTTTGTATTTATCCCAGATTTTAATGAACCATATGAATAAATTCCTTATTAATAGTGCTAATAAATAGTATCACGGTACCAATATGATTCTATTTGAAAAAATTGAGTTTTGTCCCAAAAACCATTTTGATGAACTTTATTTGCTCATAAATCACGTAATTTAGTACTTTTGACAGGATTTCGATTTTTCTAGCATTACACGGATCATTTAGAATAAATGGGAACTATCATGGCACACTTAAATGGAAAGCTAAAAATTATATTATAAAAAAAATATTGACAATTGAAATGTCACTTATTTGGTACCGTTGGATTCAGAAAATTATGCAAAATTCAAAAATGCAATAATATACAGAGTGTTTCATTTAAAAATCGAAAGTTAGTGTCACTTCCGGCGAAACCGGAAATGAAAAAAAATTACTTGTACGTATATAAGATGTCCCAAATTTCAATCAATTATCTTTAAAACTAAAGGAGAAAAGGGGGGTGTACCATGATCCTGTTACATCCGGTATAATGATGTGCTACAATTTATCAATGGTTAGCTTATAATTTGGAATAAATTTTGTGGGGAAATCCGTAAACAAAAACGAACAAAAAAGAAAGGAAGAGACAGGTAAGAAAACATTTTAAATTTTGGTGCCACTTTTATAATGTGGGAGTGTCCTCACATTTTTGTTGTCTAAACATGTTGTCTGAAAATTTGTAACGTTTGGTAAGTATATCTTGTTGAGTTACTTATGAGGTGAAGGAATTTGTTTTCCAGAGATACTGTCAGAGATACTACTCGCTATTATTGTTTAATAAATATTGGCGTATTTTTATTATCTCTGAAGCATATTCTCTATTTCGTTCGCTATTATAAAATTTTTCCCTTTTTATTGTTTGCTTTTATATGAATTAAAAGAAATTCCTACTACTGTCTATAACACTACCACGTTGAAATTTTAGTTGGATAATTTGTTAGTGAAAATCTTCAAGAATAGCAGAAATATTCACCAATTCTACGTAGATTCATTTTCAATCCAATCCATTTATATAGCCACATGCACTGAAGTGCCTTTCACCGCAAATGAAATTGCTCGGTCGAATTTCACATCGAGAAAGTATTAGCAGTTAAACGGGCTTTATGAACCTAAACACGAACTAAATTAAATACAATTATTTAAGTATTTCTGTTTTAAAATTACAGTTTTGTTTTGAATCTGTTTATATAACTTTTTTAATTCTGAATATTAATAATATCATATTATTCAAGATGTTTAAAAAAGAAATGGAACGAATTAAAAATCTTTCATCGTATTGCTTAACAGATACGCATCAATATCCTTCACAATACCCTAAAATAAATAATACCATATGTCTAGCGCCAACTGTGGCCAGTTGGAAAAAGAATACGAGCAATGGCTGCGAACTAGGATGAAATGAAATGGAATAAGACACACCCAGCGAACATAAAGACAGGCTCGGTCTGTGCCCCACCAGCCAGCTACAATACATTCACACTTTTACGTTCATCTTGCTTGTTCAATCGGTTTTTCTTAATAGTTGGCCACATTAGTCGCTTTACACACGGTATATTAGTCTGTTCTGCATAAGTATATTGTATGGCCACCATCGACAAAAGAAAACTAGCAAATTTGTTAGAAAATTTGAATTATTAGTTGACACTTTTGTCAGCGTGAATAAACATGTATTAGGATTTTAATCAGGTATTGAAGTAAATAATCTGCGAGTTTTTTTTTTACTAAATTATGGCAGAATTTTGCACAAATACCACTATAAATCTTTTAAATACGAATTGCACCAGCACTTGTACGAAAATGATTACGAACGTAGGATGGAATACTGCAATTGGATTTTGCAGAATAACGTGCAGCCAAACAATGATTTTTTGGGAATGATTTCATTTTCGATGTACAAATTTGGGATTATTTAACCGACAAAATATAAAATATTGGTCACAAGAAAATCAAAATTTATTACAGGAGGGTAACTTTCAAGTGCGGTTCGGTTTCAATTTTTGGCTTGGAATAATCGGTAGTAGAATCATTGGTCCAATAATATTCGAAGGACCCCTGACTGCTGCCAGATACTTGGGATTTCTACAAAATGAAATTGTGGACAGTTTAGCTGAATACCTTTCTATTTACGACAGGGAATGTATTTCCAACAAGATGGCGCTTCTCCCCATAATTCAAGAATAGTAATTGATTACCTTCAACGAAGATTTGGAGAAAGCGTAATTTCGACGATTGGTCCTGTGAGGTGGCCTCCAAGGTCACCTGATTTAACAACCCTTGATTTATTTGTTTGGGCTCATGTAAAATATTGTCTACGCAACCGCCGTTAAAACCCGTGAAGACCTAGAGTTACGAGTAAGACGCGCAATTAATACCATAACGGCCCGACAATTGGCGAACGTTCTTCGACGTTAATGAACAGCATTTTGAACAACTGTTGTAATGTTTTGTGTTCATTTTTTTGTATTCCAAAGCCACCTTATGTATAACAAGGTAATTAGAACAAAATTGTATTTTCTTATTTTCTGTTAGTTGTAACTTTGTTTGTTTATCACACATTTTAATACGACATATGAATAAATTCCTTATTGATAGTACTAATAAATGGTATTACGGCACCAATATGATTCCATTTGAAGAAATTGAGTTTTGTCCCAAAAACCGTTTTGAAGAACTTTATTTGCTCATAAATCACGTAATTTAGTATTTTTAACTGGATTTCGATTTTTCTAGCATTACACAGGTCATTTAGAATAAATGGGAACTGTCATGGCAGACAACAAAAATTATCAAAACGCCAAAAACTTGTAAATATGATAGTCTAACTCTAAAAAGTTTCATGTATATTGGATATATGTTAAAAAATTTAGACTGCTAACTAGATGACCAACGTTTAACCACTTGCCAAATACTGATAACATAAAATATTTCATCAAAACTGTATATTACCAATTTAGATCCCACCAATTATTTTGTTATTTAAAAAAATAAAATTTTTCTTTTCATTAAAATTAATAATGCTAAATCAGAAGTGTTTATGGCCGAGCAAAGTGTTCCACAAGGATCTATTCTCTCGCCATTATTATACAACATATATTGTTATATTCTGCACATACAACAATGCGCTAGCCAACCGTACTACCATCTTGGTATTTTATAAATACCCTAGCCAGGATTAGAACCCGCAAGTCCTTGATCTCAAACCTAACGTGTTAGCACTGAGCCTCTGAGTCGAGTTGTTGTAATGCGCTATATTGGTATATAGTTTAATCTATTTTATGCATAGTGGATTGTAAGTAAAATTTCTTAAATATTTCTTTCAAGGGAGAAAAAAAATTCTGTGCTGTTTCTGTCGAAAATATCACCGTTATGTTCATGAGCATAAGGGCCAAGTTCCAGGGTTACAACGCAACCAGTGTGTCATGACTAGAGATTGAAAGGTAGCGATAAATTCCGGATACGACTTTTACTTACGCATGTATGTATTATGTTGTAAACACCTAATGAAACTTTCTCAAACAATATTAAATGATAAAATATTTCCCGCTTGCGAGGTCGCTATCACGTTTACGCTCACTGCCCGTTGTTGTAAATAAATTATTATTTATAAATAAATAGTGTTTATAATACGTCTATGTAGATAACACGTACATAGATATGTAAACAGTGAGAAATTAAAGACAAAAGTTAATTTTCTTAAAATGTCTTGTTAGTATAAAGTAAACTTGTGAATTAGTGATTTCTTGGAGTTGCCATTTAACGCCACAGAATTATATTGCACTAGCTGTAAAAAAGTGCTTTCATGCAACGTCAAAGCGAACATTAAGACACATTCCTCAGACAGTTATAAATGGTGTGTGAGTGGTAGTGTTACTCATAGTGACAGGCAAACAAATTTTAACTTACATTTAGTGGAAATGATAGTTGGATGTAATATATCGTGGACAACTAAACAAATTTTGCAAAAGTTTATTAGTGGGCAGGTGCCATCGGAAATTACATTAAGAAGAAAACATTTATCACAAAAAATGAGCCAGTATTAAACAAAAAAATTTATACTAAACTGAATGATAAATACCTCTGGATTAGCGGGGATGAAACCACGAATGCTTGCGACTAGAAGGTGGCAAATATTTTAGTGGGTGCATTGGAGGAAAATTATTGTTCAATGCTCTTTCATCTGATTTGATCAAAAATACTAGAAACTACAAATTCTAGTACTATAGCAGATGCAGTTCACTGCACTACTATATTGCAGAGAGAGCATTAGAAAAAAATCCTAACGGACGGTTTTGTCACTGACGGTGCTCTATTTAAATTTGCAAGGTTCCAACGCTTGCGGTTTAGGCTCTACCATGATGAGTCAGACAGGACACTTAACTTTATGTATTTAGAATACTTGCTTAGATTATATTACTAGCAAATTTAAAGCATTTACATATTATTTTATAAAATGTCTAATAGCTTCTAAAATTATTTTTATTCCCAGCAAAGTCACTTTTAATATATGGCTTATCTTTATAAACAAGGTGGTTTTTAGAGTCAGTACTTGTGCACATAAAACTGTCTAAGATTGTAAAACATTGCTTCGATCGTATTATCCTCATGCTACAGACAAAAGGCGCCATATCCATTAGTGTTGTTGCAGCGTAAATTTAATTTGTTTTCTTACTTTTTCACCAAGTATTTCGAAACATATAAAAATATATTTTTCCTGATGAACAATAAAATTGTATCAATTTCTTAAATAAATTTAAAGAGATGATCTATGTGGCAACAAGTCAATTTTTATTAACTTAATGGAAATATCGACAGGGAAGTATCCCTCTTTTTCTCCTGCGTGTATCAGCTGTATTAAAAATAAGTTATAATCAGAATATTATTATTTACTTACTTGTATCTAGTTTTAATTAATTAATGTAATACCGGTTAAAATTACATTTTTACTTTCTTATACCTAATATAAGGAAGTATAAATAGTAATCGTGATTTTTTTCGACTTCGAGATTTTGATTGATATATACGTTTTTAACTTTTCTGAATCCATTCTGACTATTTTCCGAATGATGTCTGTCGGTGCGTGTGTGTGGATGTGTGGGTGTGCGGATGTGTGTATGTGTGTATCCGCCATAACTCAAAAAATACGAATGGGAGACTTCCCAAATTTAGCAGTTAAGATTTTCAACAACATTTTAGGTGACACATTAAATTTGGTGAATGTGGTACCATAATGAATGAAAGAAGAAAAAAGGTACAATGTTGAGAAAAAAAATGTTTATTGCATTTCTGGACGAATCTCGACGAATTATAATGAAAAAACATAACTTTATGGAAAAAAATATGTTGGCATGTCTGTAGCATCACGATAGCAGCCTTAGTTTTTGAGATGAAGCTTTTGAATTTGATACATATGTTCGAAAGGCCAAAGACAATAAATTTGGCCAGCTGAAAGGAGGCCCACGGGACCCAAAATTTTTTGTATTTGCCTTTACAAAAAAATACATTCTTGATGGAAGATTATCAAGCCAATAAAATATATTTTCCAAGTACTTAAATGAAGCTGATGTAAACTGAAATATTTTACACATTTGGCCTCGTAAAATGGGGTTAGGATAAATTTAACAGTTTGACATTTGAAAGATCTAATTTAGTTACAAAAATGTCAATATAAGAAGAAATTATTAAAATATATGACATGAACTATTATTGACAGTGTCGAATGACGCTGATCATTAACTATTTAAAAATTTTAATGAAACATTTCAAGGTATGTTATTAAAATTTAATTGAGGTAAGTGAAGAATTAAATAGAATGATTTTTTTAGATCAGGATGATATATACTGGTATAAGAAAGTTATCTGCTGGCCACATCAATTTCTTCTGATATATAATATATGATGTGCATTATAAAGTTTTTCCATAAACTGTCTCTTTGACTATTTACTCAACTTGTTTCGTGTTCAAAGTGCCTTGATTTTCTGATGGTTAGAATATTGTTCCTTAAAAGGAACCTCACATATTCTTTTAGAATCGGCTTGGAGCCGAAAATATCTCACCACAATCGCTCAAACACTTAAAATTTGCGAAGAAATGGTAGGACGCATTTATTAAAAAAAAAACGAACAATACATTATTATTTAAATAACTGAAGGTGTATAAACAAATCGAAACATTCACTACATATATCTAATTTTTACTTTATCTAATATATTACGTCGAGAGATTGATATCCGGCACACTCGATAAAAACAGGAACCAGGAGAAGTGATACCGTTTGTTATTATTTCTTTGTTTTTACATATTTTTATCTTTCTTTTGCTCCTAACGATTCTACTTCCTCAAAAAAATTAAACCTGCTATATCAGATAAGACAGGCTAATATGTTACTCTAGCCAAGTCATGAATCGTGATCAACAACATATTTTGTAGTTGGTGGAAACCCCTAATGTGACACCGATCCTGTCCAACTAACCAGTAAAGCGGAC
This sequence comes from Rhamnusium bicolor, assembly GCA_029963845.1. Classification (NCBI taxonomy): domain Eukaryota; kingdom Metazoa; phylum Arthropoda; class Insecta; order Coleoptera; family Cerambycidae; genus Rhamnusium; species Rhamnusium bicolor. Next base: position 387,412 of record JANEYF010000595.1, on the reverse strand, counting down.
TATTTGGAATAGAATATTTACAGTCCATCATATCCCTGGGATATGGAGGAATTATTGAACTATTTGGAAAAGATAAACTCATGATCAAGAAGATGGCAATTATAGCAAAACATATGATCTACCTAGCAACTACGAGAGGGTACATCCTCTCCATGATATTCTGGTTTAAAACAACAATACAAAAATTATTACAAAAAATGTAAGTTTGAGATGAAAGAAGACAACAGTAATCAGGTTTTTCAAAAATACTCCAGTTCAAATAGTTCAAGTATCAATTCCATCCCAAGGAAACCAAAATTACGAGAGGAAATAAAATGGATAGAAATAGTCATAAAAACAGAAAAGAAATAATGAATATTGAAAGATACCTGAACCATTACAATTAGATTTAAAAAACTGATTCCAATAGATTATATTTCAAAAAAGGCCGGATCTATCAGACGAAATAAAATTGATAGAAGAAAATATACAATACAGACATGAGTAATATTAACAATTTTGGTCAATTTTTACTTGCTTTTCTTTAACTTTAACTGTAGTTTTTTTTCTTTTTTTATTTTTCCAGAATGTTTGTCTTCAAATCTTGCATCCTTCATTTAACACACTTCCTGACATAACCAGTTGATGAAATTTTGCACAGTTACTAAGGTCGGATGACAATACAATCTTCCACCGTTAGTTTTGCAAAACATCCCCACGTGGGGGCGCGGGGGTGAAAATTGTATGATAAAAAAATAATTTAATGTATGATAATAATTTAATTATTAAACTATGACTAAAAATTAAAAAATTTCAGTGGCAGATCGTTTGGGAGTGGGAGAAGTATACAGGGTGTTTGAAAAAAATCGAAAATTTGAAAAAACGTTTTTTACAGAAAAATAAATCTTACAGTGCCGGATCTTTCGGAAGTGAAAAAAAGTATACGCAGAGAGGAGTAGAGTGAAGTAGAGTGGAGTGGAGTAGATGAAAATTGTTGAAAAAGTGGTTTTTACAGAAAAATAAGTGTTGTACAGTGGTGGATCGTTCTGGAGTGAAAAATTAAAAATCTGCAAAACTATGATAATAATAATGTATTTTAATCATTTAATTAAAGTATGACTAAAAAGTAGAAAATAAAAATAAATAAAAAAAATAAAACTTGCTTTTCTTAGTCGTACTAAAAATTAAAGAATAATTTCTTTGCAAAAAAAAGGCCAAAAAAAAAGCAAGGTCTGCGCACTTTGTAGAATCTGCGTACAATCATACAAAGTACGCACGTTTTGTTTTTTTTTTTTGGCTCTTTTGGCAAAGAAATTAATTTTTACTTTTTAGTACGACTAAGAAAAGCAAGTTTTTCATTTTTTTTAATTTTTTTTAACCCACATTTGTGTAAATAGTTCTTTTACAACTATGGTGGATATACCTGTTAGATTTTACATCCGTCTATAAAAATATGACGGTTTTCTACCTCCTAACTCTGTATTTGACAGAAGTTCTTCTAATTTTCTCTCTTCACTGATAGAGTGTCTTTGATTGAGAACTTTTTTATGAAATTATAATTTTGATTATTAGGTTCCATAATAATGTCCAAAATCATTAATATTACAACCTGAAGTAATGAAGCAATGACATATTCGTATTTAGTTGAGTTCCTAGTGATGCCATTTAAATTAAACTGACTCCGTTTGCAAAAACCATGCCTCTGGACATTGAGACCAGAACAGTGGTAATCTAACTGCTTCGCTAGCTTGTTCAAAATTGTTTCTAAATGTACTATCCAACTCAATTAAATTTTAACTGTTCAAAAAATTATATTGCTGAAGAGAGTAATAATAGTAAAATATGCTTCTGTCTTCACAATTGATTCTAAAAAAAAAAAACTGTTCCCTAATGTTCTTGATTCGATTAAATTTCTTCTCCTCAATAGTCATATTTTTTTCCAAAAACGCCTAATTTCTGATTCCTGTGTTCGATTTCAAATCACCACGGGCTGCCATTTCCTCGGTCTGCTAATTACCTTTGACTCCTAATCTGCTTGTATCACTTCAAGAGAGTTGGTATTCTTTATATAATATACAGGGTGAGACCACAGTGCGTCCGTCTTCGATGACGATGAATTTTCTCAATTTTCTAAAATGGAACACCCTGTATATTTTTGGACGATGTGATGTAGAATTGAAAAACGACATTTTTTTATGTACATCCCTATGGCTATTTGTAACCATTTTCGATTTATTGAAAAATAACTGCAAAATTCAGCAATAAAAATTAAAAACATTTTTTTTTGTAATTCAAGAGAAGATATAAAAAGTGCTCCACATGTTGCTCATTTTAATTGACACACATTTCTATGCGTCTTTGGAATGAGGTTTCTACTGTTCATAAAATTGCCGGAGTGTTACTTACTTCTAAAAGCATTTGTTATCCTTTCCTTCAACAAAAATTTCAACAAAAAAAAATCATTACATTCAAGTGGTTGGGAGAAAGTCAATAATAATACAGGAGTGAAAGAAGACCACAAATAGGTTTCAAAAAATGTTCTGATACACTGTATATTTGAAAACAATTTTTGGTTATAGACTTTTTCGTCTCATTTACTTATGTTTTTAATCAAGTTTCTAGCTATCATAGAACTCGAGATATCGAAGTCGGACGCACTATTGCCCCACCCTGTATATTGTTTTGTAGCGCCATGTATACAGATTTTTCGTTAAACAGATTCACTATTGATTTTATTTAGCATCATTCTCATTCAATTCAGTTATTTAAGATAGTGTTAATTTTGGCAAACCTTAATTTATAGTTTTAGATTTCTAGTTCCTTTTATGAAAACACTCAATATTTAAAATCCATGAAGATTCGAATATGCCTTCAATTATTTTATAAGCTATGTACTAACTACTACAGGATAAGTGCAGTTACAAATTAATTATTAAAGCAAGTATTATAAAAGTTTGCCTTTGTGCCTAACAAAATGTGGTCGTAATTGGTCATGGTGGAAAATAGCTGCAATCATTTGATTTGAATAAAAATTCTCAATTGCGTGTTGAAAATTATGGGAAAATATAGCTAGCAACATATTGTTATTGGAACTATAATAGATATTAGCTTGATAAAATATCAAACCAAATCTCTTTTACTTGTATTATGCCTTTAAACAAATGCGACAGTTATCTAGAGTCATACATTGGATAATTTACAGAGCTCTATAATATGTAGTTTTAAATTAACACAATAATAGATAAGTAATTATTGAAATTAATGACTGCATGATAATATCAAAACACAGATAAGATGAAAAAACTGTCAGTTTTCGTTAAATTTATTTTTCAATTGATTGTGTATTTATGAGATGATATATAGGGTATTTCCTAAGTACCTACGAATGAGAAATAGAAATAATTCCTTCACTTATTTTATAAAGAAATTTCACATAACCATGAGTTCGTTTAACAATAACTTTTTTTAACATAATTTAAAACCTAGTGAAAATAAAAATCTGAAAATCCCACTGAGAAATAAAACAGAAGAAATAATTAAGTTGTGAAACAGACTGATTTCTAAGTGGGAATTAACCTTCTTGGTTTTCTTTCAAACGGTTGTTCTTATAGTATTTTTTTACTATTTTCCAGAAATTCAATGACAGTTCATTTCCTGAACAGTAAAAAATGTTTGGAAGTGGGAATTTCTTTTTAAATTACCACTAACGAATTTAAAATTTTTATCTTGTAAAAAATTTACTTTTCAGGAACCCAAATCGAATGGCTTTCGTACCATTAAGTAAAATTTATAGACACATGTTTTTTAACTTCTTTTATAAAAAAAATATAGTTTAAAAAACTAAAAAAACACGCTTTTAAAGCACATCAAACTAAAAAGTGAAAAATAATTATTAATATAAACTGAAAACAATAATGAACGAAAAATACTAGTATTATTGTGAAAAAAGCGTGGGTTGCTCGATATACAAAAAATATGGCACAAAGCGCCCCACGCTTTTTTCACAATAATACTAGTATTTGTCGTTCATTATTGTTTTCAGTTTATATTAATAATTATTTTTCACTTTTTTAGTTTGATATGCTTTAAAAGCGTGTTTTTTAGTTTTTTTTAAACTATATTTATTTTTCACTTTTTAGTTTGATGTGCTATGAAAGCGTGTTTTGTAGTTTTTTTAAACTATATTTATATTGCTTATTGATGCTGATATTATAACATATTACGATCCAACAGATGTTTCTGAAAAAAAAAATATTTTTTTATTTCAGCCATGGGATTTGAACTCACGCCCGAGGAGTCCGTCGTTTCGCGTGGACTAAGACTTGCCCGCTCTGCCAACGACCGACCTGCAAATCACGGAATATACTTACAATATTAAGCCTCTTGCTCTCACGCAGAGGATACGTGAGGAAAGGACTGGCGATCCTGATCAGGATAATGATATAAACTTATCAAATTATTGTATTGTTACCGGTTCTTCGTAAATGTACAAAGTTTCAATTAAATCTGTCCGTTTAAAGTGGGTCAAAATCGAGTCCAAAGAGTCGGTTACAAACAAACAAACAAACAAGCAAGCAAGCAAACATACAGGTGAAGCTAATAAAAGCGTGTTAATAACTCTAGAAATCGCTTTCAGAATTTTTAGGAGTACTTAGAAATCGCTCTATATAATAAATTAACATATGTAGGGTGTCCCGAAATTACACCAACAAATTCTAATTACGCGATTCAGTATGGAAAAATAGGACGGCTTTACCAAAACCGTTTTTCTGAAAAAAATTATTCCTTCAAATTTGAGGGTTAAAGATTTTAAATCCTCAGTTGTTTGGGAATCGTTAAAACTTTTCTAATGAAAGATTGTACGCTTGCAATGCAAATAATTTTCAACAATCCTGTGCAATATCGGAGAAATTATTATTTTAAAGCGATAGTTTGGGTACAGGGGTGTTATATACTACCACTATATTTTTTGAGTTGCAAGTTGACTTGATGAACATGGAGAAGTATCACGTAATGGTAAATTAAAACTAGTAACTTTTTTTTTCATCGTTCTGGTAAAAACAATTTAGACTATGGTTTTCCCGAAAATTGAGACAAACCAAACTCGCACATGACGAGGAATTACTAGAATTTAAATTCACCGCCACATACAGAGTGTTCGGAAAAAGGAGGCCAATCCGGTAACCATGGGTTCCTTGAGCAAAAATAATACGACTTTCATAATGCCATTTTTCATTTTAGACCCACAATTTCGATATACAAAGTTTGAAGTTTAAAAATATTTTTTTTAAATAACTCGAGTATTTCATAAGATATTTATTTAAAATTTGGTACAATGCTTTAACTTGAGAAGTCACATCATTTGATAAAAAAAAAAAAAAACTAATTGTCAAATAATCAAAATAGAGGGATTCCAGTAACCACTGACCCCCCCCCCCAGTTTCTTAGTACCCTGGCCAATGACTTCCAAACTATATTTATTAAGTTAACTATTCATTTTGGATTATTTTATGTCTCTTCACAAATTTCGAGAAAATGCTTCGTTTTGGAGATAAGTTGAAAAATATTGGTGTCTACGCGGCTTATGGTAATCTCATAATTTTCAAATATTTCTAAATCAAGTCAGCCGCTTTCGTAAGCAAATGACAATACCCTAGATACGATAGAGTTGTTTGTTTACTGTCAAAGTAAATCCTTATTTTTTACAAATTAATAGTTTATTTTTTACAAATAAATAGTTTTTTATAAGCTAGAAGTGTTCTTGTAAGTAAGAAAAACCAACATAGCTCGTAGACATAGACAAGGAATATTGTACCCTTTTCTGAAATGCCGGATATGATTTTAATCATGGGCAAGATTTAAATATTTCAGTAAAGTGTAAACATTTATTTCTGTTTCTCGATTAGGAAAATGTGACTCCAATGCTAATTTAGCTATTAGGCGCTATGCCAAAAAATTTCCCAATCAATTTTATCCCAAAAGAAAATATTTTTCAAATATTGGCTAAGCAGGTCGAAAACATAGGATAAACTCATGTACACACTATTTTACGGAGTCAGAACCCATTTCATATCCAAAAAAGTACAGGATCTTTTGCCTCAAGACTTCGAAGCAAGACTAGTATTATGTAGATGGGGGTCAGTGGGTACTGGAACCCCTATATTTTGAATATTTGACAATTAATTTTTCTTTTTTTTTTCTTCAAAAGATGTGTGTCTTTAAGTTGAAGCACTGTACCAAATTTTAAATAAGTATCTTACGAAAAACTCGAGTTATTTTAAAAAAAAATATGTTTCAACTGCAAACTTTGACACCCTGGATATCGAACATGGGGGTCTAATTTGAAAAACGGCATTGTAAAAATCCTATTATTTTTGCTCAAAGAATCCATGGTTACCGGATTGGCTTACTTTTTTTATAATAATAATAATAATAATAATAATAATAATAATAATAAGGGTTAGCCTTAACACTAGGGCTAACCTAAAGCCACAAGACCTGGCTAGAATGGACGAGGTCATCGATGAGGAAATTCCGGAAGATGCCGACATCTGGCAAATCAACAGTGCCGTGTACAACGCCGCGAAGCAACTCGTCCCCCGTGAGAGGTCAACCAATCACGGGGTCGAGAAAGCCAAGCGGCGTGTACAAAAAATCGAGGGCAAAATACAGTCGGCCAGACAACACGCTTCTCGGATCCAGAGTGTGGTGGAATATAAGACGACTGGGAGGGTCTTTACTCCCAGAATCCGGCGCATAGCAGCTGGATTAAGACGTCAACACCATACTCTAAATCTGACAGTGATGCTTACCATCAAGCAGCACTGTCTAGATAGGATCCGAGCACTCATGGCGATAAAGAAAACATTGAGGAGGCGGGTGAGGAGTATGGAACAAAACAATTTGTTCCGTACGAATCCTTCCCGCCTCTTTCAAGAGCCACAGCGTGTCGTCGAGAATCCGCCGACTGTAGAAGATGTCGAAACTTTCTGGAAAGGAATCTACGAAACGACACGTCCATTCAATAGCGACACTCCATCAATTGCACACTTCGAGGCTCTGTGTCACAGACATCTTGAAGAGCCAGAAGAAGTGTGCCCGGCAATCAGTACGGAGGAAGTCCAACAAGCACTTGTTGGTACCAAGAACTTCGCTGCCCCGGGCCCAGACGGCATTAACAACTGGTGGTGGAAGAAATTTCCTTCCACTCACCGTCGTCTGGCGCGAGTTTTCAACTCATGGTTGAACGAGGGGCAGCAGATTCCGGACTGGTTCGTCGAGGGACGTACTGTGCTTATCCCCAAAAAGGGGGATCTCTCCGACCCGAGGAATTATAGGCCGATCACTTGCCTTAACTCCTGCTACAAGATATTTACACGTATCTTGTATGCTAGGACACTGAGGTCTGTTGATCCGGTCTTCCAGCAGATACACGAACAGCGTGGTGCCAAGAAGGGCATGGCAGGTTGCAAGGACAGCCTGCTGATAGACCGCTGTATTACACAGGATTCTGTGCAATACAAGCGGAATCTATCGATGGCCTGGATTGACTACCGCAAGGCATTTGATACAACGTCGCATCAGCTATTGTTGCACTTACTCGAATGTCTTGCGGTACCAGCACCACTAGTGAGATGCATAGAACAGCTGCTGCCGCTCTGGAAGACCCGCTTCACCATAACATCAGGTGCACAGCGGGTCACGACAGAGCAGGTGGCATTTAGGAGAGGAGTTTTCCAGGGTGACTCCCTGAGTCCTCTCCTCTTCTGCATCTCACTGCTGCCGTTGTCTGTTGGGCTCCGCCAAACCCGCGGATATCAATCTGGACCACCCAGCGACCGGAGGCATAAGGTCACCCATCTATTTTATATGGATGATCTTAAACTTTATGCCTCCGGAGAGCGCGAACTACAAAACGCTCTTAGGGTGGTCGAAGAATATACGCGGGCAATTGGTATGGAGTTCGGGTTGGACAAATGTGCAGTCGTCCACCTCAAGAGAGGACGATGCGGGGAATTCCCTGAAGATGCGCAGCTCGCAGACGGAAGCATCCTAAGACATCTGGATGCCGGAGAGACCTATACATACCTGGGTGTACAACAAAGGCACATCCAGGATGTAACACAAATAAAGGAATCTCTCCGCGGCAAGTACAGACACCGCCTCCGAAAGATTTGGTCCTCCGAACTTTCGGGGAAGAACAAGGTGTCTGCAACTAATATGCTTGCCGTTCCGATTCTGCTCTACTCCTTCGGAGTAGTAAAGTGGAGGGTAGATGAGCTGCGCCAATTAGACAGAGATACCCGCAAGATGATGAATATTCACAGAAGTATTCATCCTAGATCGTCCGTTCCTCGTGTGTACCTCCCACGTCAACGGGGGGGCCGAGGACTCTTGAGCCTGGAGTGTACGCATGGCAGAGTAGTACTGAGTATGGCATGTAACATCCTCAGGAGCTCAGATCCCCTCTTGCGGTTCGTAAAACATCACGAAACTGTAGGAGTGGGAGCAGGATTGTTCAAGGCAGCAAAAAGAGCCGCAGATGAACTCGGTCTCGCATTTGACATCAGGCGAGGAGGCCGGCGAGGTGCTGATGTTGAGTCAGTCACCGAACTTCAGCCAAATCGTCTGAAAGCCCGAATTAGAGCTGCCGAACAGGAGAAACTGTTTCGGCAGCACGTCGATAAACCCCAGCATGGTGTCTTCTATAAGAACATAGAAACACTGGGTTTATCGACCAGGCTGACCTTCGCCTTTCTAAGGTCAGCAGGGCTTAAGTCGGAGACCGAGGGATTCATTATGGCCTGTCAAGATGGTGTTATCAACACCTTGGTCTACCGTAGCCGCGTGTGGCGTGTAGAGGTTCCTGATATCAACTGCAGGACCTGCCATCAGGCGCCGGAATCGCTCATGCACTTACTATCTGCATGCCCTATATATGCGATTTCGGCCTACATCCACCGGCATAACGCGGCGTTACGAGTGCTATACTACCATCTAAGGCACTCGTACGGGGTAGACCAGACACCAGTGCTGCCTTACGTCCCCGGAGATATCGAGTCCGTTGTCGAGAACGAGAAATGCCGGATTTACTGGAACTACTCGTTCCCGACTGTCAGGCTAATCCAAGCCAACAAGCCTGACATAGTCCTCCTCGACCATCAACTCAAGGTGATGTATGTCATCGAGTTCTCGGCACCTGCGGAGGAAAACATCACCTTGAAGGAGGAGGAGAAACGGACCAAATATCGCGATCTCCGGTACGAGCTCCAAGTGCTGTACCCAGGCTACTTGGTCAAAATGGTCGTCCTTATTATCGGTGTACTCGGAGGGATAAAGCCTACGCTGCTCTCGGAACTGAAGATCATACCGGCCTGCCAAAAACCAGCCGAGTGGCTGGCAGGTCAAATGCAGAAGGCGGTCATTCTGGGTTCTCTCCGTCTGCTTAGGGCACACGATTCTGGTATCTACAGTCACTAACCCTGCGGGATGTGGGGAGTGGCTGTAGTTGATGCGCCGGCGCGACTCCCGTGAGGCGTCGGAGGCCACGGGAGGACTGACCGGCATCGGATATTCCGGAAAAAAAAAAAAAAAAAAAAAAAAAAAAATAATAATAATAATAATAATATAATGTTTATTGTGCAAGTAAGAAAAGTACATTACATTACACAAATGGACCATGATCGACAGAGCCGTTCTTCCTCACAGCCCAAAAAGCTAAATAAATAATTCACAAATTCAACATATCACATATAATAACACAGAAAATTAAACTATATTTGAGTACATGAACACATATATCTTACATATTTTACTAGTGTCGTACTTTTATTTTAAAAATTATTTATCAGTCTTTGCTTCGTTATACTCTTAAACTTTTGTATTGATGGTAACGTTAGGTCATTTATTATAGAATTTAATGTTTTTGGAGCCATGTATGTAAAACATCCCTCAAATTTAGTCGTTCGGTGCACTGGAATGTTATAGGTTGTGTTTCTAAAGTTTCTGTCATTTAATTCATTTCTTAACACTAATTGTTCTTTTAAGTAACTTGGATAACCACTATTAATAACATTATAAAGTACGCAGCTGAATTGTAACAAATATCTATTTTCAACGTTTAATATTTTTAAAGCACTAATATGGGGTGTTATGTGTTCCCTTCTGTTTATACCATATGAATATCTGATGCACATATTTTGCACTTTTTGAAGTCTTTTTTTTAGTTTGTCTGTTAGTAATGGATAGTAAGCACTTAAGCAGTAATTCAGTCTTGATAAAATTAGGCTTTCGCAGGTTAAATATTTGGTTTCACTAGTTAACAATGACATATTGATACATATGTTTCAAGTTTATACAAGCACAATTCACTATTTTATTTACATGTTTTTCAAAATTTAAATTGTTGTCTATCATGACACCCAAATTTTTTACTACCTCAGTCTCCTGTATTTCACAATTGTTTATTTCCACTTCGACGTTTTTTTGACTGCAACCCTTTCATTCGATTTCTTTCCGTGCCTATCAATACAACTGTTGATTTGTTTGGATTTATTTTTAGTCCATGATTTAATGACCATTTTACAATGTTTTCTAGATCTTCGTTGATTTCCATTGTAGCCCTATTGATTTCATTAGGATAATACTCTTTTATTAATTGTCTGTCATCCGCATATAAGTGTACCTTACAATTTTTAATTATATCTGGCAAGTCACATGTATATATAGTATATAAAATGGGTCCTAGTATGCTTCCCTGTGGAACTCCTTTTTCGCATGTTTGCAAAATTGATATATTGTCATCTATTTTTACACACTGTTGTCTGTCCTTGATATAATTTTGAAACCAGGAGTATGCATTACCTTCTATCCCTATAAACTCAAGTTTTGCCAGTAATAAGTCATGATCCAACAAATCAAATGATTTTCTGTAGTCTAACAACACTAGATATGCCAATTTTTGATCATCAATAGCTTTACATATATCACTTATTACTTGTAATAGAGCAGTGCACGTGCTAAATTTACTTCGAAGTCCTGATTAAATCATAGGTAGTATATTATTTTTCTTCAAATGGTCTTTCAATTGTTCTGCTACTGTTTTTTCTAAAAGTTTAGATTCTGTTGGTAATATGTTTATTGGACGTATTTCTGAGAATGATTCCGGTCTTTCGTTTTTTGGCAGTGGTGTAACAACAGATTGCTTCCATATTTGGGGTATATCTCCAGTTCTAAGTGACTCATTTATAAGTTCAGTTAATGGATTTATACAAAATTCACTAATTAGTTTTATCATTTTTAAATTGATGTTATCTATTCCTTGTGCGTTTGTTTTTATTGTTGCTAGATGTTTCCCTGTATTCTCAGGTGTTGTTTTTGTCAAATCTCTCATTGTTGTTATGTTACTTTTTTTATGCTCCTTGTAATACTTTATTAAATCTTTGTTTATATTTACTCCATTTCCCACCGTAATTAAGAATTTTTTGATTTCATATGGGTCTTTTAGTTCATCTGGTATTGTATTTCTTGTTTTATTATGTATTCCCCATTGTTCTAGTAGTTTCCATATTAATTTGTTTTCATAATATGCTTTTTTTTCGTTCTTTATACAAGTGGAAAGTTGATTTTTTATATCTACATAGTATTGTCTATGAGTTTCCTGTCTGGTTTGTTTGTATTTTTGTTCTGCCTTGTTTTTTATTGCAATAATTTCTTTTATGGTGTCCGTTATATATGGTTTTGGTGGTTTTCTTATATTTACTGTTTTAAGCGGAGCATAGAACTCATATAATGCCAAAATAGCGTTGTTAATAAATTCTAATTTTTCTGTAATATCTTGTATGTATTTTGCATAACTCCATTTTATAATAAATGCATCTAGTAGAAAATAATCCATTGGTATTTTGTTAAAGTCTGTATATACTACTTTCTTTTGTTCTTTTTTCACCGAATATTTGTCCAGGTTACAATATATTAGTTGATGATCAGTCATTATATGGGAAATGGTAATATATTTTTTTTGAGATGAAATTTAGCTCACATAAATGATCAGTAAAGAATCATAACCGAGTTCATAACTCTATACAATATGAAAAAGATTGATTTTTACCAAAAGGTAGTTAGGGCTGATAGAGTTATTTCAACCAACAAATATCAGGGGACCCCTTTTTTTCAGAAAAAAAATAGTATTAATCAAATTGTCTATTTATTTGTCTTAAAATATCATACTTTTAGTTTATCGCTGCAATTTAGGAATGCTATGTAAATAAATAATTCCAAATGATTTTCTTTAACAATTATTTAGAATTTTCAAAGTGAAATATAATTAATTGCAGTAAAATTTTACCCAACTGTTATTTCTCTAATTTAGTTTCCATTGGATCTTTATCCTGCATATCCCTACTTCCTGGAACATTTGCTGTAGAGAGGGACCTCCCAACAGTCGCAGCTGGAGGATCCTATACTAGGAATATTCGTGACTGGCTTGCAACCAGTCATATGCCGACATCACGCCATGCTGGAAATAACTTCAGCTATTAGTCCAGATGTAGAACTATGATACAGGATTAGTTAAACTTAGCCAAGAGAATGCTTTTTATGTATATCCTATCGTTAAATTAAATTCCAATTCAGTGTAAAATAAATTTTATTTTTTCAAATTTGTCAACATTTTGTGCAAGTATGTGATATAATGTGGGAAAGGGGATAGAAGGTGCATCCACAATATGATATGAAAAATATAGCTGCCATTCCATTTGAAAGAAAAGTTTATTACTTTCGGCCAAACCAGAAAATCCACGGAAATGCCAATATCATGCTCAAATCGATAAAATTGGTGAATAACAAATACATATTTTCTTCAGTCAAAACATAGTAATTATGGGTGTGCGAAAACTAACCTGAATTACTTGGTATACGCATATTTATTTAAAATAAATTAAAAAAATTAAAAAGTAATTTTAATATGTAGGTAATATTATTTTATTATTCTCATTGATGTGTACAATTTATCTTGTGAATTTATGAGTTCGAATAAGATGATTCAGTTAAACATACCTTTTATAAAGTTGATGTTACTTGTCCAATTACCGAGAACTTAATATTTCACGGTTAAAATCAATCCTTCTTCAAAGGTTACTTTCAAATCCCTTTTTTATTATCGAATCAATAAAGTCTTAGCATACAATTCTCCTATTTAGTTTATATAATTATATGATAAATAAATAATTTAACATAAGTTTCAATCAAATTTAATATTGAGATGCTCTGCAATCCACAGCGACCAATGTATTTAAGATATTAATTTCAGTTCTTACTTTTTTTATTCAGGGAAACACATTTAGCTTTGTAGCATTTTTGAAATAAAAAGACAGACGCAAGTATCAACCTCAATATATTGTTTTTCAACATTAACTAACAAGATACAAACAACAAATATGCTCTACTTAAACGATTTTCTTAATACTCCAGGGAAATAAGGTAAAAATAAAGGCCATCTGCGGAATGAGGCCGAACAAGCTGAATTTTTGCAGAGACCTTCGTTTTGATGTTCCAATGAAGCACAAAAAAATCTCATATGCCTACCCTTGTGCGTCTTGAGATATCGAAGGTCAAAGGTCATAAAAATAGGTTTTTCGCGAAAATCTCGCTTCCAGTGCATCTGACGTCGTAAGAACCCATAACAAAACTTACGTAAAATAGTATTCTCTACAAAATTGTTCATATACATTTTTTTCGTACGACCAGCCGTTTGAGAAACATCCCGATTTGACTCACTCGGCTCTAATATTTCAAGCAGAAAACTGCCCGCCAGATACAGTATTTCAGAACGGAAAGCGTTTTCTGTTAGCTATGTATGGTGCTCAAAAAGATTAAGTGAACCCTTGACAAATTTAGATACACCCAATTCATTAAGGCTACACGACTTAATAGACCTGTTAAATTGTCATCCCTTCCACCTACCAGTGAAGCAGCTCGACAGCATATTTATCGGGTCTACTACCAAGTACAGATTTGGCTAGGGAAAAATCTACAACCCGAAGAATGGGGTTGGGATTTAAAAAACGACATATTACAGCCGAAAACTACTGCCACCTGCTCCAGACGAACTAATAAATACAATATTCTGTAATTGTAAAAAGGGGTGTGGTGCGCAGTGCGGGTGTAGAAAAGTCGGGCTGCCATGCTCCAAAGTTTGTGGTCAGTGTTACGGACAGGCATGCCTGAACCCACAGACCACACTGTGCCTGAACCCGTCAATAGAGTTGCAAAACATCGAAGACTTCAGTGACCTTGAGCCTGAAGAGGTTTTGCCAACAGGCATAGAGCCAACAGATATAGAGGAAGCGTCTGACGAAGATATTGTGTTGATCAAGGTGCTAGTGGAACCCGACGAAGACGAGGAGGAAGGCAAGGAAACATAAGGCGTGGTGTGGAAAAGAATGTATTTTTTTGTTATTAATTATTTATTATATATATTTTTTATAAATAAACAAATTTTTAACGGCTTTAATAATGGGAATTTAATTTTCCAGTCTAACAGATTAAGAGAAGTGCTTTTATATTTATAGCTCTGCAGTATAATACAGTATTACCTATTACGAATGCGCGCTCCCGCTTTATCATGCTATATCTCGAAAACGGTTGGCCTTACAAAAAAAATGTATATGAATAATTTCGTAGAGAATACTATTTGACGTAAGTTTTGTTACGGGTTCTTATGAAGTCAGATGCACCGGAAGCGAGATTGACGCGAAAAACCGATTTTCATGACCTTTGACCTTCGATATCTCAAGACTCACAAGGGTAGGCATATGAGATTTTTTTGTGCTTCATTAGAACATCAAAACGAAGGTCTCTGGAAAAATTCAGCTTGGTCGGCCTCATTCCGCAGAGAAAGTTTTATTTCTCTGGAGTATAAGCTACATCAATTAATTGAGAAGAAAATCTAAATATGATTTTACTTAAAATGTAATTGATATTTTGTTACGCTCGAGCTTTAGTAGCGCGCTTGCCCTCCATTGGCATTAATTACAGCATGGCATCGTCGAGGCCTACTACAAATAACATATATTGTGGGAAATTCCTCCATTCTCTCAGAAGTACTTCAGCCAACTCCTGAAGAGACCACGGTGCAGCAGGACATTTTTTAATACGCCTGTCGAGTAAATTCCAAACATGCTCAATAGGATTTAGGTCCAGACTCACGACTGGCCACTACATCTCTTGGATTTCTTTTTCTCGGAGAAAACATTCTGTTAAATTTGAAGTATGAATCCTACAATAATCCTATTGCAGGATGAATCCATCGCCGAAATTTTTCAGAAATGGTTCAGCATGCTCTTGAAGAGTTTCAACAAAAATTTGTGAGTTGAGACGTTGGAGAATGACAAGAAAGTCGATGCGACCGTCTATACAAATACCGCCCCAAACCATGACCAATCCACCTCCGCATATGTCCACATTATCTATACACTGGGCAGTGTATTGCTCTCCAGGACATCTGTACACTCATACATGATCATCACAATGAGTTAGAATAAACCGCGACTCATGCGTAAAGAGTAAAGACCTCCAGTGTTCGCTGGCAAAGTTTTGATGGTTAAGTTTGTGATCCCTGTTCCAGCGAGGAATTCGCACATGCCTGCGAGATCTCAGATTTGTTTCCTTCAGTCTTTTTGTAACTGTCTAATCGGAAATTGTCACACCAGTGACATTTCGTAGTATATTTTTAGTTCACGAGCAGTAGAAGTTTGACGGGTTGGACAAACATTGACAATATTCCTGTCGTCCGGATGGGTAGTTTTTCCTCTCTCATGTATTTCCATTTCATCTAGAATATCTACCCGATTCTAGGTACCTATATCATACTCTGCAGGTAACAGAGGGACTTGTTTGTATCTTATTTGCCACATGTGGCATAGATCTTCAAGAAAAGCAACAGCTCTCGCGACTTCATATCACTTAAAGAATGCATTTTGGGCTCACTCACACCCACAAGCAGTGAACCTATCAAAATTGATGTTAATTGCATTAAACAGTTGGTAACAGATATTTTGTGGTCAAAGACCACTTTGTTTTGAGACATGTTTTACATTTAAGCGTCTATAAAGCAAAATAGCAATAGAATCACCAAAATTCTTGCACTTTGTCAATAACATGATAGACAAAAATATAGCAAAAAAAATTCTGTGAATAATTTTCTTTTAAATATATAGGTGTTCAAAAAAAGTGTTTCCCTAAATCTGTGGATCATGCAATTTTCCAATGACGGCTAACGTTTTTAAGCTCACCATTTAACGCCACTAGCGAGTATGGTCCTATCAAAAGTTATTGTTAGGCGCAAAAAAAGTTTATAGGGTTTTTATAATAATTATTTCGTACACTAGTAAATAAAAAACCTTGTTAATTATGCCTCAGTGTTGTGCAGGTCCATTTTGTTCGAAAACAAAAGGCGGACATATGCTTGCGAGAGAAAAAACAGCGGTTGGTAGCGATTTGCTGGGATAACTTTACTCCTTCGAAACATTCGTGTGTTTGTAAGGAACATTTTAATCCTGACGATTATGCGTTACCAAAGGAGTCTACTACAGAAAATCGTAAGTAATAATCATATACATTCGTTGTTTTCATCATGCTCATGCTTGATATCACCTAACTTTAATGACATAAGACACCTCTGATAGGTACAATAATTTCCCTGCTGAGCAAGTAAATTACTACTTCCCCTTCTGCCATCATTGTGTTAAATGTTTTTCACCTAATTTTTATAAAAATTATTAATAACTCGCGTTAAAAAGCCATAGTAAACATTAACGTTTAGAGACATGGTCCTTACCCTACACTAGCACCTCTCGTGGTGAATTTAAGCGCGGTAGCCCTCATTGTTGCATAGAATTATTCAAACCACATATTTTGATATATTAATTTTCATCCTCCCATAAATCATCATCATCATCATCATCATCATCATCATCGTCATCGCTTTCTGTTTCTCTTCTTTGAGGTGTACTTTTGAAATATATTGATCATATAATTTATCAAAAGTCTATTCTGTAAGTTTTGATTCGTGTTAATACCTGATAATTTTCTTGTCATATTAATTATATTTAAATTTTAAAATAATTATAAGAACAGTATTTATTAGTATCAAGAATAATAAAATGTTTAATATAAACAGAGTAAAAAGAATTATTGATTCGAGTCTTTCTTCTGTGAAAAATCAGGTTATAGTAAGATCTAAATCTTAGTCTTTAAATTACATAAGTTTTATTAAAATAAGTGCTAATACATGGTCAACATATGTGAACCACTTTATAATTCAAATCAATAATTCGAAATTAAAAAAAAATCTTATATTTCCAGTTAATTAAAAGCTTAACATAGCGGAACGAATTGATGTAATTACAAAGTATCATAAGTATAATATTGAGCATATGCCTTGGGTTTCTTTGTTGTTTTTAAACTGGGCGTCCTTAGTTCTGACAAATGCAATGAAATGTTAAGGATTGCTTTATCGCAAATACTAATTACACAAAACAAAAATTACAGAAAATTATTTCGCGAGGTAGTGAGAAATAGGTATTTGTTTTTGATTTATCATAACTATAAATATTTAAGAAACCAAACGTTATGATATTTAAAATGGGCTCAGGATTTTCCAACTACTATATTAATATATTTTGTTATAATTAAAACTTGTGAGTTAGCAATAAAAGCAAGTAGGTATTTAAACAAAAATTAATAACTAAAAATTTAAATTAATATTGTAGTTAGACAAGCAAAGTTCTAAAATCGTTTGAAATACTTTACTATGGTTGGTTTTTTAAATATTTATTATAAGAAACCAAAAACAAATACCTAGTTCCATTCACTACAAAATTCCTGCTCTATGTTGGCTTGTAACTAACTTAGCAAATTTTTTATGAGCAAATATTTGTACTAAAGCTGGGCAATATGACTTTTTTCATGAAATCGTATTGTACTGACTAATACAAAAGATTCGTACCAAAAGATTCGTAAGTTTCGTACCACTGCATCGTCCGCCGTTCTATGGGAAGAATCAGCCTACAGTATAAATTGCATCGAACAATGATAGATTTCTTATCACGGTCGTGTTGTATTATTTCAATACGATAGTATGATTAATACAATACCATAACACGATCCGAAATCTGATTCAGTAAACTTCGACTCATGTGTTTGTCGTTCCAATTCCAATTTAAAACATTAAATTTATTGATTATTAATACATTATATACAAACTTAAATAAGGCATTTTTACATAAAATTATTAAAGTAGTCGGTCCAGCACTGTCTCCACCTCGACTTATTTCTATCTGGGTATCTTACTATATTAGTACTAATAAAACTGTACTGGTGCCAAAGATTCGTACCATACGATTCATCGGAAAGAGTCATATATTTTATACGTATCATACAAATACGACACATCTCTAATTTATACATTTGGGTATTAATTCTATTAGTAGTTCCACAAAATTTGGTTTGATTACGAGAGCTGATAATTTATTTTTGGCGAAAATTAATAATTTTTCAACCATTGGAGTACTCGTTGTTTCAAACTAAAGTAATAATTACTTTATCATTAGTTTGAATCAACTGGACTGATGCTAATTATTACAAATGAATAATTTATTGAAAACGTGACTAATACTGAACGGTTGATGTAAAATTAATTGACACATTTTAAACAACTGATGTAGTGTAATTTTTCATTCCTTTTCCTTTTAATCGTATCTTAATTTTTGCCATTATTTCTCTCAATAAATCATTCTTGATATTTCCTATTAACTATGCATGTCTAAAAGAGAAATGAATGGTTTGCATATTCGTATTTATTAAATTTATTGTTTTAATTGTGCAGTCATCTTAATCAATTCCAGACACTTCTATCTTTGTGTGAATGTAATATAGAAGAATCAAACTCAACACGAAAACAAACCAAACCAAGTGCACAGGCAAAATATACTCTTGTTGCCCAGGGGCCGATTATTGTATATATAAAAGCTCACACAAAGGCCACGAGTAAGTGGTTATATGAACAAAACAGACCTACACAAAATTATACAATTTCAAACAAGGCAACTTTATAACAGAATATTTGTAATAAGCATGTGAATTCGTCCTAATTGTAAAAAAAAAATGTGTAAAAAACGGGTTTAAGGGGAATAGAAGGGATAGAATACGTTTATTATTGATCATTTCATGGTTTCATGAATTGTAATCTAGAAAGTGCGTAGTACAAATTACATTTTCCAAGAACCTACTAAGATTAGAATAAGTCAGTCAAAATTATTTAAAATTACTGATTATTATCCACACCCAGTTTTTCGATGCAGAACGCTGGGCAGCGTAAGAGCTGACTTAATGGAAGAAATGTACATATGGTTCAATTCCATCCTGAGATAAAATGAAATTGTATTTGAAGTTCCTTTCCGACTAAGTTGAGGTATGCAGATGTGGTTCGGCCTTACAATAAACAGTAGGAACTTGTCTTTTTTTTATCTAACACAAAATCTCCTATTCTCAGCGGATTATTTCGATGACTAGGGAGGCTGTTAAGAAAAAAATTAAGACAAGTTCGAAATTTTTCTTTTATAACATTTTTTCTTTTTCCGTTATGTCGATATTCATTTTTAAACTCATGGTTCAAATCTTTAGATCTCTGTACAAGTTCAAAGCAGACTGAAATCGTTTAGATTCCATAAGAAAAACCTTTTTTGTGTTCAGGATATATTTTATTTCTTAATTCTCGTAAATTGAAGCATAGATTAAAAATACATAGATGTTCAATTCCATGTTAAAATTTATAGCTCTAAATTCTGGACCCTAAAATTTGTGTACCATCGTGAGCAGTACCTGTTTGAGATTGTATTAGTTTATAAATAATTGTAAATATGTTATAATTAGAGAACCGAAGGTAGCGATAAATTACGTCAATTCTAGGGCTGATGCTAGGTGACGTGTCACCGCATAAATACGTTCATGCATATGACACAGTATCTTACCTTGTGGTTATTTTGGCAAGTTCGGTAACACCCAGAGTTGATATGAAGGGGGCTGAAAGTATTGGTACACACACACACACGCGCACGCACGCACGCACGCACGCACGCACGCGATCACAAGTAAGAAAGTTTACTACTAATGTTAATGCACCCACTAAAATGTCTGCCATCTTCCAGCCGCAAGAATTCGTGGTTTCATTCACACTAATCCAAACATATTTGTCATTCAATTTAGAATAATTATTTTGTTTAATACTCTCTAATTATCTCTGTGATAAATATGTTTCTTAGTGTCGTTTTCGTTGGTACCTGAACATGCCCTCTTAATACACGTTTGCAAAAATTGTCTAATTAGTAGATTATCTATCTAGAATCATCCACGATATATTACACCCAACCATCATTTCCACTAAATCTGAATTAAAATTTGTTTGCCCTTTTTATGAATGTCTGAGGAAACATGTCGCTTAATGTTTGCCTTAACGTTGTAGGAAAACGCTTTTACAGTTTGTACAATATAATTCTGTCCTTAAATTGCAACTCGGGGAATTCACTAATCCACAAGTTCAGTTCTTCATCTGAAGGAATTGAACAAGATAATTTAAAAAAATGAAACTCCGATGTTTGCTATGTCAAAATTTACATTATCGTAAATTCGTGTCGAGTTAAAAATTTTGCGTCCAGGATTTGGAGCGATATATATTTACATGAGAGTGGATTATCTATGTATCTTTTCTATGATTGAAAAAATATTAATTCTTATAAAATGCGAATAATTATTATTCTCATATAACATTATTCTATACTTTATTTAGTTTGTTTACAAACAAAATAGTCCAAACAACAAATATAATGTTGTCGTCAGTAAATATATCTATATGTAAGGACAGATCGCTCAAATAATTCTGCAAATTTTACCGAAAGCAAGAAATTACCAAGAGAGTATTTATATGATATTAACGTATTCCTTGGACGACCGAATCCAACTTGTTTTTACAAGTTACACAATATTTCCAAATCTTTCTTCTGACACTTGTTTCCGAGATTCCGATGACATGTATTGCATAACTATTCACGTAAGTATTTTGAACACATACACAAGATTTTCAGGATTATATTTATTGTTTATTCCATCATCCCATGGAAGTTATTATAAATTCGGTAAAGCAGTGGGGTAGAAAATTGCATGAACGTGTCTAGTTTTAATGTCTGCCGAATGTCGGGTTCTAATCAAAAATCATAGGGAGTGGTTACGTGTCCGCATTTTTTCAATAGTGTAACCCAGGTCCGTGCAACTCCGGCTTTGGATTTATGATTTGTCTAATTTATGTAATGCGTTTAAAAAAAAATAACGAGAAAATAATTAAACTGAATTTGGAAACCCTTTCACGTTTGAAGTTTTTGTTCTCCATAGGATTCTTTCCGAAATTGATTTAAAAATGACGTGGAAGATAAATTAATCAGTTTTTAGTCACAGATTTCTGTATTATTTTTAAAAAACTAATACCAGTTGACAATAAAAATATATTCATTTTCCTGTAAATTAATATATTATGTCTATAAAGCCTTTTTTCGTATTAAAAATATTGCAGACTTCAGTTCGTATGATTGCATAAATTTTTGCTATTATTGTCTTAAATAAAGAAGTATATAAAAATGTGAGATAATTGTATATATTGTACTTTCGCATTTCCTAAGTATTTTATATAAATTTGTCATATATACAGTGTGAATTATATTTTTTGGACGCAACTTTGAATGAAGACAAATCAGCGAAAAATTGCCAATTCTCTGCATAAACTTTATTT
Source organism: Rhamnusium bicolor (assembly GCA_029963845.1). NCBI lineage: Eukaryota > Metazoa > Arthropoda > Insecta > Coleoptera > Cerambycidae > Rhamnusium > Rhamnusium bicolor. The sequence continues at coordinate 365,595 of JANEYF010000595.1, read as the reverse complement.
TGGAAGAATACATTCATTCACGGTAAGGGAATTAAATTTAAAATGTTTTAGATATTTTTTCAAATACTTGTATCTCTAACGGATGAGAATATTAAAAATATTTTCGATAAGGCCAAGTTCAAAATAATATACTGATTAATGTGAGGGGGGTCGTTGAAAATGTTACAACTTATGCAACGCATTCCGCAAAAAGATTCACGATAGCTTTTCTTTTTTTGTATTAAAAATATTAAAAAATGACAAAAAAATATCAGTCTTTGATGAAATCAGTAAGAAGTTCTATTATGAAAAAGGGGTTTCTCCCCTAATATGAAACCACTGAACGTACAATCTTTAGGTGTCCACGTACTCCTTGGAAATTAAAAAACAGTTTTTATACCACAATAGATTTTTTAAATAAATCACGATTTTTATATAAAATATCATGCATAGATTGTTGCTAGGTAATACAAAATTTGTATAAAATAATGATTTAAACAGAAGAATAATATCTTGTATTGTACACGTAATTATTTTAGACCAAAACTAAAACCTTTCCAGATAGAAGAATAAGCTTAATAGTAGAGTCAACGGAATGTCCATGAGAACCTTAAGCTTGCTTTGAGGAGTAAAATGTTTGAAAGTTTCGCTCGATTTGATACAGATGAAGCATAAAATCGGATTTAGCAATTAATTTATTCCGATGTTTATTTCTTTCGTATATTTACTAGCTAATGAAACCAAAAATTGGAGAGTTGCATCTGCAACGAGAGGGTACTCTTTTAAGAACATCCAGCTAAAAACATATCAGAAACTTTTTTTTAAAAGAAGATTTCAGATAAAAATTCGTGAATATGTCAATAGGCCCCTTGCACTTGCCGGATTTTTTAATTAATTCATATGTTCTAAAATAGTCTTACTATACATAAGTAATTATCAAATCTGTTTTCATAATATATTCATAATATCCTTCTGGTTCCTAAATTTTTGTTTATGAATAAAATGATCAAATTTTCCTTAAATAAAATACCTCAATTCTACCTTATACAAACACAAAGTATTGCGTATATTTGCTGACCTAGATATGACGAAAGCACATTTCAGTAACTTCAAAAGTATTTAGAAGAGAAGGAGTGTGCATCAATTTTATTTTATTTTAAAATGGTAGTACGTAACCTAGTTCTATCGGAAGACATATGACAAATAAACAAGACAGTTTTATTTTTACAGTATCCAAATTTGGGGTGACGTTACACTATATTTTTTTTCTTATAATTCGTGAACGGCTGAAGATATGTAAATACTGTAAAGACATTTTATTGGTTCCTTGTTAAGGGCTACTCAGCCCTTAACAGCCCCTAAATCGATGTACTTAAATGTTTTTTTATATAAGAATTATAGGTATCTTTGTTAGATATGTTTTGTTTGTTGCAATATTTTTTAAACTCTCATCCATTTATTTTGGAAATATTAATTTAAACACCCTCTAACTAAAAACCAGTGCTCTTTTGAGGTAAAGTTCATATATCGAACTGGCCTTTTTTCAATATTCTATCGCTATGCAAAGATTCCTCCAAAAATTTTTAGATACCCTGTATATTGGAAAATATATCTGAATTCTGTGTGGAATTGCATTCGGCTGCCTCATACAAAAATAAAACTAGTTTGAAGTCCAACAGCCATTGCTAGATTAGGATTGAGATAAAACAGTAGTAGTGCAATGTTGACATCTACGAAAAGTGACCCATCGAGATGTTTATGATGTGTCGGGACTGAACAGGATGTAGCAGTGATCCCCAGGGCACAACATCGTTGCGCCCAATAGCCACCCTACAAATTGGAGCACTTGTGTATCGGGTAGTCAAGAAATATTAAATAAGAAACTGTTGAATTGCATATATTCTGGAAAACCTCCTACAGTTAACATATAAAAAACAAAGAACAGTAAGAAACACTTTTTGTATTATAGAGACCAGTTATTAGAAAAATCTCTACAATAATTTTGTTTGATCTTTTCATGATATTCTCTTAAAATTTTTAAATGAAATCCGTCTGACCTTTATATAACTTTATTTTCGATATAAATAAATTATGGATTTAAGAGAGCATAAATTTCCCTCCCAGCAGTGCGTCAGGAATTTCTCCATAAATACATTAAATAATTCGGAAGTTTCCAATTAATCCTTTATTTCGCTTTAGGTGCCTTTAAATATCACATACTGGGTGGTCTGAATTGTATCTTTAATAATTTGAGACACAATAGAAAATGTGAAAATGATATGAGTTTTCTTAACAAACTTGTGTCGAAAATAAACGCTTTAGAAATACAACGCGTTATAGTTACATATTAAAACAAAAATCTTCTGAACTAAATGAAATATTTTATTGAAATTTGTTGAGTTCCTCAATAAGTATCATATTTAGCTGTCATTTTTATTTTCCTACCTCAACCAGAGGTGTAACCACGGGGTTGTGATTTACTCTTTTTTTAAAGAAAAAAAAAGGTACGCCAATAAAGAAATTTATTTTTTTTACTAATAAAGGTATAATACAAATTAACCAAAGTATTGCAACAGAGAGGGTAAAATTAATTTACAAATATTAATAAGTACTAAAAATACTACCTAAATAACGTACTACAGTATGTGGCAATTATATTTAATATTCAATTAAATAAAGTGAGAGAATTTACAACTTGGGTATCTTATTTAGATATTATTTTTAGTATTTATTGTTAGTATTTCTAAACATTGTTTTCGTTCTCTTGTAATTTTTCCGTAAAACTTACTAGGGTGTACCCAAATGGGGATATGGGGATAGATCCCTACAAGGGTCAAAGGCACTGATAATTTTTTTTAAAAAGATTCTACTACGAAAAATAAACAGAAAAAATTAGGGTCATGAAATTTACATTATTTACTATTAAATTAAATCTCAAATTTTTTAGTGTTGTCATTTGATTTTTTCTTTTAAAATTTTATAAAGCAAGCTTTCGACTTTTTCTTTTAAATTGAAAAAAAAAATAAATAAATATTCATACAGAACATGAACCTCTAGGGCGACAATTCCCACCGAGAAGTGCGGACAGGTCGTCCTGGCAGTCGCTGTTGTGGTTTTGTACTCGTTTACTGGCTTCCTTGTGATTTTGCTGAAACTGGCACTTTCCTATAGAACAAATACAGTGCGTTTTAATTATTTATCTTTGTTTTTAGAATTGATTGTAAGGAAATTATTTTGGTTAATAGTTATCGCATAATGCACAGGGAAAATTGAGAAAAAACCTGCTTCAAGCAATTAAAAATTAGGATCTATGGGAATTTGGTTGGAGTGGAAAAGGCGTGTCCATGCACTGTGAGGAGTTAAGGAAGTGGTGTTTGTTAGGATTGTGGGTTTTTTGTTACTTTTAGTCGTATAGTGGCAAGTTCTCGAGTATCAGTTTGTGTGTGAATGTAATTGTGATATCCGCGTATGTCCATTATATGTCTTGTTAGGTTGGAAGCGTGGATATTGGATGTTAGGAACTTTTGGGAGAGTTCTATTATGTGGTTGCGTATTAGTGGCATGTTTCTGTTTCTGTGTAAGTCATCTATCCGTATGTATTTGTTCGCGTTGGTCACGAGTCTCAATAATTTGTTCTGCGTCACCTAAAGGCAGTTATATTGTGTGTCTGACATACGGCTCCAGGCGACGCAGCCGTACGTCATTATTGGTCTCAGTATTGTCTTGTAAAGTAAAAGTTTGTTGTCAGTATTTAGTTGGGAGCGTCATGTATATGTTTATGTTTTCATGATGTGGGGTTTAAATGATAAACTTTGGTCCAGTGTCAGTCCTAGGTAATTTAACAGTTTTGTGTTCCGTGATAGTTTGGTGTTTATTGTGAGTGGAGTGAATGTCTTGATGTTCGTAAATTTTTTTGTAAATGTAATGGTCTATGTCTTTGTCTCATTTATTGTTATTTTCCGAGGTAGAAACGCAAGGTAAAGGTTGAACAACGTGGGCGAAAGTACCGTGCCCTGCGGTGCGCCCGCCCGTATATTGTAGGTATCTGATGTAGAGTTATTTACCCTAAATTGCCTATTTGTTAAATAGGATTTAATGAGAGTTATGTAATACATGGGTAATTTGTGTACATTTTGTAATTTAGACAGGAGACCCCCATGCCACACAGTGTCATTTCTATATCTAACAAAAGCATTTTTGTGTTATGCTTTTTATTGAAGTCGCAGTTGACGTTCAACACTCTGCGCAACGACAACGTGGTATTCTCTGGAGTAGCATACCAGTTGATTTATATCATGAATGTAAAAAGCTTTTGCCTGTCAGTTGAAGTTTGTACAAGCAATTATTTTACGACATTAATTTTATAATTATTATGCCAAGATTATTCACAAACAATAAATATGCAGATATGCATTTCATGTACGGATTTTGTGACGGTAGTGCTCAAGCAGCAGCTGAGGAATATCATAAGCATTTTCCAGACAGAAGACGTCAAAGGGAAAATGGAAAATAAGAAAATGGTTGAATTTCTATCGGTGGCTACTAAATTCTGCAGAAGTGACTTTCGAATTTAATCATAAAAATAAATATTATGAACTGATAAAGTATCATTTACTAGAAGGGCAATAGTTAGTTATCAAAATTTGCATGTTTGGACAGATAAAAATCCCTGTAAAATCCGACCTCACTCATTTCAACAAGAATTTAGTGCCAATGTTTGGTTGGGCATTATAGACGACACTTTTTGTGATGGTCATTTCTTGACACTTAGCCTGAACGCACAATCTTATCATGATTTTCTCAGAGATAATATTGTAGGTAGATTCAATAATGTAAATGTTAATATCCACAATGACAGTTCGATGCAACTGGACAGTGCTCCAACACATTTTAGGTGAGTAGTTCGCAAATGGCTCAATAATAATTACCCGGAACATTGGATAGGCAGATAAAGTTCAGTTCCCTGGACACCACGATCTCAAGATATTATATCTTTAAATTTTTTTGAGTGAGGTTATCAGTTTAGAAAAAAAATTAAACCTCATGAAAGTTTAAGCACGCCAATGACTTTATAAGCTAAAAACCTTAAAATAACCTAGAATCCAGTCTGTACTTAATAATGATTATTTTATTTGTTTCATTCACTATATTAATATATGAATTTAGTAAGATAAGAAATAAATTATAAGCTGTAATCGTACATATCTCTAAAAGCATTATTTTCTCTCTCTATAAATGTCCTGTCTGACAAACAGGTCTTTTCAGTGAAAATCTCGAAAATGTGTCCTGCTTTTTACAACAAAGCTGTCTTGCTTACATTCCTTCTCCATCCAGCCGACACAACATTCGATTTTTCACAGCATTGGTATTCTGGAGAATATTGCTTGGGATATCTCTGCCATAAATATTGTATTTTTAATCTTGAAATACACGATGGAGCAGTTTCTCTGTAAGTAATTCCCACTATAACCCTTGTGCTTAAATATGGATTCATATGCCCCTAAAATATCCATTATTTATTGGGATAAATCTTAAACGTTTATGCTTCGTAAACGACTTTTTAAACGTAAAGTAATATTTGATAGATGTGGAAAATACTTTTTACATACTATGAGGTACTATTTTTCATATCATAAAAAAAACAAAAGCATGTTTGGAATTTATGTGCAGAGAAAAATATTGTTAAATATTTCCATTAAAACTGATTCTGTTTAGGAACAGCATTGTTTTAAATTATAAATATATTATTTTGTTAAGCTTTAATAACAATTTATATTTGTTTGATTTTTTTTTTAGTTGATTTAATCGACCTTTATTTGCTGAAATTACGTATTCAACTGAATGAAATAAAACTTAACTCTTTTATAATTTTCACAACATTTTTATTTATATATTTTTTACAAAATATATAAAAGCATGACAATTGTTTCGCCAACACAGTGGTTTCTTCAGATGTGAGTACAAGACTGACAATAAAATGCTACAGCGGGTAGAAATAGAGGTGTTCAATAAAGTAATCGTAAAATAATTTTGAATAAATTGTTATTGAGCATGTTTGCAGGTATCCAGAGATACGTCCAAATATGTCATTAATTACATTAATAAAAAAATATAGTAAATAACCAAAGTGATAAAGCATGAAAAAATAAATAAAATTGATTAATTGAATAATAAATAAACAAAAATAAATATAAAATTATGAAATACAATTAAAACAAGTTTAGTGAAGATGAATTATTTGTTTCCAGCTGATCATTTAAATTATATCTGAATTTTTTTGTTTATTAGTTTGTTAATTTCTTTAAAAATCTTTAGTTATTACAGTTTAATATAGTTCATAATGTTATATTATTTATTTTTATTTATTTAATGTTCATCATTTTTATTTATTTATTGATGTTTTATCATTTTCTTCATTTACTGTATTTTTTACTCATCAGTAAAAAATGGAACTGAATAAGGAATGACATATTTGGACGTATTTTTGGATACCTGCAAACATGCTCGATCATAATTTATTCAGATTTTATATTTCTTCTATGTAGTTTAGTATAAATATAAATTTTATTAAAAATAATTTTTTCTCTTACATTAATTATTATGATTTACCTCGTTTATTCATTATTATTCGGTATGGTAGTAAAATAGGCTTTCTCGCCATTAAAGGTTTGTATGACAATAGAGAAGATATACGTACATATATACGCCTGTGCTATCTTTACTTAAAATTAAAACATAAACTCTATATAATTTAAATAATCTCAATCTACTTTGTGCCTACATTTTCTGTGTACAAATAAGCTATAGTCTACACCCCATCCCACTCTCCGAGAACATCGGCAGAACACCAGGTAGGTTGTAGATCATAATACAATCATACCGAAATCAAAATTACATGAATGAATATTCAGCTTTAAACTTGATAATGTATTCTTGTGTCTAGTAAAATTATTTGAGATATTACATCCATACTTTTATAAAAAATATGTATGAATATCTAATGCAAAACAACAATATATGTATAGTCTGCTTTTATTGAGAAATGATAATAATAAATCATTGTATGATAACCGTACTTTGAAGGTACATTTTGTTTTGGAATTGTTTTGTCATGTCGCTCATGAAAATTTGTTAAAATCAAACTTTTATTGTTATAATTTTACTGAATATTTTCTTGCCTATTATATGTATATTTTCTTTAGACTTAGTGGAATTGAGGCCAATAATTAAAACAACAAACTTTTTTAAAAGTCAACGTTTCAAAATAATTTATTTCATCTTAAAGATAATTTAAAATCGTTTGTTGTTTTTATTTTGACTAGAAACGATTTGAAATTAGCCTGAAGATGGAATAAATTACTTCAATACGTCGACTTTTTTAATAACAGTTTGTTTGTTTTAATTATTGGCCTGAATCCCACTAAGTCTAAAGAAAATATTGTTATTATATTATTGTAAATATTAAATTATATTATTATTATACATGAGTAACATTGAAATTCAAAACTATTACAGTCTTGTGCAAATTAATGTAAACTAACGAAAATTCCATGACAAATCAATTATTCTGGATGGTAGTATTGACTGCGATTGTCAAAAAAGATTAGGTTGTATCACAGAATCAGAGAGCAGAAGTTCCACCTTACGGAGTTATAAATAAGTAGTTTTTTAGTAGTACTGTGATGTAAAAGCAGTGGGCGCTACTATAGATTTGGCCGACATAGATTACCAGGTAAATAGTGTATGATACCTGTTATTAACGAGTTATATTGAAAATTCACATGTTCAACATCGCGTCGTTGTATCTCGGGAATCGTCGGTAATGCTCTCTGTGGCCGCTTGATCAGAAAAGGACTGGCCCATTAAATTACGAACGAAATCGAAATCTTATGCTCTAATTTTTATTAATATGGCGTTGATTCTACCAATTTTGAAAATTATTTGAATTAAAAATAGAACTTTTATTTGAATAAACTTCGTAGGTTTGGTAATGTGAAGTATGTGAATAAAAAAATATATATTTAATTTAATTTCGTAAGTTATTCTAAAATTCTGAAACGCACAAGTAATTAATTGTAATTTTATTTTGTAACATTTTCCAAGCTAGGTCACACATTTATTGCCCTCTGATTCACTGTCTACCTATCTATTAGATGACAATAACCTACAACCGCGTCGCCACCTCCAATTGCTACCGTATATGTGACCGCCCCTAATAATAGCACACATTTAGACTGATTCTGTGGTAATAGTAAAATATACAATTAACTATTGAAGCTATTGAATGGCGGGTGACTTGTGCACTTATTTCTAAAATTTAAGTAACTTTTGCAAATTTGTTTAAAAAAAATAAGTTACTGTACTTCTGCCAGAGAAAAGATATGTGTGTTCAATGGATGTGGCAATAGTAGTAGACAAAATGCTGTTATAAACTTTTTTCTTTCCCCAAGGACGATATTCGACGGGAAAAGTGGTTGAGAATTAGTGGAAATCCTAATATTTTACATTTAACTTATTGTCAACTCACTCATAAACGTGTATGTGAAAAGCACTTTTCTTGAAAAATGTTTTTTGAATAAAGACAGAAAAAAAATTAATAAGAAATGCGCTGCCTACAATATGTGCACAAGATATGGGATACTGTTGATGTTATCGTAAGTTTAATATTTTTGTTAGTAAAACAATTATAGTACAGGGTGTCTCAATTTTAGTGTCATGTTAATATATACTTTTGCGTATTTTTCTGAGTAATATGAATCCGTAAATAATATTTATATGAAATCGGTTTGTATATACCGGATGGGCCGAAAAAAATCGTACTTTTTATTTTTCTTTGCTAAATTTTTGTTTCTCGGCCGATTTTAACAAACTTGGTGTCAATAGTTAACTGATTAAATAGGCTACAAGAACGAAATTTCAAGATGGCCGAAGCACGCCGAAGCGTCAAAATTCAAGTTGGCGGGCGTAATTTAATGTAGGCCTTCCATTGTACTCTTTCTTGTTAAATAAAATTTTAAAAAAAATACAGAAATAATGACAGATTTCGAAAGATGACTTTCTACTACATTTTAACACTACGATGAGTTAAATCTGGTCATTGGTTTTGGAGATATAGCTAATTCAAAAATAGCCCACTTGCCATTTTCATTCAGAATTCATTAGTGCCTACCAAGTAATTACAGATTTCTGGTGAAATATTCTCTACCAACTCATTATGTTATTTACCTTGATAAGATTTTTTTATAAATTATTTATCTATTCATATTGTTGATATTTAAGATGTGGTAGCATAGGCAATAGAAATACCTACTAGTAGAATGTGACTTTCGTATTTTGACATGTCGATAATTTGTCCACAGTTTCCTAGTGCCGATTATATTGCCTACCAAGTTCTTTGAAATCGGTTGAGAAATAAAGTTTTTTGAATTTGCTATATCTCCACAACCAACGAACCGATTTAAATCGTCGTAGTCTTAAAATGTTCGAATTTTGTCATTACTTTGGCCATTTTGACAACTTTTAATTTAAAAAAATGAGCCCTAAACGAAACCTAAGGAATTCAAATACGTCTGCCATGTTGAATTTTGATGTTTCTTCCATTTTGAAATTATATCATTTATATGCCGTGTATATTAAAAAAATCACTACAGTCTCAATTATCGATTTTAAGAAAAAATATGTTAGTACTAGTTATGAGACATTTGTGTGATAACACTTAGTCATTTTCACTTCTTAAAAGTATACAGGGTGGCCAAAATGGATTTTTAAATTTATAACTAATTAAACTGAATTTTTTCAATTTTTTCAAATGGAACATCCTATATATTTTTGGACGATGTGATGTAGAATTGAAAAACGAACATTTGTTGTATGTACATCCCTATGGTTATTTGTAACCAAATGAGGTTTCTACTGTTCATAAAATTGCCGGAGTAATACTTCTAAAAGCATTTATTATCCTTTCCTTCAAATTTTGGATTATTGTTGGTGTGATGCTTTTATGGGAATCATGTAAAACGCTTATTATAATACCCTCTTTTGAATTATTTGAAAAAAACCCTTAATTTTAATTTTTATTGCTGAACTTTGCAGTTATTGTTCAATAAATTGAAAATGGTCACGAATAGCCATAGGAAAGCACGTATAAAAAATTTTCGTTTTTCAATCCCACATCACATCGTCCAAAAATATACAGGGTGTTTCATCTGAAAAAAATTGAGAAAATTCAGTTCAAGTTGTAAATTTAAAAATCCTTTTTTGGCCACCCTGTATACTTTTAAGAAGTGAAAATGACTGAGTGTCATCATACAGATGTCTCATAACTGGTACTAACATATTTTTTCTTAAAATCGGTAGTTGTGACTGTAGTGATATTTTTAATATACACGTGTAAATGGTATAATTTCAACAAAAAAAATCATAAAAGTATGTTTAGCATATTTTACCCGCTGATTTTGTGTGCAAAGGTTTATATCACAATGCTGACTTAATTTATTAAAATAATGGCACATACAATGTATTGGTGATTTTAGCAACATATTGGTATTGGTTCGTTGTGTAAAATGTGGGATTTTGTCGAGAATGCATTGTTGGAGTGAAAGAATTTGAGGAGATATACATGGCACTTCATTTAACGCCCTGTACATCTGAAACAGAACGAAATACGATGTATGTTTATTTGAAACTTTTTTCTTAAAATGGGGTCTTCTCTCGATTGTCGAAATCTTGGTACTTAAAAGAGGACACCCTGTATATTATTATGTGGATAGAGAATGAACACATACATTGCACCAAAACATAAACATACAACTTTTCGGCAGTTGTTTTCAGTTAACAGAACAGTACGTTTCTTCGTCCACGACATCTTAATAACCGATACAACGCATTGCATCGGACGCTGCAAGTACACCAAGGACTTCCTGGTCGCGTTCACAGCTTCCGTCGCTTTAACTGCGTTTACCCACCATTTACCACGCCACCAGCCGCTATCGCCGCCCACCTAGGACACCGCGTAAATAAGCTAACCACGTATATCAACTTTTTAAGACATTGATGATATGAACGGTTTCGAGGTTATAAGCGAATGACGAAATTTGTTTGCCTTCCATCCCCGAAGAACTCTTTAAAATAAAAAAAGTACCATGGGTCTTGTATTTCTCTGTTCTGTACACTTACATTTCCATCCCACCTTCTGGGATGCCGTGTAAATTTTTTTTAATTTTAAATAACTTAGGTATCACAATTTGAAGAAACTACTCGTATGATAACTATAGATGCGTAATGGCGGTCATGCTTTCCATAACAGATATTAGAGACTTGGATATCACACCCTTCTTTCAAAAAAAAATGCATGAAAATTGTTATGAAGGTAAATTCATTAAACATAATAATATATTCTTCTAGGATTTAATGGACCTCCTTTAAGTATAAGTTTGAAATAAACTTAACACTTATTGAACAGTTCATAAGCAATATTCAGTAGCTATTTTAATGATTCAAATATGCTTGGTCTCTTGGTTTTCGAGTCCATCTACCGTTTAAACCCCCCAATCTCTTGTCAATCATTAGTAATTTTTGATCATTTGGAATTGCTAATCAATTTGAAAATATTTTTGTCAATTGAAGAATTTCGATACTTTGCACCATTTAGAAGTTATTTTGCATTTCATTCAAAAACATAAGTTAAAAAGTTCACACTAATAAGGTCCACTCGAAAAGAACCTGTGTCAGATAAAATTAATTATTTTCAGATAATTAAGTAATTTTATGCATATATATCTGATTTCATTAAAATACCTGAATACATCCTGAAACGATGTTCTTTATGTTCTCTACGGTCATTTTCAAACCAGTCATATTTAGATTCTGTTGTTTTTAAGATAGCTTTTTTCATTATTCCAGAAAGGATTCTTGTTTTTTTTTACCCTCAAAGATTTCTGCAAAAGTTAATAATTGAATTTTTATAACACTATACAATGTTTCTGATAGATAAACTACGTTGAAATCGTTTGTATATTCATGAGTAAAACCTAATCTATATCTGATTTCATTAAAATCCCTGGATATATCCTGAAGCGATTGTTTGCAATTTTCGCAATTATTTTTTTAATATATTTAAAGACTACGTAACCTGCAAACAAATGTAATAGAGCAATCTTCTAAAGATGGCTCCTTTTCTAAGGTGGTAAATTTTCATCAATTATTTCATCTTTAGTTTCCAGACATTTTCTCTGAGTCTTTAAGATATCGTCCACGGTTACAAGAATTGAAATATCATTTTCAGTTTGACAATTGCCTTTTGTAAAATAAGATGATATATTATTAATAATAATTAGATATCTTCAAGGCTATACCGGAATACAATAGCACTAGGGTACCTATCGAATCCTCCTCGTCTTCTTACTTCATTAAAACAGTTCTCCAGGGGACCTTGGTTCAATCTTGCAATTTATAAGTATTCAATACCTTATGAATTCACTTTTCATCTCAGGTAAAAGATTATTAAGTAATTTTATGCATGTCTTTGAACGAATTAAGCAAAATAACTTCTAAACGGAGCAAAATATCGAAAATCTTCAATTGACAAAAACGTTTCCAAATTGATTAGCCATTCTAAATGAAGATAAACTTAAAAAAATGTCAACGCCTTGTATCTCTGAACCGAACGAAACATGATGTATGTTTATTCAATTTTTTTTTCTTAAAACGAGGTTCCGTCTTGATGGTTGAAGCCTTGGTACTTAAATGTGGGACACCCAGTATACCGGGTCTTAGGCTTTAACTTTCCCAACATAGAGATCTTATCTTCGATGATGATTCTGAGTGAAGCAAACATTGTAATAGTTTTATAAAAATCATATAAAACACAAAAAGTTTGGATGTCAAATAAGTAACATATGGGAGAAAAACAAAATATGAATTTTTCAATTTCTTCCACATCTGAAAAACCAAATCAGATAATTAAGTTTTGTTGACACCATGGTCTTAGCAAAATTATCACACAACTTTTCTCTAATTTAACCGATGTTGTAACTCTCAAGGTAAGGGAGATTTCCATGTTGGGAAAGTTAAAGTCGAATGCACTGTGTGGTGCTTCAAAAAAAACGTACCAACCGTTTTAGATCAGGTACATAAAAAGTAAACGAATTTTGCTTAATATACATATGTCCTAATATGAACAGTTTTCGAGATGCTTGAGTGTTGAAATTGAACTTCTTTTAACGCATTTTTTATTACAAAATCAAAACTACAGCAGATGTCGAATTAAAATTAGATATGGATACGTTTTAGAGGTCGAAAAATATGATTAAGATAGTCCTATTGTGATATCTCATAGAGAACGCCTCTTACACAACTGTCATTGAAAAGTTGTGCTTCTAATTTTTTGTAAGGTTTTTTGGCGCCGTTGACGAAAAATATGAAGTATACCTTAATTTTACATAAAAAATATACTATTATTTAATGTTGCTAAAATACACTTTTTTCGAGTTATTTGAGATTAAAGATGGCAAGTCATACTCAATGAACAACAAACGATGAATGCATTTTTTTGATTTCCAATTAATTTGGTTTTACATTACATTAACAAAATTAATAACAGTCATGTAATCTTAACGCTACTAGTGATTATCTACGTTAGATGATTAAAATGTGTTAAAAAAAAAATTAAATTTTAACACGCAGTATTTCAATAACTGTTCACATTAGGATGTATGTTTATTAAGCAAACTTTGCTTATTCTTTGAAGTACTACCTGCCTTAGAAACACGTACATATATACTCATACTCACACCCCAGCATACCTCCACACACACCCTGGGTAATAATGTTAACAATTGACAACTAATAAAATTGTATATAATGTAATATTAACCAAAACATATTTTTATTATTTCCCGTATTCTATCTTTATTCTTAGGTTGTCCATTTTATCATATGTATATTTTGCTGAAAATAAAAAGTTCATTGATCATTAAACTACATTTTATTTTTTGTTTTAATTATTTCAGATTGTCGTGTAATAATTATAACATGATTATAAATTTTTTATTAATACGCTTAATTTAATCAAGCTAACATTTTCTAAATATGTATTTGGCGTACTTAAATTGGCAATTAAATTTATATTAGTAAACTCTTTTTAGTCAAATATAATTTGTCAATCAATAATTTCGTATAACAAGAACAATAGTAATAATAATATTCAAATGCATTTGATTAATTCGTTTGAAAATTTAATAAACAGTTTATTTAAATTTTCGAAAGCCAACTCTGCAATAGCATTAGCAAAGTTAAAAGCTTGGATACTGTAAATCGAAGTTAACGGCGCGGCGACCATGAAAGTGACTGTCCGTCTTACATACACAGGAAATAACTTTTGATGTATTGCAATTGCTTCCACTCGATACCTCACTCGAAACTATATTCTCTTTAACTGATTCTGTGATTATATGCGATATTCTACATGCCAGCGACGTCTGTAGCCGTAATTTTTAATTAAAATAGTGTAACATAGGATGGAACTTCTGGTCTCTATTCTGTGGTTGTATTTATAACAAACATATAGTTTTAATTATTTCTTCAATAAAAAACAGAAAAAACTTTATTTCCTATTTTTATTTTTAGAGGACTTCCAGCCAGGTATATGGACAATTTATCCTACGTTTCGTCCGAGTTTTCGGACTTTTTCAAAGGTTAAAAGCTAAAAATAATGGTTTTACATAAGTCTTAAATTCGATTAGTGACAGAATACATATCTAAAAAAAGTGTTTTCTTACCTAATATACATTTTCTATTTTAAATTCATTGTATGGGCTGGTTTTATTTTGTTTTTCATCATTTTTTTTATTTAGTAGGTATGTGTTGTACGTGTAGTTCGACGAGTTAGGCAGAGAATGATCAGTATTTGGTGTCGTCGTTGATGTGCTCTTTTTAAGAGTAGGTAATTATAACAGCTGATAGTATACTTATATTGATGGTCCCAGTGACAGAGTTATTGTAAACATTCTCATGATATTGGATAGCCGTTGAGAAGAGATTTTGCAGTTAGCACATATACAGGATGTATAAAAATTGTTACTATTGAATAAGATTGCGATATAACTTAGATTTTCTATATCTGTTTGATAATTTATATTTTTACTTGTGGTACATAGAAAAATGCTATGTGAACTTTGTAATTAGAAAAACAGTCTGCCGCCAAAAAGAAAATTTTACTTTGAAATAATAGACTTGATTGAAGCGGTAGAAAGTAAGAAATGTCTGTGGGATAAAAGATGTGATGAGTATAAGGATAAGAACCTAAAATATCAAGAACGAATACTGATTTTGACTGTAAATTATTTGGGCGAGCGCTCAGCGGAAGCAGCACGATATATCGCGCACGGCAAATCATGCCGGACCCACCCAGTGGGCCATCAGCCTAAGAAACATCCTGTATTTATATACTTCTTTTTCCGTTTCAAAAATAGTATATATTGCGGGACAAATAAGTAATTGTTTAGTGCTACAATTAGTAAGCAAATCGCCAAATTAGCACTACCTCTGCCAAATGATTTTTCTAATCATATTAACGTTCAAATATAAATATTAATCGAGTTGAACTGCACATAGGTAATATAATACAGATTTTGATTACAATGACGTTTCCAGCGAATCCATCAATTATGACAAGATTGATGTAGGTACTATCTACTTAATTTTAATACAATCCACAATTCGTTTTACCTTTTCATGTTGAATTAATTCATTAAAGCCACTTTATAAGATTTATTATTTGTTGAAAATTCTATAAGAACGATTCATCAAAGTAAAAGTAATATAAATTCGAAATGAAAATCTAAATATTGGAAGTAACATTACAATATATACCGAACGATTAATGTAATACCAGATGTTCGCGTGAAAACTTAACTGTAAATATGTCGGACATTTTATATACAAACATAGGGGGGCATTGATTGTAGTTGAGTGTAATAATTAGAATTTTATATGACTTATTATATGACAAGATTAAGGTAGTGTGCTCTTTATTTATTTATTTTATTGCAACACAGCTAACTTTTCTATATCTCTAGACATTACCGTGTCTTCACTACAGCTACTCAGCCTATGTTATCTGGCTAATGGGAAAACATTATATTTCTTAAATTCCAAAATAGGAGAAGAAACAAAATGAAGTTTCGCTATACTTTAGTGGCAATTGTCTTCATTCATATTAATTAATGTTTATGTAATTGAACAAAAATAAGTAAGTCAGTATTTGATGTCATAAATAGTAACATTATTCAAGATTTTTATTCAATATCTAACAGAATGATTTTTCAGTAGCAATAGGCAAGATGCACTCATTTTTTTGAGATCATAGATGGGCAGATCACTAAAAAATGTGTTTTCATATATATATTTTTTTGGATTAAAGCTTAAAGAAACTACTAACTTTAGCCGCGAATTTAAATACGTCTGAACGATGCATATCTTCCGCCAGATGCAGTGTGACGTCAGACTGCCTAAGTTTGCTATAAGTGAATACTATTATACTCGCGGTTTGTATCTACAAATTAAAATACGATGTTATATTTTTTATTTTTTATCATGGAGAATGAAAATAGGAGTTATAAATATTGTGTTATATCTAAGTGTACAAGTACAACAATAAAAACCTAGAAAAGTTAATTTTGTATCTGTATAATTAGAAACAAATGGTGCATTGCTATGAAACGGGACGACCAAATTGTGAAATTAGCGGAATCTACACAATTCGAAAAGTTTTATCCAGGGCTGTCCCAAACTGGGTGGTTGTGGGGTTAAAATAACCCGAACTTTCTTACATGTAACTTTTTTCTATTTTTGACGATTAAATATGAAATTTTAGAGTTTTATATGTAAAGAAGGTACTCTTGATGAACATCGATAAAATGCACCATTTTTTAATAATTTGAAAATTTTATAACATGGTATGAGATAGGTATTGGGAATCTAAACTAATTTTTTCTTAATAGTAGGTCATGAATAAAAAGAGAATTCTTCATGCCGCTATGATATAATTTGATGTTAGAGCTGTCAACAAGGTTAATAAATTTGTATAAACAGTTGTATGATATAAAATCCTAAGAACGCGTGTCGAAAAAAAAAAACGTTTCGTCCCTTTTTCTATTAGTTATTTCATTTGTGCGCCTTTAATCACGATTTAAAATGCCAAGATTTACAGATAGAGAAATGACTGATATGCATTTTGTGTACGGTTTTTGCAATGGTAGTGCATTAGGCGCAGTAAATTTCCTATTTCTGGCCGTAGAAGCAGCTGGTAAAATATTGCACACTAATTTCAGGACACCCTATATATGTATATTGAATTCCTTTATTCATTACATTTACTATTACTTTAGCTGGAATATTTATTTCGATTTATAATATACATGTACTAAAATTACTGTTTGTTGGTGCTAAGAACACATTTATTTTATAATATGAAATATATGGTGTTATTCGTTATTTGGTCAACATAAACATAAGGAATTAAAAAATTTCTGACCAATGTGTTACCCCTACCAAAGTCAAAAGACTGAATAAACATATGCTTCGGAATGCATTCAAAGGCATCTGCAACTTTTCAAACGGAGATAGCACTTTTTTAAAATATCCTAAAAATTTAGTCGATTATATATTTTAGGATTGATTTATTTAGTTTGTATTGCAAAACTGCTTATGTCAAATTCCTTTTCTACCTATTTTCATTTACAAATTCGTTACTTACCTTAATTATGAGAACGATATTTTATTGAAATATTTATTTTATTCTATAATCCAATTCATTGCTGAAATTTTGAGTCGAATTACATTCTTCTGATTCTCAATATCTGGATAAGTTTGAAAGTTATGGCCAGAAAATGACCACTTCTTATCCTTGTTTTTTACATATGTATTTGTGTCCTCAACATTTAATTCCTTGGTAGGAAGTTTGTCGGGATAGGATAAAGACGCTAAGCCAGTCCTTGTCTGTCCATAACTAATTTGTTTTTAAAAAAAATATGTAACTTCGTTAAATAAATATTTCAAACACATATTTACATTAGTGAAAAGACGCAAAAGGAAGAAGATGTATGGATTATTCAAGACAAAATAAGAAATATATTACTTTGATATTATATAAATTCCACGGTTTTAAACAAAGTGCATAAGGATTTTATATCACTCAAGGGAGTTTCATAACCTACATTTTATCTGCACTCCAAATACTCACTTTCATATCATTTCTTATTGATTACATGTTACTGTTCTCTTTTTTCGAGGTTTACAACAGACTATAAGGCACTGTGCATACTTATATCCCCTGAAGACACTAATAAAGTAATTTTTAAGGTTATTAACTTGGTATTGCTTCTAATTTTAATGGAGACTTAGAATTATTACAAAATTTCAGTTCCAAATATATGTTTCGTATTGATACACAATGCGCTTAATATTATAATAACGAATACGAGTTAAATATAATAGAATATTTAGTGAAATATATTTGTTTTAAAAATAAATTTTCGTTTCATAATATGAATCACAGACAAGGCGCAAACATATATTTTTCTTGTTTTTACCCTATCTCAATGAAAATTCATACACTTTTACTACCTATAATTGTCATTTTTTGATACAAGAACATATTTGGGATTTTCTGTTCGGCTGGAAGTGATATCAACTTTTTTTTATTTAAATGGCAACCACAATTTTTTTCCGGCGGTTTGATAGGGAAAACAGTTGTCTGTACAACCATTCGTGAAAATTTAAATTCGGATAAAAATTGCCCCTTACCTAATGGTAATCTAAGATACTGAGATCTGGGGACTACGCAGGCCATCTTACCGTATCATCATCCCGACTCTTTCCGATAGAAATAACTCGAGGTTGAGGCAGTGCTGATTGACAAAAAGTCAAAGAATCGAGTCGAGGTTTACTGATTCCAATTTCGTATCGTATTATTGTATTATACCAATCATACTGTCGTATGATCGTAGAATACATAACTTCGAGTAATGTAGAGTTTACAGAACAAAAACTCGTCGTCAACCATACTTCCCCCCTCCTAGATTATGAAGCTACAAACTGAATACATAATACGTATTTCAATTATTTTAACTTCAGAGATGCCAGTATAAAAATAGATTGGTTCAAAGTTTACACTTGATTGGATGAAATATCCGTGGTTTGCGACAGTTTTTGTTCTGTGAACTCTACGTAATGCATTTACATATTACCACTTAAGAAAGGGTCTCAATGCTGATCCGACCAAACCTGCTTATGTCACAGTTGCTAGTTGACCATTCGAAAATCTATTACGCATCTGCACGTTTTTAGTACAACAGTGCAGTTACTTATTTACACTTATGGTATACAGTGTGTTCTTAAAGTATGGAATAAATTCATTACATCTTAAACCAAAAATATTTAGAAACACTCCTTGGACAATACGGCTTTTAACTTCCATTGAGCACCTTACGCTTTAGGTTTATGAAGTCATAACTGTTTCCCTTATGACGTCATCGATATGTTCTAAACTGAACACCTTGTATATTTCTCCATTTTTGGATTCCAAAAATGTATTACACTTAGGTCTAAAATTGATAATTGAAAGATACGCGCATTTTGAATATAAGAATTTACTAACTAGAAATAACGGCTAGTTAATAATAAAAACAATTTATAGTAAATGTTCGAACTGTACTCCTGCTGTTGTAGCTGACAGTACCCTTAACGATGAATAAAGTGTTGCTGAACCTTGTTTACAGTTTCCTAAGAAATATTGTTTATTTCTGTTCTAATTCTCCCTTTTAATTCAACAATGTTTTCCGGCTTGGTTTAATAAACTAAGTTTTTTAGATGGCTCCACAGAAAATAATCTAATAGATTGAGGTCCGGTGATCTCGATGGATCAACGTTTACCAATCCACTTGTTCAGAAATATTTGGTCAAGATACGATCGAACGTCTGCTGCATAATGTGGAGGCCCACCATCCTTTCGTCAACATTACCAGGATTAATTCTACTGGGGAATAAATTTAATAAGTTTGGGATGAGCCCATTAAAAATTGGAGATAGGCCGGTCCGTTTACACTTCCATCGAAAAAAATGAGGTCCAGTGATTCTATTTCTTACAATTCCCGCCCACACATTTACCTTTTGTGGATACTGCGTGTGCTGCCCGCGCATCCAGCGAGAGTTTTCCCTTGACCAGTCTCTACAATTCTGACGGATCACTTCACCATTTAATTTGAAAGTACATTCATCGGAGAAAATAATATTTTTTATCAGAAGAGGAACACTATTGCACGTATTTATCATTGTTACACAAAATAGTATCCTCCGATCTGGATCATCATCAGTTAGTTCTTGTATAAGCTGAAGCTTAAAGTGATGCCATTTTTCTAATTTTAATACTGCATGTACTGATGTTTTAGTAACATCATAATCGCGACTAACCTGGCGAACACTAGTATGTGGATTTTGTTCAACAGCTAGTAAAATATTTAATTTTGTATCCTCGCCAGCACCTAGGACACCTGTTTTCGGTAAATATTCCACCGTACCAGTCTCTCTAAATTTGTTTTCAATTTTAATCACTATCGATTGAGTTATGGGTCATTCTGGATATTTAGTATTAAATAAATTACATACTTCTTTTTGAGTTCGCATCCTATCACCATACCCAAACATACACTCATGTTATAAATTAAAATAAATCGACAACAGGTATTAAGAAACCAGTACTGGGGTAAAGTATTATTAATTTAAAAGACGATAATGATAAAACAAAAAAAAAACAAACAAAAACTAGCCTAGTTCAAAAATTAATAAAAAAACGTGTTTATTTTACTATTCACTTGTTTTTAAATGGCCGTATCTTCCAACTTATCAATTTTAGGCCCCAAGTGTGATCCATATTTCGATTTAGCTGTTAAAGCAGAATTCACAAATGGATAAATATACAGGGTGTTCCATTTAAAAAATATATCTATGACGCCATAACGGAAAGAGTGATGCCATCATAACAAGAAAAAATAATAATAAAGGATAAGGTGCGCCACTGAAATTAAAAATTTACAAATCCGAGAATTTTTTCTAAACATTTTTGGTTTAAGAAATAATGAATTTATTCCATACTTTTCGGGCACACTGTATAATACTTTATGAATATAGGTGAATCACATAAAAGAACGAAGATATATTTAGATAGTTCTGATGAAGATTATAGAATTAAAAAGCGACTGAAGAAAATAAAACGATAGATTAATAAACTTGAAAGGAAGTGTGGCTGTCATTCTAGACATCAATCGACCTTTTCGGTGAACACCAATGCTTCCTGACAACAAAGCCTGCTGTCTTGGATGCAGACAATTGTAGTGAGTACACCAAAGTGGGAAATTGCCATAATATGGAAATTTTTTGTTTCCAAATAATATTTGGAAACTCCTGAAGGTTATCTTATGTCATAGTATGAAAATTTTCTTTTTCAAGAAATATTTAAAGTGTCAAATTATTATGTAACAATAATTTATTCGGATTGCTTGGTTGGCTTTTAAAATATTAAAGTGATAACGATGATAGCTGTCATTCTAGAGGATTTAAAAAAAATACTGATATTAAAAATAATTTTTATGTGAAAATTGTTATACTGATTATGGATTATTTCTTTCTCGTTAGATGAATAATCGGTTTACGATGAACAAGTTATTATTAACAATATGCAAGATCTTGCAGATCAAGAAAATATCATTTCCTGCTTGTCCAAAGTTAGGTGAAATTATCCTGTGTTCATTTAATAACGACACACTTCGAGATTCTCTGCCACAGGCTCCTAGAAGAGTCAGAAGAAGTGTGTTTAGCAATCGTAGGAAGTTCAACAAGCTCTTGTTGGTATTAAGAACTTCGCTACCCCAGGCCCAGATAGCATAAACAACTAGTAGTGGAAAGCATTTCCTTCAGTCACCGCCGTCTTGAGCGTATTTTCAATTCTTGATTGAACGAGATTCTAAACTGTGTTCATCCCTAAAGTAGGGGAACTTTCCAACCCGAAGAATTATAGCCCGATTATTTGCCTCAAATCCTGTTACACAAAGGTCTGCTGATCTGGTCTTCCAGCAGATAGATATATGAACAGCGTGGTGCTAAGAAAGGTAAGACAGGTTGTAAGGACAGTCTGCTGATAGACCGCTGTATTACACAGAATTTTGTGCAATATAAGCGAAATTTATCGATGCTCTCGTTCTTTGATAAAATATTTTTTTTGTAGAAAACTGTCATGTTTGACATTTCTACAAAAGATAATCTTTTATCAAACACATTTTCATATAGTTTTGAGAACGGAATCAGAGAGTATCCCGAAACGTAAACTATTAATCATCTAAAATATTTGACACTTAAGTTTCATTTTTCAGATTAATACTTTTTTTAGGTGCGAGATATTTTTGAATAGGAAAAACCATTTTTGTCAACCTCTGATTAATCCTTTTGTAGCAAAGGCTTATATTATTTTAAATAAATTATGAGACAGTGGCTTAATATATAAAGAAGGTGAGAAAAAAGCATTAATTAATTCAACTTTGAGTCAAAATAATAACATGTCACTGTAACAGTATAACCCAAAATTATTAATTCTGTACCTCAAAACAATAACTACTATTGTTTATATAACGTTCACCTTGGACTTCTTATATCAGTCTCAGAACTTATCACTTGCTTCTCCCTGTTTAAATCAACATACACAACACCCAAAAATGTCCAAAGTATTCTTCCCAAGTTTTCCACTTCATGTTGTTTAGTCAATTTGAATGAGTATATATAGCTGTTGTCCAGTCAAAATTTCTGTTACTATTGGAACCTTTAAAATATTTTTTATTGGAGAATATCACATCGCCTTTCTATTGGTAGTTGGCGTTTTTTCTTTAGTTTTTACCGAGGTGATAAACATATTAATTTTAGATGCATAAAACATTATTTAACCCTCCGTCGGGCGCAATCACTTTAGGGATATGAACGGGAGCATTTGATCTCACAGATCAAGATATCTGACGAACTTAGAACATGTATAAAAACAATAATAAAAATCACGCACATACATATATTTTAACATATTTTATTCAAAATTATAAAACAAAATACATTGTTTAGTTTAAAAACAAAGAAATAAAAATTCTCATTAAAAAAAACAAAAGATAAATGATACATTATAAAATCGTTATTGAGGTTGTACCTTTGGTAGTTTGATCTGAACTATCGTCGTGGGTGTTTTCTCGGTTTTCAAAACATCTCTGACACATGAAAACGGCATGCTGAAGGCATACGCCTTCATCACAAGTTTTACAAAAATAGTTCGTCAGTCTTTTTTTTCTCTGTTGCACAGGGTGCACAGTTCTTTCGCTTTCGTAAAGTATTATCATTATTTTGCTCAGTTAAAGCTCTATTTGGTTGATTTTTTGAGATCAAAGATTTTAGTTTTAACTAAAGCGAACTCGGCATATCCCTGACTTTGAGACTTCGTCTGTTTAATGCTTCTAATGCTAAGTCAGAAGCAAGTTGTCTCAGAAAAAAACGTCTTCGTTTGACTGTGTTTCCATTTCTCACATGGACAATTTGAGCATTGATTCCAGCGATGTTCGTTATTGAGAAAAAATACTACCATCGGCCGCCGGCGTGTATTTCGGGCAACATTGTAGGAGGCGCACATTTTATCAACGACGTCAACCCCCGATTTCGTTTCGTTGCAGAAAGTTATTATTTCGGGTTTACGTTTATCACCTGTTCTTTCGTCTATTGCGTTATCATTATGCAAACTTGAAATTAACGTTATGTTCTTGTATTTTTTGGGCACATACGAGACTATAGTGGCATCATTAGAAAATCCAAACAGACTACTCATTTCTGGCCTTCTCTTCGTAGCTACGAACTCAGTCGGAAGTTGTCTTTTATTCTTTTTGATCGTACCCACATAGGACAACTGTTTTTCTTTCAAATGTGATACTGGGTCAACATACGTAAACCAATTATCGGCTGTTATATTCCTTCCAGTGTTATATATTGGTGTTACTAGTCTTTTGACAATATCGCTAGGCTTATTGCTAATACTATCATCTCCTTCAGGCTATCTTCCAACATAGATTTCTAAATTGTATGTGTAGAAATGACGTGCGTCTACTAGTGCATACATTTTAATACCGTATTTAGCTGGTTTAGACGGTATATATTGCCTAAAACGGCAATTACCACGGAGTGCCTCGAGTTTTTCGTCAATGGTAACATTTTGACCAAGAGAATAATTGCTTTTACAATTCTCTACAAACGTTCGCGAATTGGAGAAAGATTATCTCTGGCTTTTCTTTGTTGACGGGTAGTTTGGTCGTCAAATCTCAAACATCTCATCAAGAATTTAAACCTCTTTATTGACATAACGAGTCTAAAAAAATTCTACACCGTGCCCATCAGATGACCATAACTCTTCTAAAGATAATGTTACTCTGCAACACACCCGCAAGATACAATAGGGCGAGGAATGCTTTCATTTCAACTATGTCTGTTAGCTTTGCGTCTCTTTCACGTTGAAACTTATGAGATACTGATTCTATCTTTTGATTAGTCCACTTCACAATTAAATTCAACATATCGTCCGTTATAAAACAGCTCCAGGTTTCAATAGGCGAATTGGCTTCCATAGCTGCACCTTTTATTCCTGCAATGTGAGTGACAATGCTATGTGACCGAGTTCTTGAAATTTTGAATTGTTTTGTCCATTTAGTTACTTTATCCCTGCGTATAAAATCCAGTTCATTTTCGTCGCTAGAAGATTCTGCAGATTGTTCAGTGTCCGAACTTTCTTCCCGGATTTCAATTTCATTCGTTCCAGTTTCGCCCTCCTCAATTTAGAAATCACTCCAATAGCTCATATTGATAATCCATTTCATCATCATCATCCAGCATACTACGCAGTAATTCGACGTCCTTGGGATCCTCAGGATTATATAGTTTTTGATTCGTAGGCATATTGAACTGATATCTGTAAAAATTTAAAATATGTTACACAAACGGGCGCACGTATCTAATAGATCATATTACCCAAAACTGGTCAATTTGTAATTGAAACAAAAAAATATGTGATACGTACCAGTAGTATTATAAAACCGTTAAAACAAGATGAAAATGTTCACTTTTCTTTCAGTTTAAAAACAGAACCTTAATGGGCACAATGATCTGAGAGATCGTTTTTGTCTCGAATGCACCACCCTGCACTTGTCAAAGCCAAACATGCACTGATCAACTACACATGTGGAAAGCCTAGAATACCTAAAGGGGCGCTCTATATGGTGGTGCGTTTTTAAAACAACTTTGAAATAATTCGCCATGTATCTATTAGATCAATTGCGCCCGACGGAGGGTTAATACATTATTATCGCTTGAGAATATGGTCCTATAAAAGAATCTTACTATTATCATGCATGATATTTAATATTTCTCCACAGATTTGTAACAATATTCTAATCTGACCTCAAACTAATCTATTTCTGTTTTAAAACCAATTAAATATTGATTAATAATTGAAGTCTCAAACTTGCTAAATCTTTTCTGTAGATCACTACTTGTACTTACGTTCTCATAGCTGAATTGTAGGAATATTTCACCTTTGATATTTTGTATTTCACTTACAAATTGGATTTGCATACTTTTCCGGTAATGAATATAATTTAATAATTTATGATGACCACTTTAATGGCAATTTTGCTAACTATATTCACAAAATATCAATAAACTGGAGCGACTAAATAGTCGAGGAAATAAAGCACTAAAAACGGCTCAACCTCCGAAATTTCCGCAGCAAGACGGATTTTAATGCGGTTTTTGCATTCGATTCGTGAGAGGATCAGGAAATTTTGTGAACTAATCTGATGAATAGCAAATGAAAAATTGCATATTTGCATTGTAAAAATGCATTGTTCAAAGTGCATTTAGAATAATTAATTTGCAACTCGGTAAAAATTGATTGAAATGAGTCCAAATTTGTTACTCGGGGGTTTTCGGGATCGCTGAACGCGAATATCATGGCCACAACGGCTTCCGAGGTACCTGGAGCCCAGGGTGGATACTATCTACCTCATCTCCTGGAATTTCATGTGAATTTGTAATATATTTAGTTGAAATTCATTACTCGGGGGTTTTCGGAGTCGCTGAACACGAATATCATGGCGGCAACGACCTCCGAGCTACCTGGAGCCCAGGGTGGACCTCATCTCCTGGAACTTCTTGTGAATTTTTAATATATTTAGTTGAAATTCGTTACTGGGGGTTTTCGGGGTCGCTGAACACGAATATTACGGCGGCAACATTCTCCGAGTTACCTGGAGCCCAGGGGTGGACCTCATCTCCTGGAATTACCTTGAGTATAGCATCATTTTTCTACAAATTTGCATATATTACTCAAAATTATTTATTTATATATTATAATGAAGATGTAGATTCAAACAATATTTTTCAAAAATAATTTCTGAAAACTCCAATTGTATTTGTAATGTTTTATTGTTTAAAAAAATACCACAAACTTATACAATGAAAAACATTTCTTGTTTAATTACACATTGAAGTTTTCTTCTTCATTCTCTTCGTCTGCAAATCCAATTCCAACTGATAATTGTTCTTCTTCTAAATAATGTTCTACATTAGAACAATTGCAGCCAACACAATTTTTGCAAGCAACATTGCAGATTAATGTAATGCAGATTAATGCAAACCCGAAAACCCCCGAGTAACGAATTTCAACTAAATATATTAAAAATTCACAAGAAGTTCCAGGAGATGAGGTCCACCCTGGGCTCCAGGTACCTCGGAGGTCGTTGCCGCCATGATATTCATGTTCAGCGACCCCGAAAACCCCCGAGTAATAGGTTTCAACTAAATATATTACAAATTCACAGGAAATTCCAGGAGATGAGGTAGATAGTATCCACCCTGGGCTCCAGGTACCTCGGAGGCCGTTGCCGCCGTAATATTCGTGTTCAACGACCCCGAAAACCCCCGAGTAACAAATTTGGACTCATTTCAATCAATTTTTACCGAGTTGCAAATTAATTATTCTAAATGCACTTTGAACAATGCATTTTTACAATGCAAATATACAATTTTTCATTTGCTATTCATCAAATTAGTTCACAAAATTTCCTGATGCTCTCACGAATCGAATGTAAAAAACCGCATTAAAATCCGTCTTGCTGCGGATATTTCGGAGGTTCAGTGCTTTATTTCCTCGACTAAAATGTGCGTCTACTCTCTATCAGCTATATTTACATTAAGAAAACAATTTTAAAAAACATTTTACGTTATTATTACAAATTTAGTTTTACAAACACAATGGCAACACACAATACTTAAAAGCTGATTAAATACAATATTCTTGTTGACATAACAGAGTTTAATAAAAATGTGGACTACCAATGCATATTTTATATGATACAAACAATTTTTAATAACCCCAACTGGACTTGAAAGTAATAAAAACGTTCCATTCGCAAACCCATATAAATAGTGTGAAATCTTATTAAATTTTTAAATTCCTAGTTAAATTCTCTCTCGCCATAGAGCAGGTTATAACGATGAGGTTCGCACACAACGAATTCAAAGCAATATGAAA
Source organism: Rhamnusium bicolor (assembly GCA_029963845.1). Lineage (NCBI taxonomy): Eukaryota > Metazoa > Arthropoda > Insecta > Coleoptera > Cerambycidae > Rhamnusium > Rhamnusium bicolor. The sequence continues at coordinate 337,958 of JANEYF010000595.1, read as the reverse complement.
ATAAATTTAAATAATATTCCTGACATACCATTTCATCTCGTTGGATTTATTACGACACTCGTAAAAGCCAGCGCGTTATATCTTCCTGCATTCGGTTATAAATATGGCCGCTATACTCCGCCAAGTATACGTTTACGCATTTTCAAATTAAAGGCAGTTTTATTTTTATTGGATACATAAATTTTATTCTTTGCTATATCGATGAATTTCTTCGATACTTAAATACTTAAATTATGTTACTTTTTATAAAACACACAGCTAGATTTATTATTTATTTAATATAATACATTAAAATTAGAAAATTTGTTACAAGGGAATACATTTTTTTTCTTTTTTGGGGCTATAGTTGGTTACCCAGTATGTTACTGGAAAAATAAACCTCTGTTCTTGTGACTACGTCAAAAGATTAGTCAGAGGGTGTTTTTTGACAACTAATATGGAATCGGCAATAATATTACTGAATGAAGAAAAAATGTTTATCCCATTACTATGTAGATTTTGGTTCAATGTGGTTACCGATGTTAAAAGAAGAATTGAACAAAATTAATATTGTATAATTTTTAAGTATCAACAGTTCTCTATGTAAGTATATATGGATATTACATAAACAGATAATATATGTGTCATGTTTCATGCTTGATATATTCTAAAAAAAGATAAATAACTTTGAAAAACGAAACAGATTTGTTTTCCGAAACGTTATAGTCCAGTCACATTAGAGGTTTCACCTCGGAATGAGAGATAATAAGCTGTAAACTTGTATAAACCTTTATTTTGGCGTTCTAAACGTTGTCTCAAAAGTCTCATAAAATCTCGTGTCCGCGTCTTAAGATATTCAAGGTCATCAAAAGTCAGAAAAATATATAATATAATATAATTATATATTTTTTAATGATTTATAGACTTTATACGGCGTATTATTTACCGGGACTTACGGTTGACCTTGCATTATGCTGTGAATAGGTAAGCGCGGCGCGCTCTCGCCCTCTATCTCAAAAACGATTGAGTATATAAAAAAATATTTGGGACAAAAGTTGTAGAGAATTTTATTCTCTACAATTTTTATAATAAATACAAATGGCATTAAAACCATAGGAAGCGAGATATTTGCAAAAAACCGATTTTTGTGACCTTTGACCTTGAATATCTTAAGACGCGGACACGAGATTTTATGAGACTTTTGAGACAACTTTTAGAACGCCAAAATAAAAATTTATACAAGTTTACGGCTTATTATCTCTCACAAGCGCAGAGGTTTATTTTTCCAGGGTAACATACTGGGCAACTAACTATATTTTTAGATAATGAAGAATTATTCATGCGGTAGTAAGTCCCAAAAAAGAGAAAGGAAAATTTACAGAATACCACAAATAACGTTCAGACAATAATAAAAATTTTATGTAAAATTACTTTTTGGGGCTGATATTTAATTGTGTTTGACCATGTTTATATGTTTATAAAAGGTATTTAAGGCTTTGATAACACCACTGTATTAGAAAAATGGCAGCCAAAATCAGGATATTCCAAATTTAGAATACACCATTACACATTGGAACAATTTCACAAAATTAAGATAATACCCTTCACCTCAAGTGTGCCAAACGCAAACAGGTAGTAGAGAAAGTTGTTCTAAGCAAAAAAGTTCATATAACATATGTCCGGTTCGTTACCATTATCGAAGTAAAGAATTTAAAGATTTTTCAATCGTTACCGATCTTACAAGTTTTTAATTAAAATTATTAGATTGCCATGAAATATAAACATTACCTACATCATTTTTCCTAATGATACACAATATTTTACATTAACAGGAAAACAAAAATACGAATTAACAGTAACAAAGTAAATGTTCAAATTAATATTTATTAGATTTCCATGAAATACAACCAATAAATACATCATTTTATCTAAAGATACATAATATTTTACATTGAATAGGAATACGAACAAATAGTATCAAAGTAAATGCTCAAACTCTGCTCCGTATGCACGAATACGACAATTGCATCGATGGGTAAAGGAATCATAATAGATTTTTCCAACAGCAGTCTCGGGCCAGTTTGAAACCGTCAGAAATATTGGCCCAGTTGCCCCTTATACGCTAAGCTCACTCTGTATTTACATTGATACTCAACTGGGCGAATATTTCTGACGGTTTCAAACTAGCCTGAGGCTGATTTTGGAACAAACCTATTATGTTCTTGTTATTACAACTTGACAAATTTATGCTGGCATACGACTTTCTTATGCGCGTTGTAGCAAGAGGCGATATAGAGTGGTGACCGTCAATCGAATTCGAGTTGCTGAATATCTGTACACTCTGATATTAGCAATTAGTCGTCTGAGATTTTGTGTATTTATTTGGTGTCCAAGGGTACTAAGAGGCCAGAACCGCGAAATTATTAATTCGGTGTTAACATTTATAACAACCGAAGAAACTGCTGCAGAAACTTTTAGTAACCCCCTTTGTAAGGTACACCAATTTCTTTAAAAATTGTATTATATGTATAAAAACTAATGTTTGGTAAATCATCTAGGTATAAAAAACCAGACAGTAAGAAGGATAATTTTAATAAGCTTATTCTCTTTTTGGTAAAATTAGAAATAATACGTTTCTTAAATGAATTTTCGGTATTGAGTCAACTACTTTCTTAACTAGCCCATGTTTGGATGTAATTATTTTATATTATCTTCCTGAATTATTAATTTGTTAGTTTTTCGTATTTTACATAAACACTAAAATACCTGGACAAAAATATGACTTTTCATACGTTTAAAGATTTACAGGTGTAATTTGTTTTATCTTCAGGAATGCAATCAAAAACGTTATTTAAAAATAATTAAGTAGATGGAAAAAAATTCTTCTTAATTTAAACCAAATAAATTAAAATTAATACTTGATATCATTTCCAAAAAAGGACACAAAAACATGTATAAAACATTTTTAAAATATAAACAAACACTTAAATAATCGAAGTCCAACCAGAAATAATAAAGAAGCACGGCAGATTAAAATATTTATCAATATAGAAACTCATGTTATATGGCTTTTTAGAATAGAATGTTTGTCACTTTGTACGAACAGCAATTAGTAAGCCTGGTCAAGGTCATTAATCCTACAGAGACGTACTGGGTATGAATCATATCATAATACTTGAATAAGTACAATAATAAAAACAAAAATATTTTGTATATTGTGATGTATGTTTTTGTACTATTTCGTTCGCCTTAAATTCTTTTTTATGTAGTTCCTTATATTTTGTAAGCTTGGTGCTTTACATTATTATTAAACTGTTAAATGACGTTCACACATGTACATTGTATATCTAAGTGATAACTAATAACAAATGAATAAATAAATAAAATAAATGGAAATGAATTTTATTAATACTGGTACACTTTATAAAAATATGTACAAAACTCACCTTCTTAAGCAGATTTATGAAGTAGCTTAGTTGTCGTTATCACAAACTGGAGCACTTCTATAATCACTGTATAGCATCAGATATGTTTCTACAGTTGTCTCAGTAAGCGATGCTCGCTGTGATGAAGAAATATGTTTGTATTTTGAAAAAGAGCGTTCGACATCTACAGAAGTAATACAGGCATAAGTAAAACACTCTGTGAACTCACTTAACGCATCTGTAGATGCACCATCACAAATTTGTCTTAATTTGGTAAAATCAGGGTCTTTCCGTAATACACTCTCGAATTGTTCAATGACGGGCTTATTTTATGCGTCATTTATAGTCTGTAGCTGTGTATTTACGTCGTCCACTATTTACAGCGATTCCACTAACGACAACGAAGTATTTTGCAATTTTTCTATTGCGTCGTGTAGTCCTCTATAATTGCTATAAATAGTTTTTAAACCTGTTTCAAGGGAAACATCTTGAAAGCTTGTCTGGCTTTCCTCAATAGCTGCAGCCTCGTTAGGGTTGAGCTGTAGTATCACAGCTTTTATTTGTTGAAAATATTCAGCATAATAAAAAGCTGCCTTCAACCACGGTTCCCAACGTGTAAGAATCGGCTCTGGTGGTTCCGGAATACCAGGACACAGTGTGTGAAATGCTCGAAGCCGTTTAGGAGATTTGAGAAATACTTTTTTTGTATTTGCTATTAATGCATCTACCTCTGGAAAACATTTTCGAATGGTTTCTGCTACAAGATGGAACGCATGCACTTTACACGTATCATGTAAAAACCTACAATCGTCTCTTTGAAGAAAACGCATTGTCGCAGCACCGTCGGTCACAAACATCAACACTTGACTTGTTGACAGTTCAAATTTTTCGAAAGTCTCCAACACCACCTACGTAATTGTTTCGCCAGTACACGCAGTTAGTCTTTTGCTAGCTAGTAAAAGTGGAAATGTTGGTTTAACAGGGTCGAGTACACGTACTATAACATTTAAAATAGATTTTTTTTTACAATCTGTCGTCTCGTCAACACATAACCACAGCAGTGTATTTTTTAATGCACATTTAATCCTATTTACAATGTCTTCACGAATACCTGGTACATATCTGCGTAACGATGAACGACTTGGTAAATTTACCTGGGGATTGTATTTATTCCAGAACTCCCGAAATGTTGGTTTAACCAATATGCGCAGGGGAACATCACAGGCAATCAGCATTAACAGTAAATCAAACATAAACTGAGGTTCCAAAGAAGACACGCCATTTTTTTTTATGCTGGTTACTATTGACATGAATTTTGCAGCCGTATTTATTCCAGCACATTAAGTCTTGATCACAAACTTTATAAATTATTTTACATCCACCATAGAATAAATCCAGAAATTCATGGATATATTTATTCACTTTATCATCGTACGGTCGTTTTCTACTCTTTACGCTCAACATTATTTATTATTTATTAGTACTCTATGCATCGACCGACAGATAACAACTGAAGTGTGTCGTGTCATCGTCATCGTAAACAAGCGCGCGATGGTATTGGTATTGCGCCCGACCCTGAATCGATCATCGCTTGGCCAGGCTTAGCAATTATTTATTTTTATAAATCAAATTTCCTTTGTAATTAACTGCCCCATAACACGTTGTTGATATCGGATATCACCCATCCAACTCAGTTTTTAGCGCATATCACATGCCACCATAACTTTTGTCAATTTGTGCTATACGATTTTTCCTAATTTCATCAGCAGAATTTATTATCCATTCTTGTAATTGTTGTTGTGTATTTATGGAGACGCTACAAACTTTCTGTTTTATGTCTTCCTAAAAATAGTAGTCGAGAGGGGTAAGATCTGGTTATCTTGATGGCCAACGAACAAGGCCTTCACATCGAATCCATCTTATTATTAAATTCAAATTTTGTAAGATCGATAATGATTGAAAAATTTTTAAAATTGTTTATCTCAACAGCGGTATCGGACATATTATGTTTATATGAACATTTTTGCTTAGAATAACTTTCTCTGCTACCGCTTATGTTTGGCACACTCGAAGTGGAACACCTTGTATATCTAATAAATAACTCTCGTGCATCTGCTTTTAAGCTACAAAAAAAAAATGCAGCAGACATATCAAATATTCCTGGATATATTATGTCACATTTGTTAAAAATTACGTTATTTAGAAAATTGTAGAATTTTGGTGTATCAATAAGAAAGATCGGCACCATTCAAAAATGTCGTAAATATCCATTTTGTATAGAAAATAATCTACTAACGAGGTTTTACGTCGAATGTTTTTTTCTTTTTTTAAAAGAAAGTTTTTGCCTCAAATTCCAGATAACAACTAACATTTCTGGAAGCAATGAGGTGAAAAAAATAATATCTTCTGCTTCTCTAAGAGTTCTTATTTCAAGAAATAAACCTAAACTGCTGTATTATACATCACTACGATTCATTAAATAATATATTTTGTACATAAATATTTTTGCCAATATGTTGTCTTCTATTAGTTAAATTATTTTTCATGTATCAATGTAGCTGGTTGATCCGTCTCAAAGTGAAACGTATTTAAAATACTGAGTTTCTCAAATAATCCACATTTATATTATCATCAAGAAATTCCACTCCTTTACCTGTAAAATGGTCCACTATATGACACACAGTATTAAGTCCCGGATTATTATTGGTCCCCAGTGGTTTCTGATAACTAGAAAATAAGTTGACATAGATCAGACACAATATTCATTGCATCAACTAAAACAAATTTTGGTGTTGGTTGCGCTCAAGACTGTGTATGGCTGAAGGAATTCGTAAATGTTTCCATGGATGTAGACCAAATTTTTATGGATAGTTGGATTCACAAATGCTCAATTGCGATGTGTGTGATGGGGTTCTGTCTTACATGTATGTCTGCATATTTATTTGTTTAAACTGCAACACACTATAGGCGTCTTCAATTTATAACAAACCTTTTATGATCGTACAAAACCTACATTTAATTTGGTGCTCTGTTATTTAGTTTTGGGTAATTCATATGGGTTTTAACCTAAAAAAGCATAAAATAAATTTTCCGCAATTTATTTATTTTTATTTTTCAGTAATTAAGTTCTTTTCTTTTGCATTTAAAAAAAGACCACAATACAGCTTATATTTGTAACATGACGGCATCCACATTCAAAATATAGCTTTTCGTTTCTTGACTGTTTTAATTAATTACGTGAATACGTAAATGAAATACATTTACGTACTCGCGTAATTAACTTAATTTGCAGGGAATTAGCAGTATACAATAAAATAACATGAGAGAGGGTTATTAATTAATTTCTAAGAAAATTGTACACCACTGCATTTCCCAGTAGTTTTTCTCATTTTATTATTTATACGAGAATTGTGTAGGTAAGTCCGTAACTGTAATGACTACCTGAGATGCGGTCTCTATTTGTAACCATGGAGCGAAAATTTGCAACAAAACTTGATCATCATCATTCATTAAAATTCAAAAATATTGACAAAACGCAAACATATCAAAAAATTGCATTATGTATTGCTGGTATTTTACATACAAAAAAAATTTTGATTTATAATGAAAAAAATAATTTGCCTGACAGTGTAATTACTTCAATATCCGTCTAATTAATTTTAGAGACAATACATAAAAATGTAAAAAGTTCTTACTATGGGAAAACAGTATTTAAATAAAGATACTGTTTTCTTGTCGTCACGCACCTTGTGTGACTTTAAAAGTAGTTATTTCAAATAAATGTGGCATGGTACATTTTTGCGCTATTCTAATCAGTATACTAAATAGGTTTTTTTTTTGCTCGGGAACCAATTCTAATCTTGAATATGTATAGGTGTCTCTTGGGAAACCCCAATTTTCCAGCAGCTCAGCATGTCTGTGAATTTATTCTAATGAATCTTAAATTGTTAGTCCAGGTAGAGTGCGGTAATTGGAAATAAAATAATGTTTTATATTAATATATAAAATTACTGATCAGTGATCTCATTTAAATTAAATTGTAGTACACACATACGACATATATCATATATCATTCATAATTTACGTAAAAAATAGTTTTCTTTACAACTTTCTTTCTTGCCTTTTAACTTAGGTGCTTCTTGTGATAATAAGCAGCGAATATTGAAAATGATATAAAATGCGTGACAAAAAGACGCATACAAATATCAGCAAGAATTAAAATATATTCAAGACAAATATTTCATAAATTTAAATAAAATGTCTGCGGCATAGAATGGTTCCAAAATCATTCTATCCAAATTTGTGCATTCATTTTACGTTCATATTATAAAATAATTATTGAAGGTAAAACAAACTAGAGTTTTTAAAACTAAACACAGTTGGCTGAAAAGTGTGGTATTGGAAAGACACAAGTTAACGAAATTATAAAAAACAAATCCGACTTAAAGAAACTCTTTGAAGAAGGTTCCAATCCAGAACAGAGGATAAAATTTCCCAAAACTGAAGGATTGGCTATTGACCAAGTAGTTTACAATTGGTTCTGTAAAACCAGAAATAAAAACCTCACCATATCTGGACCTCTAATAAAAGAAAAAGAGTTAGAAGCAGCCAAAAGTTTAAAAATGACCGGTTTCAAAGCCTCAAATGGATGGCTACAGAAATTTTTTCAAGGAGATAACATAGGCTTTAAAACAATTTGCGGTGTCAGTTGATGTTGAACGGGATAATGTTGAAACCTGGAAAACAAAGTAATATTAAAAGACTATTCACCAAAAAATATGTACATTGCTGACGAAACCGGACTTTTTACCTTGCAATGCCTAACAAAACGTTTGCTCTAAAAAGTGATGTGTGTCGAAAAAAACTGCAAAACAAAAACTGACTATTTTATTTTGCGCAAATATGGAAGGTGACAAGAAAAACCCATTAATTATAGGGAAGAGTAAAAACCCTCGATGCTTTAAAGGATCTCATATCAACAAACTGCCTTTAGAATGGGTATCCAATAAAATAGCTTGGATGACAACAGATATTATGACTGTGTGGTTAAAAAAATTTGACGAAAAAATGAGGAAACAAAATAAAAAAGTCATATTATTTCTGGATAATACCACGCCCCATTCTAAAGTGACACTAGACAACGTGAACATTGTTTTTCTGCCTCCAAACACCACTTGGTACTGTCAGCCATTGGATCAAGGGATTATTCATGACTTTAAGATGGCTTATAGAAAATTCTAATCAAAAGGCTTCTAACATTCACAAACGGCGAAAGTTCATTTGAGGATACAGAAAAAGCATTAATTTAACCAGCGCTTTAGTTTCGATATCAGCAGCCTGGAAAGACGCTTCATCAGCTACAATTTCAAAATGTTTTGCAAAAGCAGGATTCTTGAAAAATGTACAGCAAGACGAAGATTTCGATGAGGAAGATGAAATTCCACTGGCCCAGCTTTTCCCTGAGTCACATGATGTAAGCCTAGAAAATTATGCATTTATTGATAGCAATGTTTTGACGGAAAATCCTAATTTTGGCATTCAAGAAGTAGTCAATGAATTAATTGATGATAAAGATTGTGATTTAAATAATGAAAGTGATGTGGAAGAATCTGGAATGTCAAACATCAAAGATATGATTGAGGTGTGTGAAAAACTAAGAGATGTGCAAAGTTTCCTATTTTGTAATGATAACAGTGAACTAGCTGTAAAAATTGTCCAAATTTTAACAGAACGTGAATCTCAGGTTTTACAAACAAAAATTAAAAACTTTAAACAAACCTCAATTGAAAAATATTTTTAATAAATGTAATTATTTAATATGGCAGGTAATGTTTAAAATACGTATATATATATATATGAGTTTTTATTGTTTGACCTTATTTTTGTATGTACATAGGCATAAGCACATCTAATTTGTAGATGTAAATGTAGCTAGTTTCTTCAATGTGTATAATTTAATTTAATAAAAAGAGCACAAAAATAACCAACATTTTTTATTTATATTTGACTTTCTTTCAATAATGGCCACTTCCATATAACGGCCATTTTCACAATAAATTTTGGTGGCCGCTATTTAGAAGTTTTACTGTAATAGCATTATTAAGATTGAAAATACCTAGGATTTTGTATTGAAAGGTTTTAAAGGTTTTATTAAAATAAGTTATTTATCAATTTTTATATTAAATATTTTTTTAAACTCTTTTCATTTACAGTCATCACATTTTAGCGTACTGTGTATATGTAATGAAATAATTTGTCACATGTTTATTAAGCAACGCTCTATTAAGCCAGTAAAATAATTTACGAAATTACTAAAACAAAGACATACAATCAAAACGTTTACATTATAATAATATTTTAAAAAATGTCATATGCGAAATGTAATTTTGTACCAAATATTATTAGTAAATAATTCATCTAATATTATGCATATGAAGTTGATCCTGAGGTTCATCACGAACAATGGTATCATCGTAAGGTTTCCTTACAAAGTGACCACATACTCTAATCTGTCTTTTATATGCAACTGAAAACCGTGATATATACCCAGGTTTAAATAGGGATGTTTATGAATGAATAATCCTGACATATGAAAGGATGTTTTATTACTATAATCCTAAACTTTTTATTTCTATAAGGTGGAAAAAAATGCATTTTAGCATTTTACAGGAATAATATTGTGTAATTAAAATTGATGCATTTATTACCTTATACAGACATGAACAGTGTTTCTAATTTATGAATCAGTTGTTGTTTAAACGCATTAAGTCAATTTTGAGAAATTTTGGGAAATCGAAAAAAACGTCCTGTAGCCACAAATATATTTTATTAGTAATTTGTAATTTTCTAGGGGACAAATAAGGTTTAAAGCCATTCAAATCAAATATCTTTTATTTAAAAAAAAATACATGGTGATATTGTACATTAAACATTTTGACTTATGGTCTTTTAACAAAAAACTAGTAAATTAAAGTATTTTCTTAATTAAAAAATCATAAAAATCATTTCTATACAAAACATTTCTTCACTAATTCTTATTTAAGTCTTTAGAGGCGCGTTGTTTGCGTAGCTTTATGTTTCCTGAATTAATAATTTCCTCATAAAAAAGGTTTGTGTTCTTCCTCGATTCACTGAAATAAGACCTTCAGGTGCTGTATTTTATTTTCCAAGATTGGAAGAGCACTTCTATAAGTAGGAGATTTTAGAAATTGAATCGGAGAATGATTTCTAGATTTCTTGACATGTGTAAGTAGAAAGGAATACCAAATATAACCATTAATATATTCAGACGCCTTTACAACTCCTGGTTTAGTATAATCATGAACAAAATGGTGAAATTTTGAAATCGAAAAAGTGACTCTCTCATCTCTTGGACAATTCTGCGTTTCTTCAGATACAGAATATTTTTTTATAATAAGTAGGGCACCAGTTTTTAAAATCCAAGATTTCTGTTATTGACGGGGTGAATTTCATTAACTATGAATTTGTTCTTGAGACTTGAAGATATTATTATTTCAGTATACTTGTGCATATCGTAAATGAGAGGCAAATCTCGATCACACGGTAGGTAAGAATGGCCGCGGACAGGGAAAATCTGTTCAATTCTCCTAAAATGATCAGTTTCTACTAAAGCTGCACAGAACCGAACAAGAGTGTGGTTTTAATTTTGCCCTGGGAAATTTTCCGAAACAAGCGCAGTTCTGTGATTTTCCTTGGCATATAATTCTGTAGGGAATTCTCTATGAATGAGTAAACTTCTTTCGGGCTTTTTTGCAGCTTTATTTTCAGTATATATATATATATATATATATATATATATATATATATATATATATATATATATATATATATATATTTGTTAAATTCGTTTTCCGGGTATACTCCCGCGTAGGTGATAGGCCCCGAGAGGGACCGTGGTTGTCTGAACGACGTTTCGGCAGAATCTCATCTGCCATCTTCAGGTTCTAACAGATAACTGCTTACTGCGGCTTCTGGTAACTCGGGGCCTATCACCTACGCGGGAGTATACCCGGAAAACGAATTTAACATTCACCACCCGCGAAAACCTGAAAAACAACATATATATATATGTATATATATATATATATATATATATATATATATATATATATATATATATATATATATATATATATATATATATATATATATATATATATATATATATATATATATATATATATATATATATATATATATATATATATATATATATATATATATATATATATATATATAAATATATATACAGAAAAGTGACACAGTTAACTGCGTTAGGTAAAATAAATCCTGCACGGGAATCAAAGGCAACTGGAGATTTTGCATGTAATCGAAACTTATTACTCCAAAGTTTTCTCTTTGCTTACATTCTTATGTCGAAACATTTAAAGCAGAATAAAATTTCTTTGCGCGACGTTGATGCACTATCATTTCAGCAACTGCCGCTTTTTGGCGGTATCTCCCAATGTATTGCTTTTTATTTTTAAACTAAATTCCTCACATTTATTGCAGGTATCAATCTGGGGACGACCAGACTGCAGATCGAAATTCTCATGGAAAAACTATCGATAATAGTAATAACTAACATTAACACTGGGATACTTACAAAGGAACAAGTCATACATAATTTTTATGTTTAAACGGGCATCAAGAAAATAATAATCGCGTCCTGAATAATGAGAGTGCTTTACAGGAAATAAGTTTATATGTTTCCTAATTAAATTCGTTACATCATTGCCAATGGCACTACGGTTTGGATGTTTGCCTCGCTTGTCATGTGGAGTTTCGTTTACACACAGTAGCTTGTTAATCCTCTTTAATCGACTATCGATACAGCATACACAGAGAAGATACCTTGACAAACCTTAATCTTTTTACTATTAACAGACAGAAAATGGCGATATGCCTCTGCTTAACAGTCATGAGTTCAATTAACTCTTTAAGATAAATATCCTGCTCATTCTTTGTATTCATGCTATAGAAATTTTCAAAAATACGCCTTGCCGTTCCTTCTTCGATTTTCAGCGGACATCTACAATCACTACTAATTACTTAATATTCGACAATATTTTTATTAACAATATAAAATATTACCAAAGTTTTAGCGCAATATTTTTGTTTCTAGAATTTCTGTACTCTTTTCCTTTTATTCTGGATTCTCGTATCTTATTTCTTTTGTAATCAGCTTTACACCTTTACTGCGCTTCTTAGAATGTAAAACTTCACTTTCTTTCATATTCAACAAAATTAATTCCAAAACACGTGCACTCTGAACAACAAACTGCTACTAACTGATTGCTTACATAATTGAAGTTATATTATTATAATTTTTCGTTTGCCGCTTAAACACTCAGTCAAGTCAGGGTATTTAAGCGCTACGTTGTGATAGACATCGAGTTCAACTATATGGAATATGCAGACTTACGGTATTTTAGCATCAATTATTGATGAAAAATAAATTTGATAAATTTCCGCGTTTAACTCATTTTGACTTAAAATTGACTTAAGGTGTTTAAGCAACAACTGATTAAATTGGTATATGTTAATTTTTATCATTCAATTTTATTTATTTATGTCACAGAAATCAATTGGCAGGTTATAGTTACATTAAACCTGATATTCATTAACAAATTTCAGAAGTACTACAAGCTTACAGGTCGGGGACTCCAGCATTTTTAATCCTTGCAAGAAACAAACAATTACACTTAACTGTGTCAAATGCAGTGATTTAAAGCTTCTTTAAAGTATAGAGATATTTACTTAGCTGTTATTTCTTACCTTTTATGAATTGGCTAAATATATGTCAGGAAAAATTTAAATATTTGCAATCCACGCCGACGTTTACAACGAAAACAAAGATATATCGAATATTAATGCTGTTCAGTTATTCTGTTAGTTTAAAATTTTAACATTTCACATTTTTATTTACATTTTTGGTCAAGGTGACCAAAACAGATGCGTAAAGGATGTCTAGTGCACTCTAATACGACGTCAAAATGTCACAGCCTCAAGACATCTCTACGTAACGTAAAATGATGTCTGGTTGCTGGCCACGAACCGGCTACTATCTTGTAAATCGCATCATTTGTACCTCAAAATTTCATTTAAACTACATCAAATGTATCTTTCTGCATTTAGTTAACTTAGCATTAAATGTCATGTAATAACACTAAATGGAATTAAATTGAATACAGCAGATCTATAATCCACACTACAAAATAGATGTATTTTCTAAATGTTAAATAATAGACTATAAAAATAAATACCTGTTGAATACATTTTGGGAGCTCGGAGTACGTAAAATATTTAGGCGTAACTTTGGATAAAGGACTTTATTTTGGAAAACACATTAACGAGACGATATGTAAAGTTTATTCTCTGCCCAGGACTCTATACTCCCTGATGGCGCGGAATAGCAGACTAAACAGGGATAATAAAAAATTAATTTATACGATGATAGTGAGACCAGCCCTAGTATATGCTGCGCCGGCCTGGTGTTCTGCGAGCGCGAGGACGTTACACAAATTGCAGGTACTGGAAAACAAATTCCTTCGCCCCATAAGTAACTCAACAAGGTATACCTCCATAAGGGAATTACGACAACTTTGCAACGACATTGCACCCATAGTGGATTATATCAGAGATACTTCACAAAAATTTTACGAATTTAAACTCTCTGATTGTCCACTAACCGCCAACATTACACAAATAAGGGAGTATAACGCGCCATTTCGAATAAAACAAATTACCGTACCAAACGTTACCAATTTTCAGACATCTTTAGACCACGGTCCTTCCACAAAATGGGAGGACACTCCCACATTATAAAAGGAGCGCCAAAATTCCAAATTTTGTTCTCACTTTTCTCTTATTTTCTTTTTGTTCCCCAAAAAATTTATTCCAAATTATAAGCAAACCATCAGTAAATTGGGCACATTATCATATACACGAAATATCATTAAATACCCAAAAATAAGTGGAGTTGGACATTCCTGCTTCCCAATTCTGTATTGTTTAGATGCGAGCTTTTTACTGTGACAGTTTGGCTCTTCGAAGCATCGTCAAAATTTAAAATTATTATACACAAATTTATACAATTTTATATATTCTTCTTGCATTATTTTAAAGTCTTATATCAACGGCACATGCTTTTGCATGCGTCTTTGTTTTCCCGTTTTCGGAGTTATTATGCAATTTATAAATGTTTTTTTTTTAGGTGTTGTATTTGTTGTTAATGTTTTAGTTTTAAGTCCGGACTGGCCCCGCTCCGCCCGACCTAACAATTGCCCCGTCGCCACCTTACGCGGGGATGCTAGGTTGGTAATGGACCGGGTGTCGAGCGAGGACCATATACATTGTTTTCTTTAACTATTAATAAAATTGTTTTGAATTTGAATTTGGGAGCTTGGAGTAATACATTTTAAAAAACAAACAAATAAAAGAATGTGGGTAATGCCGACTTTTTAAAAAAAGTCGATATTTGAAGTGTCCGCCATTTTGAATAATAATAATAATAATAGTAATAAACATCTTTACTAAATATAAACGTGTACACATTTACAGATAAATGGGGCGAGGTTAATACAATTAATTGTTTTTATAAATGTGTAACACCTCTGTTATCCATGGAATCATGGCTAATATTTGAGCCTGGAATAAAAAATAATAATGAAAAAACAGTTATGCAAAGAATTCTTAGAGGTGAAGTTATTTTGCCCACCTTGTAGGCATGAAACATTAATTTATGGTTATTTATTTTCAGTGAACCAAATAGAATTAAACGAATAACTCAGCGAACAAATATTTGCAAATATAGCATTCATGATAACAATTTAATTAAATATTTGCAAACAATATTCTTAACACGAGGTACCCTCAAAATGAAAATCAATAATAACAAAATTGAGTTTTATATTAAGATTTGGTTAAAATATTTTCTTTATTGACTTCTTCTCTGTGGCGCTCACGTTATGCCGACAGTGTAAAAAAGATATGGAAATGCTGTTTTAAAATCAGAAATCCCAGCGTCTAGAAACAAATTGCTTACATATCAGACTACATTTGTATTTATACAGTTCGTGAGGACAAATTAGATAAGGGTCTTTCAATTTCAGTCAAATAATAGCACGCCATAAGTCAACCTCATGAATGTACCTTATTCAGTATAGAAATTCGACAGTTTAAAAAGCCATTTCTAATATTCGTTAAGTTGTTTGTGTAGATATAACATTCACATAGTACGTATATCTATGAAAGGATATGAGTTTTAAGGTGTATAAAAGCTTTTCCGTCTTTTATAAAAATATTATGTTTACTTGAAATATTTTGGCAACAACGTGAAAACTTATGAGGATTATGATAATAGTATTACCAGCATAATCTGTTAATTTATATATTCAACATAATAAGAATATTGCAGTAAAATTATTTTGTGATTGTCTTCAAAATGTAATTAAAATCTTGCTCAGACTTACGCATTAATCTTCATTGTGCCCTCTAATTTTAATTAAGATTGCTTTATCAAATAATGTAATTTATTTTAATATATTTTGTTAGAAATATTTTCCTTTGAGTGAATCTAATAAAATAACTACTGCTATGATGACAAAGAAGTAAATATTTAGTACATCATATCTGTAAAAGATCTAAAACAAGTTCTAAGTACCTTCACTATAAAAATATGACTTTCATCTCAAGTTACTAAATTTTAAATTAAATGGGTTAAATAATATGACAAATATTTATAAAGTTTTAACAAACGATTGTTACGATTCATTCATATATGTATATGTATGTTTGCTTTATTACCCACTATTTTAGTTTCAAATAAAATGAAACATATAAATTCAAAAGTATTAAGCAATAATTATAGAAAATAAACCTCTGCGTCCGTAACTCCACACCAAGGGATAACAATGAAATGGTGTTTTTTAACAAATACTAAAATTGATAAAATAAATCACGTAATATTTTCCAAACGTTTCACAAATTTGTTCCCATTTTTACAAGTTTTCAAATATGTCTAGATTCAATTTGTTTACATGATATCCACACATATTTATATAGACAACATATAACAATATTGAACGAAATAAACAATCGTTTATCTGAACATGTCCCTAAGATAATTCCATCAAATAAATCTTACCCACTGTGGTTTAACTCAACAATGATTAAAGATATTAAGACGAAAGAATCGCTACTCGCTAAATTTAAAAACCGGAAACTCAAATATATATGAAAACTACAAAGCATGTCGCAGCAAAATAAAAAATGACATTGACACCTCCTTTAGAAACTATCAAAAGAAAATTGAAAACGATTTAAAGACTAATCCCAAGAGCTTCTGGTCTTATATCAATACCAAAAAGCAAAGCACTTCAATTCCAAACATACTGACCTACGATGGTACTAAACTTGAAAACCCAGAATCTATTGTAAATGCATTTGCTAAACACTTTTCATCCGCTTACACGAACTCAAACTCCCCAACAAGCGAAGCTGAAGAAAACAATAACACTGTATATTTACCTAATGTCACCGAACTGGATGTAGTACAAGCTTTCAAACGCATGAAGCCAAAATTCACTAATGATCCTGATGGATTACCAGCTTTTTTATTAAGGACTGCTCAAATATATTGGCCGCTCTATTAGCCTACATATTTAACCTTTCCATAAAATGTACCGTTTTTCCCGATAAATGGAAAACTTCAAAATCTGTCCTATCCATAAGAAAGGTAGCAAATCAGATATTGAAAATTATCGTGCTATAACGATATTAAATAACTTTAGCAAACTATTTGAAATTGTCTTATACAACTCTATTTATCCTCAAGTCTCTCAACAAATATCTGAAAGCCAACATGGCTTTGTATCTGGACGCTCCACCGTCACCAACCTAACCTGTATTACACAGTACCTATCTGAAAGTCTTGACTCTGGAGAACAGGTTGATGTCATTTATACTGACTTTTCAAAAGCTTTTGATAGACTGGACCATGGTATACTTCTGGATAAATTGAAAAAATGTGGTTTTTTTAAACAATTCTTATCTAGTTACTTATTAGATCGACACCAATTCGTCCAGTATCAAGGCTTCAAATCTGACACCTTTACATCATCGTCTGGAGTCCCACAAGGATCTGTTTTGGGTCCGCTCTTTTTTTATTTTCTTTATTAATGACATCAACCTGGAATTCAGTTGTGATTCATTATTGTATGCAGATGATGTAAAAATATTTAAAAACATAAAATCTCTATGTGACTGTGATATGCTTGCATCTGACCTTATTAAATTCGAAAACTGGTGTCTCATAAATAAATTGCCCTTAAACATACAAAAATGTAATGTCATATCGTTCACCAGACGAAAAACGACAACTCAATTTGAGTATAAACTAGACAACACAACTATAAATCGCCTGACATCAGCAACAGATCTTGGTGTTATCTTTGACACTAAGCTTACCTTTATTAATCCAGTAGAATCCATAGTTTCTGCGTCATATCGGTCAATAGGTTTTATCATTAGAAATTCTCGCGGTTTCTCTGACATTTCAACACATACTACATTATTTAACACCTTTGTGAGCTCAAAATTGGAATATGCAAACTTGGTTTAGAGTCCGTGCTATGAGACTCATATTGCTAATATTGAAAGTATACAAAGAAAATTTTTAAAATACTTAGCATTTACTAGGGATCACACTTATCCACCTATTGGCGTTGAGCACAGTTTGTTATTAAATCGTTTTAACTCAAAAAGTTTACAACATCGAAGAGACCTTAACAGCGTAATATTTCTGTTTAAACTACTGAACAATAAGCTTAACTGCTCAGACCTTTTAGAAAAAATTAAATTTCATGTCCCCTCAATACCAACTCGATCCATGTCATTATTATATTTAAGAAGACCCCGAACAAATATTTTAAAATTTTCGCCTCTATATGAAATGTGTAGAAATTTTGGTAGAATAGAACATAATATAGACATTTTTTACTGTACTGTTAATGAAATAAAAGCCAAATGGAATATATTATAGAAAGTAAGTTTAGTATTAGTTACATTAGACATATTATAATATATTAGTTTTGTGTACGATTCTATGTTATTTTATATATTTAATTATATTTTCATGTTAGTTAATATGTTAAGGTACTATGTCAATGTATATTTTATCTATATCTGATTATTTGTGCCTACCCTGTAATTGGAATGTAAATTCTGTTGGGTTTGTAAAATAAAATAAATAAATAAATAAATAAATAAATAAATAAATAAATAAATAAAACTTATGTAGAAATTAGACATTTTAGAAGAAAAAAATTAATAATATTTTGAAATATTGATGACATGTTCATCTAAACTAAAAAGTTCCCACCTCTAAAGGGCGAGCTTCACCCCTACCTCCTTCAAGAAGTGCATTTTTGCGGTTTTTTTATTTTTTTAGCAAAATGGTGTCCTACACAAAAAATGTTAAAATGTTGCCCATAAAGTTTTCTATCAAAATGGTCCTTATCATATTTTCGATAGATCTAACAAATTTCGGGTAAGAGGCGGCTGAAGTAGGGGATGTATCAGCTCACAACCAAAATTTATAATTCGCGCTAGATTTCTCGAAAACGGTTTACCTACACTTAAATGGATAGAACTAGAATTATAGAGTAGTTTTTTTTTCTATAAAATGCTTGTACCCTTTTTTGCATTTTTTTTATTTATTTTCTTAATTAGCGAATGTGTTGCAAGTTCTTTTAATATTTCAAAAAAAAAATCAGCTAACAATATATCTAAAATATATATGATAGACTACTCGATCCCAACTAATATTGTTTCCGAAACAAATTATCAAGCTATCCATAATTACCGCGGATTTTGAAGAAGGTAAATATGTATGCTCTATGTTCCTAGATCTGATTAAGGCTTTCGTTTGCATGTCACATTCCATACTAATTAATAAATTAAGTTATTACGCTCTGGCTGCATGGTTTATGACCCAAAGCCAAAAAAAAAACTTATTAAGTCTTTTCGGTTGAAAGCAAATCTCTTTTAAGTTCATTTTACCTCGCCTCACCTTAATAACAGACGGTTGTTTATAACGGAGCTTAATCCACTATATAAGAATTAAAGCATGGTGTTACCCAAGGGTCTGTCCTGTGCCCCATTATTTTCTTAATTTGAATTAATGATTCCCAATTTAATTTTAAAAAATATCTTACTCATATTGTTTGCAGACGGTAATAATTTAACCATTTCCACTATTAAGAATTTGTTAAATGAAGTACCATATATTGAATCTAACTCTCAACAGTGGTTTACAAATAAGTTATCCCTAATTGCTTCAAAAACAGGGGATATGGTATTTATTCTGCGCAACATGTCAAACGTAAAGAATTCATAGATTAGTTATTTCGGGGAAATCACAGACATTGAAATATCGAAATGCACTTAGATTTGGAATACAAATCAAAATAAAATTATGAATCATTCACTCAAGTTTACAGCAGCTTCAAAATTGGTCAAAATTGGCGTCGCGTAGAAGAGAAACAGCTTTGTAAAATTGCAGGGTACTCATATACCAAATTAAGAAAGCTTGACCTTGAAATAGATGAAGAGCACTACGAGAAAATAATCGAAAAATGAGAGCCGCAGTGCGTCAACAAGTCAAATCTGTAGAAATATGACTATGTTAACTCAACTTCAACATCTGCATTTCATAATGTTATAAATTATTATATTTGCACCTTTAACTAAAACAGTTCAAAATATTAACACTTCTTAGATAAATAAATAGACTATTTTTGCGAGAAATAATCAGTTAAATATCAATCGTGATCGAAAGACAAACTGATTAACATTTAACTTATAATAACGATCAAAATAAATATATGAAGTTTTACACACAACTATCTTTAGTTCAGAATAATCTGTAATTTTAGATGCACCTGTGATATTAGCCCCGAAATTATTTTTCAAAACCAATTTTTAATATCATTGCTACCAGGATAACGAATTTAAAAGAAATCGACATAATATTTATAGTATTTATTGTGCTTTTCGACCAGCTCACCTAGATAATTTTAATTTCGTGATTTAACATATTCTGCACCCAAACAAATTTTCATTATCTATTCGAAAATATCAACCAACCCCTTCAAATGATTTTAATATTTGCCTCAGAGAGTCACATATTTTCATTAATTCTTTTAACTTTACCAGCAGCACACATACCTTACTTTTTAATTACAGCCGGTACACATGTTTAATTGGAAATTACATTGGGTTTAACTCCATCAGATAACTTGAAACGAAGTCAATTCAGTATTAAATTACAGGTGGCTATAGATTGTCCGAACTTGCACAATTAGTAGAACGTGGATGAATAATGTATACCAAACTGGAGTCAATTAAAAAATAATTGACTTCGACGGTATCACAAGTTTTTTCTTTGTTTTTAAAGGAGTTTATTGCATTTTTGTACTAATTTATGTTTAAAAACCTAGAAAATGATTAATTTAACTATTCGGGTAGAACGATAAATATGCTAGTTTCAGAGGATGTAACTGTAATTTTCTTCGGTATTGGAAATTTTGTGAAAAAATTAAGACACATAAAGATTTTTGGTTAATAAAATTAACAAAATTGTTTCAATTATATAAAATCTAAATTCAAAAATATGTTCTAGTTCAACGCTAATTCAAAGTGATACTTTGTGGCTTATTTCCTTTACATTCAATTTAGAGAAATAAACATTACATCAAATCAAAACAAAAATAAAGTATTCCATACAAAAATTTTACACTGGATTAATTTAATACTTGGAACTGTACTCAAGACGGCGTTTCATTTAATATTATTAAAACAGTTTTAATTATCTTCAGGTTTTGGTATTTACGGAAACTGCTTCAATGTCAATGTCAACTCTCTCCAGGATATATATTAATTTATTCATCAACGATGAGATAATCATCACTCACTGCTAAGTCCATAACCAATGCTGTTTCATTTTCATAACTTACCTAATAGATGAAATTGAAAATTATCACTTGCCATGCGTTGGGCTCAATGCTGAAAAACATTAGAAATACATCCAAATGTGCTTGTACATTTTTCCATGAAATATTGTGTTTCAAATTATAACTTATGTTCATTCGAGAGTTGATTAATCCAATTTTTCGAGAGGATAATGCATGCCTCCGCACTGCAAAAGTTGTTACACAGTTTTTGGATGAAGCTAATATGCATGTGCCCGCAAGTTCACCCGATCTCTCACCGATCGAACATGTTGGTCGGCCTTATCAGTGCATACATAAATTAGGATGATACTTGTCATAAAATTAGTGAAAGCAAAGAGTACTGCTTTCATATTGTCCGGCTCTTACTTCATACATTAAGCGACCATAGTAGTGCGCACTGGGAAGTATAATACTGTAGTATTTTTATTAGATTACTAAGTATGGTATATTTCAAAAGAAACTGAGTACATAAAAAAATATCTAGTGGGAAAATCAGTTTTTGACAGAACGGCAAAATAGTGACAATTTGGAATTAATTGCGATATTTCTAAACCAAAAAGTTGACGTTAATAGAAGTAGAGTTAGGCTGGTAGAAGATTTAGTAAATAGAAGAGTATTGTTAATAATTGTGAGTAATAAAGACGATTAAACATTTAGCATATTTCTAATTTTCCAAACCCATAACTCGTAAGAATTGGTGTCAGAAGTGGGATTAGAATATGGACAAATGCATGTACTAAATTTAATTTTTGGAGAAATCATATACTTTGAATAATTATTAATTACATTCACTGTGAGAACTACCTTTGAAAGGAAATCTTGGATAAGTAACCAATAACCTTTTTGAGAACATTTCTTAGTGAAAATCTGAAATATGTCGACAGCTTTTGACGATCTGATTATTTCCGAATTAAAAATAGACCTAGACAATGGTCACTCTCGACCAGTGGGAACAAAGCAAAATAGATTGCGACAATTCTTGCTGAATAAAGGAAAAAATCCAGATACTTTTGTTTTTGAAGACCTTTTAGACAGTGTAGGTAAAGAAGAGAATTCCCAAAGCTCCGATGACACAGTTTATCATCGAGCAGATCTAATAGCAAAATCTTTCATTAGACAATTCTATGAAGGACTTGCTACATAACTCCCGAGTCGTTAAAAAAATAATCTAGAAACTCAGCATCATTGCCTTAAGAAGAAAATAACAGACTTTGAAGAAAGTCTTGCTGAAACCGAAACACCGTTCAATATAACTTTGGAGTCAACATTTGAAGAATCTAAGGAAATTTCAGAGAGAATAGCGGAAGGTGAAAAAAAATTTAAAAGTAAAATGACAGTTCTAGAAATTAAGGTTAACAAAGAAATGGAACAAATGAAGAAACAACTAAAAGAAGCCAGAATTATCTCCACAAACAGAAGTGTTATTAAGAAATTGAAAGCGTCATTTTTCGATAATTAGCTCTCCTTGGCAATTTATAAAAGCCAGTTTAAAGCAGCGATGCTCAACTCACGGCTGGAGTGACGAAGAGAAAGCTACATCATCAATAATAGCACAACGTGGACTAGAAGCAGAACTCTTGCTTACTATTCCGGAACAATCGCAGCAACATTTTGATTTGTTGGTTTAAGTATTTGAAACATGCTATGGTGATGAACATATGCAAAGCGTATCGTTTGCAACTAAGGAATCACATCCAGAAGAGGGGAGAAACGTTACAGAAACTTAAAGCCGATGTGGAGCGATTAGCACATGTAACATATTCAGGTCAGGATATCATAAATGAGGCTGATATGGATGTGTTTATTAATGCTATTATAGACCACAAACTTCAACGACATCTAAGACTTGCAGAAAAGAAATTTACCAATGAGCTTCTCGCTTATGCTCTCGGTTATGAAGCAGTAAACCAAGCTTCAGGAAGCGCAACAAGAATAAGGGAAGTAACTGTTGATCGAGCTTACACTACTCAGCGATTGGAGGCCCAGGAAAAACTAGATTATAGACGAGCATTGAAATGTTGGCGCTGCAATTTATGGGAATTTACAAAGAGACCGCAGAAAGAGCAAAAGAATGGAGTCGTTGAGAGGTCAAGGAGAAGGGATAATAACTGCGACTGTTTCCACCAATCGACCAAATAAACGTAGAAATTGCTGAGGCAATTCAGCTTCTCCAGCTCGTCAGGAGAACTGTTAAACGCCGATTCCGTGGAGCAGAGGTTACCCAACGGAATCGCAAACCCGACGGGCAGCATCATGGTACAAGTACAGCAGCTCCAAAGGGACAATAATTGCCTTGTTGTGGATGGTCACCTTCAAGGAGAGAACTATATTCTCACCATTGACACCGGAGATGGAAAATCAATTTTAAGATGTGATATTGTCAAGAGATCATGCAAGAGGATACTCGCTCCGAATTGCAACAGCACAATATGCAGTGGTTTATGAAGAAGTAACAGTCAGCATTGAAATAGGGGGTATGGAATTCACTTACTCTTTCCTTGTAGAAGATAATATTAATGAGTGCATTATAGCCTACGATTTCATGAATCAAGACAGGATTGCCTTGGATGAAGGACAACGAATTCTTCGTTGCAGAAATTTAGAGACTCCCATTATAAGTCATTCGGAAGGTCAATCAATATTAAAAATACTGATGTGCAAGGACACTGCTCCCAGGTTTCTCCGAGACAGTAGTATGGACAAAATTAGATGATAACCCTAAAAACTTCCGGTTATGCCTAATTGAACCAGGTCGGATGACAAAGGAAACTGTTATTGTGGGAAAATGTTTAGTAAACTTTACGAGGGATAAGTTAATCCCCGTACGTATTCAATAATCAAATCCGATTCAAAGGTGGGGAGATAGAAAATATGTGTCGTTTACTTCCTTAAGAAAGAACTTGTGTAGAAGTATACAGAACATTGGTGCTAACGGCTAACTAGTTTAAGTAGGGAGGCTTGAGTCGTGGGGTATGAAAGTTCCTTATGGTGTTACATTAAATCCCTCCAGATGATCAGGTCACTAGCAACTGGTTTCTGCATGACAAATAGGCTATTAAATATTAGGTGTTACCCATGGGCGCCATCTATAGTAAGTTTAAAAATCTTTCACCACACAGAATCAGGTTCCTATAGACCAAACCTTTTTATAGAAAACAAATCAAAGTTCCAATTAAAAGTGAATAAAAATATATTATTAAATATCTGATGAAATGTTACACAAAACAAATTTTGAAATTACGGAAAAAATATGAATTTAATTTTAAATCTAAATAAAGCACAGAGTATAATAGAAATAAAAATGTACAGAATAAAAACAGAGGAACAAGTAATTTAGATAATGCGATACAATCATACGATATAGTTTCACCAACCCTAGGGAAGTCTCGGAATAGGAAAACCTCTCCGTCTCGGGGTAACTATCTAGCGACGCTGTCTGCCAACGCGCTACAGTCCCTGGCAAAACCTAGTATGTCCTATATACAATCCAGTCCCGTAAGTAGTGTTGAAATTAATTTAGGTTTTTTTTTTGGAAACATATGTCCAATGAAATGTTAGTACTGCTAAATCACAGGATCCATGAATAACTATTTATAAATATAATTATGAAAAATTATAGATGAAGCGGTATTATCTTCGGAAAAAAAACATATAAAACTTATTGTATATCAAGTATAGAGAGGCGGCACATTTTAGTTTTAATCACCATAAGCCTTATAGTTTTTAGTTGTATAAACAGTTGTAAGTTTTACAACAATACCTAAGTTTTCTATCAATGTATGATACATAGGTTATATAGATATATGAAACGATCAATAAGTTTCATTACAAAATGTGAGATTTTCAACTACAGTTTTACCTGAATTGCAATAAGAAAAAATAAAGAAAAGAAACGGTGTTAATACTAAAACATTTAAATGTAAGAAAAACAGAAAGAGCAAAAAGAATAATTGTATTAAATGTTTAAATAATTCCTAAATAAAACAATAATTACCTCTTTGATGATGAAAGCACTTTTTATTAAACGGTAATCAAAAATAGTTAATTAAATAACTTTTTAAACCGAGTTGATGAGTAACTATGATCTTTACCAGTTTAGAAATTAAAATGGAATGATATTTTTCAGCTCCCTAGGTATAAGGTATAAGGTAAACTTTATTAATACAAGAAGTGAGACAGAGCTACCAACCTAATAGACCTGAAAATATCAAACATAGATTTATAAAAAAAGGTAGTCCACAACAAAGTACTTATTCATAAATAAGCTTAAGATCTTTACTAAAATTAAGTTAATACAGAAAATGGTTTAATAATTACAATAACTACTTTTATAAATAAAATCAGTTACCTGAGCTTAGGTGAAAACCAAACAGAGTAATGAAGTCTAACTGTCACTTGTTAATAATGCTCATTTATTATCCATGATCAATGCTAGAGGTCGATACGGTTTGACAGCTGATTTCATAAATTACAGAAAGAAATAAATTTGGTAAATAAACTACACTGAATTAAAACAAATATTTAAATGCTTAATTATCAAAGTAAGTATGGGTTACCAACTAATCTAAGGTTATTATACATTAAAACTAAAGTATAATTGAATAAACTAGTTAGGTTATTATAATAAAAACAAATGTGTATCTTAATTTCTAGAGAACGTAAATTTTGTCAGAGACTAGAAAGCTGCAACATAATAAACAAACGCTTAATATCAAGAAATACAAACTTTATAATCTAAGGGAAATTACTAAATATACAACCAAAAGAAATACATAACTTTTTATAAGGCTTACATGACAAAAAGCTGTAAAACAAAGTTAGTTACATCTACTATAACTAAACTTTAGTGCTATATAGGGTGTCATACCTATAAATGTATTTAAGTTCCTAAATGTGAATTTCACAGTTGTACATGCAACAAATGTACAACGGTTGTTGTTATAACCAAAATTGATTGCGAAGAAAATACAAATATTAATCAACGTCATGTAAAGAAAATCCAATATTGGTGAAAGCTAACCTAGAAACAAGTAACCTGAGTATTGAGGAATATAATCAAGCCAAGCAGTTATTCGACGAGTGTCAAGGTATCTTCACAGCTGGAGAGGAAGATTGTGGGAAAAAAATTCTAGTACAATATCGTATCAACACTGGAATTGCCTGACCAATTCGACAGCCGCCAAGACTACTTCCATTAGCGAAGCAACAAGAAGCTGCGGATAACATTAATGCCATGAGAAAATAAATTGAGGAATCTCAGATCCCATAGTATTCCCCAGTAGTATTGATGACGAAAATGGATGGGGCACCCGATTCTGTGTTGACTATCACATGCTGAATAACGAGACGAAAAAGAACAGTTACTCTCTACGTATCGTATCTATGACACTTTGGATACTCTATCTGGAGCACCATGGTTCTCAACGTTAGATTTAAAAAGTGGATATTGGCAAGTCCATTTACATCCAGATGATAAAGAGAAAACGGCGTTTTCAGTTGGCAATAGACTATGGCAATTTAACATAGTGTCATTTGGACTGTGCAATGCTCCAACAGTAGACTAATGGAATATGTTTTACGGGGATTGCATTAGAAAACTTGCCTTGTCTACTTGAATGACATAATAATAATTGGAAAAGATTTTTCGGAACATATTCAAAATTTACGAAAAGTACTTTTACGAATCAGAGATGCGCGATTAAAGCGCAATCCTATGAAGTATGATATAAAGTATTTGCGGCATGTTGTTTCTTGGCAAGGAGTAACCACAGATACGTAGAAAACCACTGCCGTTCAGAATTGGCCAAACCCGAAAGATAATCACGAACTTTGCAGTTTCTTAGGTCTGGCCACATATTACAGGCAATTCGTGAAAAACTTCGTTTACACTGTGCAGTGTCTACATCAGTTAACTGAAAAAGGGAAGTCGTTTGTTACAACTCAGCAATACGAAGATTATTCCACAAACTTAAATGGCAGCTATGTGAAGCTTCAATACTAGCATATTCTGTGCCTGGCAAAACGTTTATACTCGATACTGATGCAAGTCGGTTCAGTACTCTCACAGGAAATTAATGGACATGAGAAAGTCACAGCATATTTCAGTAAACTGCTTTCAAAAACTGAAAGGAACTATTGCGTCACTAGGAGAGAACTTTTGGCAATCATCAAATCAACAAGACATTTTCACAAATATCTTTATAGACAAAAATTCAAACTACGCACCAATCATGCGGCGCTGAGGTGGTTACTGCAATTTAAAAAAATCCAAAAGGGCAAACTGCGAGATGGATAGAACGACTCCATCATAAGTCATCGTAAAGAAAAAGTACATGGAAATGTAGATGTACTATCTCTACGCCCATGTAACCTAGATTGTAAACACTATTTAGAAACCGAACATCATGAGAAAATAGTATCTATAAGAACAATCACTGTAAGGCCAACTGAAGGATCAGACCATCTAGAACTGCGATATACCCAACGAGAGGATGATGACATATCGCCAATCCTGACTTGGAAGGAAAATTGGAGCGACCGCAGTGGGTCGAAATAGCAAACAGGAGCGAAATCCTAAACAGCTATTGGAATGCTATGGAATTCGCTGTATAATTGAGAACGGAGTACTGGTATGAGAATGGGATGCAGTACATAGAAATTATTATAGAATGCAGTTCATTGAACCAAAATCGAAGGTCCCCCCAGGTATTGCTAGAAATTCATGATGGGGCATCTGGTGGCCATCTAGGAAGTAAAACTGCATACCGCGGTGGAGGATGGTGTCACCGATGTACACTTTGTGCAGCCAGTAATGGACCGCAGCTAAAAATCAGAGGATGATTCACCAATACAATGTGGATTCCAT
This sequence comes from Rhamnusium bicolor, assembly GCA_029963845.1. Classification (NCBI taxonomy): domain Eukaryota; kingdom Metazoa; phylum Arthropoda; class Insecta; order Coleoptera; family Cerambycidae; genus Rhamnusium; species Rhamnusium bicolor. The sequence continues at coordinate 309,654 of JANEYF010000595.1, read as the reverse complement.
TCAAAATAATAGCAATAGATATTCCTGGACCATTTGCAGTGACAGACAGCGGAAAGCGATACGTTCTTGTAATAATGCAATATTTCAGTAAGTGGCTTGAGGTGTTCGCAATACCGAAGTTTCTTAATAAGAAAAATAGGTAAGCAAAAGAAAAATAGCGAAAAAGATAATTAATAAAAAATTACTCAACTTGTAAGTAATAAATTCTAGTATGATTAATTCGATTTAATAACGAATTTAAGGTAAGAAAAAAACAATCTTAAGAATTACGATATTAATTAATTATAATATTAATTATGCAATTTAAAATCAATTATAGATTTTCCTAAAAATAAATAATTACTTTTATCCAAAGGAAAAAATACCCGACCTTGAATTTTGAAGCACAATCCAATAAAATATGCTTAAACAAATACAAGAAAAAATTATGAGTTTTGCAACTGAAATATAATTTATTTCAATGTCACACCATGTAACCGTATAACAGGAGAGCACAAAAGCACTTTACCTTTTTAGATGAATTATATTAATTTTCACAGAAAAAGAAAAGAGATAAACAATTTATTATCTAAATAATAGTGATAAATAATATATCCTTTATAATAAATTATATTAATTTTCACAGAAATAAATTCTATTAATTTCTAAAGAAAAAAGAAAAGTGGTGTGTGTTTTTAACTTATTAAATGTTATTTACGGTAAATATCGATATAATATAATAAACTTGAACTAAATTCATCTTCTTCAATACTTTAATACTAGCCAAAAATCTAGACAACGGCCCTTATGAATCTGTAAATTCAAAATATGTAGCTTTGTAAAGATAAAGAAAAATTAAATGAATTAGACAGACTTTTTCAGTCTCCACGAAACTTTGCGTGTTCTCCAGCAGGAAGAAAAAAAGGACTTGAGTGCAAGAGGTAAGTGAGGGTAGCAAATTAGCAACAAAAATGCTAATTGACAAGGTATGATAAGATAATTACTAATTAGATAAGATAAACGATATAAATTTCATCTATAGAGCTGGCAAGGCGATCTAAACTCAAGAATTTAGTCGAAAGTAAAGGACGCGCAACTATGGCGACTAGCCCACGGGCTTTACACTAAACTAATATAGCTCGATAAAAATCGATATTAAAACCTAGGTAAGGAAATAAATAACTTGTTAGGAACATAGGAATGTCCTACATACTCTAATAGCTTAAAATGAAATTATTAAATATTTTAAATTAATAATTTAACGACAATGCTACGCTGCACTCGCCTTCCTATTTGAAGAACACCCATAGACTCCGCTTCGCCCGTGCCCAAGTGATCGACTCACGCATGAACGAAAATCAGGGCCTTTTCAATTGAAACACAAGGACAGCAAGGTCGTAATCATAATTTGTTAAAATTATTGTTACAATCAGCATCTGGCAAAAGTCATAGATGAGCACCAACTAGACTGGGACCGACATATTTCACTCTTTTTAATGATTTATATATCAGCAGTATATAACACGAGATATACGCCATCCGGAAATATTATTTTTGGCATGAAGATTCGTCTGCCAAGTGATTTAAAGTTTGGAACACCAACAGACAATGCAACTTCAGTAGAGGACTATGTGCCGAACCTTCGGCAGAAATTGACCAGTATTCATGAATTAATAAGAAATAAGATCAAAATAGCGAGCGATCGCATGAAAACAAGGTACGATTTAAGAGCTAATACTGTTGAATTTTAAGAAGGTAATTTGGCGTAGCTATATAATGTTCGACGTCGAAAAGGGAAATCCTCGAAACTTCAAAGACATTGGGAAGGTCCCTTCAGAATGATTACTCGATTAAACGATGTAGTGTATCGAATACAGCAGCAGCATCAACGAGGACGACATGGAAAAATGAAGATTATGCATATCGACTGATGGTCTCCGTATTTTGGTACCAAGGAGGAAATATCTGCTATTCGAGATGAATAGCTCTAAAAGAGGGACAGTGTACTATCTTACATAGATTACTAGGCATAGGTAGAATTAGGCTGATAGAGGATTTAGTAAATATAAGTGTATCGTTAATTGTGAGCAATAAAAGCGATTACACATTTAGTATATTTCTAATTTCCCAAACCCTTAGCTCGTAACAATATTATTATTATATATTAAATATTGGAAATAGAAACAAAGAAAGACAATATATTCACTGTTAATCAATTAAACGATTTACCGCTTTAGTATCTGTGCTGCTTGTGATTCGTGGCAAAGTAAATATTCCAAAGTCTTATGAGCTGAACGCTGATTTTTCAAAAGGCCGATTCTTCTGGAACGCATAAGAGGCGCGCCCTATTATTTGGAAAACTACTAGTCCTTTGTATTGACGACTGTAAGCTTATGAGGTTTCGTTCAAATCGGACACTTGAACGTCTGATTCTCCCTTTGTAAGCTAAATCCTCGAAAATAGTCCGATTTTTCTGCTGTCTTCATATTTCTTGAAGAAATTACTTATTGAAAATAATTCTGCTTCTTGATTTTCGTTTTTACAACATTATCTTGACTAAGATTATTTTGATTCGAGTAAATCTTTGAGATAGCGTAAGGTTTGTTGAATGGTAATCTTGGTAACAAGCAACAGAGGAGATAGAAATTTTATTGCTATAACATTTTTTGACATAAATAAAGAAGCTATTGAATGAACTTTCAACACTAGCTACAATCTAATTTAAGATGAGGTGAGTAAAGCCAAATTTAATCTCGTGATCAATGATTATATTGTTAATTATCAAATATTAATTGCGAGAAATGATTATTTTATTATTTTATTGGTGAGCAATATTTCTCAAATTTTTTTATTTCGTGATGTATTTTAATGAGTTTATGACATTAGTGCACATTTATCGAGGTTATGTTCACCAGAATAATTTGTGAGATGTGAAATATTTATTAATTTAACTGTTATTAAATTGTAATAAAATTCATTAACAAGCATCCTTAAAAAAATATTACGAAGATATATTGCGAGATAAAGTAAATAAAAGTAATTTCCCTTTGAAAATCTTTTTGCTCGTTATATTTAACAGTAAAGTAAATTTTGGTAAATTATAAAATTAATCATAAGTATTTGAAAATTAACTTATTAAAACTTTATTCAAATTGGGGCCTTCAACACAAGTACAGTTTGACAAAACTTTTTGAGTTGAAAAGATTATATCTGTAAATTAATTACATCTTTGCGGAATTATTTATTGTAACTTTTGTTGGCGATATACAGTTAGTGGAATTTCAGTTGTTTAATTCGTCACTGAACTGAGTAAAACTAATTTTAGTTGTTAACTAACTTTTGTCAATTTGAAAGTTTAATTAATTATAAACAAATATAACATATTTACTCTATCTTGATAGTCCAATTATTTTTACATGTATGTTTCAATAATTATTTCTAGTAAATTATATGTCTAAAATACAAATGATATGATATTCCATATTTTTTTCATATTTCTTATTTTGAAATATTCAATTTTGCCTCAAAAATTATGCCTACGCCGTACAACAATGGAAAATAACAATAGTAATTAAGCCTACGCTACTTTCGAAGCTGAAGACAATATCGGCCTGTCAAAACTCTACTCAGTGGTTGATAGGCCAAGTGCAGGAGACAGTAGTGTTAATTTCTATCCGCTTGCTTAGGATACATGATTCTGTAATCTACAGCCGCTAATCATACGGAATAAGGGAAGTAGCTACAGGTAATTTGCTGATAAGACTCCGGCGAGGTTCGAGAGCCACGGGAGGACTGTCCAGCGATAGGTAAAACCACAAAAAAGTATTGTCTTTATGGCGAAGTTCAGTCCAAGGGACTCCTCTTACGCTCAACTACCACTTACACATAATCATTTTAAGAATAAATGAATAAAAAATAAATTAAATTACAAAACATATATGAAAATAAATTATGGTGTTAATAAACTAAATCATTCTATTTTGACGAGATTGATTAAACGGTTTCGCAGTTATAAGCGAAATAGGAATTTTTGGTGCTGATTATGACTGGTTACAAATCACTCACGGATATCCTGCCATGTCGAACCTTACGCAGTAGATACAATAATATTTATTGTTACTAAAAGGGCAGAATTTATGGGATGAGAAGTAGAATTGGTTGGAGAAAGATGCATGGAAAGCTATATCTAATGTTGATTCGTCACTGATACAAAGGATTTGAATTTTTGAAATCATCAAGACACTCATCGGCAACATCGTCCTTTCGTAAAAGGTCTTTTAGGACAGCTATTGTAGTTGTATGTAAATATATGTTGTAGAGGCGACTTTCTTTTTAGAATTCATTTACAGATATCGTTAAATGTGACCATTTTTACTAAGAAAGATACGTATGTCTTGAGCTGCAATAGGAAAATTATGAACGATATTGAAAAACATAGAATTGTCAATTAAATCTGATAAGAAAAGTGTTTAATATGTGCATTATGATGAAATAGAAACTATGACACTCACTCTTAAATTTGCTCATAATAGCTCAACGAGCAATAGATAGAGTCATATTGGGAGTAATCTGAGGGATCATATCCGGAATGAAGAAATCAGAAAATTGACAAAAATAGATAGTGTAATAACACGCATAAAAGCATATTGAAAAGGAATTGGGTGGTGGGACACGCTGTCAGACAGGACAACACATAGTGGACCAAACAAATAATGCAATGGTGCCCAAGATTGTATAAAAGAAGTGTGGGATGCCCACAGCGAATATGGTTGGACGATAGAAAAGAGAAAATATGAATGAAGTGGCATCAGTGGCAAATAATTAAGCAAAATCGAAAAGAAAAGGGGGCGCCTATGCTCAGGAGTGAACAAAGAAAAGCTGAAGAGAGAGAAAAGATCTGACAATGAAAAATTAGTAAAAAAATTTGCTGTTGAGGTATCTGCAGCAGATCTGTCTCCAGGTCATGTTTGTTTTCTAAATGAATGATTCAGTTACATTGTAGCCAGAATCTTTAACGAGTGCGTAAACTGTCACGTGGCGAACTAAACTGTTGTTTGGACAAGCAATATGGATTTGAACAAATCAACACGCGCTCCCTTTTATTGCGATAGATGTCCTGTTAATTATCGATATGCTTTTTTAGGTATTAAGCCACTGTCCTGAAATTTTTTAACACATGTTAAATAAACCACCACCACCAATGGGATCAGTCTAATGTAGATATTTTTCGGAAAATTGTTTTTATCTCTGCAAAAAGTGTCACATATCACAGAATACATAAACTTGAAAATTAAATTATTAAAAAATACATGGTTTCATGACACTATCGATACACAATAAATAATTGGATTTCTGTCTTTTTTTTTTTAATATTGCAGTATTAACATTTGTAAATATAATCGGCGGTGGGAAATATATGAGGAGCAACTGTGCAAAATGGGACAAATCCCTTCTTTTTTTCAATTTTCCAATTAAACATGAAGTTATTGTTGTCACAATCTATGATTAAAATATCCAGTTCGATAAAAATCCAAAATATAACAATAAAAGGTATATAGCTAACTAACTAATAATAATAATACTTTTTAATTTAAAGCTATAATATCTTTTGATTCTTTCAACTCTTATAAATAATAGAGAATTAACTGTTTTCGGTAAAACGCAATAAAGTCACTTTTTACTCTCTTATACCTGATATAAGGAAGTAGTCGTGATTTTTTTCAACCTCGAGATTTCGATTGATATATACATTTTGAACCTTCCTGAATCCATTTTGACTATTTTCCGAATGATGTCTGTCAGTGCGTGCGTGCGTGTGTGTGTGTGTGTGTGTGTGATCCGCGATAACTTTGGCAGTTAAGATTGTCAACAACATTTTAAGTGACACATTAAATTTGCTGAATGTGGTACCACCAGAAGAAACATAATGAATGAAAGAAGAAAAAAGGTACAATTTCGGGAAAAAAAAATTAAAAATTTTATTGCATTTCCGAACGAATCTCGACGAATTATAATGAAAAAACATAACTTTATGAAAAACAATCTGTCCACATGTCTGTAGTATCGCGATAGCAGCCACAATTTTTGAGACAAAGCTTTCAAATTTGGTACGCTTGTTCTAAAAGCCAAAGACAATAAAAAATTCGGTGATGAGCAAACTTTTTTGTATTGGACTTTATAAAAAAATATATTCTTGATGAAAGATTATAAATCATATAGATCTACTATATCAAGCGAATAAAATATATTTTCTAAGTACTTAAATAAAGCTGATGTAAACTGAAATATTTTACACATTTGGCCTCATAAAATGGGGTTAGGATAAATTTAACAGTTTGACATTTAAAAGGTTTAATTTAGTTAATGTAAGAGTCAATGTCAATAACAAAAAATTATTAAAATATATGATATGAATTATTATTGACAGTATCTAATGACGCTGATAATTAATTATATAAAAATTTTAATGAAACATTTCAAGGTATGCTATTAAAATTTAATTGAAGTAGGTGAAGAATTAAATAGAATGATTTTTTTAGATCAGGATGATATATATTGGTATGAGAAAGTTAGGTGCTGGCCACATCAGATATGTGATTTAGCAGATAGGCATAAATTCCATACCGATTGGGTAAAATGAGATAAATCCACACTCTGGTTTGGCAAGAAGGCATAAATTTAATCGAAAAATCATAATATTAAAATGTAATGTATATAATATTTAATGAAAAACATTACATTAATCATGCTGTAAAAAGAAATATATAACTTTTTTACCGTACCTTTTCCTAGTGATTTTTCCACTTTTACAGAAAACACTATATTTCGGATTTATCCCCTTTTTGCACAGTTGCTCCTCATATTATTCACACACAAAATTGTTTTTGAACGTAAACATTTTTTTTGTAATTTTGCGAACAATATACAATCTGTGATATCAACAGTGTTGCCCCATATAAATATTTGTCGCAACAATACATGCTTTAAGTAGTTTTTTCTTTGATTTTCATATAATTTTAATTTTTTAAGTTATGATTGAAAAATTTGGGCTAGGTGTGAATTATTTTTTTAGTATTTTGTGCAAGTATATATGATCTTTTAATCATATGTAGCCAATAAACGACAGCCGACAACACTGTTGGAAATGTTAATTTCATGATAAGTATAAGTTGAAGTTATATTGCAGGGTTGTGAGGAACAGTCTTTTTTTTGTTATTTACTTTTATGTTGTTTATGAGATTATAAACAAATCTGATCTTGATTGTATGATATTTGCAGGAAATAGAGCTATTAAAAAATAATTTTAGATGTAAGAAAAGAATCTACTCTGTGCGAATTAATTAAATTCTACTTTTTACTGTTACAAATGTCGGAAAAACTATTTAATTTTTATTTGTCAAGGCCATAAAAATAACATTTTCAATAATTAGTTTATTAAAAACTACTCAATATTCCGCAATTTTTCTTTTTGAAAATTACTATTAAAAATGGGTGTTTTTTTTTAAACAAAGAAAAAATTAAAATTCATGTGTATAGTGTTATGGACCCAAAAATATTTTAGGTTCAAACATGAAGTTGATGTTTATAATTATAAGATCAAACGAACTTACCTTAAGTGAAGTTCGATCTTAATTATACGAAGCCTCGCCTGAAAAGATCATTTACTCTGTAGTAACCCTACTATGGTCTAGATGTCACACTAATTCAAAGACAAGCGGAAAATGCCTGCCGGTACAACCGTAGCCTTCCCCCAAATCCATACTCATTCTTGAAAGCTCACAGGGGTCGCAACTCCAGACGGGTTAAAGACTGAAAGACTAAAGGGGAAAATAGGGTGGGACTGATCTTTTCAGGCGAGGCTTCGTATAATTAAGATCGAACTTCACTTAAGGTAAGTTCGTTTGATCTTATAATTATACTTCGCCTCGCCTTCAAGATCATTTACTCTGTAGATGTTGAAAGCAAGTTGCGACCCAGTAAGTTAGGAATAAAGAACTTGGTATTTATTCAGCCATCATGAAGGGTAATCTACCCATAACATAAACATACATTAAGATAATCCATATATTAAAGAACAAAACCGCTATAACATATTAAATTCGAACCTAAGCACATAGGTGTAACATATAATTTACATTAACTAAAAGAATATAATTCTAAGCATCCAAAAGAGAATCGAATTCATGTACTTATAATAGCTTCCGCTAAACTACTTTGAGTTGAAGATATTACCGGACGATTGTAAAAACGAGCAAAGGTGTTTGATTTTTCGGACCACCCCGCTGCTCTACGAATAACGTCTATTGGAACACCTTTTCTATGTGCTTTAGACACCGCAGCATGACGTGTGCTATACGCCGAAAACTTAGAGGTATCCAGACCACTATTTTTTAAAATGTGTTGTATTCATCGACTTAATGTCTGAGACGAAGCTTGACGATATGGCTTTTTGTTGGTTATAAAAAGTCTGTCAGTCGAGGTAGGCCGAAAATTCGCTGTCATCAACAAATACTGCCTTAATGTGGATGCCACACAGAGAACTGAATCGTTAGTGAAGTATGGTAAAAAGAGAGATGGCTGGAAAGCACCTTTTCTAGAGGTTTTTACTGGTAACGGGATCTTGATGTTAATGCCATCACATCCTTCCTCTATATTCTGAATTTGGATTAATGACAAGGTTTGAATGCGCTGCGCCGTGGTCAAGGCCAGTAGGATAGCTAACGTTGAAGCCAACATGTCCAAACCCAGGGAGCTGTTAGCACCCAGGGAGCGTAGGTACTCCAATACGATCGTAGGATCCCATGTATAGCCGTATTTTGGTGCCGACGGTCTCAATTTAGAAATCCCTTTAAAAAACCTACGCATTCTATAATCATCCGAAATCCTCGAAGAAGCTAATAAAGCAACCGCCGATCTAGCACTATTGAGAGTGCCATAAAAGGCTCCTTTATCAAACCACTCTGTAAGGAACTGCAAAACTGAAGACACATCGACCACCAAAGGATTGAGATCCTCAGTTCTGCAGAACTCCCACCATCTTCTCAAGGCGCTGTCATATTGCCTCCATGTAGAGGTCCCCACTGACGACAACATTATGTCTACTGAAGCGGAAAAAAATCCCTCTGGAATGGACCGCTTCCCGGACAAGAGCCCTGCCACCAGGGTAAGATCTTGCCAAAGTGGGTGCGATCTGTTGGGAAGAGATAATAGATTAATATCAGGTTGCAGCACCACTGGCTCTTTAACAAGAATAGACGAACAAAGAGGAAACCAAGGCTGGGAAGGCCAAAAGGGCACTACCAGGATACCCTCTGCTCTATCGTTAACAATCTTCTGAAGAACCCTTAGTATAAGTATAAAAGGTGGAAATGCATAGAAGAAAAATTGCTTCCAACATAGAGTAAGTGCGTCTACTGCGACCGAATCAGGATCTGGGATCCATGAGACAAATTTATCACATTTTCTATTACAGGACTAGCAAATAAGTCGATCTCTGGAGAACCCGAAACCGACACTATGTCCTGGAATGCTTTAGAGGAAAGGGACCACTCTGTTTCACAAGGAAGTTTCCTTGACTCCCTATCAGCGTGGACATTCTCGGAGGATTTTATATAAGAGGCGAATATCCATAGTTTGCGTTTTTCGCACCAATTCCAAATATTTCGAGCTGTGTCGTTTGGTTGTGGACATTGAATTCCACCCATGCAATTGACATAAGAGATAGCGGTTGTATTGTCGACCCGCAGTAAAATTTCACAACCCGAAAGATCTTTTGCAAAACATCTGAGCCCAAAGAAAACTGCCAGCAACTCTAGAACATTTATATGAAAACCCTTTTCCTCGAAAGACCAGCTACCATTGGTTTTAACTGAGCCACAAACTGCTCCCCACCCCGTCAGGGAAGAATCTGTGAAAATGGTCCTGGTAAATGAAAATTTTCTAATGGGAGATACCGTATTAACAATATGCGATTTCCACCACCATAAATCATCTTTTACCCAAGAGGGGATGGACATTTGTGCATCAAAATTGCCACTTGAATCTTGTAATGCTAGAAACTTAACTCTTTCTAATTGTTTTGTGTATACCCAGCCGTACTGTGTTGCTGGACATACAGAAACCAAAATCCCAATCAGGTGTGCAAAATCTCTTATGGAAGAAGAAGATCTCTGGATAAATTCCGACACTAATTTAATAACTCGGACCTCTTTACTAGGTGGGATACCCACCATCAATGATGAAGAATCAAAGATAAAACCCAAATATTCCATTTTGGTTGATGGAATAAGGCAGCTTTTATCATAATTAATGATAAAACCTAACCTTTCCAGTAGAGAAATAGTAGCTCGGACATTTTCCAAACATTCACTTCTATTCCTACCCAAAAGTAAAAAATCGTCCAGATAAGCCACGGAAAGAAAACTCCGAGCTCTCAGGTTTGTAACAACTGGTTTTATGATCTTTGTAAAAACGAAGGGGGCAACGTTGAGGCCAAAGCACAACCAATTAAACTAAAATAACTGCCCTTGAAAAAGGAACCTTAAATATTTTTTATAAGCCGAATGGATAGGCACAAGAAAATATGCATTTTTCAAATCTAGCTTTGCCATATAATAACCCGGTTGCAGCAAGCGTACCACCGTGTTTTTATCCTCCAACTTAAAATGCTGTGGGTCTATAAATGTGTTTAACCTTTTCAAATTAAGTATAAAACGCAAAGACCCATCCGGTTTTGGAACTAAAAATATACTAGAAATAAACTTTCCCTTGCATGGCAGACATTTTGAAACTGCTCCTATAGCTAACAAATCATTAATGGAAGTCTTTAGACTCTCAAATTCTGAATCAGACCAGTTAGATACTGGAAGAGAAAACTGTTGCACAGCCTCTCTAGCAAAGGGCAATTTATAACCTTGAATCCATGATAAAACTATTGGATCAGATGTGATCTGACCCCATGCCCTAGAAAAGTGACAAAGTCTACCTGCATAAGCCCTTACATTATTCATTGTCGACGCCTGTATTCCGTCCTCCTGTCGGTCGATGGCTGCGGCCTCTGTCGTGGATATTTCTGTTGCACCGTCTCCTTTGTCGCGGTGCTCGGTATTGTAGCCGGGACGGACCCCTCAAGTTTCCCGAGAAGGTCTTGACCTTGGAAGAGGTACTTCCTACCTTAGGCTTTGTGGACTCCTTAGCTTTTCTTAGGTGAGCCGCCGTTCTATCGAGGGCCTTGGCTGACTGAATTCTCTCAGATAGGTTTTCTCCAAATAGCCAACCATCGTCTCCTGGGGCCTCAGACAATGTATCGGCCAAACTCTTGTTGAGCTGAGCTCTCAAAATTGCTCGCCGTGCCTGTGATTGTTGTTGGTGGACACCGGCTATCAACCTAGCCGCATCTCCTATTGATGCCAGCAACCGAGCCTTACCTTCCTCCTAGAGTGCATTACCAAGAATAGCAGTTAATGATTGGCCCAAGGCCGACAAACTAGCTCCTAACATGGCCTGTATGGTTGAAAAATGAGCGTCCCTTTTGACAGCGGCTTCATTCACAACTGCTTTTACCTCCAAATTCATCCTGGGAGGTGCCATCGTGGGACAATTTTCTGCAATCGGATATCGTATAATAAGGCTATCACGTATCTCGTCCTTCAGGCCAGCCTTCAAAATGCCTGACCAGATGGGTACCAATCCCACATAGATAGGCGGGGAAGTATTCGCCACAGTGCCTCCTTCATCACCCAAAAGACGCAACGTATCTGGATCAAGTGTCAGTTCCTGTTGTTTCTCTCCTATAAGCAAATAGGAAGGGATTAGCAATGGGTATAGTTATGGCCCAACTTTAAAGCTAAATTTGTAAACATTACAAAAGGAGCAAGTCCGTCAAAAGGACGTATGGCCCCTGGACCCCATACAAATGGGTCAGCATTGGTAAATCCTAAATTCGTCAAACGAATTATCCAATTACCATAAGTATGAAACACTACAAAGTGCAGCAATGAATAATCATTCATATCCGTCAAACGGATTTTTAAAAAGAGAAGGCAACGATACCAACTTGCTGTTAAACTATGTTGAAACGAGGCCAGAGACGGTGCAGGAGATTCTCCTTGCGTATTCACATCTACGACTGGTTCCAAATCAATTGAATCCTCTTGATCAACAGGCGAGTTCCGTCCAGAATCTAATTCTAACGGGAAATCTGCAGTGGCACTGGAACCCGCTACACCCGGGCGGTGTAAAGCTGGTTGACGCTCGTTAAAACTGCATGCGGCGTAGTGCCTTGTCGATTCAGTGCTACAACCCGCTATAGGCTTCTGATGTACTGTTGGTTGCCTATTGTCAATGTCGCTGTGCCCAGTCGAATCGGAAACAGACAAAAGGCGACGACGCTTCGATAGTTTTAACAAAGATATTAGCTCGTCGAGCTTATCCTGGACTACTGACCTTGAGGTATGGCGACGGTCCGGAGATCTCGAATGGTCACGACTCATTTTATGCTTGCCCATTTTCAGAACACAAATTAAAACACACAATTTTGCAGATGAGAGGTATGGCGAACATCACATCTAGACACACTAGTAAAGAATGAGTATGGATTTGGGGGAAGGTTACGGTTGTACCGGCAGGCATTTTCCGCTTGTCTTTGAATTAGTGTGACATCTAGACCATAGTAGGGGTACTACAGAGTAAATGATCTTGAAGGCGAGGCGAAGTATAATTCAGTCTGATTCTGTTATCAAAACTAACGAGAAATTGCTGACTATGATCATTTATTTTATAATATACATATTAGTTAGTCCTACATAAGGATTGGCAGGTGGCGATACTGAATTGTCCTCAACCACTAAGTGGCCGACACGAATATTATTGAAATTTATAAAAAATCTAGTTAGAGTTCACTTAGGAGTTTTAAATCCTAATACGACCTTAATTTATTATTGCATATTTTTCAAGTTATTCTTTCTAATAACGATACCTGTGCAATCTATTATGAACTATTGAACCACAAAAAAAGCGATGCCAAACGTATGTATGTTATAAAATATATGCTTTGATTTAGGATTTATTTGATTTTTTATATAAATATGAAACATGACAGTTTTGTGTTTAAATGTTTCAATATAATTTGAGACATTGTTTTTATTACTGTGGAATGAAACTTTGATTGATTACTGTTATATTTGTGTTATGTTTATTTATTCTCAATATTTGCAAATTGTCCATCAACAGAATTCTCAGGATTATTTACTAGCATAGCTTTAATTAATTGCATTTCATTTGGTCAAATGTCATCAGTTGAAGATATTATTTTGGCTCAATGATACCGACATTTTATAACACCTTTTTTAACGTAACGTTTGTTGAAATCTGGAAGAATTTCTCATTCTTTCTATATCTATGCTGCACTGTTGAGGAGTTATTCATCAAACGTCAATGTCTTCAGTTGAGTCATTGGTCCCTTTGATCGTAATGGCTTAAATCCTTCAATAATTTCATTTTTATTATTCACCCAAAGAAAGTCTGGAGTAACACAAATTGAATTTGCATGCATGATTTACTGCAAACTTAAAAGGCATTTTTATAATTGAAAAATATAAAAATGTTCGAATCACGTTGGTGCGCAGTAATTTGTGGGAGGTGATATCCTCCAGGAAATTGTTGCATGATGTTTTTAATTAAAAAGTGGTGTATAAAATAAAACTAATAAATCCTATTACACTTGTATTTATTTTTCGTATATACACTTTTTCTGCAGTGCATATTAGTTTTAAACTTTTAAAATCGTAAGAAACCAACTTATACTGAACAACATTGACAAAAATCAAGTGTAGGTATGAAATGTGATTTGTGAACTTTTAGGAACTAACTGTATGACTAATACAGTAAAAATTGTTTTTCACAAATTCTTTACTTAACGATGGATTCCATAATGCACAACAAGAAATCTTTATTTATTTTAGTAAATAATATCTAAACTTTAATAAATAGACAGCATAATCTCAAAATTTAAAATATGAATTTCAGTACTTCAAAATTATATTTGCGAACAATAAATGCGAAAGATCTAATGTTGAATTTAAATTGTTTGAAAAGGATTTTTATAATACTTTCAGTTGATTGTTTGAAAAAGTTTAGATCCTGTTACAATGTCATTCTGTTTTCATCAAATAGACGAATAGCACCTACATTTCGCATCTCTAACGGAGGATGTGGGAGTCCCTTTGGCATTTACCCTTATTAAATGTTACGGGTGATATAAGAAACTCGTGCGTAAGGGATATATAGCTTTTTGGTGCTATGAAAAAACAGATAAGAATTAAAAAAAAAAAAAACTTTAATATAAACGGTGTGTTATTAATAGGATTAATTAAGACATTAATCTGCAAATGTTTAAAAACTGAATTCTCCAAAAATCTTGGATTTTTTTTTGATTTAACAAAAGTTCTTTGTGAAAAAGGGAGCTTCTTTCAAGTCCGTATAAATAATAAAATAGAAATTTGTGTATCCCAGGGCACAAAAAACCAGGGTCATCAATAAGGATAATTGTAGTAAGGAAAAAAAAAAATTATATATTTAATAAAATTACTACCGATTCAATAAACGGTATTATTGATGATAATATAAATGTGTTAACGATAGGTATACAAAAATTAAACAATTAAAAACGAATTTAATTTACTTATGATAAAAGAAAATAATTTGTTTCATTCCGCCTATATCATGTTTAATGAACAGAAATAGTTAAGTCACGCTTCACTAATTTGTGGTTGCGTAGAACAGTGTACGCAACAACTAGTTTCACACGTTACAAATTAATAAATGTCGGAAATAAGAACTCATGTAATTTGAAATAGAATTTTTGATAAATTTGAATGATAAAACGTCAAGTGTGAAATTAGTATACGAAATTTAAAATTCTTTATTATTTATAACATCTTGTCAATATTAATAAGCCTGGCCAAGCGATGGTAGATTCAGGGTCGGGCACAATACCAATGCCATCGCGCGTTTGTTTACGATGACGATGACACGACACACTTCAGTTGTTATCTGTCGGTCGATGCATAGAGTACTAATAAATAATAAATAATATTGAGCGTAAAGAGTAGAAAACGATCGTCAGCTGATAAAGTGAATAAATTTATCGGTGAATTTCCGGATTTATGCTATGATGGATGTAAAATAATTTGTAAAGTTTGTGATCAAGACTTAATGTGCTGGAATAAATACGGCTACAAAATTCATGTCAATAGTAACCGGCATAAAAATAAAAAAAATGGCGTGTCTTCTTTGGAACCTCAGCTTATGTTTGATTTACTGTTAATGCTGATTGCCTGTGATGTTCCCCTGCGCATATTGGATAAACCAGCATTTTGGGAGTTCTGGAATAAATACAATCCCCAAGTGAATTTACCAAGTCGTTCATCGTTACGTAGATATGTACCAAGTGTTCGTGAAGATATTGTAAATAGGATTAAATGTGCATTAAAAAATACACGGCTGTGATTTTGTATTGATGAGACGACAGATTGTAAAAAAAATTCTATTTTAAATATTATAATACGTATACTCGACCCTGTTAAACCAACATTTCCACTTTTACTAGCTAGCAAAAGACTAACTGCGTGTACTGACGAAACAATTACGCGGATTATCCAAATTTTTCTGCAGGATAAAACGATTTTCAATATTTTTATTAATAAAATAAATCTTTAAATCATCCGCACATAATAAATATTTACAATTTAAATTAGATATGTCATTTATAAAGATATTGAAAGTTAAGGGTCCTAAACTTGAGCCTTGAGGAACTCTAGAAGTGGCATGTATTTCAACAGACTAGACTCCACAGCATTGCATAAATTGTTTTCTGTCAGATAAGTACGATGTAATAAAGTTTAACATATTTTGTGAGAATCCATAACTCTGCAATTTTATTAATAAGACATTGTGAAGTTTTTGGAAAAACAGTAGTTTTAATAGATAAATTAAAAAGGATTGTTAGATGATATGCAAATACACAGGCACAATCTCTAAAAAAAAGGCAGGAATATTGTCTAATCTAGTGGTAAATTTCGGTTTTAATTTTTTTGAACTTGCATACACATCAATTTCCAAAAAACCGCTTATATGAAAGTTTTCAGAAGTTAAATCAGTTATTTCGTTTTCATAATTTTTGTCGAGTTGTGTATTCGAATCCTGAAAGTGTATAGCTCTATTAATAATATTCTCATAGCCCAGTAAATCTTCATTATTATCAATTGTTGTGTCAGGTATGGTGAACGTATTTTTTCTGTTATTTAAAAATTCCCAAAATTTGTTTTGATTACTGTTAATATTGATTTCGATATTTCTGCAATATCTTTTTTTATTACTGTTAATATTGATTTCGATATTTCTGCAATATCTTTTTTATGATATATCAATATTTTCTTTGATTAACGTTCTCAACTTTTTGAATTCAGTCAGTGCATTTTCATCTTTATACTTTTTATACGTTTTCAGGCCCTATGCTTTAATTTAATATTATATATTATTTCACTTCTAAACCAGGGTGGGTAACTTATGTCACATTGTCTAGTTTTCGGTACATATACATCCAGTATCTGATAAATTAAATATTATTGGCGCGCATTTAATAATACTGACAATATTCTCCCTATTGCCAGTATTGATGCAAGTGGATCAAGAAATCAGGATTTGTTTCAATACTAGTTTTCAATATCATCAATTTGCACCACACATGGTCAATAAAAATATTGATGTCAGTAATATTGACAATATTATTGACCGTGTAGGGCCTGGAATAGAGACACATGTACAGGGTAAGTCACATAAATGTTAATGTAGAGTTTATATCTGTTAATACTTTTCTAAACCTGCGTAAAATATACAGGGTGGAACAAAAAGTATGATTTTTTTTTAATGGAACACCCCGTATATTTTTACATATTTGAATTTGCAGATCTCTTCTGATTAGAAATATATATATAATTATAGCATGATTGGTCCAGTAGTTTTTGAGTTATTACCAAACACATTTTAGAGAAATTGACACTAACAATGTCGCATAACATAATTTAATTAGTAAGCTAGGAAACAAGTGGATGCAGAACAAATAAAAAATATTATTTTATAACAAAGCAAAACAAATTAAATATACAAACGGTAACGATAGCATAATAAAAGTATCAAACGAACACAATCTCACATTTCAGTAACATAATATATGAAAATAAAACAATTATTGTATCACATTGTATTTTCTACATAACTTCCATTATTTTCTATGCATTTGAAACATCTCAAGAAATTAGTTCTAACTTTTCCAAACACCGCCTCATCCGCATTAATCAAATGAATGGCCTCTCGTATCAGCTGTTTAAGTTACTCAGTGTACCCTGAGAGTTGTCCACTATAAATATTATTTTTTAGAGCACCCCAAAGATAAAAATCTAGAGGATTTAAATCGGGACTCTTCGCGGGCCAGTGGATTGGACCATTTTTTTCCAATCCAAACAGCATATTTTTGATTTAAATAGTTTGTGACGGGTCGAACATTATGCGGAGGAGCTCCGTCTTGCTGCCAGATTATTCTTAAGCTTAATAAAATTGGCATCCAAGTATTCCTCAACTTGCTGTTGCAGAAGATCGAGATAGACTTCACCCGCCAAGTTTGTATTTATAAAAATAGGTCCAATTATTTTATTTCTGTGTATCCCACACCACACATTAACAGTTTTACGTCCCTGCTTTTTTTAATTTTTTTTAGCATTCGAGAATTTTCTCTAGCCCAATGATGAGTGTTATGTCTATTGAATATTCCGGCTGTGGAAAAGGTAGACTCATCGGTCCAAAAAATATTGTGTAATAAGTCATTATTTGCATTGTATCTCTCAATTATTTGTTGACAAAACAATATTCTCTGTCGGCAGTCGTTTTCATTCAAGTCTTGAACAGGGGTAATGTGGAATGGTTAAAATTTATTTATTGTTAAGGTCCGTATAAAACTTCTCTGACTTAAATTTAATTCTTCAGCTACCGAATAAGTAGACCGATTTGGCTCTTCTATGAAAGACAATAAAATATTCATTTCCTCATCAAGAACAGTCTTTCTTCTTCTTCTAGTTTTATTTTTTAATGAATTAGACTCACAAAATTTATTATAAATTTGCTTAAATGTCATTTTAGCAGGCTGATTTGGGTATCTTCGTATAAACTCTGCTTTTGAAGCAGTCATGTTTTTATTACAATATAAATATATTTCTAAAATCTTACGTCTTTCTTCCAGATTGTAATAATGCATAATGCGTGTTTTTCACCACAATATCAATTTGTTTAATAATAAAAGAGCCACACTAATTGTAGATAGACTTAACAACTTTGACAGTTATACAAATTCACTAAAGTTTTATTGTTTTCATAGCCTACCATCATTATTAGTGATTTATTATTGAAAATAAAACTGATTTAGATTTTTGGTAATAACTCAAAAACTACTGGACCAATCATGCTATAATTATACATATTTATAATCAGAAGAGATCTGAAAATTCAAATATGTAAAAATATACAGGGTGTTCCATTAAAAATATTATACTTTCTGTTCCACCCTGTATATTTTACGCAGGTTTATAAAAGCATTAACAGATTTAAACTCTACATTAAAAATCGTTCAGGTTTATTTTTTGATTGAATCAATTAGGTCAAAAATAACAAAAGTAACAGGGGGTTAACATTTATGTGACTTACCATGTACACTATTCGTCAATACACACCACACACTGTCAATAAAAATATTGATGTCAATAATATTGACAATATTGTGTGACCGGAATATGTATTTAAATCCGTATTTACGTCGTTAATTAAATATATTATGCACCTTAACTGAGATCTTTTTTATGTATCTTTAATGTAATTCGTATCATTTACTTATTAATAAATGTAAATATCCCAAGGGATTACTATACGACTATTGCTCAAGTGTTTTTACAGAAAGTTTCGTAGAGAACTTCCACAGAACACAAAAACTGATAACGTTTTTTGGTTTTAGTAGGACATCTTTAAGATACTGAAAGAACAATAGACAACAATTGCCTATCGAAAGGGTCTCTTTGAAAGATATCAATCACTTATTATTTTATGCTCTGGATATTTTAAGGATATACTTAATGCTGCTTATTGTCTAGCCTTGTTTCCATTAAATAAACATTTAATATATGGCTAGAAGTAACATTTCTAACGCAAATTTGTCAAGAAAGGTGTAAAAAAGTCCTTAGTATTTATGAGAATATACAATAAGAACCTTGTTGGTTGTTCCTAATATTCCGTTAATAATATTATGTACAAAGTAAAACTAATTAGTATTAAAATATTGATAAAGTGCCCAGATATAACTTATTTAGGCTGCAAATAACAAGAGGTTTAAAATTTTGAAAAATCCGTTGGCATAACATTTATACAAAAGGATCAATTATATATGGGGTTATCATAAAGTAAGGGGTCTATTTTAAATTCTTATATAGTTTTAAGAAATTATGCTAGTAGCAAAAAGTAAACAGAATCTAGTTGCCTGAATAATTGGATTTTAGTGTATCTATGGAAAACAAAAGAATTGTCGTGACAACTATTAATACAAAACGAAATAATCGTAATTTAGAGAATTGTTCTCAAAATAAAACTCACGTAACGTAAATTGTAACAATTTCAATATGGATCTGCAAACAAGAATTGGTTTAGTGCAATGTTATTATGAAGGCGGTAAAAATTACATTACTGGATTTTGAAGATTTAGTACGAAAATAGGTTTGAGAGCAGGGCCATGCAAGGCCTATCGTAATTTGATTAGCAAATTTGAAAGAACAGGGTCTGTAAAAGACCTTCCGAGGTCAGGAAGACCTAGGATTAGTAATGTCCAAGTTGTAGTAGAAGTTCTTCAGGAAAATCAAAACGTTGCCAATACTAATCCGCTAGTAATCAGTAGTGTGAATGCGATATCAAAACGATTACAATGCCATACACCACGGTTTGGAAAATTTTACGGAAAATCCTAAAAATGTATCCCTATAAACTGCAACTGCTGTTTAAATTAAAGGACGCAGATTTTGCTCTCAGATACGATTTTTCATTACACGTATTGACTCAGATGAAAATTGAACCCGAATGGTTATCCCGTATTTTATGGACAGATGAGGCCCATTTCTCTCTTAATGGTGGAATTAATACTCAAAACTGTCGAATATGGTCAACAGAGAATCCACATGAAATCGTTCAGCATGGCCTTCATGACAAAAAAGTTACCGTTTGGTGCGGTTTCACAGCTAATTTCATTATTGGTCCATACTTTTTTGAGGATATACAGAATGGGGAGGCCGTATCTATAACTGTTACTGGTGGATGATACCTACAAATGTTAAGGGATTATGCAATTTCACAGTTGCAAAACAAACACGATGGAATTAAAAACATGATTTTTATGGAGGTTGGAGCACCTCCGCACATTTACCGACCAGTTAAAGAATTGTGAACTGCGGTTTTCAAGATCGTGTTATAAGCAGACATTTTGCAAATTCATGGCCACCATGATCGCCTGATATTAACCCAGCGGATTACTGGCTGTGGGGTTATTTAAAAAATTTGGTGCTTAGAACACGGCCAACAACGCTGAAGGAATTAAAGGACAGTATTAGAGAGCAAATTCGTGCAATTCAACCAGACATGTTGAATAGTGCTGTATACAATTTGGAGGAACGGTTGGTAATTTTACAACAACGAAATTGAGGTCATATCGAGCATTTGCGGTAACTAGTGTTTGACATCAGAAATCCCATTATGTAAGCAAATAGATTCCATTTACTTTTTGTTATTAATTTGATTTGTTAAGAATATATAATAAGTTGAAATATATCCCTTACTTTATAATCACCCGATATGTTTTATTTAGAATATTAAGTTTTCATGAAAATTTATTTAATAAGAACGGCACTTTCAGTAGTACACAGTAACTAACATATGAACAGTTTCCTTTTTAATTACCTGTTTGAAACATGTTTAGAAAAAAATAGCAAAATAAAAAAATCGTTCGAAAAAATTTTTTTTACTGGAATTATTTGTCAAAATATAGTACATTTTGGGCAAAAAACAAAAACGTAAGTATTTGTTAATAACAGATATTAATTAACAAAAAACCTACAAACAACCAATAAAAATCTGAAAAAATTATGTTTGGAATCTTTGTTGTCAACGATACAACGATGTCATTTAATTTTTTAATAAACATGCATGTTTCACATATATAAACAACGAAAATGATATATAACGTCATTTATCAATGTTTTTTAACGAGTCCGCAGAATCTAAGGCAAAATATGCATATACCTCCAAGTATGGCATTTAATAACCTTCATTGGCTTTGAACACCTCTCTCAGCTAAAAATAAATAATAGGTGCATACAGAAGCGTATCGCTCATGCAAATGTTCTAAAGTATTTACAATTGTCGTAATACCCACTGAGATCAAATAAATATGCTGTAATCGAAAAATAAATGCATTGTCGGCAATTTACATATACGCTGTCTCACGCAGGACGCCACTGAATTACTACGAAATTTGGTCAAGTTTATTCATCAGTTCAAGTTGACCTGATCCCGATTGGAATTGGGCTGTCTGCGTAATAGATGTAACATAATCCTTCAATGTTAAATAATATGAATAATTTCTTTAATCATATTGATAAAAAAGGTCTCCTTCTCTTACATTTTCCTCTATTGCATCATGAGCATTTAAACAAGACAAACCTGTAGCAAATGCCGCAAATAGAAAAGCAATGTAGTCCCAACTTTCGGCAGCCACACAATTGTTCGCAACCTTTTGCGCAATTGTAAAAAAAACGTATTTAAAAGACAATCGAGAGCATGTGGTGCTATTATTATTATTTTTTTTTTTGACTAGAAAATTGTTTTTTTATTACCCATCCCCAATTTTGGGAGTACAGCTCAACCACTTTCGCACTTGATAATATGCTCGAAAACAATGCTTCTCAGCTGATTTTACTGTAGGTGGTAATGAATTTTACTTGAGAGATTTATTTTTACTCACTAATATACGGTAACGATAGTGACCTATTCAAGGAGTTTTCTTTAATTGAAGCACCATACATGGTCAAGAAAAATCGCATTCAATTAGAAGAAATTGATTCTCAGGAAGCATCATTTCGATTGAAAATTCGAACTGCATCTTTCAAATTTGGTTGTTTGTCTAATAATCTCAGAGTTGCTGATTTACCTCTACAAAAAGAGCAGATGTTGTATCACATCAGGAGAATAAATGTAGAAATAACATATGATCCTTATTGCCTGTATGTTTATCAAAACTTCGAAAACAGAAAATTTTTTTGTTCCACTGTTTCTTTGCTTGTTTAAAAAAATATATTTCTTCATCAACAACCGATAATACGAATTGTCCATTTTCAACATGACTTTATTTTGTAACACTGCAAAATACGTCTGCAAATGTCGAAAAACTAATCAAAACAGTATGGCTTGCCAGCAAGAATGCGGTGAGCAGGCATATATATCCAATGGATATTATCCCTCGAAATAAAAGACGCAGCTGCTTATTTCCATTCGGAGTCACATTAATTATATACTAATAATACTATCCATTATATACTTCTCTCGTCCATTTGTAAGTTTTAAAACGTGTCACCTAAACTTATTTGCAGAATTTAATTTTACTATATCAGTGGGTACTAAAATCGAAGTGTTTGCTTGAGTCATAACTTTTACATCAAAAATTCTCGAAAACTATAACTTATGACAAAACAAGTAAGAAACCATTTTATAGATAATTTTCCAATCTTTCGATCTTATAATAATATTCATATTCGTAAAATGAAAAGGAACGGATCACCGGGGACTTTTGAGACGTTGTTAATAACGACGAAATTACAGTGTAAAAAAAATCAACTTTCTTGGAATTTTTTTCTTTAACGGATACTAAAAGCATTGGACTAATAATGAGAGACCAACATCTACCTAACACGTTTCTTAGGGCGTCCTTTGCCGCAGTAAAAAGGAAAGAGTCGAATATTTTTCATTTATAATGGCGAAAATAAAAATCTTTTGAAAAATTAAAAAAATATTATCGGTTAGACTAAAATGGTATATTACTCACAATAATGTTCACTGAAGTTTAGAGAACCTCATGTTTATCGTAAATGTTATTTCAGACTTATATCTGACAGATTTTATGTTGCTACAATCTAAAGATTACTTTATATGCATTACGTTTGAATAATAATCCTATACTAGCAATCAAACGTAAAACATAAAGTATTTCCTTTATATAATATTCTTGACAGATATTACGAGAAATTGTATGAATTGCAGCAAATACCCTGGAGAGGTGAATAAAGTTGGTACAAGAAATATTATTATGTCATATATATTAACATGTAGGGTAGAATGGCAGTACACATTATTTATGTAATTGGGGATTTAGTTAGTATTAACGTGTTGAATAAGTGCACCTAAATATTGCTCATAAATTAATTAATATTAACTTAAAGCTAATCAAAATAAATGCAAAAGTAAAATGCAGGTAAGATATGTTGCGGTTTTCCTCGTGATTAAATAATTTCTCAATAATTTTAACGAAAAAATTTTAACAACAATCAATCGTGGTATAAAATGTGGTCTTGTAGGGAAGTCTTCATACCACATACAGGGTGTTTGGTAAATAATGGTCCTCGCTGTGACAGGTGATTCTTTGCCTCATTTTATGCAAAAACAGTGTAAACAACGTGGATCCTTATATGATCCGTTTTCGATATACAGGACATTGGAATTTTCAAACATTTTTTTCTCTGTTTCAAACTACTAGGAATATTTTAACCAAATTCGATACACAGTATCCCAGTGCTTCAATTTCTGATAATTTGAAGCTCCACGAGTAGCCATTGGTGAAGGTATTGCTAACGAGTAACAAGCAAAAATCTTAAGAATCTTCCCCAAGAAAAAGTGTTAACTAGTGCGTACGAAGTTTTTAATTTCGAAAAAAACCCTCTCGTATTTTCTGTGTCTATGACGGTTTTGTCGTAATTATTTGTTATTAATATTCCACGTAATAACATATGTAAATAAATCCAAAATAATTGTTGAGAAAATTGTTTTTGCCGTTATTAAACAAATTTGTGTCACGCCAAGTTTTTCATTTTGTGATTACTCCGTAATAGTTTTTATTGTCATATCATTTTTTGTTTGCATAATCATATTTCAAAATATCAGTGTTCTCCCTACTAAAATACTATGATATGGTACTCATTTACGGTGAAGCCCGATCTCAAGTGTCAAAGAGCAAGACGTATTATTTATTTAGACAATATTTTCGATAATTAATACCACAGGCAATACAACCCTCTGTATCCCTGAAGATACCTCAAGGTACCTTGTGCTGGAGAGAGCTAAACATTTAGAGACAATGGACACACACCCAATGTCCGAGTATACTGGGATTAATTTCTTGTTTAGAAAAATCCTAGCTCTTCGACTGTAGATCTAATTCGAAATTCCAGGTTGAGAGACAAATATTCTTACCGCTTGACCATGAAACCATATAGCGATTTTCAGCGAGGCAACTGCCATCTACAAATGCATTTTTCTAGCATCTGAAACTGGAAGGGTTATCCCAAGAAAGCAAAGAATTACACCAAAAACTGAAGAACAGATTTGAGATGAAGTAGAAGAGAATTAGACGCTTAGCAACAGAAGAATTGCGTATCGGTTTGGAGCACACGCGTATTAAACGAACAATTGTTACACCCATAACATATACAAATAATTCAAAAATTGTACCTACTGATTTCTCACGTCGAGAAAACTTCTATAGATTTTATGTGCTCAAGGTAATCCCAATTTTGTTTTTAAATGTTATCGTCATCGACGAGGCATGTTTTATTCAGAGTGGAATATGGAATTTCAATGATGCCCATATATGGGCCGACGAGAACCCACATTCTGTGGTTCGAAGAAATAGCCAAAATTAATTTTCCATCAACGTCTAGGCCAGCATAAATGGGGATTTTTTGTTGGTCATTCATTTTGCTGCAAAAATTAAATGGCAAACTTTAACAAATATTAGACGATATGCCCTATCAAACTTCCATAGATATATCATGGTGTTTACATGTGGGCACACAGGCACATTCAAGTCGTCTTGTAGTAATTTGTAAAAAATAAATGGATAGGAAGAAATGGTTCACACCACTGACTTGCGAGCTCACCGAATATCAATGCTCTAGCTTTTTTTATCTGGAACCACATAAAAAGTATGGCTTATTCTACCGAAATCATAAATGAAGATAATTTACGACAAAAAATATTTGAAGCAGCAAATAATATACGAAGTCAGGCAGGAATTTTCCAAAGAGTTCGTGAAAACTGGATTCTTAGATATCAGTTATGTTTAGAAAAACAGGGTAAACATATCTAAGAGTAAACATAAACATATAAAAACCACAAAAATCAGACAACCTCCGATTCCAAAGCCGAAGCTGCGCGGATTATAAAACAACGCGGAACAAACAACCATTTCCACCTACATTGCCAGTGCCGGTGGTGGGATTCCAACCCGCAGGACGATGGTGAATTATCTTTATCTCTTTATTTTATTGCAGTCTAGTCATACTTGTCATTGCGTGCTCTAGCCAACTACTCAACCGAGCCGAGTAAATATGAATTGTTATTATTATTGATTTTCTTGTCGTAATTAAAAAGTACAAGAAAAAAAATTCTTTTTGCTTAACGTTGCGTAAAGAATCACATGTCAAAGCGGGGACCATTATTTACCAAACATCCCGTATAGTCAGGGTTTTTTTAATACAAGATTTAAATCAAAAGCTTAGGACAATAAACACATTACTACAAAAAATTATTATTTGCAAAGTATGAATTATTATAAATCCTAATAGAATGTTTTTGCTACAAGAGGCCATTGTTTTCAGGATGAGGAATTTAAGTATATTTCGTAACTCTTACTTTTTCTTATCATCCAGTTCCATCGCACCAACACGGTTCCAGTGTCAAGGAGACAGACTTTTAATAGATGTATTGTCATCAGTCACTGGAACCGTGTTCCAATTTCCAATTTTTTTTTAAATTGGAAATTGGAACACGGTTCCAGTGACTAATGACAATACGTCTATTAAAGGTCTGTCTCCTTGACAGTACATTTTTATCATCATATTCAGTTTGAAATGAAGGAAATACATATTAATTTATCGATTGGGTTTTTCCTTTTAACGATGAATCTGACGAGACCTTCTCTATAAGATTTGTGTTCCACAGATTTTCTCTAGAATATTTCTGTTTTACACACAAAGAATTGGTTTTGAGCCTACACCAGAAGTGTCCTCCTTGGTGCATCGGTTTCATTAATAATTCAATATAATTCTATCGTGGATCACTCAAATTTTATATGAAACGTTTTAAATATCTTTGTTGAGTCGCATTTGAAAAAAATGTATCACTCAGAGAACCACAGACATACATATGGCACGCCGATTCATGTAAATTTACTATTTTTGGGCCGTAAAATGGTCATTTTCCTCATTGTATGAAATTTGAATTTTATTACAAATACTTTGTCTATAGATAGAGAAGAAAGTAAAAGACACTCGGGTTCTCCATAAAACAGTTCATTAAAACTACATTCCTCGCTTATGATTTAATAATCAATAATTGTCTGTTGGTTTGTAAATCGACATGTTTCTCGCCGAACAGTCCTCCTATGGTGCTCGCACCTCAAAAGATTCACGCCAGCAAACTAACTACAACCATTTCCCACTTTCCGCAGTGTTAGTAGTTGTAGATTCCAGAATCATATGTTTCAAGTAGGCGAAGAGATCCTAAAATGACGGCCCTCTATATTTGGCCAGCCTATCATTAAGTCGATTTTTAACATGCCTGTATGGTTTCTGATTTCAAGAGCGTAGGCTTTAATCCTTCCGAGTACACTGATTATTAGCACAACCACCTTGATCGAGTAGCCTGGGTACAGAAGCTCCTACCGGAGATCGTGATATTTGGTTCTTTTCTTTAAATGAAATCAAAACATTTACAGCAATATTACATAAAAAGTATACATGCATTGCACGTGAAGGACAAATTATATTGAACATTGAAAATATACAAAATATAATTTGTGTCCAATTTAAAATTCTTTATTGCTTATTCATTCACATGTCTATTTAAGGCTAATTATTACGAGACAAACAATCAACTACAAAACTACGGACTGGATCAAATACAACAAATTAGTTAATGACAGCACAACCATTAACAATAACATACGTACAACACAAGAACTCGACGACGAGATACAAAAACTAACAACAATCATACAAAATACCAGAGACAAAACAACAAGACGAATCACATTAGGGCTAAGAAAAGAGACTATACCGGACGACATTACTAAATTAATTAAATTTTAAAATAACATCAGACGACGCTGGCAGAAAAACAAGCGACTTATAGACAAACTAAGACTGACAGACTTACAAACCACCATTAAAAACAAACTCAACGAACACAGAAACACACAATGGACACAAGAAATAAATAAATTATCAACCAGAGATAACTCACTTTGGACATTGACTAAACTGCTAAAACGGAACAAAAACGAAATACCAGTCTTAATTGTAAAGGACAAATGACCTTGACAGATAGAGACAAAGCTAATGTTTTAGCAGAACATTTACACCAAACTTATACCACTAATGACAATAACACACAACAACAAATCGACATAGGCCAACAAGCACAAGATATTCCCACCTACTCCCCCATTCCATCCAGAAAACTTGCTAAAATGATTACCTCTCCTACAGAAATAAAAAAAAATCCTCAGAACTCTTCCCAAGCTTAAATCCCCCTGACCAGACAATATACCTAACTTACTCTACAAAAATCTACCAAAAAAAAGGACTAGTACAAATTACGCATATTATAAACTCGGCGATTCGATTGCAATATTTCCCAACAGCGTGGAAAATTGCGATTATTGTGCCCTTCCTAACACCAGGTAAAAGCTCAACAGATCCGAAAAGTTACCGACCTATATCCCTGTTAAATTCACCCGGCAAAATTGCCGAGAAAATAATACTCAAAAATTTCAACAAATCCATAAATAAAAAAGAACTTATACCGGAAATCAACTTTGGTTTCAGAGGAGGGCACAATACCACGCTGTCGTTTTGCAGAGTGGTGTAAGACATCATCAATGGATTCCACAAAAAACACAATACCAAAATGATACTGTTAGATATACAAAAAGCCTTCGATACCGTGTGGCACGGAGGTCTCCTACACAAATTACGAAACATGCATAACTTTCCGATATACTACAATACCTTAGTTAAGTCATATTTGACTTTTAAAGTTAAAATAAATAACACAACATCAAACTCTTTTAATATAACGGCCGGGGTACCGCAAGGTACGTGCTGTCACCCATGCTGTTTAACCTGTACCTCTCCGATATCCCTACCCATCCTTTGACGCAAATCATTATGTACGCCGACGATACGACTATTTACGCACAATATTTCTACGCACAGACGGCGACGACTAAAATACGGTACCACCTAGACAAACTCACAAAATACTACCTATGATGAATGGAAAACTACTATAAACGAAAACAAGTCCAAAACAATATTTTTTATTAAAAAAATTCACCAACATCAAAACGTTCAATCCACTTAAAATAAATAGACAGACTGTAATAGAAAACAAGACAGTAAAATACCTATGACTCACACCCAACCAACGATATTCATTCATGCATAACTAAGACAATAAACAAAACATACATGAATCTACATAAACTTTACCCATTACTCAACATACGCTCACAGTTAAACACAGACAACAAACTATTACTTTATAAAACAATACTACGACCTATAATGACATACGGCTGCGTTGCTTGGAGACGCATATCAGACACCCATTATACGCGAATAATGATAATCGGTTCGTTTGTTATGTTTTTAAAAAAATGATTTATTTAATAAAACACAAAAGTAACCGAAAAATAAATGAACAGAGTTTTACTGTATTTGAAGAGACCTGGAACTAGACTAAACTTCTGGGAGGCGACGGGTGGATATATAGCCTCCATTATCTAAAGCTGACTTAGCACTACGTCGTCATAATGGCTCATATAATTCCTCCCTCCTTAAATCGAAAATAGGGGTGGAACCACTGTTGAGGGATTGATGCCTTCTTTTTCTAAAGTTGATTTTCTTATTTCTTCGGCAACACTTCCGGTTGATTTGGAACAATGTTTAAATATTTCCTGCCTATTTTTAATGACAAGATATCCTAGAATTAGGAGAACAATTAATAATGTTAAGACAATTAAAATTAATGGTAAGGCAGATTGCTCTTCTTTAAACTGTTCCAGTGGTTTAATTTTCATTTTCTGATATGTAGTTTGTAATTGTGAGATTTCATCTAAATTTATCTCTTGTAAATGTAGTCGTTCTGTCTGTAGGTTTGTTTCGTTTTTAATATTTAATTTGGGTAAACTAAATTGTTCATGGAATATCCAAGTTTTGGTATTCCTGTATTCTTGATTATATAAAATGACTGAACAGTTTTCAGGAATTGTAATTAGCGATGGTTGGCTAATTTTAAAAAATCCGTTTTGTTTGCAAAGTTTTTGAATGGTTGTTTCCTTAACGGGTACAGCAATTATGTGTCCTGGGTTTACTACTTGTACTATTGGACTTTGTAGTAACACTTGGGATGTTTTACAATTATGTTCTTGGTTTCTTAATAATTTTGTTATACAATTTTCTTCTTCCATTATATATGGAGGATGACATATATGGATATTTTCAATTTCTGGACAATCGTTGTTCATAAAATATTCTCGTGACGGGTTAATTAGTAGGAAGGACTTTTTGTGTATTATAATTTGGTTATTTCTAGGAATAGGGAAAAAGTTTAAAATAATCATAATCGTCAGTTTCTATTACAGGAAAGTGTATTAATATTACAATTTGATTATCCCTATAATAAACTTGCGAACTGGCAATTTTATAATATGACTGTATATTATTAAAACTTGGTAATGAGTCTTGAATATCTTTAATTAAAATTTTTAAATTATTTACTGATATAATTGAGGGGGTGAAGAACATTTAGTTGTGCAAACATAATCGCATTTTCTAAGTCATCTAGGACTGAATTTACGGTATGGCAAGTTAAAGCCATCAAATTGATAGAACCAAATAGCTCATATATATTTTCTACATTGGCTAATTTATTTACCTTATTTGTTAGTTCGTCTATTTTACTTTCAATCAAGTATTGGTTGTTTGTTAAACTATACAAAGTTTCATTGTATTCTGAAAATATTCTTTTAGTTAAGTCTATATTTTTTGTCAAATCTTGATGTAAGTTATTTTGATTAGTTTCTAATATTCTTAATGTTTTATATATTTTATCTCCATCTGTGGAATCTAGTGTGCCAAATAACCATTTCTGAGTATTACCTATAATATTAATTAGTCCTCGTTTTTGTCTATAATGTGGTTGAATATTACTTAATTTCTCTTCTATATTATAAATCTCGTTTCTTGTATGATAAAATAGATTTGTTGCAGTGGTAGAGTTATAGTAATCCTCTGCATAATATACTAATTTATTAAATTTATCTTTTATTGTAATTGTGTAGTTTATAATGGGATTTAAATCAATAGGATGGTAAAATGTGTATTTTTGTAAGGTAACTTTAGCTCTGCCAAATGAAAAGGGAAGTATGGGGTTATCTATAGTGTTTACTTGAATATCCTGTGTACAGGTATAATTAATCAGTAGCATGAGAAGGACCGGCCACAGCATCATCTGTAACAACAGGTTTTTGTGTTAGTTTTCTTTCTGGTTTAATTTTTGATTTATGATATGTACGATTTCTTAAAGTTTTTATTTTATTATCTAAATCTTCCATTGGGATTAATTTCTTATATCTGGGTAGTAACTTATTTCTTTGATCGCTTTGTAAATATACAGGACGTTCAATATCGATTGGTTGAGGATCTTGTCTGTTTGTATTTGTTTTGTCTAAATTTTGTTTAGCTTTTTCATTATTTTCTTTTACAGTATTATTTAATATTTCCATGTTATGGACATGTTTATTTAAATAATCACTTATGATTCGTTCGTCTGATAAGTCAAAGGGATCCGTTAAATTTTGATTTCCTTTCATGACTTGAAAAGGTGTGAATTTCGTTACTGAATGAATAGTATTATTGTATCCGATGAGGGCATATTTTATTTGTGTTTTTATGTCCTTATTTGGTTGTTCTAGATATAATGCTCTTAATTGCTCTAGTATTGTAGAGTGAAATCGTTCTACTGGACTATTACTATTAGGATTATATGCTGTTGTGAAATGTATAGTTATTTTATGTTTTTGACAAAATTGCTCGATTAATTGATTTTTAAATTCAGGTCCATTATCGCATGTGATAATTTTTGGTAAGCCAAAGTGAGATATAAAATTTAATAAATTATCTAATATATCGATTGCATTAAGTGTGGTTGAATATGCTTGAGCAAAGCGAGAAAAGCTGTCTAAAATTGTTAAGAAAGGTTGATTTTTTGCTTTGAAAGTATCAATATAGATATGTTCGAATGGATAAATTCCACAAGGGGTTGGTTTAAACTTTAATACATGTGGATGTCGTTCATATTTTGTTTGTTGACAAATTTCACAAGTATTAATATAATTCGTTATGTCGTTGTTAGGTGATGCAGGTCTCAATTGAATATCTTGGATGATATTAATACGAGGTGATGATTGTGGGTTTGAATTTATTAAAGGTTGAATATTTGCTGGATTAAAATCTGGAATGTCTGTATATAGATCTGGTGAAAAATCATTGTCTAATTTATTTTGATCTAAGTTGTCAAAATTTCCTTTGATTGAATCATTTTCTAATGCTTGGATTTCAATGCGAGATAGAGCGTCGGCATTGGTGTTTTGTTTACCTTTTTTATATACTATATTGTAATCGTACTCTTCGAGTTTTAATCTCCATCGAACTAATCGCGAATTTGGTTCTTTAAGGTTAAAGAGCCATTGGAGGGGCTTATGATCGGTAACAATAGTGAATTTACGTCCAAAAAGATACGGGCGATAGAATTTGACAAAATTCACTATACTTAATAGTCCTAATTCAATCACAGAATAGTTCTGTTCTGCGGGGTTTAAAGTTCGACTTCCGTAAGCTATAGGTAAATCTTTTCCTATTACTCCCTGACTGAGTATTCCACTAATCGCTACTGTTGACGCATCTGTAGTTAAAATGAATGGCTTAGAAAAATCCGGATACTGTAATATTGGATCATTAGTTAGGATAGATTTGCATTTTTCGAAAGCTGATTTAAATTCAGGTGTATGAACTATTTTTTTCATTTTTCTTAAGACATTGTGTTAAGGGTTTAGTAATGTGTGCAAAATTTTTTATAAAGCGGCGATAGTAACCAACAAGGCCTAGAAAAGATTTTATTTCTTTAGCTGTCCTTGGTATTGGAAATTTTTGAATTGCTATAATTTTGTTAGGATTCGGTTTAATACCTTCTGGCGTAATTACATGTCCTAAAAATTCGACGTTTCTTTTTAAAAATTCAGATTTGTCTAACTGTATCTTTAACTGTGATTCACGTAATTTGGAAAATACTTTATTTAAATTAGAAATATGTTCTTGAAGCGAAGTTGAGAAAATAATAATGTCATCCATGTACACTAGACAGATTTTACCTTGTAAATCTCTAAGAACATGGTCCATAACTCGTTGAAAAGTAGCTGGAGCATTTTTTAAACCAAACGGCATGCGAACATATTCGTAGTGTCCGTTTTCTACGTTAAAAGCTGTTTTTGGAATGGAGTCTTTATACATTTCAATCTGATGAAACCCAGACGCGAGATCGAGGGTAGAAAAGTAATTGCATTTACCGAGTTTATCTAAAATGTCGTCAATATTAGGTATTGGATATTTATCATTAACGGTTTTTTCGTTAACTTTACGATAGTCAACGACTATCCTCCATTTTTGTTTTCCACTGGCGTCTAATTTTTTGGGGACAATCCAAATAGGACTGGACCAGGGGGATGATGATGGTCTAATAATTCCGTCGTTCAACATTTTAGTAATTTGTCTTTGTACTTCAGGTTTGTGTACGTGTGGGAATCTATATGATTTTGTATGTACTGGAATTTCGTCTACTGTTTTAATCTCGTGTTTAATTTGGTTTGTGAATGTTAATTTTGTATCTTCGATATAAAATATATCTTTAAATTTATTACATATTTTTAAAATCTCGTAACGTTCTTCGGAGTTCATGTGATCGGTTCTTATTAAGTTGCCAATATTTGTTTTTAAAGAATTTTGTTCTTTATTCGGAATTTCAAAATTATTAATGTCAAAATTATAAATTTCAAAATGTTTGTTAACAGGGTAACATATTAAAGGTTCATGTAGAGTCATTGAAACTGTTTTATTATTGTAATTATAAATTTCAAGACATGCGCGTCCATTTTTCGCGTTTGTTACTGTTTCGGGGATATACAATAAATTGTCATCATTGTTAATAGTACATTCAGGTATTATAATTTCTCCATAATCGATATTAACTGGATAATTTTTTATTAGTGTTTCATAAGGTGGTACTTCAAATGTAAAAGAAGTTTCGTGCGGTTGCCTGTAATAAAATGGTATTTCAATTTCGTCATTAATTAATCTTTGATTAGGAATATCAATTGATAGGTTCATTTTTATTAAATCATTTAATCCTAAAATTCCATCAAAATATTCATGAAAGTCAAAAAGTAAAAATTCGATTTGATGATCATTATAAAAATCAGGAAAAGCAGGTATAGTTGCTCGATATCTGATTTCTTTTTCACCTAGTGATGTTTTTAAACTAGAGGGGTTATGATAAATAAGTTCTGGATAATAAATTTCGGCAATAGATGGTTTTAGTATTGATGTGAAAGCTCCTGTATCAATTAATAATTTTATTGGTGGATTAAATATTTGAACGTATGGTAAAGAGTTTACAATAGCTGAATTCATTTCTACTAAGTTTGATTGTTCGAAAGCGGGCTCTCGTGAAAATTTTGATTTTGTTGTGTATGATTTATTTGGTCATTTTGATTAGCAGTATAATCAAATTCATCTCCATTAATAGTGTAGTCAAATTGCTCATAATTAATAGGATGGTCAAATTGTTCATGATTAGCAGTATAATCAAATGGTGGGTCTGGACAGGCTAAATGGTTTACGTCCTCAATATCTGAATATTGATATTGATATTGACCTTGATTGTCGTAATTTAAATAATCAACATCATCGTCATTATTAGTTGTAAAATTATGCATTTCTTTAGGCATAAAATTTGACGATCCACTTGGCTGGAAATAATTGTTTGGTCTATTAAATTGACTTGTCCTACTAACTTGTGTGGGTATTCTTGATTGAGTTGACATAGGTTCTGGGACATATTGATTTTGATTTAAATTTTGATTAGGTCTAAAAACATTTTGTTGTTTTCCGAAAACTTGTTGATTTGTAGGAAATTTGCGATTAATTTGTCTTGGTTGTATGGCTATTGGTTGACTAGGAAATACTGGTCTAGTCGACATTTGTCTTTGAAATTGCGAAGGAAAATTATTTCGATTTTGGTTATAATTATTATTATAATTACTACCATAATTATTTTTATAATTATTATTATAATTAGCTTTAGGTATGAATGGCAAAGTTTGTTTATACTGAGGTATTTGTAAATACGGGTAAGGTGCTTTTGAATTTAATGTAGGTTTATTTTGCAAAGTAGTAGTTAAATTTTTGGTACGTCTAAAATTTTCATCGTCAATTGTATATGACATGGCTGTTTCAAGACAGTCTGGTTTTTGTAAACCTGTTTTATCTTGAAGTCTTTCAGGTAAGTTACGTAAATAAGTTTTTAAAGATAATGAATCATATTGTTTAAGATAAATTAATTTTGTTACCATGGGCATTTCAGCTTCTGATAAACTGTTAACTTTGAAAGCGACTTTACTGCGAGCTAATTGTATTCTTTGCGCAAATTCGACAGGTTGTTCATTTTTAAAAGGTGTCAATGTCAATAAATTTTGTTCTAGACAGTCTAAACTTCTATGGTCACCAAAACTTGATCTTAAAGCATTTTTTATCTGTTCCCAGGATCTTAATTCTAATCTTGAGCTTATTAGTATTTGAGCTCTTTCTGTGAGTTTTCCTAAAATAACTCTCAATAGGTATTGATTTAAAACATTGTCATTTGAGCGATAAAGTTCTATAAATTGGTCACAAGATGTGATAAAAATTTCAAGTGTATTTTCGTTTCCATTATAATTGCTAATTGTGTTTGCATAAGCTTGTAATATGGCAAAATTTGGGTGAGAAATGCCTTCACTGGAAGTGGATTGATTTGCAGGCATTTTTGATATTTTTAAAGATGTTTCTAATAATTCTGATAAAGAATCTATGGTGAAACGATTTTAATATTGTCTTTTATATTTGTGTTTTACTAACGCAAGAATGATATATAATAAAGTTATATTTTATAAAAAGTAGAATAGTTTTGTGACTTGGAAAATTACTTTATTTTACACCAACTCTGTATAAACAACGAGGGATCGGAGACTACTTATAAATAAGCAGGCGATGCTCTATCGAACATACAGTGTGTAATTTATTAAAAATTAAAAATAGTTACAATACTATTCTTTTAAATAATATGTGTATATTATAATACGGCGAACAAATGGTTCTTAGTATCCAAGAAATATATACATGTGATAAGAAATTTGCAATATAATTATTTTGTATGCAGGTATACAAAATGCAATATTTAGGTCAGACTTCAATGGATTGATTATATTATCAAGTTAAAATAAAATAACAATAGGGTTCATACAAATATAAGGTATTTGAATAGGTCTTTGTTTTTAACAAGCAACTAATTGTGCGATACAATAGTGCAGTTAAATAAAATAATTCTTAGAATTAAAATTAAAATTATAAAAATTATAGGATACTTATTGTGATAGGAATTTTTAGAGAAATATTTTAATTATTATTCTTCAATTTAAATTCTTAATTATGTTCAGGGTCTCTTCGGTAGAGTCTGAACGCAAAATTGTCGGCTTAAAATCTGACTGTTGACCTGACTTTCTGCGATAGATTTGAAAGGTCCTACCTTGAAAAATCCAACAATTCTCGTGTCTTCGATAGACTGGTGATCTCGATGATCGGCGATCCTTACGGTGATGGTTACCGGAGTCCTAGTTCCTTCCTCTTCTGACAGGTTACTCAATTCACCCGTGGATGAGCCTACTATGTTCAGCCCAGTGTCTTCTTGAAATTCTTCTGCGATAGAGGAGTCCCAAAAAGTTGCACAATGCACAGAACACTAAACAAAACGGCAGGTCACGTAAAATGTTCGTTTCTCGTCTAAAACTTTGAAAAGTAAGTTGGTAATTTCACGATGAAATTGTTCTCGATGAACTGACCAACTGACAAAAATCCGACCCGACTGCGCCAATAATGATAATCGGTTCGTTTGTTATGTTTTTAAAAAATGATTTATTTAATAAAACACAAAAGTAACCGAAAAATAAATGAACAGAGTTTTACTGTATTTGAAGAGACCTGGAACTAGACTAAACTTCTGGGAGGCGACGGGTGGATATATAGCCTCCATTATCTAAAGCTGACTTAGCACTACGTCGTCATAATGGCTCATATAATTCGCGTCTCCGAGTATCGCAGAAGAAACTACTCAGACTTATAAGAAACGCGAACCGATACATATGGATAGACGATTTACATCTAACACAAACATACCACTTTTACGTGATTACATAACACAGACATCACAAAACTTCCTGACGAAAAACATATTTGCTTCAAACTTGACCAAACACATTACAGACATACGAGGACACCACGACCACGTACACACACACAAACTGCTACATGAGAACCTACCCTTATACTTCGACGCAAACTGACCATAACAAAACACGCACAACGATAGACACGGCCTAAAACCCTATTCACATCCTACACCCATAAACATAGCTTCTATCCTATTCACAACTCCTTACAATGCGAAGACACGCCTCCCCTACTCTAAACCCCACCGCGGACGTAAACAGAAATTTTATTTTTTAAAATAAAAAAAATCAGTATTTTGAGTAGGTTTTTTAATTTTTTTTCCTGTGCAAACATAAACTCCCATATCTAACTGATTTGTCTTTTTCAATTATTAAAATTTTTTTATTTTTTATTATTTTTTATGAAATATAACACGTTGTTTGTTTTCATGCATTAAAATGCCGCCATACAAAACAACAAAAGGCGAAAGATGACACAAGATGCCACCACATCGGCAACCAGGAGGGCCCAGCCGTACCTACGGCATGTTGTCCTGGCTGGAAAATTACTTTCTGTTAAAACTTTTCCCTTATGTCATATTGTTTGTTTTATGTATTTATGTATGTGAAATGAATAAAATAATTAGCCTTAAATACAAAATATAGAAATGTATATATTATGTAATATGTATAAAAAAAAGTAAGTTATCAAATACTTCCATAGGAAAATAGAGTGACAGTGCTCCATGTCAAATTGTTTCAAAAAGTTGAAAATTTACAGGGTCAGTCTGAGTGCCCAAGAACTCCTCAGTAGAGTAGAAACAATAATGTAACATTATTTTTTTAATTTTAAATTTAAATGAATTATAATTGGACACTTTAACAACAACAACATTTGGTTAATATATTATACCTCTAGATTAAGTGAATTTTTAATCGATTTTATCAGCCGAAACCTAGTAGGCCTTAGACAATCTGCCCGTCTAATGTTATAGTTATGAAAGTCTGAACTCCTCTCAAACAAATTGCAGTTTTTATGAATTTCAAGTAAATTAAGATAAATATATAAAGGTATTGGCATAATACCCAAGGACATGAACAGTGATCTACAATAATCTCTATAACCTGCATGATCCTGATAGCTTCTTTTTTGTAGATGAACAAAATTTACAGTATA
The DNA here is from genome assembly GCA_029963845.1 of Rhamnusium bicolor. NCBI lineage: Eukaryota > Metazoa > Arthropoda > Insecta > Coleoptera > Cerambycidae > Rhamnusium > Rhamnusium bicolor. The sequence continues at coordinate 271,513 of JANEYF010000595.1, read as the reverse complement.
ACATGAAGTGCCCCAAATAATAATTGTATAACTAATGAATGAGTGAAATAAGGAGAAATAACTAATTTTTAAAGTATCTAGACTCAAAAACCTTTTTAACCGTCGAAACAAAAAAATTACACTTGCAAGTTCATGACTCAGCTGTTCAATATGGCAAGACCAGTTGAGTTTATCGTCTAAAACAACACCTAATAGTTTTACGTCAACGCCTTTAATCATACTGTTATTCGCAAAAAAAAGAGTTTTTGGGTTTTTTCCTCATTCATCATTAATTTATTCGAGACAAACGATGTATTTGCTTGATTAGAAATTAGAGTTGATTGTTGTAATAAAACATCAAGTTTTTTGTCAGAAGTTAACAAGGGTGTATCGTCAGCATAAGCAATGCATTTTTTGGGCAACATGAAGTGAAATATATCATTGATATAAATAATAAACAGGAAAGGCCCCAAAACCGAGTCTTGTGGCACTCCATATTTAACGTGATTTAATTAAGATTTGACATTGCCTAGGGTGACGCATTGTTTTCTATCACATAAATAAGAACGAAAAAGGTTGAAAGGAACCTCTCTTATACCATAGAAACTCAAATTTTCTACAAGTATGCTATGCAACAAACAGATGAAGGCCTTTGACAGGTCAAGCAATGTAATCGCTACATGCTTGTCCTGCTCAAGAATCTCCACAATATCTTGCACGGCTCTAAATACAGCTTGTGTTGTAGAACGATTGAGAAAGAAGGAGCAATTTGGTGTTGGTGTTAGTCCCTTAAAAAGTCCATTACTGTGTGGTTAACATTTGGTAATAAATTTATTATGTTTTCTACCATTGTAGAAAAAAGTCATTGAATGCATTATGTGAAACCGATTCCGTATTATCACTAGTCAGTTTGTTACGTTCAAAGTTGATTAGCTTCCAACTATCTCTGGACTTACTATTCGAATCTCTAATGAAATTATTATATGCACTCCTTTTGAAATTATCAATACAATATCTGTAGTCACTACGCAGAATGTTGTAGGATATTTTGTGGTGTCACAAAGTAATTTCACACTAGATAATATATCCCGTTTATTTCCGAGAGTATCGTTAAACCACTTCACACGTCCTGGAATAGGTTGGAACGTTTGATGTGAAGATGACACTGACGTAGTTTTCCACGAAACACTATAACACTATATAGTGGCATCATCTGAAGATGATAACAACTGTTTCAATCATCTCCAGATGATGCCAACTTGGTTGGTGTTTTGTGAAAAACTACGTCAGTGTTCACTTTACAGGTAGCTTTGATTCACTGGACAGTTTTTTAAGTGGAAAATATGTCTCATTGAGATCTTTATCAGTGTTAATCAAACAATTTGACAAATCAAACACATCATAGTTGGTATATAGCTCCGTGGTCTAGAGGTAACGTACTTGCCTCGAAATCTCGGGGTCCCAGATTCAATTCCCGGTAGAGGAACTGGGATTTTTTTCGGAAAGAGACATTAATCCCAGTATACTCAGATATTGAATGTGTGTCCGTTGTCTCTTAATGTGTAACCCTCTCCCGCACAAAGTCATTCCAGACCTTCAGGGATAAAGGGGTTGTAATTACATGTGGTGTTATTATTATATTATTATTATTATTATCGTCAAAAAAACCCAATCTATTGTAGATAAACAACATTTAAGTTTTTCTATGCCATTACTGGTGATATGCCTTCTTCGGGTACTTTTATGGGGTTTCAAGACACCTTTCACTAAAATATATTGACTACGGTGGTCAGAGACAATCGATAACCCCAGCCACATATCCACCGCTATTTGTTAGAATGTTGTCAATACAAGTAGCTGTGGTCTCAGTTATTCTTGTAAAATCAGAGATACAAGTTTCAAGGCCGATTGACTCAATTAAGCAGACTAACTCAGTTAAAGAATGTTAAAAAATGACCTCTGAAATTGACATTGAAATATGCAAATAATATTAAATATCTATGCTGCGAAAGACATTTGTCTAGAAGGTTATCTAGTAGCATTAAGACATTTTCAAAATTTCCATCAGGGGATCTATACAGTAGTGTGACAATTAAAGTTTTAGTATTATTAGTTCGATTGCACATAATTCTGCATCAAATTCACAATTAAAATTATATAACAAAACAGATATAAATTTACATTTTTGATAAAAATTGCTACATCACCGTAAATACTTTTACTTCTACAAAAATAACTAGCTAATTTGTAACCAGGTAGGTTAAAATGTTTCAATTCTGACTCATTGAGCCAGTGTTCTGACAGGCAAATGACATTGTATTTATTATTATCAAGAAAAAGTGACAGTTGGTCCAATTTGTTGGACAGGCAATGTATATTAACATGGAACACACTCATTCTCCCTGTGAAATAAGCTTCGTCACATTAGGGTCATTATTCTTATTATTTAATTTGATATTAAGGGTTACGCCAACGGGGCTATTGGCTTCCTGGGATGAAAAAACCTGTTAAGTCATGCACGTTTAGGTCAAACATCCGGATTCCAGACATTGGTAAGATTCACTTCTTCAATTGTCATTTTAAAAGTCAAGTAGAATTTAGGATACATCGACATAATATTTTCACAGTAAACCTCTGGAGAAACTGGTTTTATTATGGAAGTCAGTTGATCTGCTGTTGTGTCGGGGTGTAGTTTATAAACATGAAGAAAGGCAAGCTTTGTTGCTGCTTTCACTGTTGACTTCTCCCCTAAATCCAAACTTCCAACAATTACTTTGTTGAATTTGTGTTTCTTCTTGTGTTTCACCATTGTAATGGGGTCGTTTAAATTGATGAATTTCTTACATTTTAATTTAGTTTGAGCCTGTAACAAGGCTGAAAAATTAAACTAAATGGAAACTTCGGTATTACTAATTTCATTGTCATTTTTACTGAGATTGACATTATTGATATTATCACTAAGTTTTGATGATTTTATCAAGTTTTGATATTTTTCTGTTGATATTGTCAGTTTCCTTTGTGGGTTGCTATCTGTATACATAGGAGCCGCCTCCATTGACACAGGTACAGTCGGTAAGTTTGTTCAAGATCGTTTTGATCGTATTTTGGAGTCTGGTTTGCAATTGGCGCCATGCGTGTGTTCACTATCAGCATTTACATTATTAATATTAATAGTCTAGTTACTAGACTAATCAGTTCCTTAAGCGACACTATAAGGTCCTTTTGATTTTCTATTATAATGTCCTTTTGCGCAATTATTTCTTTCAAATAATACACTTCAATATATTTCTTTTCACTTATGTGCAGTAAGAATACGTCTTTAGCACTATTGAATGACACATCAAGGTCATTATCAATGTTGTCAGGTCTAACATTTTCAACGAAACCACATCATATAATCCCCTCTTCAAGGTGATTTCTTCAATTGGTTATTAAATCATGGACATATAGTGGGGTTGGAGGCACAGACAGACACGCTTGCTTGTGTAAAAATTGCCCAAAATTATTATTCTGTGAAACTTGTAAACAAATACGTACATCCATATTTATTTAATACTATTTTTAAGAGTTTTCAGCAAAATTTGGCAAATTTATCAACCTACCTATTGGTAGTATTTTATGTTCCAAGAGTCTCAATTTTATATGTCTAGTTATCACACGATAAAAAAAAATCGTGTTTGAAAAATCCCCACAAACTACCACTAATATCGCTTTAAGAAATGCCACTGTTCAATAAAAGAATAAATATATTGAGTTTTGTTGAATTTTCGACAAAAAAATGTAAAAAAAATGGGCTTCTTAGGCTTGCTAAACTTAAAAAAAGTGAATGTCAACCATGTTAATAATAATAAACCCAGGGTTTATTAACATAATATAAAACATACTTATGGAAGATACCGTTATTATTATTATTACTAATTATTATGTTACTAATCAATCAGCGCATCGAAAATTGGTTTGTTCGATATCCACTATTTAGCAAAATGAGTTATTTATAGTAAACATTTTGTTTAGTTTATAATTGAGCTTTTTTTATAAGGAAAAATGAAAGCGACCTCTATAACCCAATGTTAAAATGTATAATAAATTATTAATAAATATGATAATAAAAATAATGAAATGTCTAAATAAAACAGTTGACAGTTATTTGAGAAATGTGTGAGTTTTGTGCAGATAAATTTGATTAAACTCATCAGAAATTATATGAATTTCACTGTCCGTATACATTATGAAATTGTTATACTATATGATGAAATATTTATGTTTGCAGAAATTTATATTAAATTAAACTTTCTTGTATAAATAAATTTCATACTACAAACGTCAAATAGGTAATTGCATTACGAACATATTCATAGTCAACTCTAACAAAGGTGTGAATCGCGCTGACCCAATTTCAAATAACAAACAGTCAAATATAATTTTCTGAAATATAATAAATTATTTTAAAATGTATATCAATAGATGATATATTTTCAGTATAAATATAATACACCTAAAACGACAACTGGATATGGTGGCATGTAGAATCAAACCCCGCTATCTCCAATTTTGGTCGATATTTAAATTTTTGGCGTGTCTTATACGAAATTCTCTAAGGAGTCCGTATTTGTAAACAAATAACTTTCAAGTTTTACTAAAACTGCTTAAAACTGAGTCAAGTAATCAAGCTTAATTTGAAAATGCGCTATCTCCATCCAAATATTTCAATCAACTACCGCTATTTCCATTTTGGCCAATAGTGACGCTGTGTTCTCTACAAGCATGCGGTTTTGTCAGTTCATGTTGATATGTTAAACAAGTTAAGTGCTAGAGTATTTAATAAGTATTTCTGTGTTTTTTAAACATTAAAATGGGTGGAATATAAGAAATGAAGAGAAAAATGTGTTCGTATTAAAATAATTTAATTTTTTGATTTAAATAAAAGCAACTTTTCTATTTTAAGTCTATTCCGTATAATTCAAAAAAAAATTGCAGAAATAATGAAAATCACATTTCTTTTTATTGTATATAATTCTACACTATTTATGTAATCAGTAACCACAAGTGATAGAATTTAAAAAAAAATTAACCACAAAAAAAATTATAAAATACACTGAACTGAATCCGTGGTTGGCTGCCTGTGAAACATTATTAAAATTACTCAAAATAAAGAAACTTTTTGCTCTTAAAGGTTTGAAAAATATTTTATTAAAACTCTACACGTGTTTCGGCTTTTTAGGCCTTTAAGAGTACAGATGATACTGATGATGATACTTTATTTTTAGTAATTTATAAAAGTTTGGATTAATTTAAAATTGCCGCCAGTTAATCAACCAATGAAATAATGCGCCCTGTGATATGGCCGAACCTGTGTTGACATATTTTCTTTACTTTTGTTTTGGTAGCTGAAAATTATTTGGAAATATGTGGTTTTGAAGGACTTCGTGAAATTGTATATTAATTTTTGTGTTATATCAAATATTTTCAAGGGTATTTTAATTTGGATACAATATAAAAAGTAAGTATTTACGTATTTTTGAACTGCACCAATTGAAATTTTAAATTTAATTTTAAAAATTGAGATAGCTATTAATGATCTGTCATAAATATTAATTTTATATTTTAGCTGCTCTTAATCTCAGTTAGTCGATTCAATATTATTTAAAACTTTTAAAAAAATAATACAAGATCATTTAATATTCAATTGAATAAGATCTTTATATTAGTTAACAAATTTCAAATTCCAAAATCCAAAAATTGTAAAATCTACCCACCCCAAGAATTTAACCAATTTCTTGATTTTGACTTTTACTTTATTATTTCAAAACTTACTTCGTTACTATTTGCTTTCATAGTGATAATTACATAATTTCCTTTTATTTGTAATTTATGAACATGTAACTTTTGATCAGTACTGATATCTTTAATTTATTTTGAAATTTCTTACACTTCTCCTCCTTATTATTTATGTGGAAATACCATTTATATTCTTCTATACCTTTGTTATCATAATAATTATTCTTTTAATTTAATTAATCTTTATTTTTCCTTTACAGAAAATTTTCATCTTTTCAAAAATTATCAATATTCAATACTCCTTTCATTTATTTATTTTCCTTACTATCTCTTTTTTTATTTTTCCAAGTGTTCCCATGATACATTTTCTATCTTATAAATGTTCACCATCTATCATTAAATTCTGATTTTAACTTTTTTAAACTTCACTTTTAAAATTTTAGGTTATAAACTTTTCTTCTGTCATTCCCTTCAACACTTTTATTTTCAGGTTATAAACTTTTCTTCTGTCACATATATGTATTCTATTCACTTGATCAAATTTAATACAACTTATCCAAATTCTTATTCTACTTACATTTATCCAAGTGGATATCAACATAATTATTTAACATTATAACTTTTACTAAACTAGTTTAACATATTATTCGTAATAAATAATTATGTATTATTATTAATTAATTGACTAATAATAAGTTTATTCTATTCAGTTAATAAATTTCCAATATCTATGACATCTCAGTTTTGTCCTTCATTTTACAACATGACAATATATATATGTATATATATATATATATATATATATATATATATATATATATATATATATATATATATATATATATATATATATATATATATATATATATATATATATATATATATATATATATATATATATATATATATTTTTATCACATTTAGCAATATTATAAATTATTTTAAAAGGTTTTAATTGTTTTCATTAGAATAAAATAAAATACAAATAAAATGCAGATAAATAGTGGTACAAAAATAGAGTGCAAACGTCCAGTAGAAATAAAAGGTTTAATGAATACAGTATCATGCATACATTTATAAATGAACATTTCTAAAAAATAATTTTAATTTAGTTTTAACATATGTGTAGTAGAATTAAGTATTTATTGTTCATTTCAAAAATGTAGTTAGTTATAAGGTATTTGCAAAGCCAAATTGGCCATAAAACTTGATGAAAAACAAATAAAAAAGCAAGAAAAAGGTGTTCAAGTTGAAGTCCTGGATCTTCACTGGTAGAGCGGACGAGAGACCTATTGTGTGTTTCATGCCATCGAAAAGGTGTCACCAATGTAGTCCCACATAAAAAATTTCACTTCGATCAACTTCAGTAGTATTAAAAGTTGCATAATTTCAGGGAAAAGATTTCACCTATAAAAAGAGACAATTGTTATAGTATAAACTTTTAAAAGGGGAAATTTATGAAAATCTAGCCCAAAATCAATGGAATTGAACTTTTAGATAAAAGTTAAGAAAGCAACATTAAATAACCAGGGGAAAATATTGTAAATTATATAAAAACTTTCATAACGAAACATAAAAAGTGCATGGTCTGTAAAAGTGAATATAAACAGAAAGAAAACTTACCAAACAGGGGTGCAGTAATATGTTTAGATGAATGCCATAATAATTTCTCCAATATTGGGGTTGAAACATAAACATTTCTTGATTTTGTATGTGTGACAGCATAGTGAAAACTATATTTTCATCCAAAACTAAACAGAAAATCCATCGATGTGCAAAGACATGCCATTAGGACAAAGAAGACACTCAGTGCTTCGTGTGTGAGTGGGGGTAGCTCAAGACACCGTGTTAAAGTGTGGTAAAAGGGGCGAAACCAATTTCGACAGCCTACAAAAATGTAGAAACAAAAAAATTAGTTTTTAGCAAAGATATGTTAATTTAGATATGAAAAGATTTGTTATGAGTAGTTAATAAGTTCTAGTTATATAAAAAAGAAGTTTGTTTACAATTATAGGGCACTCGTTAAGAAAATTTTTAAAATGAGATGTGAAAGATAAAAACTTTAATACTGAACGTAACACATCCTAATATACAGAAAATGCTCAGGAAAGCATCAGGAAAAAGAAAATTATATTAAAAAAAAGGCAAGAAAATGTAGTATAAAAGTTTTTATTTTCAAAATTAAAAATATTTGACATAAAAAAAATTATTTGTCACAAGTAGTCATTTGGTTTTGAAATTTGGTGATTTTTCTATATATAAAATTAGAGGAAGCAGAGAGAAAAAATTGAATAGTTGGTTCTTATTGATTAAAAAAAAAGAGTTTCTGAAAAATTTTCGAATCGAATGAAATGAAATGAAATATAAAGTAAAATCAATGGTAGAAGTAAGGTTTTGTAATTAAAAAGTATAAAATAAGAATTCACAACATAAAAATAAAGAAACAGTGAAAATTTGCAAGTACTTACCTGGTATAGGTAATCCAGCTGGGGATAAATCACTAGGAAGAAAGTAAATACACTACACAATTACAATAGGAAGTTTGAGCGGCCATATTATCTGAACCTTAAAACGTGGAAACAGCTGATGCAGATTTAAGAAACGACACAGTTTAGCCAACTGCAGCGAAAAAACAAAGTAAGGTATATAATCTCGAGATTCTAAATTTGGGTGGGTAATTTAAGATATTTTGTAATTTTGTTTATAAATCACAAAATTTTCAATTTACAACAGTTTAATAAATCAAGTCAAACTTTTTTCACAAATTATAAAAAAAAAAACAACAATCATTAATATCACAAAAATATATATATATATATATATATATATATATATATATATATATATATATATATATATATATATATGTATATATGTATATATGTATATTCAATAATTGTGCATTTTTTGGTCGTTTTTATTGAAATTTATATTCCAATTAATGAATTGTGAAGCAACTGACTCTGTTATTGATTTACTATACCTAATCATTATTTATAATTTAAATTCTCTTTACGACTTTTTAATAAAATACAAGCTCCAATACTATTCAAATAAAATCGTCATAATCTAGTAAAAGTTAAAAATGAAAAAAAAATTATTATAATAATTAATTAATATTTGTTTTCAGTCGTCAATTCCGTAACAGCTACATAGAATAAATATATAACATAACCTAACTTATTCGATTTCTGCTATATATTTTTTTAATAGTTAAATGTCAAAATTTTAAAACAGGTACAAATAAAATGTTCTCTTCGTACTGAGGTAAAAAAAAATTATACGCGAATGCATTTACAGTTGTATTTATAATTGAATAAGTAACCACCAATCACGCTTTCAAACAATACATAAAACTGGCAATACTGCCGTACCGTCTACACTTTCACTGGCTGCTTGTGTTTGGCGCTAAACCTAGTTGGATGACGTCATAAGCCTAATTTAAAACTTTGTTATTTTTTAACATCTTTCCGGGGCTCAAAAAAATACAAATAAAAAATTTGTGAGCTCATATTTATAAATACTATCGAATAAGCAAATAAAAGAAATATGTGAGAAATGCCCATTCCCGCTGTATCCATGAAAATTTCAATCAAAACATACCATATTTATTAATCACAATCAAAGTCAGCTCATTCCATTCCAACTACATTATTTTACCTTAAAGAATATGTAAAAAATGTTTCAGCAATTTTTGTAAGAACATTTAAGTTAAACATTTTTGTCGTTTCCTGTAAATTTTTTCATTAGGTAGCTGGGTTTGATTCTATATGCCTCATAATATTTTGAAGAAATAAATCGCAAAATAGTATTAATATAAATTTTTGCCAATTTTATGTAACATATATTTTCAATGAAATGACGGGTTTAAATACATATTAAAACCGGATATACTTATTTAAGAAATGATGACGAGATCACCAGCACCTGTACCTATACTGTATATACTCACTCCTTTTTCTCTACAATATTTAGCTTATACCAACGTACACTGACGCCTCGATTCCTTTTAATTTCTATAACCATCTCTCCTATAAGTTAGCCGCATATAAATCAATGATACAACGAGCTTTTAGCATTCCTTTATCCCAAACGTATTTTAAAATGGAACTGGATATACAATAGAGCTTATAGCACAGAATAATGGGTATTCTCTAAATAAATTAATTAAAAAAAAAGAAAACTCTCATTGGAAATATACCCTTTATCAATACCGTGACAAAATATACATATCGGTATAATATAGGCCACTTTTGTTCAATGCAAAAGAAAAACTGAACACAGTTCGATTATCTATAATATATAGGTCAAACAGGTATCGTGTGATATAAGAAATAAAGAACATATTCATTATTTACATACAAAAACAACATTCCAACTTTTATAAATATTTAACAGATTCACGCAATAACTGTAACTAAAAACAAAAGCTGGCAGAAATGTGCGGCGGACGTAGGTGTACGCATAATTATATGTGTAATAAAAGAAATTATCTAACTAAAATGGGCAACAATAGAGTATCGCAGTTCTCTTCGATATTTGGTATTTGTCCGCCAGTTGTTGTCACTAAACACCTGGTGTCGCACCATTATCCCACCGCACAATTTGCCAGCCTCACTAATAACCACATGCCAAAATTTTTTATATATTTATGAAAAAAGTAAAAACATACTAAAAGCTTTAGAAATAATTAAATTAATCACATATATAAACTAACAAGTTAAATTACCAGATAAATTTAAACAATTCTCTATTATTAAATTTAATTCGGTTAACTTATTGCTGTTAAGATAGGTAATAAAAATTTAATCTAAAATATAAATTTAGTACCAAAAACTCTCTATGTTTTTAAGTTCATGTAAATCAGCCATAAAGTTATGAATTGTTCTTTAATTTGTATCTACCTAAAGAATAATTCTGTATATTTTTAGTTACTTAAAAATGTCCAAACTGGATTAAATTAGTAAAATTAAATAAAACGAAAATTAGACCTGTGTTTTATTTCTGTAATTACTTCACTCCTTCTCAAGAAGGCTTTATATGTAGCAAGTCTACCGTGAGCAATTTAACCGTTTTCATTCCATAAATATATCTGACCATATTCACAATCTTGGACAGGTAGATGCGGTTTACACAGACTTCTTATAGTCGTTTCATAAAAAAAGATCATCGCTTGTTACTAAATGAATTAAGATATTTCGGATTTAACAACTCTTTAATACTTTACATCTTACTTGTTAGACAGACAGCAACATATTTCATATAATTGATATAGCTCAGTAGTGTTTCTAGCCACCTCTGAAGTTCCACAAGGATCCAACCTCGGATCACTACTTTTCTTACTCCTTATCAATGTTTTATACTAACAGATTAATTGTATTGAATTGTTTTTGCTGACAATCTTAAAATATTCAATAGTATTAATTCTGCAGATGAATGTGCCAGGCTACAAGTTAAACTTAATAAATTGCATGATTGATATCTATTAAGTAATTATCAATTAAATATTGATAAATGCAAAGTTTTATCTCTCACTAATAGGAAACCTACGTTCAATTGTAATATCAATGGTATTATCTTGTCCTGATGTATAAACATTAAAGTCTCAATATTTGATCATCGACTTTCATTTAATAAGCATATCGATTTAAAAATATCACAATTAATGAAAACCCTTGGTTTTATAACATGAAACTTCAAAAATTTTAACAATTTATAAGGCTTTATATTATTCACAGATAAATACTCAAAAGTGGCTCCGTAACCTAGAGTCCTTGTTACAATTACCAAAAGATGCTCTAGAAAAATGGAAATTTTTGAAATTTTTGTCATATGAAATTGATGGAATCTGTTCAGATAGATGAAATTCTTATATATACATATATAATAATTTTACTGTACTGAAATCCTTAATTAAAGTTCCTTGTACCTAGTTAGAACCCAGGCCGCACGTAACTTTTAATTGTAATAAGTCAAGAACTAATGTGCAATTAAAGTTATCCATTACAAATATGGAAATGTATGTAATAATTTTAATAGAGTGAGCTGTGATATTAATGTATGTACCAAAAGACAACCCTTAGACATAACATCAAATGTATTATAAATTAAGTATTTGCTATACTCTATTATTATATATTGGATGTACTGCTGCATTCATCAATTTATTATCTCTTTTTTTGCCGCGGTGAATTAATAGGTACACGCCCGCAAAAAAGAGTGCAAGGTGGGAAAAATGCAAAATTGCAAATGGAAGAAGAATGCAAACCATGGACACGTGTTTCTGACTAATTGGTCTTCATCAGCACGGTGTAGCTGAGTTAAAATAATGGACAAAACTCAAAAAAGACACTAAAGGAAAACCACTGATAGGACGCCAGTCGCACCTTTGTGGCTTCCATTTGGATGGTTCAATATGTGAGCGTCGACCAGGTATCGCACACGCGGGCAACTATAGTAACCTGCGTGGGATCCAGACCCAGGGCAATATATAGGTACAGAGAAGGAGGTAATAACGTGGGTTTAAATACATTAGAGTACAAAACAATATGAATTAATGGATACACGCCCGCATAAAGAATGCAAAGTGGGAAAATGCAAAATTGCAAATGGAACAACAACGCAAACCGTGGACACGTGTTTCTGACTAATTGGTCTTCATCAGCACGGTGTAGCTGAATTAAAATAAGGGGGATCTTGGTGGCCATTTTATTGTGCCTCTTCCACTTATAAGACGATCGGGAAAAGTGTTGTCTAAATACTCTTGCACCCTTCTTGCATTACGAACCGTCTTGCTAGTACCAAATCTCCCCGAAGTTGACGTTCAGAGCTTGAATAGTCGGAATAATCTGATTCTGCAAAATGTTTAAATATTTGTCGCCATTTAAGTTACCGTTAATGAAAATAGGACCAATGACATGATCACCTAAAATGCCGGCCCAAACATTTACTTTTTGTGGATATTGAGTACGTAATGGCACACTCAAATGTTTATTTTCCCTGGACCAATATCGAACTACAGAAGGATTATGCCGGCCATGTATGGAAAGAGAAGTTTCATCAGTGAATAAAATATTCTTGATGAAATTTTCGTTTTCATTAGTCTTTTCCATCATTGTTTCACAAAAAATCCATTTATTTCGTACGGTCCTCAGGAAAAATGTCTTGGGTATTCATAATTTTGTAGCAGTGGTACTTATTTCTTTTCAGAACATTCCGCACTGTTCGCTCTTATACACCAACTTCTTGCGAGATTTGTCTACTCGAACAAGGAGCATTTACCTCGGCGAAACTACAGACATTTCCCTATTTTCCCTTAAGCAAACTGTAGGCTCGTCTTCGTCATTTAAATGACTACATTTTCTGCAATTTGTCGCACATTCCACAGAATCAAACTTCTGAATGATACAGTTTGAACCGTCGAGGCAGGACTGTTTTCAAATGTAAAAATGAATCGCGCGATAACTCCTTCAGCAGTATTACGGCCGTAATACCACTTGATCATTTGCACTTTTTCATCAGTTGTATAAACATACATTTTAAAGTTAAGGAGAAATGCCAGTTTAACTTACCACGTTAACGGCTGACGCAATAATAAAATAGATGGAACAACAGCAACATGAGAGCAGTTCACCACGTGATCATAAAATTGTTTATTGCCAGATTGTGAATGTCTGATTATTAGAAAGTAACAATGAAATTACCAGATTTTAGGAAAAATTACCAGATACTTCAAATAATACGCCAACATTAAAAAACTTTATTATAAAATAATAAATAAACAAAAGTTACGAGTATGGATATTGAATAGAAACTTTTCAAATAATCACAATTAGCTGTCAAGTTCGACTTCAGAAATTTTATTATCATCTTCATCTTCCTTTATATTTTTGTATAATATTATGGAATTTATGATTCTTTCACACATTCTGAACTTAATAAAATACCATTTACTATGTTCATCATTAATTGATTTTTGCTTCTAGATTTGATATTTTTGGTTTTGATTAAATTACGTAACCTTTGAAAAATGCGTCCACATATAGCACTGCATGAAGTCTGCACTCATTGCAGAAAGAGGGGTAGAGCTCTCATTTTTTCGTGCAGTGTATCATTTATTTTATAATTATTAAATAAATGAGCGTAGCTGCATGAACAAAATCTCGTATGCCACCCTACTACTAACTAGATGTCGCCAATGTTCATCGCTGTTAGCAAAATGGAACAGTATTCATTGCATATTATGCACTTTACATGAAACGATTTTAGTAATTTCTCAAGGTGTAAATAATTTTATAAAAAAAAGTGACGTTATTAGGGGCTCCATTAACAACTACCAGTTAAATTCCAAACTGTAGATTTTGGTTACCAGGCATCTGGCAATACTGTTGTTTATTCTATCTACAATAAACTTGTGTAGAAAGGGAAGGGATGTGATGACTAGAGCTGTCCGATGTGCCTGGAGTACAGCCACGGTCTTGCGCTGTTGTCACACGTGCCGATTTAGAAGTGATTTACGCTGCAGTTTTATTTGAAAGGTTAATGCGTGAGGTTGTACCTATAAATTATACATAATGTCAAACGCGCCAAAGGGTAAAAAACGACCGTACGCGGACACTGTGAATAAATTTATGCAAAATAATTTGTAAAGTTTGCAAGACTTAATGTGCTGGCACAAAACAGATTGTCGTCGTCATATCAATACCGTGCAACATCAAAATAAAAAATGGCATGCCTTTGACAACTCAGTTTATGTGTGATTTATTGTTAATGTTAATAGCCTGTAATATTCCGCTACACATACTGGATAAACAACCATTTCGGGAGTTTTGGAATAAATACAATCCCCAGGTGAACTTACCAAGTCGTACATCGTTATGTAGATATATTCCAGCTGTTCGTGAGGACATTGTAAATAGGATTAAATGTGGATTAAAAAATACACGGCTCTGGTTATGTATTGACGAGACGACAGATTGTAAAAAAAATTCTATTTTAAATATTATAGTACGTGTACTGGACCCTCTTAAACCAACATTTCCACGGCTTTTTATTATGCTGAATATTTTCAACAAATAAAAGCTGTGATACTACAGTTCAACCCTAACGAAGCTGCAGCTAGTAGGGAAAGCCAGACAAGCTTTCAAGGCGTTTCCCTTGAAACAGATTTAAAAAGTATTAATAACAATTATAGGGGACTACAAGACGCAATAGAAAAATTGCAAAATAGTTCGTTGTCGTTAGTGGAATCGCTCGCAAATAGTGGACGACGTAAAAACTGACGCAAAAAATAATCGCGTTAGTGAAAAATTCGAGAGTGTATTACAGAAAGATCCTGATTTTAGCAAATTAAGACAAATTTGTGATGGTGCATCTACAACTTCGTTAAGTGAGTTCACAGATTGTTTTACTTATGCCTGTATTACATCCGTAGATGTCGAACGGTCATTTTCAAAATACAAACATATTTTTTCACCAAAGGAACATCGCTGACAGAGACAGCTGTAGAAACATACCTGATGCTATTATACTATAGATCTTCCCCACTTTGTGATGACGACAACTAAACTACTTCATAAATCTGTTTAAAAGGGTGAGTTTTATACAAATTTTTATAAAATGTAACATTATTGTTAAAATTTATTTCCATTTAATATACTTATTCAAGTATTATGATATGATGTAAACATATGAGTCATATGACTGCTCTCGCGGCCAGGTGACCTCGGACAACTCTAGTGATGACTGAGGACTGGAGGCGTACCGGATCACATGTGGAAGGGATACGATGACACGGAGAAGTGCCCTCGTTATTTCGTAAACACAATAATGCAGAAAAAGTCAATAGTGATACACAGTCTTTTTATGCCGCATACATGACTGCTGTTTTTATCCTTTATGCACACACACAAAGCAGACACTCTAATTAAACTTTTTGCAATACTGTATATATATATATATATATATATATATATATATATATATATATATATATATATATATATATATATATATATATATATATATATATATATATATATATATATATATATATTTGTTTTTCAGGTTTTCGCGGGTGGTGAATGTTAAATTCGTTTTCCGGGTATACTCCCGCCGTAAAGGTGATGGGCCCCGAGAGGGACCGTGGTTGTCTGAACGACGTTTCGGTAGAATCTCATCTACCATCTTCAGGTTCTAACAGATAACTGCTTACTGCGGCTTTCAGTTCGAGTTACCAGAAGCCGCAGTAAGCAGTTATCTGTTAGAACCTGAAGATGGTAGATGAGATTCTCCAATGAAACGTCGTTCAGACAACCACAGTCCCTCTCGGGGCCTATCACCTACGCGGGAGTATACCTGAAAACGAATTTAATATATATATATATATATATATAATATATATATATATATATATATATATATATATATATATATATATATATATATATATATATATATATATATATATATATATATATATATATATATATATATATATATATATTATATTTATGTTTTATATATGTCATTTACATTTGTTGTATATTTTAGCATTGATTATTCTGTACTTGTTCTGTAGTAATTGGGATAACCTATTTGGCAAATAAAGTATTATTATTAATGTTTCTTACTTCTATTACTCTTTCTGTGAAAATAGAACAGATTAGATTATTTTTCAACAATCAAATTCGTACAAAGGAAGTAGTAGTAATAATTTAATCACGTGTCCAAATAAAGAACAATTATGATTGCTTCGAAACTAGTCCCATTAAAAAAGAATCTGAGGCATGAGGTTTTCATATTACATAGTCTTCAGGAAAATGTTTAATCTTTTGTGAAAATTTGTAACTAATAATCAGTATAAAATGACTAACTAAATATTGCTTGTTACAGGTGGCTATTATATAATTGAACGTAAAATGCTTAAGTTGCAAATAGTCGTTCTGAACACTAATCTAATGAAGAGAACCGACAACGACGAAGATGCGGCGAAACAATGGGAGTGGCTTGATAAAGTCCTTCAAAAGTTCCAGCGTAATGGAGAGACGGTAAGTTGGTGAACTTGTGTCTGCTTTAATATGCTTTTAAATGATTTATTACACCCTGACTTATTCGTATATTCTAGTAAAAGTAGATGGTACCGGATCAATTTAAGAAAGTTTCAACCTTTTTATATAAATAATCAGGGACAGCTTGTAAAATTTTAAGTAGTAGGCATACTCTGTAAAAATTTAATAAGCAACGAAAGACTTACTGACTTTTAAGTCTCTTTCGACTTGAATCTTACTCAGAAATTTGGAGAACCTGATATTTACATTTCATGTTTTAAATAAAATCAGCATTTAACGCGTAATATCATTAGTGTTATATTTAATTCAATTAGTCTACAGAATACATTTAAAACCCAAACTTGAACGGTTTTAAAATACTATACTAAATTATAATTTGCGTTTTATTTATTTACACATTTATTTATATCTGACATATTCTAGATTGCCTTATTTTTGAATTTCTAAAAATCTTTTAACCCTTTTTTTATGGCTTATGGGAAAAAATTTACACAAAATTTTATGTAGCTATCCGAACCACTTCCCGTGCCTATAAATGGGTGGATTCTGACAAAATCCCTGATTTTTAAAGTTTTTGACATTTATCTCGTAAAATACTGCATAAAATGAAAAAATGTATACCATATAATTTATTCCTCTATTAATGATGTATAGAAATAATATAATTTTATCGTGAGATAATACGCCTCATATACATGATACACATTACATGATTTATAATCATACGTTTCCAAACGTAGGTACATCCTATCTAGCTAAATCTTAAACTAAATGAAATGAAAGTGTACGTTAAATCCAAAAGTCTGTATAATATTATATCCTGCATAAACCATTATCAGTTGTTTCCTTATTACAAAAAAAGAAGGGGAAAATAAAAAGAGCGGGTGTGGCAGAGCATTAGAGTAATGTCTGGGGCAGTGACACGTAACGCCGTCCTGATGACAGATGGTGCTGCTACGAAAAGGGGCTAATAAACCTTGAGTTTATCTCTATCAGGACATACAGAACCAATCTACAACCTTCTACTTGCAAAAACATAAAGAAAATCGTAAAAAGTCCTGACGGATTGATAGTGTTAGACGAATAGAAAGGGAAGTGTGACGGCAAATAATCTGATAATTTTAGTTCTGTTAATAAAATGGAAAAAAGATAAATGACTGCAATTCAAAACACAAAACCGGTTAGACAGGTAAATTAACAATTTATAGCACAATCGAGTCAATTAATCTAAACAGGTATATCTATTATTGCCTAATTAATTTTTACTTTATAGGACAACAAAACTTATTTACTATATGATGTGCGATAATCTTTCTACTAAATAATACAATTTTGATTTTCTTGTACCTATACATAGTATAGTATATACAGGGTGTCCTGTCTGTCAGAAAATGAGCATAATCTACGTTAAAAAATAATGCGAGAATATCCTATAAACTTGTATCTGAAAATACTCTCCTGAAGAGTTGCAGGTAGTTGAAGATGTTGTCCAAACTTCAGCTTATCTTCTTAAATAATTTTTGATCGCTTTTAGCTAAGCACCTCAAACTTGATAATCACTTCGCATGTCATCCTCAATGAAAAGCTAGCTGGATTTTATCGAAATCGATTTTGAGGAACATTATTTTTCAAGGTCTCGTGCCTATTCTATATCTCAAAACTATTTAATGAGGCTATAGACAAAGCAGAAAAATTATGCGCTTAAATTAATACTCTTTTGTCTTCTAGTTTATTTTCTAGAAAAGGATTTTTTTTTCAAGAAACAATTGAAATTGTTGCTCGGGTATAAAAACGGACATTTTTTTTAAATAATGATATATATGTTTTATGTGTTCAGTAATTTAATTTTCAAATAAATCATGTTATACAAAATTATTTCAAAAGAGATCTCTGGTGTATTTCTTATAATTTGGCAAGAATTGGATTCAATTCAGCAACATAGACCAGAGGAGTTTTTGTGCAACAAAATTATCGTAAGAAAATTAAACCAAATTAAGGAAGTAGCGCCTGTCATGTCAACTTCTGTGAAAATTGGTACATTGGGTTTAATTGTTATAATTTATTCTTTAAAAAACTAAATGATCAAACGCGTTTGGTGAAATAGCAGACATGCAAATGTCTTATGGTCGAGCATTTGATAACGCTGTAAAATCCAAACGCCTGTATGGTGAAGCATTTCCTAATCGGCGGATTGCATGAGTGAAAACGTTTTCCCGTCATCATTTTGAGAATGGTCCTTTTCAACCAAGAAAAAATATTTGTGGCAGACCACATATGTACACACCTCGTACGTTGAAAGTACAGTTCTCGATATAGTGAGTAACGTAAACTCGAGAAATGAGCACAAGACGAATTGCTGCGGAGGGGATGGTATTTATGCATTTCTAGAATAAGATAATTTATTACATTATTACAAGCATTCTTTCAAACCTAACATGATAATATAATAATAAGTACCTACAGTTTTTTATATTTTATATTGTCATTCTTATCTGAATGCTCTAGTAGAAAAGTTTTAGGTATACAGGATGATTTTTTTTGACCGGCCATTAGAAGTATCTTGAGAAAGAAAAAACATGTTAATCTGAAAATTTGGCTGTGGGCATAAACGGCCAGGATCTATTTAATGAAAATATTTTCAAAACGGTAGCATTTCCGGGTATACCGGAAGTTGACCTCAACTTCGTTATTTTAAATGGAACGACCCTATTTTTAATTCTTTTTTTTTTTTTGGATTTTACGTAAGATTCTGAGTTTCTTTTGTTAAAGTTTACCTATGCCTAAAATTAATATTTTTCGAGATATAATTTTTTCCCTAATTTTAGCAAAAAAGTACAAAACAAAAATTAATATGTCATTAACGGTTAACAGTAAGACGTTGAAATTTGTATGCAGGGAGGAGAGAGTATTGAGATTACCTATCATGTAAAAATAATTTTAAATTTTCTTACAACAAAGATTCTAGATGACGTAATCTGTCAAGTACACAAAAATGGCAAAAAGAGATTTTTTTTAAATATCGTGCTACCTATTTAAGTGCACCAGTCGACGGAGAAAAAAAAATGCGCTTCTAATGGTCCTCCTATACCCAAAAGGTATAGTTTTTTAGATATTCGAGATTATTTTTAAATTATCCATGAAAATTGAAGCGTTAGCATCTAGTAGCCTCTAAAAATGCTTTGACATCAGAATTAGTGACAGAACTATCCCTAGAAAATATGATAGATCGGAATTATTAAGAAAATGACAAATATTTACTCAACATTAAACAACTTATTTATTTTTAAAAAATAGCCATAAACACAATGTTAAAGTATTAACTTAGTTGTTCAAAATGTTGTTCGTTAACTTCCAAACACAAAAGAATTCTTTTATTTACTGCCTGTGTAGTAGACTATAAATTTCATTTGGATCTAAAGCTTCAAATGGTCTAGTGACCCTATCTAAAAGTAATTGTCTATTATTGACCGGGTGTCGATAAACTTCATCTATTATATGACCCCAGAGACAAAACTCCAACGGTGTCATGTCGGGAGATCGTACAGGCCAACACAATGGATGCAATCGTCTTATCCATCTGTCCTCAAACATCTGAGTAAGCTCATTACTGACTGATCCACTGCAATGAGCTGGAACTCCATCGAATTGGTGCCAGTATGAAAAATATCGGTTTAAAGGTAAATTGTCCAAAAATCACTGACTACGGTTCTTAAAATTTCCAAATATTTTCGACCATCTAAATTTTCATCATAAATGTAGTAAGAGGTTCTACTCTTCATTAGCAAACAAAACACATTAAAGTTGAAGGTGCATTGAAAATTTGACTGTCGTATAGCATATGAATTTTGATTGCTCCAATGATGCGAATTTCTTCGATTAAAAATACCTTCCTTGGAAAATTTTGCCTTATCCGTCCAAATTAATTTTTCCAAATATTAAGGATCTTCTTGCGTTCGAATCAATATTGTTTCCCAAAATTCTATCCTGCGAGCTGGGTCATGAGGATAAAGTTCTTGGACAGTGGTGAATTTATAATTATGGAGTTTATTCCTTTAGTATCTTCTGTATGGAACTATGGGAAACGTTCAAATCGATAGCTGCTGAACGAATCGTTGAATTTGAATAAGCATGAAAATATTCCAAAACATTAATTTCATTATCCTGATTTGATGTGATAGGTTTGGATAAAACATTATCTGCATGTCGGCTGCCAAATCTGACAAAATTGCTTTGTAGTCTTCTAAATTTTTATCGGGTCATTGGTGTTAATTCAGGATACATTTCATTAAATGTTCTGCATGTTCTGCTAATTATTTTCTCGCACTGTCCATGAATGTTAAATAAATTGAAAATATCGGAATTTGAATAATTATTTACCATTTTCATAAGACAGCAACGAATGCTTTGAAATACCAAACACAAATTATGCGTATTATCTGTCACAATTCTTGTTGAATATTTTGTTTTGTCAACAATTTTGTTATTGTCAAAGCCTACCTACTAAAAGACCCATGCTTTCTACAGTTTTCATCGATATTATAAAAAAAACTCAAATATCTAAAAAACTATACATTTTGGGTATAGGGATACCATACATAGTTAGAAGCACATTTTCTTTCTCTGTTGACTGGTGTATTTAAATAGGAAGCACCCTATTTTAAAAAAAATACTTTTTGCCATTTTTATGTACTTGATGGATGACGTCATCTAGAATCTTTGTTGTAGGAAAATTAATTTTTTTTGTACACGATATGAGGAGCTTAGTTTCAAAAAAGCTTTTATCCGTTCCTCATAATTTTACAAGAGAGCATAAAAACGTGTAATGGCGTTATTTTTTTAAAATAAGTTATATTTAGTAACCTGTATTATAAATCGATATCTACCTAACACTTATAAAGCAGAGTGACAAAATCATATCTTTAAATTACCCGGCTAATTAAAACAATTATAATGGATAAAAGAACTTTTGGAAAAACACCTTGGATAAAAGCGCTTTTGAAAAAAAAAAAATTGGTATATATAAAATAAACCATTATATACCGACGTATTCAAATTTTTGTAATAAATAATAATAAACAATGATATAAAAAACATTTTATTACAAAAAGAGACGAACAAATGCCTCGTGTTTTTTAAAAAAAACATGTATAAAGTGGTTCATCAAAAACCTTAAACACATAGGCCACAATCATCTTCATTGCACTCACATTCCTCGTCATCAGAATTTTGTTGGGACTCAATATCTGTTACATTATTTGACTCATTAAATAGCAAATTTTTGTAAAATTGTAGTTCTAGAATCGTCTGCCAGTCTTCATCATAAAGTTGCAATAACGTTTTTAGATTCTCAATTTTTTCTTTTTTTATTAGATGGTTTAGGGCCACATTATTTAAAAGATTTTTTGAAAAAATAGCTTCCAATTTATGTCCCCTTGTAGTTACGCTTTGGTAAGTTCCTGTTACATTGTCATTTCTGTAAAATTGTTCCATTAGAATTTTCACTGTCTTATTAGTTAAATCTTTCTTTATTTTAATCCTCTTCATGTCTTTTATCCCATTTAATTTTCTTAATCCTGTGCCTTTATAATCCTGTACATACCAGTCTTTTCCTAGCTTTCTGACAGAACCATGCAACCTTTTCATACAGAGACCAATATTCCTCTTGCTGTAAAATAGTACTGTTTTTCCGTAATAACTTTTCCACACGACCAAATACACTATCCGCAGGTAAGTAAGAATGGCCTCTTACTGGGAATACAACCAGAATATCTTTTAAACTATCGGGAGCTTCTTTATAGAGCCAGAGAGCCAAACTGTTCATAACAATATGGTTCTTGTTCTGGCCTGAACATCCATCTGCAAAGAGTCGTAAGGTTTGACATCCTGGTGGAAATTCATATTTAGTCAAAAAGTCTATTAACGCCGAAGCGACTTCATTGGCACCACGTCCGGCTAAATTTTCCGTCCAGGTGTAAAAAACCGGATGTTCAGATTTTATATCTGTGACACAAAAAGCAAAAAAACGCAAATTGCCGCAAATAAAAAGCTTCTCCAATTGGAAGTTTGGGCAAGCACTGGACTTGTTGCATATCAAAACATAAAGCGACACTGTTTTCGGTCTCTTCTTTCATTAAAAGATGAAACTGTTTACATCTCAACTTATGTATACGTAACTCTGTGATAATTTTTGTTTTAACTGATTGATCGGTGCAGCGCTTTACTTCATTTTTCTTTCAAAAACAAAAGCTACATACATCTGTTGCCGGAGATCCAAAACCAATGTTAAAATCGTTACAAAAAATGTTTCTGAAAAAACTTAACTTGTAATTGCTCAGTTATATTATATTGTTTCCACAACTTCGTTATGTTTGTATTTGAAGCAAGATACCATCTTTTTGACTTGCTTCTGTTATAGTGACTCTCTTGCGCTTTTAAACGACCAATAAATTGTCTAACTTTTTCACGTTGCTCTTTTCTAATATGAGACCGATGGTCTCCTCCCCGATTCTCTTTTATTTCTTTTCCATTAAGCTTTAAATTTGCTATCTTCTGGATTCTCTTTTGAGTAACGCCAAAAGTTGTTAAAAACATTTTTTGGCACACACGGTATCTTTTCCTTGTAGCTGCACGTAAAAAATAATCCACTGCCACAGTCGTTATTTTTTTCCT
This sequence comes from Rhamnusium bicolor, assembly GCA_029963845.1. NCBI lineage: Eukaryota > Metazoa > Arthropoda > Insecta > Coleoptera > Cerambycidae > Rhamnusium > Rhamnusium bicolor. Next base: position 248,018 of record JANEYF010000595.1, on the reverse strand, counting down.
ACAATTTTCTTTATATTGATTTCTTCTTCTTTTCGGATTACTAACGTCTATGTAATGAGACAACTTAGTATCTTGTACTATTTTATCAGCTTTGGAATAAAAATTCGTTCTGCAGTAAATTACGTCATATCTACTAATTCGTAAACATTTATATGTTTTACCATCGTGGTTACAAGGAAATTCAAAATTTTCTGCACTTGGAAAATGATTTTGATATCTATAAACAGTATTACTGTAACTATAAAAAACATAACCTTATTAAAACTAGTTTTACCTCATTGCTTTCTGTTTCTGTCTCTTGTTTTTCTTTTGCTTAGAAATTACCACAGTAAACACAGCTGTAAATTTCTATCGGTGGATAAAAGCCGTTTTGAAATATTTAATCTGGTGGATAAAAGTTGTTTTGAAAAAATACAAAATATTTAGCGTGCAATTGAATACGGATAAAAGCTAATTTGAAACATCTTAAGTTCGCCAAATGCTTCGTTTCAACCAGGAGAACATAACGCCATCTTCATGTCAGTAGCCATACTTTTTGGATAAAAGCCGTTTTGAAATTAAGCTCCTCATATGTTATATCAATACTCTGTCTTACCTGCATACAGCGTCTTACTGTTAACCGTTTATGAGATATTAATTTTTATGTTTTGTACCTTTTCTGCTAAAATTTTCGAAAAAAAATATTATATCTCGAGAAATATTAATTTTAAGCATAGGGAACCTTAAACAAAATAACCTCAGAATCTTACGTAGAATCCAAGAAAAAAATAAAAATAGGGCCATTCCATTTAAAATAACGAAGTTGGGGTCAACTTCCGGTATACTTGGAAATGCCACCATTTCATTAAATAGATCCTGACCGTTTATGCCCACAGCCAAATTTTCAGATCAATATGTTTTTTCTTTCTCAAGATACTTCTAATGGCTGATCAGAAAAAAATCACCTTGTATAATAAATCAAAAATAATACTTCCAACACATTTTATCATAGAAACTATTAAAACAACTATCTACTCAATGTAAGAGCAAGAATTGCATTGGAACTAATAACAGTGTTTTTAGTATTATAAGCAAAAATAGTAAAAAATTAAAATATTGACACCAAAAAGGAAAATTTTTGCACTTAAGGAAGGACTTCCTCCAGTTATAATATAAAAACGAAAACATCTAGTAAGGTATATATCTACTTTTATTCTTCCAGAACTTTTTAGGGGCTGGTTCGCGAATATATTATTTATAAAAATATATTTATTTATTTATTTATTTATTTATTTATTTAATACATATCCAACAGGCAAAAGCCCAATTACAGGATACGGGATTAACTTGAATTAACAGTAACAGTAAAAAGAAAAATGATAATAATATAAATAGCAATACAAAAAGAAAATTAAAATGAAAAAGAAAGATGGTAATAAAAATGGTATAAACAAAATAAGCACATACGCTTATACAAACATGTATGCACACATATACATACACATGCACATACATATACACATAAACCCATATACACATATATACGCACATACATACATACATACATACATATATACATACACACCCACACATATACACATATACACATATATACATACATACACACATATATACATATATAAACACATATTATATATACAAATTATTATAATAGTAAATGACCAGCTGTAAACAATTTTTAGCTGCCTGATAGTACAAAAGAATATATCAACCGTATCCTCCACGGTGCAATAATTAGAGATCATTTGATAAAGAGGAGATGCTTTGAGAATATTGGTATTAGATGTAGGAAGATTAAAAACATTGTTGTGCCGCGCTTAAATCCTGGGCACCCGTATATTGATATGACTTAGTATATCTGGACAGTCAAAAATATTATTAACAATTTTATATAAAAATATAATCAGATGTACAGATCTCCCTTTTGACAATTTTATGATATCAAACCGTGTTAATAACAAATTATGAGAAAACCCTCTTGGCTATATATATTATAGTCGATATCACGAAAGAATGTCGTTACGTCATCGTTATAATTCATGTGAATCAAATGAGCACTGCGTTAGTTAAATTCATGCTTGTTGAAATGACATTTAGATAAACAAACTTTACTCGTCGACAGGTGAAAAAGTAAAAATAATCTACAATTTGTCCGCTAAAAGCAAAATAATTTAATGATTTCGTCAGTCTTTAAATTTAAAATAATTTTATGTTTTTATATAATTTGGCAAAATGTAGATTGTAGATATTAATAATTACATTTAAATTAATTAACATCATTAAAAAATAAAAGAAACTGTCGGATGACGTTCAAGAACAAGGATTTTGTATGTATTTTTAAGAATCATTATTATTAATTATTACACATTGATACATACTTTTTATTTTGAAGATTAACTATCGTTAGTTTTAAAAATATTTGTTTTTCAGATATAAAAATCAATAAAATAAGAAATACGGTAACAATCAGACTCAAAAATAAACAAATCCAAATTTGACAGCTTACATGCAGAAACAGAAAGTCATAAAACATGTTACAAAGACGCTAGTCAAAAGCATTCAATCAGACTGATCAATATTATTCTCGCTTGTTACTAAGACATACGAAATAAGGTCCTCTCTTTTTTTTTCTTCAAGGAAGTTAGGTTTTCGTATAACGCATCAACAACATTATTCTGAGATATTAACAGTCACATATAATGGACTTCCCTGCGCTGTCTCCCTCGTTTTATTATTTTGTAAACAAAGAACGCTTGAACAGCGTACGGCGTAGATTAGAAATAAATTTGTGACATAACGGCATTTTTTCGTGATTTCGGTTATACGTAATTCACCATATGAACATTTGTCACATTTATTTTGATATTTTAAAGTGAAATACAATATCTAGATTAATTATTGTAACTTCCGTAATTATAATGACATTCTTGACATCTAACCTAACCTAAATAAGATCATTTGTGATATAACGGCATTTTTTCGTGATTTCGATTATACATAATTCACAATATGAACATTTGTCACATTTATTTTGCTATTTTAAAGTGAAAGACAATATCTAGATTAATTATTGTAACTTCCGTAATAATTATAATGACATTGTCGACATCTAACCGAACCTAAATAAGATTATTTGTGACATAACGGCATTTTTTTCGTGATTTCGATTATACGTAATTTACAATATGAACATTTGTCACATTTGTTTAGCTATTTTAAAGTGAAAGACATTATCTAGATTAATTATTGTAACTTCCGTAACTATAATGACATTCTCGACATCTAACCTAACCTAAATAAGATCATTCAGTTCATAAATTTTAAAAAATCTGATATATTATTGCTTAGTATTTATGCATTTTTAGTACGTCGTAGATTAGAAATAAATTTGTGACATAACGGTATTTTTTTCGTGATTTCGATTATACATAATTCACAATATGAACATTTGTCACATTTATTTTGCTATTTTAAAGTGAAAGACAATATTTAGATTAATTATTGTAACTTCCGTAATTAAAATGACATTCTCAACATCTAACCTAACCTAAATAAGATCATTCATTTCATAAGTTTTAAAAACTGTGATATATTATTGCTTAGTATTTGTGCATTTCTAGTACGTCGTAGATTAGAAATAAATTTGTGACATAACGGTATTTTTTCGTGATTTCGATTATACATAATTCACAATATGAGCATTTGTCACATTTATTTTGATATTTTAAATTGAAAGACAATAACTAGATTAATTATTGTAACTTCCATAATTATAATGACATTCACGACATCTAACCTAACCTAAATAAGATCATTCTTTTCATAAATTTTAAAAAATCTGACATATTATTACTAATTGTTGGGTATTACATAGGCATTCTTTCAAACCTAACATGATAATAATAATAAATACCTATAGTTCTTTATATTTTATACTGTCATTCTTATCTGAATGCGCTGGTATAAAACTTTTAGGTATATAATATATCAAAAACAATACTTGCAATACATCGTTATTTAAATCAATGCAATTCTGGCTCCTAGACAGAGTAGTTGTTTTAGTACTTTCTATGATAAACGTTATTTTTTTCTAGATATGCCTAAACTTCCCTGTTGTACAAGGATATACATATGTTTAATATATGATGAAGCGCCTTCTCACTTTAGTATTACTGCTCGAGAATATATTGATGAGAGATATCTTGGAAGGTGGATAGGTCGAAACGGACCTAATGCACTTTGTTCTGATTTAAATTTGTTGGATTACTTTTTATGGGGATATTGTACGCAACTTCTGTGATCGGTGTAGCCGAATTGGAGCCATCAGTAATATTGGAAAGAGTATGGCAATCTATGATGGGTCGACTCAATTGTTGTGTTGATGTGAACGGGCAACATTTTGAACATTTTTAAACTCGTTTCCTTCCTGTTGGTTTGTTGATTTTGATTGGTTTAGAGAAGACTTAAAATGTCCAGGTTATTTTTTATGTAGGTCTCTTAAACTTACAGCACAACGTTCCTCTTTTTTCAAGCTTCTTCAGGAAATCATGCATATTAAAATGTATTTACTTATTTTTAGGTTAACCTGGAAAATACACAAGAAAACTGAAGGTGTTCAGTGTTTTCCGTGAAAATAATCAAGAAACGCCTTTGAAATTATTTTGTTTATAATAACTTATTAAAAAAAAAATTAAATTACTGAACACGTAATATATGAATTATTATTTAAGAAAATTTTATCTTTCTTGCCTAAGAGATTATTTAATTCTTATTTTCTTTGTTCAAAAACGATGTGTTTCAAAAAAAATATACTAACAGACAAAAATTATCATTTTCAATCCGTATTTAAGACAGTATTTTTTTCTGATTCCTTTATGACCTGATAAATAATTTCCAGAGGTAGAATAGTCACGTGACCTCGAAAAATATATTTTTTTCAAAATCGACTTCGACAGAAATTATCCAGTATGTAGCTTTCCAATGGGAATGCCTGCATACCAAATTTTGTCAAGCTTAAAGCGATCAAAAGTTATTCAAGAAAAATTGAATTTTGGATATTATTTCAATCGCCTGCTACTCTTCAGGAAAGCAACAGTGGGCACATGTTTAAAGAAAATCCTCACTCTATTTTACAACGTAGATTATGCTCCTTTTCTGGCGGACAGGAATTTCCGGACACCCTGTATAGCAATTCTGTTTCTTTTCCACTGCGAGCTTTTAATTAATATATACATTTTTGATCTCCTTAAATCCATTTTTTACATTATTTTCCTGTGTCGCATGTAGTGTACATATGTTTTTATGTCTGTCTACCCATCTGTGAATATTTCTTAATCTGCTACCACCAGAAGTGATCTTGATTTGAAGAGTTTTGAGATTTTTTTGTAGAAATGCAAATTATGTAGTAATATATTAAAAAAGAAAGATCATTTTCAGGATTACATTTTTTTAAAGACTTTTTACTTTCAGTTAAATTTTCCAATAAATTTTAGGCATCGATATGAGTTTCTTAAACAATTTGGATAACGTGTAAGAGTTTAGAAAAATGGACATGATACTTCATTAGTTCGCACATTTATATTAGATACTATACAGATTGAGCATATTTTCACCTTGGTATATTAACTTTAACAATGAACGCGATGAAGACATCACAATGCCGTCAATTATAAATATAAAACAAGAGTAAACACGGCTCGACTCACACACTTATCAATTGGTGGAGGGCGTGGTTGTTTCTATCCTTATTTTATACTTATAATTACGAGCATTGTATCGTCTTCCCCGCACTCATTGTTAAATGTAAAATAACAAATTTGAATCTTTTACAGTTTTTATGTATTATTCCATAGAGAAAATTAGCAAAGTGTAAGGATTCCCTTTACGCAATGAGATGAACCGTACTGATTAAATATGGTCATTATAAAGTATAGTCTTATATAATATATTCGTATAGAAAATTTATGTGCCGGTCACATCAAGTATTTTCTCTCACTTTATTTGTGTATTAAGCTACTGTCCTAAACATTAATCAACAAATTTATTAAATAAATCTCTGCGACAAACGGATAATCTGAGATTGTTTTTTTTTGTTTCAAAACATATATTGTCTGACCAAAAAAATTTTTCACACAAACGAATATTAACCTAAAAATGAAATTATTAAATGAAAAATAATTTTGGTTAGACGATTAGTTAAGTTAACGTTTAATACAATCTAATTCTTTTACAAAACGAACAAGATGATTGTCAATTTTTCTTTTTCTTTCTTTCTTCAGACAATATTTGATTGTCAGTATCAAACATGACATTGATGCAAAGTTGACTTTTTTCAGAAAGCAACTATTTATGAAATATATGTGTTAATATCACATGGTCGTCTCGTCATCTTTAAAATCGTATATAATTAACTCTAAAATGTTAAAAATTATAAATATGTTAATTTGTCGTTCTTTCGTATTGAAACTACTAATTTTTAAGGGCCAGTTATACCAAAGCTGTTTAACATTGGTCATAAATTAATTATTATTAAAATAATTGTCATAATGTTCCTATGGTATATGATCTAAGATCAAAGATAAAGCGCCGTGGGTATTTACTCATAATTCATGACAATACCAATACAATAAAAAAAGATAAAAACAAAACAAATATTTGAGTAAATTTTGTGTGTACACCTGCTGATGAAAATGTCACATCAAACTAATATATAAATATATGCCAAAGCACGGTAGTCATTAATTATATATGCCTATATTATTATTTATCAATCAATTTTCATCAAACTGTGTATACAGGGTATTTCCTAGGTTTTGATCCTTGATTCAATTCTGCATGGGCCAGTATAAATATTATAGCCTTTCTGAAGTCTAATTTACAAGAATTACATTTCGAAAATTTAAAATATGACTTGGAAGAATAATATAATAGTCATTTTGGAATTATTATCTACGAGAATTTATCTCTAAAGAAAAGAGAGTTAATAACAATTTTTGTTTATTGATAAATTTACTATAATTGTATTCCTGGGATTTTTCCGGTCGCGCCGTTTAAGAAATGCGGGGGGATCAATTTTTTAAATTTTGAGAAATTTTCTGAAATGTCAAGTTTTACTCAATTATATCAAATACCTGCACATAGGTTCGCAAAAATGTTCAAAAACATCTTTCCATTCCAAACAATATTTTGTTTTTCCATTTTTATGTTAAATCTCATTTTAAGGAGTAAAAATAACTTTAATGTGTAGGTACCTACCTCAAATCAATCTTTACATCATTGTAAAAAATTAGACTAAAGTAATATAAAAAAATGCAATATATTTTGTGTATAAGATTTATTAAATTAAATATCAAAGCGTCCACCATTTTATTCTAATGAGTTTGATTTCGAATTTTAGTCCGTGAAGTACGACACATCCATACAAATAAATTTGCGCAAAAATAAATGAAAAAAAAAACTTCAAAATCATCTACTCAGTTGTGTAAAGTTGTTGTCTACATTCTTAGAGTGCCTCTACAGTTCTCCAACTAAGTAGCGTTCAATACTACCATTATTTTATTTTTTATAAGCCAGTTCTGTTAGAATTTTGTTATTATTTTTTTGGTGGTATCAACTCCAATATTAAGGGAACATATCTCTTGAAAGCTTTCAGATAAGATCCGAATCAACCTGTATACGTCCGGTGATAAATTTTTCTGCTTTTCCTTAATGCTGAATTACTTCTTGACTTCACCTGATTCCAGCTGCTGCAAAATTTGAGCTGGTAGTTCTTCTTTTGTTTGAGATTTCTGCCTGTTATCAAAAAAAAAATACCAACCCATAAATAATCATCTAGGGATGTTACGTTTGGTGAGAGTGGAGGCTAAGATACTGGACTCCCATGACCAATCCAGGGATTAGTATAAATTTGGTTCCAATAATTTCTTATAGCTTCTTAAAAATACGGCGGTGCGCCAAAATGCTAAAAATATATTATTTGCCTGGTAAGTACTAGAACACCTTCCAATAAATTATTTAAATAATATTTTATCGGGGTCCGTTTAAAGTATTTTCGAAAATGTGACGACCTATTAAACATGGTTTAATATGTCCACACCAAACATTTATTGACAATGGATGTTAAAACTGTCCCAAAATTACGAGAGTTGTTTCTTGCATAAATATGCTAATTTTGGAAATTACTTGTTTCATTTTTTGTAAGAAGAGAATCGACAGGAAACCTGTTAGAAATTAACCAGCGACTGAATTTTATACGATGGACAAGGTTGTTTTCTAGCAAATTCTGTACTTATTGGTGATGATAAGGGTGGAACTTTTCATGTTATATTGTGCCATAGACTTGAGTTAGTGGAATGTTATTTTCCTGAGAAATTCTTCTTACACTGGTGGTTAGATAGGCTTCTATTGATCATAGAACTCAAACTGGGAGGGTTTTTATTATTTTCTTATGTATATTTAGGAAAGATCGCCAAGTACTTATGAAGATTTGTAAATACCTCACTGCATGGGATTTTAGATTTGGTAATATTGTTCTCTATTCCGTAACGGCTATGGTCGCAATGTCAGTACAGAAACCGTAAATAAAATGCATATCTGTGAAAGAGTAAAAATTGTTAACAGCGAGAATAAACATCACAAGATCTCATCACTAGTGTTACTGACTTATTTGACAATTAGCTGTTTTGTTCTGAAACTAATGACTATTCTAGAGTAAGTCAAATATTTTTTCCATTAGACGTAAGTACAAAGAGTAATTTTTTATATTTTTTTCTTCGATGAGCCAGATTTTGAGTTGAACTAAATGCTAGTTAATTTGAAGACACCATTAATGGTTTAGACATAAGGATTTAGTTTTTCTCTTGTTTTATCTTACTTTTGAAATTGTGTAAAGATTCATTTGTGACATCTAAACACTATAGTTGTTGTATTTCTAAAAATGCGATTAGAATAAAAAATTTCACAAAACTTCAAAACTGATCCCCCGTAAAAAACACAAATGATTATAGCAAATTTATTTATAAACAAAAAATGTTCTTGAAGTTTTTTTCCCACAGATATGTGGTTTAGCAGGTATTTGCAATTTTGCATGTTATTGAATTATTTCTCCAAACCATGTTTTTAATCTCGAATTGCAATTGCATGGAAATTAGACCTCAAAAATGATATATTGAATCTGTCTAAAGAAAATGTCTCAAATATATATTTTTTAGTATAATGGTAATTGCCCTGAAAATGGTTTTGATCTTAATGTTGAATACATTTAATTTTGATTTCCTTGAACTTAGAAGAAACCACTCAGCGAAACTGCGGAGACTACTTTTTTATTAGATAACGTTTAATTTCTCATTCCTAGGCTACACTCTCAGCAACAATATTTATTTTACAATAATACTTATAGAATCAATATCCGGCTTATCATCTTTTTTTTAAAGTGTGCAAATTATTTTATAAAATTTCTCATCTGTGTCACATTAATAATTTTGACCCATCAAATATATTATCCTTATGTATAGTTTCGGATGTGAATCTTTTGAAAACAAATGCACTATTATTATTACTATTATATTATTTATACTGGGCAATGTAGAATTAACTCATGAATCATGTCCTAGAAAATTTCGTGTATACCCCAAACACCCTATATTATATGTAGAAAATATTGATATATGCACTCCACATAATTGAATGTTACACTGCGTTAATTTTGAGGATTAATCTGAATAGGATCACATGCGTTTGTATTAGTAATTATTAGTTATCAGCTGCCAATAATAGATTTTATCTTTTATGGAAAACTCAATTAATGCACATCCCATTAGTTCGCATGCACAATGAGTGATGTTCAAAATTACATAGCTTAAATCAAATCAATATCTATATTAACATTAAGTATAGGGTGATTTTTAAAAACCTGGCATAATTTTTACCATAGACTTTAGAGCCAAATAGGACGATCTGGTATTTAGTTTAAATTTGCACCACTACAGGATGAACTGGAGACAAATTATTTTTTTATTGAAAAATTAAGAACGCTTTGGAATATACTCGGTGTAATACACAAGACAATTTGGATCAAATAATATAATGTTAGGGAGTGCTGCACTGGGCCACTACCAAAAATGCTTACAGTTAAACCAAAATTTCTAACTTTCTCCGATACTGAGAAATTTAGTGTCAAAATAATAATAATATAAAAAGGGGTTCCACAGGACCCTATCTCCGATTGTTTTTCTGGCTTTTATTAACGATCCTATAGATACAAAAGAGACTTTACGTACATATCGATTGTATTACATATTTTACTAACAAGATTATTTCATATTTATCTACTATCTGATATGCGTGAAATACCACTATTCACTCTATTAATATCATTAGTGCAGGCATCAAGAGATATTCCGTATTTAAAATCCGTTGGCCTCAATATATTAATTTTAACGTGTACCTGAGATCCCAAAGTGAAGGAAAACGTAAGTTGCCAGATCTCACAGCTAGTCCTTTATTGTCCCTCACTTCAGTAGTAGAATATACAGGGTGTTTTTAAAATAGGGTTCCAAACTTCTACAGCGTGTAACACTCATTCAAATAAGTCAAAAAGTTTATAAATTTATGGCATAAAACGAACCCCTTGGGAGTTAGAGGCCTTTAAATGGGTTCAGATGAAATTTGTTTTTTTTTTTGTTTGATAAATGGTAAAAAATAAATAGAAAAAATTGTTGGCATTCACTTAGTTTTTCATGCTCAGTAAGATTTATTTTTGGTTATTAAGTATGTGTCCCTTTTAAGGGGGAACAAGGGTGTTTCGACCTGTAATTTTTTTTGCTCAACTTTATTTTAATATTTACCATAAATTTAGAATTTTTAGACATTTATACTTAAAAATTTGATGGTTCTCATTATTTACATACGAGTTCATTCTCTTATAAAAGTTTCTGGACACATTTTCTAAGATATTGCCTGTATTGATGTAATCCATTACTATAATAATTTGTTCCTTGAGTTCTTCAATACAATCATATCGTTTTTTATAAACTTAGTTCTTCATATACCATTTAAAAAAGTTAAGAGCATAAGATCGGGCCTTCTATGTAGCCTTCTTACAGATCCGTTTCTACCCGTTTTTATCCATACATTTTGATTCAACGATATTGTTTTTGTGAATACGGGTTCCATTTTGTTGTCAGATGTTTCTTATCATTTAATTCTGAGGAAGATTTTCAATGCGATTTTCTATTATTTCTTCTAAAGCATCAATATATTTAACGTCATATTGCCTCAATAAAATTTATATATAACCCTATTATTGAAAATGCTAGTCCACATATCAACTAGATTTCTTTCACTATTCTGACATGTGTCGGTGCCTAGTAATGATTATTCTGTCTATTAGTTATAATAAAAATAAAATTTTCTTGAAAAATCATCCCATTGTTACTGATATCATTGGCATATATTTGTCCAAACATAGTCCTCCCACAATTGTACATATCGGTGCAACATCCAATACACGTTCATCCTCATACCATAATACCTTCTCCTCTAAAAACTACTGTGAATTAGACAAATATTTGATTGTATCTCTCCCCTGATATCCACCAAATTCGTGGACGTCTACTATCGCTGTACAAGCCAAAGTGAGACTCATCGCTTAATAAAACTGAACTCCATGTCCTAGTTTTGATGATCCCTTATCCACCTTAAATGGGCTGCATGGTCAGCTGGACTTAACCGAGGGGCTCGATATGAACGATGACCTAACAGGTCTAACTCCCAGAATCTATTGCGTACTGATTGGACACTTACTGTAACCTCATGTGCTGTACGTAAGGTGCTTCTTACTTGAGAAGCGTAAAGGATAGGATTTCTGCTACCCTTTTTTCACCAATTCCTTACCTTGAAGGTGAATATATGTGATCACAAAACTACTATGCGTGGGGATGTAGCAAGTTGAGACACAACTTAGCCCGGATAAGTTCACGAGAAAATAAAACTAGCTCAGAACTTGGGTCGTTTATACCCAGTTTATCTGAATGTCAATACAATTAATTAATTAATTAATCTACTTAAACATTAACTTACCATGAATTATTCATTCTCGTTATAGGTGGTGCTTTAAAAATAAAATATCAAACTCAACAACTATGAAACAGGCTGTATTCGTACAACTTTCAACAAAGAAAATATCACATATCGCCCCAGGCTACAGAATGATGCAGATTTCGCCACAGGCGTACACCCTAAAGAAATACGTTTGAATTATACACTTATCGAACTTTCACCTACTGGAAATTCAGTAATGTACTTAAACACAAAACAAAAACTATAATTTTTCTATTATTTACTACTACTTCTCAACTATGTACCAGAACACAACATTCCTCCAAAACAATGTTTATATTGTGGTATTTTAAATAAGCGTTTAGTACAAACCAGTCTACATTGAATACGTTTCAACTACACTTGAATGCAATTAACTACAAAATGAGAATTATTTGTCTGTATTCAAGAATTAGCAAAATAAGAATGGATAAAAAAGAAACATAACTTTTTTATTCTGAACATCTAAAAACCATGCAGAAGTATACATGAGGAAAGAATGTTTGCTGAGATGTATTCAAATGTGATTTTTTCCAATATCCCTTGAATTTCTATGCACACTCTACCTGGAATTATATTATTGTATTCTTTATGTTTAGAGTTATGATATTGAAATTTAATGAACTTTATTAGTCATAATTATGCACATAATTTTAAATAGAGAATTTACTAGATTGCCATTGTCATGTAACTGTTACATATTTGGCAATGCAATATTAAACACAATAAAAATTGAATGTCCACACAAAATATGACATTTTAAACAGTTTGAGTCCGACACAAGATATTATGACATTTTAAACCAGAATTCATAACGTGCTACGATATATCAGGAATTTTGATGTGGTTCAGCAATCGTATTCGAAATAATATACAACTAACAGATATTCACATATTTCGCATTACTATTGTCTGATATCAATAATAGTTGGATTACAATTTCATTATCGAACGCAGTCTATTTAATATAGCTAAATATAGAGTAGTATCAAAAATAACAACGCATAAATAAATTGTATCCAACGTTCAAAAACAACCATGCAAATAAAAACGTAGGGCTTAGATCGGATAGCAGCGTATTTAGATTTTTTTTTAATATATTTTCTCAAGAGTACAAAACTCTCATGCCCTAGCTGTACTTTCGCAATGGGCGAAAGGTTAATGATGGCCATGCAGTACATGGTGTTTTGGTGTTTTGTGGAAAACGACGTCAGTGTATAATTATCCTAATGTTGTTTTTGATTACAATAAATTTGATGTACTCTGGACTGCTCTTTTTAAACTCTTCCATGAGACAGGCAATATCAAACGAAAAGAAGGTAATGGTCAGCCAAAGATGCACATATCTGAATTTACTAAAAATGTATGAGAAATCATGGAAAACACTCCTAGACTTCTATGCGTATTTTAGCTTAGGTAACTGGAGTATTGGTTAGCACATGCCATACTGTTTGATGAAAGATTTGCACCTATTTCTATATCGCCGCACTTGCGTCCAAGAACTCCTTTAAACGACTGTCCAGATAGAACGACTTTCTGTCATTAACACTGACGTAGTGTTCCACAAAACACCGAAGCACTATATTCTGCACTCGACGAATGTTTCGCCAACCAAATTGGCATCATCTGGAGATAAATAAAACTAATTCACTATTATCTTCGTCAGTATTATCTTCACATCGAAGGTTCCAACCCACTCCAGAATTCTGTCATTGGCTTTTGAACAATTTTGATGATGAGCTCTTTGACAAAACCCTCTCCTCGGGCAAAGCCTGGTTTCATCTCAGTGGTTATACTAATTCTCCGAATATGAGGATTTGAAGTGCTGAAAAGCCAGAAAATTTTTATGTCAAGCCCCTCTTCATCCGCAGAAATTTAATGTTTGGTGTGCCAATAATATGAGAAAAATTATTATGACTACTGGCTAGCGTGTATACTCCGTGGCCCACGTAAAATACTCCACCATTAATATCATAAGAAACAAGTGTGATGTCGAAATGAATCCAGAGCAAAATTGTTAAATGTCGAAAGAGCTATGTTTCTAACGATATTTTTTCAACTGTCATCCCGTAATCCCCGGCCAATATAACTTCTATATTTCAAATTGCAGCATACCTGTTGTGGTACTGAAAATGTAATAAAAAATAATTAAATGATGTAATCAAATCTTTTTGGAGATTTTAAATGAAGAAAGAAATTAGTATGGAAAGTTTACAAAATTTTATTAGTGAAACCAGAAATTTGAGTAGTAAGGCGTATAAAAGGAACAATGAAAATTACATTAAAATGTAGAGAATTTATCCTACAACTCTCAGTTATCCGCATGACATATTTTAAAAGAAGAATATAAACATAACTTAAAAATTAATAATTATTTCGAAGTGTAAAAAAGATATCGCAATAAATGTTCAAAATATGATTCTAACCAATGCAGTGATACAGTCAGTTTTGAAATTTTTCTGGCCTTATGGCCATACATTCTTGGGTAATTTTGGTTTTCAGATTCATCAGAATCTCAAGGGGCGTTTTGTAGACCACTTATTTTAAGTGTCCCCAAAGAAGAAATCCAGTGGATTTAAATATGAATTAAATATGAATAGCCATTGTATTGACCCTCTACGTCATATCCAAGTTTTATGAAATTCAATTAACCACTGTCCTACAGGTAACACATAATGTGATGCTGTACCAGTCTGCATCATTCTGAAGCATTTTTAAAATGCATTGAAATTATTGTCAACGAAGGTGGAATCAATAATGCGGATTTTCATCACTACTACTACTAACAATTATGTCTGGTCACCAATGCCGTTTCAAGAGATTTGGCCGTTGGTGTGGAAAATCTAGAATACCGCCTCCTTGTAACAAAGTAAAAAGACAGGTACAAGGTATTCATCGCATATATAAAAACAAAAGTAAAAGTACTTACAGTAATAAGAACAACATAAAGATTCTTATAATAAAAGAAATTTACATACATCATTATTATTATAAAAATTAGAATCATACTTTCAAAACGTTATTGGAAATAAAGCTAAAAATTAATATAGCGATAAAAAATAGAAATGAATTATAAATACGGTAAATAATTAGTCGATATTTAAAATAAAAATTCAAAACTAACTGTACATATCCACCAAAAATACTTTTTAATATGCCGGTATTAGTATTAGTGGTTATATACCTAAACTTGTTATTATGTTCGTTAAAATATTTAAATAATAAAAATAGAAAAGTATTCCTTTGTATTGAACAAAATGCGCCTTACGGGCTTTTTCATTTGCAAAATCTCTAATCAAATCAGCCATATCAATAGTGTCTAGACTATTGTCAGTAAAATTCTTAAAGCAACTGTTAGATTTGGAAATAAATGTATGAGATCATTAATAGAAATATATTCTAACATAAAACTTGGGTTTTTATTAGTAATACTGGTTTCAAAGCAATATTTGAACGTTTTTATATCCTCGTAGAGTTCTAGGCTATCAATATCTGCATTTTCCTGGTTTTCATCGAGTAATTTATTGTAGAGGGCTTTACAATGTTTGGTTAATTCCTAAGTTGTCACAGTAATTTGTTTACCTCTTAAAGTAGTATTTAACCGCTCTATAACCGCCTGTACTCTGAAATACCTTACGGCCTCATGCTAAACTTCGCCACGACACAGACGCATTTGTGTATGGACACAGAAAGGCGCCTTTGTATTTTAAAAACTTATTTTTCCAGCATTAAGAGAAAAGAATATCTATGACAGATATAAGATATAAGCTTTGGTTAGATTATATTTTGTTTTTATATACTCGTAAAATTGCTCTGACCTAGTCATATTAAAAAACGCATGGACTTTTTTTCCGACCGCCCTCTAAAATAGATGGAGGTGTTTGGTGCACACCTCGCACACCCGCTCTACACTGTTCACCAGCCCATTAAAAAAGTGTAATCATTGGAACATATCGGTTTTATTAGATTAACAGTCCCAATAACCATGTTTGACATTATTGCGCAAAAGATGCTTTACACATGTCAAAATCTCTCTCATTAAGTTCATGAACTATGCAAAATTTAAAAGGATGAAATTTGTTTAATTTCAATATACGCTAAATGGATGCTCGCGATATACTAGTTACAATCTTAATCTGTCGTGTAGCTGTCGTGTGGATTTAGCGCCACTTGTCAGAAAATATCAGTTTCTTTACACTTAGTTGAAACTGTTGATGGTCATTAAGAACGCTTGTCGTTATAAGAGCAAACTACTGGTTTTAAGAACCATAAAGGATAATTATTTTAACTCTTTCCTCATTTGAATACACTATTTTTTGCTTCTGAGAGTAAGACAACTGGTCTACGAAAATACACAAATGCAAAGAATATTGGTCAGCAGACTATATGTCTTACATTACCTACCTTTATTCTAAGTTTGTTTAGGAGCATCCGAGAAAAGAAAACAAAAACAGAATTTTGTGGTGGTGTAACCGTAATTAAGTGATGCTAGCACCTGGTAAATAGGCCACAGAGTAGTAATGAGACTCGAGTGTGAAAAAACTCGAGTGACTCGAGTCAAAATTCGATTCGAGTGACTCGAGTCATATGGCTGTTCAATTCGAGTAAAGTTGTTACTCGAGTCGAATTATTGCTACTCGAATCAAGTTTTAACTCGAGTCGAATTGCAATTCGAGTAAAGTTGTTACTCGACTCGGGTTATTGCTACTCGAATCAGGTTTTAACTCGAGTCGAGTTGCAATTCGAGTAAAGTTGTTACTCGAGTCGATTTATTGATAGTTGATTTGTGATAGTTTTCTGACTATAGAGATGCGAATATTGCGAGAGCTCTGCAATAACAAACGTTCTGATTGAACAAGCGCATCTCTACAACAATGTGCGCATGCTTCTGATAGTGTCAAACGGTTGGAAACTGCTCTACGAACAAACCTTTTAATTAATAATTATACAATCTGACCTACAAACATGAAACAACAAACCTGGAGGGGAATTCCCGATCTCGATGACCCGATGATATAGTAATTGATTAGTGATTTCATTCATGGTTACATGTTTTCATCTTTAATACTTAATAATCTTTCATATTCATATTATATAAACAAATCACACTGGCACTAAAGAATATTTAAAAATATTAATAAAACCATAAACAATTAAATTAAACTTGACTCGAGTCAAAAAATGACTCGAGTCTAAAGGCGACTCGAGTCAAAAAGCGACTCGAGTCAAAAAGCGACTCGATTCAAAAATCTACTCGAGTCAAAAAGCGACTCGAGTTCAAAAGTCGAGTCGATTTCTTGCGTTTACTCGACCTAACTTTTGACTCGAGTTTTATAACAATGAAACCGAGTTTCAACTCGACTCGAGTTTCAACTCGAGTAAATTCTATTCTTTATTCTATCAGCGGTATGATAGGGTGTTAGGATAACTTAATGAAGAACGAAATATCCAGGGGTCGGTGTATACGGTTATCGATTTCGCAGAAATGGGCAACTTTACCTGCTGAAAATGATTCTCGATTTATAACTAGATTTATTACTCATACCTTTGCCTTTAAATAAAAGTCAGTATTTAAACTTTACTTACTCTATTTATTTACTATTGATTTCACAGAAGAAATAATAAATACACATGATATATATATATATATATATATATATATATATATATATATATATATATATATATATATATATATATATATATATATATATATATATATATATATATATATATACAACTTGATTAAGAAATATAAATATTATCTTTTATGTATAAGTAAATAGCCCATGAACTAAGCAAGAGGTTATGATAATGCAAGAACGGTGCTCAGTTGTATCAGGTACAGCTAAGTTTCGGAAACTACTACTACTACGGTATTACTATAAGCAGGCAATATTAAAATAATTACTACAAGCAGTTATGAAAGCAAGCATTCGGTTAATTAAATCGGGCTACATTATGAAAACTATCTATTGTTACTGGTGTCTACTGCAAGCGGTTAGTTACTCTATGGTCACTAGTGCTTAAGGCAGAATTACGGTAGGCGGCCGGTGCAGAAATGTCCAGGTGCTAATGGTTACGGAGAACAAGCGTGCCACTTTTCAATCGCGGGTGTGCTATATCTGTAGATCAGCTACTTATGTCTCTATTTACTACATATATCCAATGGAACGGTTAATACATTACACCCCGGGGCACGGTGAGGTTCTTATTACAGATCTAGAGAAAAACTTTACTCGTGCTGGTTACGTATATCGAACGATACGGTTAATACATCACATCTCGAGACACGGCGAAGTTCTTATCACAGATCTAGAGAAAAACCTTACTCGTTCCGGCCATGACTGAGATGGGATTCCAGGACACAGATCTAGTTTGGCATCCTATCTTTACGTCCACAATAACACAATGACAACCGGAAATTCCCGATGTTCGTGGTTAAATAGATAACCCGGATTTACTCAAAGATCCGCGAGATTTTCCGAATATCTCTGGCCTATCGGTATTCATTGACAATTAACGGACAAGATAATACAGCAGAAATTTGGACACAAATGATAAATAATGGAAATGTATCAAAGAGAACTGTAAAAGAAAATTGTGAAAATGATTCTTACCACTATCGGTTTCCGCGGAACACACTGGAGTTCTGGAGTTACTTACTAGCCACTACCGGCGGATCTGAGAACTTGTCAGAAGTCCCTATTCTCGTCTGATGCGTACGGTTTTATTCATAGATCCCCCACATGAAAAGCAGGTGCCTAAATGTTCAAAGGATTCTGAGCTGTGGTGCGGAGCGCGTCGTAAACGTATCTCAGGCAAGTTTGGCGCACGGTGCATAAACAAATTCCCTGCGTTATTATATAAACGAAGGTTTATAAAATATGCTGACGCCGGGAATTGCTTTCTCATCATTTTAAACCTATATTTATAAAAAGAAATCATTTAAAACGGTCACGGATTAATATGTGCTATAAATCAACCAGTAATTTATTCTGCAAATCATTTAAACAAAGCATATCTTTTTTATCATTAACAACTAGTCTCAATTTGGTTTTGAATTAAACTAAACTAAATTCAAATGTCAACTTCATACTTGGCGGCTGTTTAGTAGAAATGCAACAATTGGTTTGTCATTGAGATAATAAAATAACTTAAGATTACCCTGAATATAAACCAATTTGAAACCATTATGTTTAGTAAACATACTGGACTTCTAAAATAACTTGAACTCTGGTTCAAAACGGTTTTAAATGGATCAGTTATACTAGTTATAGTATACAGGGTGTACCAAAGTGAAAGATGAACCAAATTAGGTCTTACTACAACAGAGAATTGTTAACGGAGAAATCACTTCGTTACAAAATCTCCTCGACCTTCTAATAAAAGCCAAGATGTCTTCTCATGCGAGAAAACTCATCTCTTCCCTCAGAAGCGTCCCAGCGGCAAGAGTTTTATAACTCGCCGCCCGAACGCCTTGCACTGCGCCAAGACCTGGTAGGACGTTACTTCGTGTCCTTCCCGCTTCACAGTTTCCTCCACACCTATTAGCGGCAGGTGTCTTCTGAGTTTGCAGTGATCTTTCAAGACTCCGATCAAACGATTCAGTGTATTCCTGCTCTAGCCGCATAACCAGGCTGACCGTGATAGACCGGAGCCTATGTTAGACATCAGACCAGAGTCCAAGACAAGGCCCCCCCCTTAGCTGTGAGTCTAGCTAATTCGTCGTACTTCTCGTTCCGTCGAATCCCACAATGTCTTAGGACTCACACATGTTTTACCTTTTTGTATCTAGTTATTTCTTCCAAAGTATCACCTTCTGAACAAGGGCTTTTTGTGGTGTACTCAATGAGGCTTTCTCAGTTCACGTGATTAACATGAGATCATTGTTAACTTTAATTTAAATACATTCGAATCTGTCCTAAATTAAAAATTCCATGACGTCTCCAGATGAACCTGCTGCTATTTAATTAAAAATATGTCAATAATTGTTATTTGTGTTTCTACTTTCGACCCTCTGAAAGATACGACCATTTTAAAAATTCCGAAACCAGTCCTGTTTTCTTTTTGAGAATAATAAATTGAGTGTGAGAAAAAGACCCGTTTCATTAAGTTATCTATGAAATGATCTCACATTTGGGAGACTACGAATCAATTATTATTACCTTTTAACAATTTTGTTTGACTTACTAACATTTAAATAAATGGTTTTTAATTAAAATGTGTATTCAAATTTACTAAACATTTTCTTTTTGAATATTGCTTGAATATTTATCACACATAGATAGAAAATATCCCAAGTAAAGTAGTTATTAGTTTTTCTCGATACGGGAATGATTTATATCAAACATATAAAAAATAAACTGAAGAAAAAGTTGTTAAGGGTTCAATTTGCATGGTTTTAGAAGTTTATTATGTGATATTGTCAAATTTTTCAGATTATCTACTAATCAATTAGGAACAAAATATTCGTGTAGTGTAAAATACATTAAAATAGCATCACAAGAGAAATGCAATTGTATACCTTGAAGCAAGCCTGTTTTACACCTTTATGCATCCGATGGCAATGATTTGATGTATTTAGGGTGTTGAGAACCTCATTGTATGGTTATGTGAAACGGTTTCAATTGTGTATGGTTAGACTTGGCTTACGTAGATGAAGTACTGTCTATTCTGGTAGTCAGATATGCCTGTTTAACATTGAATTTGAATTACTCTCGTCTAATATAGGATATTCCTCGACGTTGAAATTTGTTTTACCATTGTTGTTAATCTTAGAAATAGTTCAAATTATATTATGTTGTTATTATTAAGAATCGCGAGTAAATAGATTATGACGTAAAAATCAGGGGCTGATCCAAGGATACCGCGCTGATATAAACATATAAAGATATAATAAATAATGATACCGGCGTCCACTGTAATGGACATTATATTTATGCAACCATATTATCAAATTAGAGTATTATAAGTCGTCTAAAAATAAATTCACACATTTTTTTATCTTCCCTAGAGTAGAAATCTGTAAAAGTGTCAAGCATAGTTCTGTATTATAACGAGTTGTGGTGTTTTCAAATTTATTAGTAATGGCGGCGTCAACAAGTAAGAAAGAGCGTAAGTATAAAAAATGTTTTATTTACAATAATTTTCATAAAATTGATTAAAATATATAAAAACTGTTTTAGAAAAGTTGAAATCAATAGACATGTAAAAAATATGCAATTTTATTTATTCTTTTCTGAAAAACTAGATGTAATTGTTTCAGTCCATTACAATGGACATCAGGTCTTAATTCTAATATCGCTTCAAGTTTTAATCCAGAAGATCCGAAGGATCAAGAAATATTACTGGCATTTTTAGATGATGATCAACTAGAACTGGAGTGCAAAAATATGTTGCAGCGTCTAGAAAATAATTCAGATATAGATGCCATTTCCAATGATGAGGAAAATGAAATAGAACTTCCAACAGTTCAATCACCAAATCATGCAATAAATCAAACGGTGTCGGTACGAATAAGCAAAATTTTACCACGTATCGGTATTTATATTTAGATAAACTTAGAAGATCCTTCTATTGACCAGAGAATGAAAAAGAGGCAGGAAGAAGGACCGAAAAAACAAAAACTTGAAATGAAATGGCATAAAAGGAAGTACATGCCAAGAAAAATTCACCAACGAAAGGTTAACCATGTGCTTCGTGATACATCCGACCTATTTGAAGAAAAAATCCTGTGGAGTACTTTTTCAAGCATTTTCCTATTTCTTTTTTTTGAAAAAATGGCAGAACTGATAAACATCTACTCTTTACAAAATGGCCAGATATTCAAACCCACAACTAAGGAAGAAATGACCAGTTTAGGTGGACTGCATTATGGGTTGTTTATCGTTTCCTCGAGTCAGGATGTATTGGGAAGCTATTTTTAATATTGGATTATTTGTAAATACAATGAGTCGAGATAGGTTTTTCCAACTAACAAAAAATTTACATATTGTAAACAATTTGGAAATACCTCCAAGTTCAAATGATAAATTATTCAAAGTTAGACCTTTTTTTGATAGCATTCGAAACAGATGTCTTGAACTCCCAAAAGAAAATTGCTTGTGTGTAGACGAGCAGATAAGACCATTTACTGGGAGGTTTGATATAAAATAGTAAGTAAAAAATTAAGCCGTATCTCTGGGGTGTAAAAATTTTTGATTTATCCGGAGCTAGTGAACTGGCCTATGACTTTTTGATTTTTCAAAGTTCAACAACTCAATTGCCAAAGGAACTGCTTCAAAAATTTAGTCTAGGTCCTTCAGTGGTATTACACCTTACCAAAGACGTACCTGAAAACTATTGTGTATTTTGATAATTATTTTTCCAGCTACTTACTTTTTAAAGAATTAACAAAGAAACATATATATTCAGCAGGTACTATACGGCTAGATAGATTTCAAAGACCACCATTTACCGCAGATAAAGAATTTAATAAATGTGAGAGAGGATTTAGTGAGAAAATTGTGAACCACGAGGGATCTGTAGTTTTATGTAAATGACAAAACAATAAGGCGGTAGTAACAGGCTCTAATTTTATGGGAAAGGGGTACAGAAGATACAGTGAAGAGGTGGGACAAGACCAACAAAAAATTTATAAATATTCAAAGGCCAGAGGCAATAAAGCTCTACAATCAATCTATGGGAGCAGTAGATTTATTAGATCAACTTTTATCGTATTACAGTGTTTTCATAAAATCCAAGAAGTGGACGTTAAGAATGATTTCTCACGCATTTGATCTTGCTTGCATTAACAGCTGGATAGAATATAAAACTGACATGCAAGCACAGAAGTATCCCTCCAAAGAAATTCTCGAGTCACTTCATTTTAAAATGAGGATTAGTGAAGTCCTAATTCTTATGGGTAAACCTATACAGAGAAAAGGACCTGGTCGTCCACGTGGAGAAAATATTTCTCCAACAGTTAGGAGTACACCAAAATCAATAAATGCAGAAAGAAGACCTCTAAGAGAAATTCAGAAAGACATGATGGATCATTACCCTGAATATGATGAAAAAAAGGAAGCCAGTAGATGCAAAAATCTACATTGCAAAGACAAAACTCATGTTTTTTGCGAAAAATGTCGTGTTCATTTTTATGTTTCATTAAAAGGAGAAACTGCTTCAAGCAATTTCTTGCTAGATAAACTGTTATAATTAAGTATAAGCAACCAAATATATATTTAGTTTACTTGCAGTTATTAGGTTATTTATCTCAGTGTCCATTACAGTGGACATTAAAAAAAGGTCATATATATATATATATATATATATATATATATATATATATATATATATATATATATATATATATATATATATATATATATATATATATATATATATATATATATATATATATATATATATATATATATATATATATATATATATATATATATGTATATATATATATATATATATATATATATATGTATATATATATATATATATATATATATATATATATATATATATATATATATATATATATATATATATATATATATATATATATATATATATACATATATATATTGATAAAAAAATTATAATTGCAATTTTCTGAGTCTAATATGACCAACTAATCCATTACATTAAAAAAACAAACCTTTAATATGTCTAGTGATGTGAACTTGGATATACGACACGGTCATATCACGGTCATAATGAAAATGGCTATCAGGTTAGCTTGCACTGTGACGACAGAATACCAAAATTGTCACGTGTGTCAAATATTAATATGACGGCGTAATTTTCATTATGACGGTCAAAACAAGCCGATTTCTGCTTTTATCGAATTTGTGAGTGGAAGAAGTAGATTAATTACTGAATTAAAATGATTACGTTTTCCCAATTGCTGATTTTTTTAGTTGAAAATTTAAAATGCTTTGTTTATTTGATTAAGTAGCTCATATAGGGATTATTTATTAGCAGTGCCATATACAAATTTCAGCTCAATTGTATTTTAAGTCTGCGTTTCACCAGATATCCAACTTAAATCTATAAATCATTGTTAAAATTTTTCTGTCAGTAATATCGAAAAACGAAGGCATATGATTCATCCTAAATACCATACAGATTTAATATATAATCATATAGGCAATCAATATTGATGCATATTTTTTTATTAAGAGGAAATATGATTATTTAATTTTGACACCAAAATAAAATGTTCGTATTTTTTATTAATAAAGAAAATAGCCATCCTGTAATTTTATATATTAAATCCATATGGTATTTAAGATGAATCATATCGTGTTCTCATTTTTCGTTCTCATCAATAGAAAAATTCTAATAGCGATTTAAAGTTTTCTGTTATCATTGCGACGAAGGTGTACTACCGCCGCCTTACGGGGTAATAACTCCTTAAAATTTATATTTCAAAAATTATTTATTTTATTTTCAGGTTTAAAGACGTCAAGATTAATGTTGTTTTATTTATAATAGTTTTTACACAATGTGGAGTTAGTAATATAATAATTTATGTTTTATTTCTGTATAATAACCGTCATTTTACATCACTAAATATGTTGATTTCGAAAAAAAACTTATTTAGTTATTTAGGTAAATTATTTTAACGTAAAATGCGGTTATAGTAGAAAAAGGTTGAAATCATCAAAGTAGGCGGATCTTCTTAAAATGTTACATACAAGTATAATTTATTAATCCTAATATCTTTCCTTACTGACATTTTGCTGTCTTTACAGAAAATATACTTCACATAACAAGAAGTAGTTTTTGCTTAACTACCATGGCCTACATGATTAAAAATAAAACAAAATTACGTCAAAAATTTCTGTTCAGATAACCAGGAATGAACCCTAAAATTGTAAAAAATAAATCTAAAATTTGAGGTCCATATCACTTATTGCAAACTCAATTGGGGGAAACACTGTATATGTATATTTTTTTGGTCTAATGTTATATTTGTTTACGAGTTTCACTATTTATTTTTATGTTTTCTGTTTTAATTTTTTGTTGTGATATAGGTTTTTTTTTAATATTCAGTTATTGTTTTGTTTTGTGTAGTAATTATTATTATAATTTTGTTTATATTCTTAACTATTTTAAAAACAGTGTTTTTGTTGTGTTTTATTTAGTTTAATTTTTTTTTCAATTTATGGCATTTTTAAGTTATTTTATATATTTTCATGGGGTAATAATTATTTTAATCAATGCTTACATTGATATGATACATATATTTATATTGTAAGTGATTCGCCTTTCTCTTATTTATTCACCTGTTTCCTATATGCGACGCCTCTGGTAGAATAAGTTAGATCGCGGCAACTCGTAAGCTGGTTTGTTTACGATCTGTCTGAAAATCAGAACTAGCGAATGGCCGCTGTTTAATTCCGTACCACAATTTTAATATGTTGGGCCTGCGGCTCACTAGTAAACAGTGAAGTAAACAGTGATTTTTCAATACAAATTGACTACGGCTACACTGAATAGTGTACGGATTTACCCATACATAAATACGTTTTCAAGGTAAAAGCTACTACTGTCGTTAACTTTATTGATAAATGATATATTACCTTTTAATTGGTGCTTTTGCACTATCTAAAATAACAGGGGCAATAAATATTTCACTAAACACATTGAATGTACTATTTACTTGAGGACCTTAGTTACTATGAAGTTAAGCATTCATATAAATCAGATTGCAAATTGTAAAATAACATTAGAGAATTAAATGGAGATGACGTCTGAATTTATATTATATTAAAGATATAATAACTAGTTTTTTTATATGGTGAAATTTACCATTCGCCATAGCATAACCATGTAATAAAATTTTAAATATTTATGGTGCAATATTTACAATTTCTGAAAAAAATTAGAAAAATTTTGGGTGGTAGTTTCACTTTATCGTCTCACACAACAGTCAGGCGGCTAATCAACTTTGATATTTGCAACTAGAAGTATGCAATGTACGCAGAACGTCGTACAAAATTCGCCCCAATCTGATGACAAAAATCGTCTTTAGGTGAAACTAACTTTATGTGGTATTCTATTTGCCAAATAGAAAATCGATAAGATATATGTTTCCCATTGAATATGTAAAATACAACTATTTTTATTTAAAAGTTTGGCATCTTGATGATTGATCTTCTGAATTTTATTGTTGGTCTGGACACTAAATTACTCCAGAGGTAGAGTGTCTTTTGAGTGGGTCAGTCGCTATACTCGCATTGACTGCTAAAAATATGATTCGAATATGAGGCTCGGTACGGGCAAAACACATATTTAAAACCTGTTGGGACATCACTGACATCAGTTGAAATCTCAGTTAAGATTCTAACGTTATGTTATGAGGAATGTATAGAAACATTGCAATGTTAATCTTTTTCTTAATCAAAACTTATTGCAATATGCTGGTTAGTATACGTACAATTCGTACAAGTCGTATCAGTGCACTATTGCTTGTTTACTATAATTAGGTATGCTTATGTAGGAAACATTATTCGATAGGGCATATTTTTCAGTTTTAATAGCATTAGAATGCTCAGTGTAGCCAGGTATTAATTTTTTTATTAATTTATAATACGTTTGAATGAATCGTTTCAAAGGACTAAATAATTGTAACAGGTTTTATCATACAGTTTAAATTGTTCAAATCATTGGTGCATAAACAGAAATATGATATCTTTAAATTATTATTTAACCACGTAAAGCACAAATGTTTGATATTCTCTAAAGAAAGTAGAAAATACATCAGTTTTTAGAATACGTGGAAAGTAGGTATATGTATATATAACATATAATTTTTATGCGGCCAATAAGAGTCGACGTTTCATCTTTATTTTAAGACATCCTCAGACCATTGAAGATAAATAGAGTTGCAGTTTAATAAAATGAACTTCGATGAATATTACATGTACATATACGTACAGATATATAAAAATATAATCAATATATTTAATTCATACTTATACGTGCATCTACACAATGTGTACATATAAAACAGAATTTAAAAATGAGTAATTTCTTTAACAAAAAAACATAAAATTGTAAAAAATTTATAAAGCACTTAAAAAAATACATGACATTATTAGATGCTTACATTTAATTTAGGATTTTATTTGTAAACCCAGTATTATAAAATTGCAAGACACTAACGGAGTTATAATATCAGAAGTACATAAAGGATACATTAGACAAACTACAACACTGACTAGACGCATATGATATAAAGCAACATATTTTTATAAAGTTAAAAGAAATTGTCACTTACGTTCTCTCTTAGTATTCTTTTTCTTCCTGGCATTTTCTCTCTTGTTCTTCTTTTTCTTCCTGGTGTTTTCTCTCTTGTTCTTCCTTTTCTTCCAAGCGTTTTCTCTTGTTCTTCTTTTTCTTCCTGGCGTCTTCTCTCTTGGTCTTCTTTTTCTTGCTGACGTCTTCTCTCTTGTTCTTCTCCTTCTTCTTCTCGTTTTCTTTCTTGAGCTTCCATAATTTTTTCTTTGTTCGTCTTTCTCTTCTTGTATTCTCTCTTGATCGTTCATCCCTTCTAACAATGCTGCCAGTAAGTCCTGTGTTTGTTTCTCCGCCATACTTCTTTATTATTGGCATTAACTCACGATACGTAAATCAGTTCAAAATAAAGTTTACTACACAATAATGTACATAAAATATATCTATCGTGTTTATTTTAATAATGGAATGTTCCAGAAAAATCTCGAAACAGCTCTAGAAGGTCTTATTTAGAGTCTATACTACTTTTGTGTTGAAAAAATTCACTTATCTCCAATAATTGTGCAATGGAATGTTCTAGAACTTTCACAAAATGTCACTATTAAGTTTTGTTTTAAGTCTATAACACGTTCCCGTAAACATAGTCCACGTATCTTCTGTGGTTTCCAAATCGAATGTTCTAGAATTTTCACAAAAAGTCACTTAGTCTTATTTTTGAGGTCTATAATATGTTATTGTTAGCGGTACTCGCGTATCTGCGGCGGTTTCTAAATCGAATGTTCTAGAAAGTTCTCGAAAATTCACTTTAAATTCACTATTCGGTCCAGAAACAGGTCTCAAATACTGTTCAGTAGTTTGATTATTCGTGTCACCACTAATTCCTGAGAAAAACACTGTAGAACCTTTTCGAATATTTCAAAAATTTCTCTTCCAATCCACTTCCGACACCAAATTGTTACGTGTTTGCTATCCAAACAAACACCTCTACTCGTAGAATCGTTGATTGAAAGTCCAGGTAACACTTACTCACTACTTCATTTACTAATTAACAATTAACAACAACAGAATAATTACTGTCTTAATTATAATCACAATTGAACACTTATAAGTCTCTTTCGTATTTCTTCTTTACTCATTCACGTTCAACTTAAGACTGTCTCTCGGCCCACCATGCGTGTTATTTATACATCCATTCACACGGTCTAGAACATTCCAGAATGTTCCCGGCCATTCGCGTACAATTCTAGTCACATCCAGTCTACACAGTCCAGTGGCGTAACAATAATATTGATTTTCCTGAGTACTCTTCATTTATTTTGAAAATAATTATTAAGAAGACGCAAACATGATCTAAATCATAGAGAAATTTGTTAATATTGCACACGGTAACAATATTGTCATCTAAATAATGATAATATTTCTCTTCATTCATGAGACATGTCTCATGAAAAAGATTCAGTGAAATCTAGAAAATGTGACTGTTCAGTAACTTTCTTATTTGCGTACGTACCTACTGGAAAATAGACCTTTCCACCCTTGATTTTAGTTTCAAAGGAACACGCAGAGGGTATTTCATGGTTATTATAAATTCAAAAAATATTAAAATACTTCACTAAGTTTCGGAAATATAGTTTTATAGTTTTCACCTGCATATGTGAAACAACACATATTTTGTTTGTATATGCGTGGAGTTTGATTCTACATATAACTAACTCATAAAAGCTATAATGCCCTTGACATAGAAAACAGATTTTTGTCAAAAAAGTCAGGTAAATAACCATTTAATTATTTTTTTCGATTTATTTTAGTTGGCAAAATACACAAGCTGACGGTTCCTGTGACCTAAAGTTACGGACACAGAGGTTTATTCCCAATAGGCAACCACCTTTTTAGAAGAATAGAAGAATAATTTATGTGACAGTAAGTCCTAAGAAACAAAAAGGAAAATTAAGGAACTACGGAATTTCTGAATGAATATTATTTATTACACTCTTCTAACAATTTTATTTCAAGGTAAAGAGTGTCATCAAATCATACATTTGAAGTAGATAAAAATGCTTCAGGAGGAAATATTTCGCTGTTTTTTTTACTGTATTTACTTATAGGATTAAGTCAAATAAGTAAATTATAATCCTCAATGAAGTTTATTTTAACATTTTTTACAGCAGTCCTTTTCACAACGCGTTGAATTCAAATATCAAAAATATTGTCTCTGTATTTATGCGTGTGACTATCAACCGTTCCTTGTAAGATTAGCAACTATTGTTAAAATCTTGACGTAAAATTTGATACATTATGTTCAGTGGCATAGTAGAATTCTCCATAAAGAAACTAGTCATATGCTAAAGATGTGGAAACTTTGTTTTATGTTTTATAACAACTTTGAGCAAGTTGTTAACATTTTTTATTACGCACATAAAAACACATTGATAGGTACATGGAATTTTGATACTATATTTAAACAGGTATTTAAAATTCGACATAAGTTAGTCATATAATATATATTTGCTGTCGAAAATCCTCGAGTATAAGTTTTACTACTATTTCTTTGTTATAACAAAATATGGGTTTGCCATAATTTTTAAAATTATCTCTCTTTAGAATAGTGTTTTTACAGAGCTATATTTTATATACATACTAAAAATTTTATTTTAAAATAATACTGTTGCACTATATACTAAACTTTTTTTGTAGTAATTTCTTCTTATCGTTAAAACAGTCTCCATAACCTGCATATTGTATAATATAAAGTTTTATGTAACGCTACATTTTGCTTTAAATTTATTATATTTTCCTGAAGACATAAATTTTACGGCTCTAAACAACACACTATATTATAAAGTCATTTCAGATACTCAATGCTGTAACATAAAAGTAACATAAATGAGTATATACGTTTGAAAAAAAAACTAAGTGTACGGGTACATACAAAGCGAAAGCGAGCGAGTGCGTCAGGAGCGTATCGTGGCGAAATAGATCGCTATAAATTTGTGTGCATATTGAATGCATTCTGCAAAACAGATTTCTCAGTTGTCTTTCTGGTCGATGAACAGTCACGATATGGATATAACAACTTTGCCGTTGTAGGAGCTGTAACATTTCAGTATAATGTTTTGTAAATAAATCTGTATTCAAGTAAACATACTTACTTGATATTTTATAAGAATTTGCTATTTCCTGCCACAGTTTTGAAATTACAGTACGATTATGGCGTAACAAACTTATTCGGCAAAATATTTCGTTAATTAATTTTTCGATGTTCACCATTTTCATCTCAATGATACTAAAGTAAAATCAGATAACACCACAAACCACCACCGGTAATAAAAATCGAAAATCAAATAAAAATTTGTAAGTGTGGTAAAAGCATACAAATATTGGAGAGAAATCACAAAGAATAGGAAACACGATAGAAACGGAAGCGAAATATTGATAGCCTTAGAGGCAGATGACAAATGATAATAAATATATATATATATATATATATATATATATATATATATATATATATATATATATATATATATATATATATATATAAGTATATATATATATATATATATATATATATATATATATATATATATATATATATATATATATATATATATATATATATATATATATATATATATATATATGTATATATATATATATGTATATATAATAGAATTTTGATAGTAGGGCTTCGGTCCTTTGCTGCTAATTTGATGTTTGTTCTTGCCCATTGTTTTAATTTTACTACATGTTCATTCCCAAATTGTTTCTGGATATCTTAGTAAAGCCCCATTCCTAAAACAATTATTTGAAAGGTAGTCACGACCGACTAGTTAAAAAATAGAGTTTTAATAGTTTCTCCATTCAATTTTGTACTTTTATCCAAGAATATCAATTACCAGACAATTAGGTAACAGTTGGTCTAGACGTAGGAATCATTGTTTAACAACATCACAATTGAATTGGCAATATTATATTGAAAGACTTGGGATACAGTACAACCACATGGCAAAATCACAAAAAAAAAAGATTTTTAGAATACAATTTTAATTTAATATAACTGTGTTTAGCTGTAATAATAATGTTTATAAACAGACTTTTGATATGCCTATGGGTAGCCCAATATTACCTATTTTAGCTCAATATGTATAGATGATTTGATTAATGATCGTTTAAACATAATAGATTTTGAGATACCTTTTTAAAAAAAATGTGGATGATATCATCCTCAGTATCCCCGAAAACAGCAAAGAACAATTATTGCTTGTGTTGTTTAATAACTACAACCAACAATTACAATTTACCATCGAAGAAAAAGACCAGGATCACAGTGTCCCATTCTTAGATACCAAACTCATAAGAAGAGGTGATAATACTCTCATAATAATATCAAAGTTAAAGATAAACATTATCGCAACTATAAAAAAACAAATTCTTATTATCACTTAAATGAATTTAAACGATTTCGGTCTTTAATCAAACAGCAGACAGATGCAGCATATAACAGCTATCTTGACAATATTCAGTATTCAATATCTGCAGATTCAAGAAACTTTTGGTCATTTGTTCACTCAAAACGGCAACAATCTAGAATACCGAGTAAAATGATGTATCTCGATAAAAGTTATGAAAAGCCAGATGAAATTATTAATATATTCAGTAAATTCTTTAGTTCAGTATACGCTGCTCCGAGTGATCAGGACAATAATAATAATATTACAGCTAACACTAATTACGATAATATTAATATCACCAATATTTCAATAATTGAAGTTGAAGAGGCTATGAAAAGTTTAAAAAATAAGATGACATCGGGACCAGATTTAATACCTTCCTTTTTAGTTAGAGATTGCGTTTATGTGTTATCAGTTCCATTGTTTATACTATTTAATTTGTCTCTTAATACGTCGACATTTCCGGATGATTGGAAAATGGCAAAGGCATGTCCAATTTTTAAAGCTGGAGATACTTCAAAAGTAATCAACTACAGACAAATTTCTATCTTGTGTAACTTTGCAAAGGTTTTTGAAATTATTTTGTACAACCGCATCTACTTGTCCACGAAAACAGTAATATCACCATATCAACATGGCTTCATGACTAACAGATCAACCGTAACAAATTTAGTAGTTCTCACTCAAAATATATCAAATATTATAGACCAACAAGGACAATTAGATGTGGTGTATACAGATTTCTCAAAGGCTTTTGATAGAATTGATCACAACATATTACTGAAAAAACTGAATCATTTTGGATTTAACACGCAGTTGTTACTGTTCTTGCAATCCTATCTAACAAACAGATATCAATTTGTGTCATACAACGGTTATAAGTCATCAGTATATACATCATCGTCTGGGGTTCCACAAGGTAGTAATCTTGGGCCATTATTGTTTCTATTATTTATAAATGATTTATGTGAGGGTTTAGAATGCGATAAACTGGTGTACGCAGATGACTTAAAAATTTTCAGAAATATCAAATCTGAGGAAGACTGTGCGCTGATTCAAAATGAACTTAATAGAATTAGTCAATGGTGCTATCTTAATAAATTAGACCTTAACGTCGGAAAATGTAAAGTTGTTTCTTTCAAAAAAAAAAAAACTGGCTTCAGTACAATTACTCCATAAATGGAACAAGTCTAGAACATGAGACTTCAATTAAAGATTTGGGTATATACTTTGATTCTGAGCTGAGCTTCGGTGAACATATAAGAACCAAATCGAAAGAAGCCACAAGAATGCTTGGCTTCATTAT
This sequence comes from Rhamnusium bicolor, assembly GCA_029963845.1. Taxonomy (NCBI): domain Eukaryota; kingdom Metazoa; phylum Arthropoda; class Insecta; order Coleoptera; family Cerambycidae; genus Rhamnusium; species Rhamnusium bicolor. The sequence goes on along the minus strand of JANEYF010000595.1, from coordinate 214,925 downwards.
AAGAAATTGCAAATCTTTTACCAACCTGGAGGCTTTAAAATTACTATATTACTCATATGTAAGATCCAAACTCGAGTATGGATCAATTGTGTGGAATCCGTATTACGAAATTTATAAGCAGTGCTTAGAACAAGTCCAAAGAAAATTCCTAAAATTCTTATTATTTAAATTAACTGGACACTATCCCGACAGAGGTATAAATAACAATCATTTGTTAAACACATTTAACTTTGAGAGCCTTGAATTTCGGAGAATTTGTTCATTTCTTGTATTCCTATATAAAATATTTCATAATAAAATTGACTGTACAGAGATTCTTTCACAATTTAATATCAATGTTCCAAGATTGCATTCTCGTCTGAATCCAACGTTTTACTGTAATCGTGCAAAAACAAATGTTATGTTAAAATCACCATTGTATTGTATGTGTAATTACTTTAATAAATTAAGTGATATTTGTGATTTAAATGTTTGCTCACAACAAGAATTATTAAATTGTGCTAGACAGTTTCTTTGTGATTAGTTTTAATTGTTTTGTAATTTTTATTATGCCACATCACATTTCGTTCACATAGTTTTTATATACTTCTAAATTTTAAGATGCTTTTATGCGTTAATTGTAATATTTTGCAATCAACGTTCTATGTTAATATTATTGATTTTTTTTTTCTCAATTTTATTAATTAGTTTCAATTTAGCTTTGTCCTGTAATTGGGTTATACCTGTTGGGCAAATAAAGTATTTATTTATTTATTTATTTATTTATTTATAACGTCTTGGTATACTGAACCAGGCTCATCTGGGCGATCGATACTTACATTATGAATCGTTCCATTCTGAAACACAAAAAATCAATTTACTATTGGGAATGAAAAGTAGAGTACCAGCTATTTCACACCCCTCATTAAGATTAAATAATTTTAATAAACTCATAATTTTTTATCAATTGTGGGTATCCTCCTCCATTGGTAAAAAAATGTGTCTTTAACAGATCATCCACACATGAAATTACACAAAATGGCTCCAACCTTAGCAATAATAGACAACCAGTAGACAATAACCAAGAGAATACATTAAACATTTTTTATTTTTCATTACCTAACATTACACACGTTTCACAAAAACTGAAAAAAAATATTTTCCAACTATACCAACATTAGATTGGCCTTTAAAAATAAAATAACCATAAATAAACTTTTCACAAAATTAAAAGATGAAGATAATATTATGAATTTTTCGAATGTAGTGTATTGCATCCCTTGTGAAGATTGTGAAAAAAAATACATAGGCCAAACTTGTAGAAAAGTACAAGATAGAACTACATCACATAAGAGTGACGTCTGACATAACAAAGAATCATGCATGTTAGCAAAACACGCATTATTACAAAATCATATTAATTACAATGAAGTTAAAATTTTGGATTATGAAAAAAAACTTATGTACGAGAAGTTTTTTGGAAATGTGTCACATCTTTAATGAGACACAAGCGATGAACTCCAGAACAGACATAGAAGATCTCAGCGAGTTTTCCACGTATTTACTATTTTCGTATGCAAATAACCATAATAGAGAAAACGCCCAGTATAGCACATTTCAGTAACAGGCGGACATTTATCTTATAAGTTGGCAAATAATCCACTACTGTCCGCTTTCTTTCACAAAAAGCAGAGTTCTTTAGTGTTTTTTTTTTTACCCAATATTTCTTTGCTTTTTGTGGAGTAACAGGTAGCATGTAGTGGCCTCAGATTGTTTTAATTATTCCAGTGTTGATTTTTCAACCATCAACAAATTAAGGATTTTCGTCATTAACCTTTAGTTAAAATGTTTTTTATAATGTAAGGAACTAATTCTCCTGTCACCAATGTTCATTGCTTCATTTATAACCTCATTTTAGTAAGTACTGTGACGCGTCTTGCTAAACAAAATATCGTATTTTGTACAAAGTGTCACTTTGACACTCTTCAGTATCACAGCGGTACGTTGAACTTTTAATTTAGGTATGGTCTCGAGCGCCAGTTCCTGTTTTAAAGCGTAGGAACACCACTTTATTCTATCAGCGGTATGATAGAAGCGAGGATAACTCAGTGAAGAAACAGAATGTCCAGGGGTCGATGTGTATGGTTGCCAGTTTCGTAGAAATGGACAACGTCACTTTTACCTGCCGCAATTGTGTTTCGGTGTACCACCAGATTTATTGCGTATATCTTTGCTTTAAATAACAATCAAAATATCAACTTTATTTACTCTATTTTATAACACACAAAAAAAATATGAAACAAAATACACAACAAAAGAAATATGTATATATATACATAAGAAGAGAAAATTGAGCGAGTTTTGGGAAACAAAGGGAACTTGCAGTAGGAAAAAAGTCTTGTATAAATATCTCAAATGGATCATGTGATATTTCACATCCTTGATTATGGAAGAATTACATCAACAATTCGAAATGCCAGTAGATTTAGAAGCCGATTTACACTTGTGAGTTTTAAGCATTTTTCTACTTCACAATTTAGGGGTTTTAAAAAAATGTGATACAAATAGTTTATGTTTGTTTTAAAAATAACAGTTAATACTGAAACTAGATTTTATTAGTATGTTAGTCTGATGTAAATATAACCAAGCAACAAATATTATTATTATTACTTTAGGCGTTAACAGCCTGAACTTGTATGACATCGACGAATTTTTCATGCTACTTCAAAAAAAGCGGAGTAAGAACCCACAATTTTGAATCGGTTTTAAGAAAGATATTTTCGAAGAGTTTGAACAAACGAAAAGACACAGGGCCAACCACTTCTGAAAAGTAGTCGCTCCGAGGAACTTGTACTTTTTTGCTACTTTTGAAAGTTCGTTTACAAAGAAAACTCACTGCAGAGAAAATCAAGAGGATGCCAATATTCCGGAGCAAACCCATCAAAGGAAAAAGCCGTCACTCATAATATGAAGATATCAATCTAGCTTTCTTTATATGAATTCTCAGCATCGTATGATATGCAACATGCTTATGTAAAAATTCTATTAATGGGTTTTATTATTATTATTACTGTATTAATTAAGGCCATGTTATTCATATTTTAGTAACTAAGTTTCTATTAAGATATAAGTAAATCAAATTAGGTATACTCTTCTTGGTAAAACTTTAAAATATAAAATTAAATGAATAATAATGCTAAAAAAATGTTTGCTAAATATTATTTTACTAACTTTTACAAAACTTATCACAGATAAGCATAACACATATATTTTTAAATAATAATTTTTCCGGATATTTGCCAAAACGTTGAAAATTGAATTATAAAAAAAAAACCGCTGCGAATTATTACTTGAGGATCAGACCATCCTCACCGTAGTAAAACTCGACGTGTGGTGGAGTTTATAATAAAAATAATTTTTGACGTTTCAAAAAAAGTCACATTTTGACGTTTCAAAAAAAGTGGAATGACATTAATATTTTTTTTAGACATTGCTATCGATTTTGCTCATCAACGAACTCAATCTCTTCCTTGACCTCTAGAATGTGTGTACCAAATTTGAAAGCTTTATCTCAAAAACTGTAGCTGCTAGCGCAAAGACAAACACATGGACAGAAAACTTTTTCATTCTGAAATTTTGTGTATCGTCATAATTCGTCGAGATTCCTCCAGAAATGCAATAAAATTTTTCAAAATTTTTTCACGAATACACAACTTCCTCATTTTAAGGGGTGAGGAAGTAATTAATTAAATTAATTAAAAATAACTTTATTGAGTCAGTCACACTGAACATAATATGCTTATTATCTTTTTTACAATTCGAGTGTCCGCGTTTTGGCAAATAGTTGGGAAAATAATTGTTTAAAAAGATATTTGTTGTACTTATCTATGATAAGTTTTGTAAAAGTTAGAAAGTAATAATTAGCAAACAAGTTTTAGCGTTATTATAATACATTTAATTCTTATGTTAAGCGTTTGTCAAGAAGGGGATATTTAATTTATTTTAAATTATTCTAACCTACTGGGAATTATATATTATTTCAATTATTCTGTTCTCTAAAGCCATTAATATTTATTACATTGGAATTTACTAGGATTCATAGTTACTCTTAAGTCTTTTGAGGGCTATCATGATAACGCAAAAATGCAGAAACACGTGTCGGTGGATGTTTTAATGCTTTGAAGTAATTGTTCAACTGATGAGTACTTTTGTTTTATTTATTTTTGGTGTTACTGAACAGAATAGTTAGAATTAAAAATAACATTATTGAGTCAGTCATACTGAACATAATGTGCATATAATCTTTTTTTATAATCCATATTTCAGCGTTTTGGCAAATATCCAGGAAAGTAATTGTTTAAATAGATATATGTTATACTTATCTGCGATAAGTTTTGTGAAAGTTAGAAAATAATAATTAGCAAACAATTTTTAGCGTTATTATATTTCATTTAATTTTAGATATAAGTATATAATATATATATATATATATATATATATATATATATATATATATATATATATATATATATATATATATATATATATATATATATACTTACGGACTGTAATAATAGATATATTTCTATATCTCATAAACTAATGTTTATGAGATATGAAAATATATCGATATTTCAAGGTCCTAAATTGTCGATTTTTACCTCTGTGGGACGTCCATGTCTCCGGCGTTGTCTTTGTATACTTTGATTAGAGCACGCAGACCATATTCGAATACTCGAATGGTTTCGATTTAATCTGGAGCTATTTCACAAAACGATATCCTGCTTCTCTGATACCGATCACTCGACCACTTTCAAACTCAGTAATTTGACCATAATGCGGACGTTGTCTTATACGGAACATTTTTTATTCTTACTGATCACAATAAAACAGATAATTTAATTTTAAGACGCAGTATAACACTTTTAAGAAAAATCGTGTGTGATGTTCTTAATGGCGATGAGGATTAAAACCCTTAGTCCATAAGTATTAAATAATGGATCCATTATATATGTGTTTCCTCACTGCAGTGAATAATGATTTCATTATTTACTCGTTTTGAAATTTTTTATTAAATTTTCATCGAATGTGCCATGCCATATCAGTCAAAGCGCGGAATTGCTATGTGATTTGAAACGTCAAAGTTTGTCACAATTACTATCGCGATATTTTGTCAAAAATTGTTATTATTTAATAGTCGTGAATAGAGTATTGTATTGTACTCGCATATAATGACTTTTGGACACTAAGGTAATTTATGTAAACTTCACCCTCATAAATAGTAATCATTACATGTTCGTTGAATAATATATTATGGTTCGTTTGTGCAATTTTTTGTCATTTGTATAATGTTTACTCATAACCAATATTTACAAAAAGTTCCTAGGATATACCTTTATTCAGGGTTGTATAGTATTTAAATTATGCAGGGTGATCAAGAACAAAAACTGTGAAATTCTTTCGAGAGTAAACTACCTACATTTTTCTTTTTTAGAGAAAAATGCCATGAACAATAATTGTTGTTCATAATCATAAAGCCTATTTAAATTAAAAATATCGTGAAAAAATTTACTGATAGAAAAAAATTCTCAAAATTTGACCAACAATTAAAACGGTTTTTTCTTTTTTGTTAGCTACAGATTTTGATAAATGTAATATTTCACAAATGTATAAGCCATTTATTTTTTATTAAGAAAACATTTTTCTTTAAAATGAAATATAGAGAAGTGTCTTCTCCTGTAATAAGGCACTTTAGCATTAATTTGAACATGTTGGCATCAAATTTTTTTTAACAAAATTTTTAATTTGGATCAGTTTTGTGATTACTAACAATAATTGCTCATGACATTTTTCTCTAAAAATAAAAACATTGGTAGTTTACTATTGAACAAATTTCACATTTTTTAAGTTTTTGATCACCCTGTATAATTTTTCAAATATTTGATTGCGGCTTTTGAAATTTAAAAATAAGCAAAACTTTTTATAAAGGATGATTTCTTTCGAAAAATTGAAAATAAAAAGTTTACAACTATTGTGACCTTTATCCGGAGACACACTGTATATATTACTAAACTTATTTATTTAAATAACTCTTATCCACGACTATTAAATAATGTATCCATTGTGTATTTGTTTCCTCAAGGTTAATGCTATCCATTAATCACAGTAGTGATTAATGATTTTATTATTCACTGGTTGTCAAGCTTTTTTATTAAAATTTCATTAAACATGCCATGATGTGTCAGTCAAAGCATGAAATTGCTATTTGATTGAAACATCAATGTTTGTCAGAATTTTTATAGTGATTTTTACCAAAAATTGTCTTTTATTTAATAGTCATGGATAAGGTATAGTATTCAACACGCACGTAATGGCTATTATTCACTATGGTGATTTATAAACTTCACCCTCGTAAATACAAGCCATCATTACATGCTTGTTGAATAATAACTATCATATTTATTTGTGCTATACCTAATATTATTATTTAATAAAAACTGTAATGTTTACCTAATCGATTCCATTTTAATTTTATTTTATGATACAGAGGGAATGGTAAAGTAATCTTTACAAAAAAGAAAACAATGACAAAGTAAGAGATCAGCACCTTTTATTCCTTTTTAGGGAGACATCATGTAAGCTTAACTTATATTGAATGAGAAAATTCTGAAGCGAATATGCGACAATAGAACAACGGGTTAGCATAGGAATCACGTAAAAATAAACATATTTGTTTGCTTCCTTACAGCATGCGTGCAGATCGTGAAATGGGGGATTTATATCCTAATTTGAAGTCAGTTTTGGATAAATATTTTTCTGTGACAAACACATTTTAAAATTTATTAAACTGAAGTTACTTTTAATCATTGAACAATGACGTAGTATTTTAACTTTACAATAAAAAAATATATTAGTTGTAGTTTTAATAAAGGGATTTATTAAATAATGTTTATTATAAAATATTATAATAAACTTTATTTAATAAATCCCTTTATTAAAACTACAACTAATATCTTTTTTTATTGTAAAGTTAAAATACTACGTCATTGTTATATATGGGTGTTCCTCTCAAATTAAACTGAATAATAAGAAACATTAAATAAAGAATGAAGGGGTAGAAGGCAACCAACTAGGGGCGGTCGGTCCATGGAAGCAAGGGAAGCAGTGCTTCCCTTGGGATTATTAAAAAACAAACACATAATTAGAACCTAATTATTATTTATCACATATATTAATCATTAAAATTTACTTTTACCCAATTTCAATAGACACGGCCCTGCATTTCAACAGCTAAGATAATGTTGCACGTTAAAACCGTAACGATGACGTACTCGATTAATCGAGCAAACACGAACTCGCGCGACTTCGATATAACTGATGAAGCAACTTCTTGAAATGCATCCCATCCCCACTTCATAATTTTGATATCTGAGCCGTATAGCATAGTAATGCGAATGCGTCTTGTTTTATAGATTTTAATATCGATTTTAATATTATACTTAATATTAATCTTCCTAGTATTATTCTCAGCTTTTGTGCTATATTTGTTTCTAAACCTGTGGTGTGGCGACAAGTGATTTTTAAAACGTTGAACATTAGTGCGCATATAAGCAGTTTTAGAATTGCTTATTCAATATGGAAGCTGGTCCTAGCACTGTGGAAAATATTATTTGCGCTTGTGTGGTGTGCAATTTGTTGAAAAAGGGATTTTCAGCATATTCGTTTCAAGATCAACTGGATATTATTAGAAACGGGAGACCAACACCTGATTTAAAACTTTTAAAAACGAAAGTTAAATCATGCTATAGGTACTTTAATATTGAAATGTACAGTGCTAATGAGTGGTTAACGGGTTGTGAAAATTTGTGTAAATTGTTTTGTTGGCCATGTGTACTTTTCACAAATGAAAAAGGTGTTTGGAATAAAAATAGCTTTTCAGATTTAAGCAACATTCACAAAGTGACAAAGAGGCATGGTAAGTGTGGAACTCATTTGCGAGCGGTTCTAAAAAAAAACATTTGGGAAATCACGAATTGAACATTCATTAGATCAGCAGTTGAAAGAAAGTGACCGTAAGCATAATGAACTTGTAAAAAAGATCGAGGTGTTAAAAAAGAGTTACTGACATTGTTTGTTTTCTCGGCGAAAATGAACTTAGTTTTAGAGGTCATACTGAATCTCGGAGCGTTGCTAATAGGGGCAATTTCATCAATTTAGTTGATTTATTAGCAAAATACGATACAATTTTAACTAACCATCTGGAACACTCCACGGTATTTCGCGGTACATCAAATCATATTCAAAATGATTTGATTCAGTCGATAAGCAATACTGTTTTAAAAAAGATCAAGCAAGAAATAAAAAAGCGCCTTTTGTTGTAATTATGTTAGATGAAACAACCAATATTACGAATACTAGTCAGTTGTCAATCGTAGTACGATACATAAATCCAAATGGGAAAGTCCAAGAGCGCTTTTTAGGATTTTTAGACGTAACAACGCAAAGAACGGCTGCAGCTTTATATGATATAGTTTGTCAGATCTACAGTGTGGTGCTAAACTTATCGCCCAAAGTTATGATGGGGCCGCTGTAATGGCTGGTGAATTGGGGGGGCCTGCAGGCCAAAGTAAAAGAGACTTTTCAGAATGCAATATTTGTACATTGTTTTGCGCATCGATTAAATTTAGTTCTTGCTCAATCTGCAGTGTGTCTTAAAGAGTGCAAAGTATTTTTTTCAAGTATTAGTGGAATGGCTGCCTATTTTTCAAAATCATCAAAACGCACACGAGCTTTAGTTTTGGAAGTACAGAAGAGACTACCTAGAGTTGCTCCAACACGATGGAATTACAATGGGAGGCTAGTACAAACTGTATCTGAATATCGCCAGCCTCTAATTGATTTATTTGAAAATATTTTACAAAGCAAAGATGATTGGGACACTGAGATTTTGAATGGATCCAGAGGTTACTTAGATTCATTGAAAAGAGACTTTGATTTTAATTTTTTGTTAAATATTTTCTCCGAAATATTCCCATTTACTGACAATTTATTCAGTATTTTGCAAACTAAATCAAATGACGTTAGATTTTGTGTAAAGAAAATTGAAGAATTCAAAAATTTGATTTGTAACAAAAGAAATGAATTTGAAAAGTTCTGGGAGAAAACTAGTAATGATAGTTTAGAGCCGCAAAGGAAAAAGAATACGAACTTAATTTATAGTGGATCGTAGAACTTCATATCGAAGACTTTTTATCGAAATTTTGGACAATATCACTGGGCAACTAAATAATAGATTTAAAAATTTTAGTGATATACAATTTCTAGAATTGTGTAATTTTTATGAATTTAAAAATAAACAGTTTCTATAAAACGCACTTCAGTCATTGAGTGATAACTACGGAAATTTTTTGATATAGTTGGGTTACGATTGGAACTTTCAGTTATTTATACTACAGAAGATATTAGTCAGAAACATAATGCCAACGAACTGATTATCTTTATAAAAGAAAATAGTTTGGATCAGGCCTACTCTGAAGTGTTGAAATTGTGTAAGTTAGTGTTGACAATACCTGCAACTAGTGCTTCGGTTGAACGCAGTTTTTCGACCTTAAAAAGAATAAAAACTTTTAAAAAAATTCAACCTGTGAAGAGCAGCTTTCAAAATTGTCCCTGTTGACAATAGAAAGGGACTTTGTGAAGGAGATGTCCCAAAATTCAAACTTTTACGACGAAGTTATTTCCGACTTCACAAAAAAAGGGAGGCGGATTATATTACATTATAAATAGGTAGGTATGTGCATGTTAACTACTTAACTAGGCGGCTCGATTTATAGTTGGCTGAATGCACGATGGCAAGTGTGACTGAACAAACTCTCTATTTCGCTGCGGGTTCGATCCCCGCCACCGGCACTGGCAATGTCGGTGGGTATGGTTGTGTGTCTGCGTTTTTTTTATAAGTGTAACCTTCGCCCGTGCAGCTTCGGCTTTGGAATCGGGGGTTGTCTAATTTTTGTGGTGTTTTTGTTTATGTTTATTGAGGAGTGGCGGTCCTACATGTGTACTTTTCTTCTAGATATCATAACTTTGCGGCTTTCGACATTTGCTTTAAAATGATTATATCGAAGCCACGCCCCTTTTCTTAAAAAAAAAATTTGCCTCGCTTCGCTCGGGGCTTCGCACTACCCATCACCCTATGTCACAAACTGCTTCCCCTGTATCAAAACTCACCGCACGCCCCTGCAACCAACAGTTGTGTGTTGGGGCAACTAAAGGTCACGATACAAACTTAGTGCAATATACTTTTCCATAGACAAAATGCACAACTACATACCTTATATTCATTCTTTAGCTGAAGTTGCAATTAAATCTATTCAAAAGAAAATAGTACTCTCTGTATTTCTATACTGAAGCACGCTCGTACAAGCCTAGTGACCTAATATTTATAAAGAAAACTTATAAAGCTATTCAGTATTGTCTGTATTTATAAAATATATCACGTAACGTAAGAACTTCTAATAAATTTCCTACCAGATAATGGGAGAGACCACTAATATATCGCCCGAACAAATATATAAAGTCATTCAAAAACTGTCAGAACGTACTAATGAAATAATACAAGAATTAAAAGAGACAGAAAAAAAAGTTAGAACAGAACTTAATGAAATAAAGAGTTTACAGCTGAGAAAATAAAAGGACGAACTAAAAACTAAAACAAGAACCATTCATAGAAAACTAAAGATATTTATTATCATAATGTATGGAGGAGAAATATAATGATAATAATAATAATATAATAATAAGGTTTTTATTTTTATACTCAGCGAAGTCCCGATCACCCTGTTCTACTTAACCGAGTTATATAAAGCAAAAAATTACATAATACAGTTTGCCACAAATCATACAGAATAATTATAACAATAATAAGAACAGCAAAAAATCTAAATTGAACATCATCAAATACTCAAACTAAAATGTCATATTAGTTAATTAAGATAGGTTGCAAGAGAAATAAAGAATAAAAATAAAAAATAATAATGAAACATCCCAGTATTTGCTGTGAAAATAAAAGATTATACATAGATATTTTAAAACGTTGATGGCCTTAACTTTTAAACTCATTTGGTACGGCATTATTGAGCTTAGAAGAATAATAACTGAATGACCGTGTAAAAAAAGTAGTGCGATGTTTTGATATATTTAATAAATGTTGGTTTCTAACATTAATATTATGGCATGAGTAACGAAAATTTAATTTATTAAAGAGATAATTAGGAGATCTTGTCATTAAAATCTTATGTACAAAACAGATCAAGTGTAGTTGACGGCGATGACACATATTTAGCCAACCAGTATCACTGATTTTAGTACTTACATGATCTCGCATAGAAAGGTTACAAATTAGTCTAATACAATTCTTTCGTATTTTCTGTAGCCTATCAGCTGTTTTAACATCAAGACATGGACCATAAACAATATCGGCGTAATTCAATAAAGACAGCACCAACGTATCAGATAATTTCCTTTTTTAGGTCTTTTAAAAATGCTTTCTGAATAAGTTTCTCAATGCAAGATAACATTTTTGCACCAGCTTATTAACATGTCCACGGTATCTTAATTCATTATCTAGAAACAAGCCTAAGGTTCTTGCACTAGAAGCAACATGTTTAAATTAACAGCCGCCCATTCAGAATCATTTCCAAAATATACTAGGACATATTTTTGTGGGTTCAGAACAAGGCTATTTTGCGTAGAATAATCCTGAATATTGCTTAAGTCTGTATTAAGTTCTGACTCAGCTTATAACGCATAATTTTTTGTAAAAGATAGATAGATATTTGCATTAGCAGCATACTGATGACTGTGATAGAACTATAACAGGTGTAAAGAATAAAGAGAAGAGGCCCTATTATTAAACCTTGTGGTACTCCTGACATAATTGGCAAAGATGATGACACTGTATTATCTAGAAGTATACTCTGTGTATGATTATTCTGAAAATTTTTTTATAAAATTCAAAGCAAAAGTATGAAATCCATAATATTTAAATTTTGCACAGAGAAGATCATAATCAACAATGTCAAATGCCTTACTGTAGTCAATTAATACCAAAACAGTTGTCTTCTTATCATTCACACCTCGAACTATGTCATATGTTACTTTTAAAAGAACTGTAACTGTAATAAAGCCCTGTCTAAATCCTGATTGTTGCAACGATATAATATTATTTGCATTAAAAAAAGTGATAGTGTTCATTTGGTCGTATATAATATGTTCAAGTATTTTAGATAAAGTCGGCAGAATGCTTATTGGGTGCAGGTTAGAGTAGGAAACCGGATTAGATTTTTGGGTACCGGAATAATCAAAGCTTGTTTCCAGTCAATAGGAAATATATCAGTTTCTAAAATAGTGTTAAGTATATGTGTAAGATGATTAGTAATGTATGGAATGCAGTATTTTATCATAGTAATGTTAATATTATCAGTTCCCTTAGCATCTGATTTGATATTTTTAATAATTTTCTCTACTTGAAAATTATTTATTTAATTTAAATGGTTCACTATCGCTGAATTGATTATTCTTAAAATAATGTAAAAGTTCACCACATACAGGTGGGGCATTTGCTGCAACCTGTATAAAACTATTATTTATGTCATCAGGATGTTTTAAGTTATCAGGAAGATTAATTTTCTGTTTGTTTTTTACATTTAGGGTTTCTCAAGCTTTCCAAGTTTCATGACTACCTTGCTGCCTGCAAAATTTAAAATATGCTTTTTTTTCCTCGTTTAATTGCATTAGTTACATATTTTCTCATATTTTTATATTCAACCCAGTGATTATCATTATTTGTTTTTTTATATTTTGACAGTAATTTTTGTCTTGTTTTAATCATAATTTTGATTACATATGTAAGTCATGGTGCCTTGGGTTTACTAACTTTTATAGTTTTTATAGGCGCACGTATATTAAATAAATTTATAATATTGTTAGGTAAAAAAGAAAGTTTATCATTAATATCACAGAGACTACAAATGTGATCCCAATTTACCAATTGCAAATCGATTAAAAACGTTTCTAAATTAAAATTTTTAAAATCCCTAAATGTGATTAATTTCGGATTGCTTTTCTCTATTTTTACTCTTAAATTACAGAAGACTAATCGATGATCGATTAATTTCGGATTGCTTTTCTCTATTTTTACTCTTAAATTACAGAAGACTAATCGATGATCGGTTAAATCATGTAAGTCAGAACAACCTATATTAGTTATCAAATTACTATCACTTGTTACAATCAAATCAATTAAAGTACTGCTAATATTATTCATATGGGTAGGCTCATTAACTAATTGTGTTAAATTATACGTACCCAGTAGTTCCAACAACTGCACTGTAGCATTATTATTTAAATTGAACATATTAATGTTTAAATCGCCCATTATGACAAGATTGTCCACAATAGGCAATATATCAGCAATATTGTTCTCAAGAGCTTTTAATGACTCGTTTAAATTTTGCAAAGGAGGTCTGTATACAATACTAATGCCATACTTGTTATTTTTAATTTTTACTGTAATCCTGAGTTGTTCTAATTCAAGTATGTACACAGAATTGTAAATTTCAGTAACTAACCTTGAATCTAAATATAAGGCGACGCCTCCACCACTTCCATTACGATCACTTTTAATAAGTTTATAACCATCAACATTTAAAACATCAGACGTTATCAAAGGTGTTAACCAAGTCTCCATAATACTGAACATATTAAATTTTTCGTTAATAAGAATATTTTTTAATTCATTAAAACTAGGATATAATGAATGAATATTTACATGTCCTAATTTAAGATTATTCATTTTAATAATTGTATTTATTTGTAACAAACTTAATTTAAATTAATGTAGAAATATAAACTTAAAAAATAATAAAATAATATAAAACAAAATTTAGTATTCGGTGTACTTACAATAGTTTGATAATTTTTGCAACTGCATTTTATTAACTTCATGAATAATAATACCGGCGGATTTTAAATTTATTTATTCTTAAACACTAAATTCCTTACATTGCTTTTATAAAATTCCACCATAATTGGACTTGGTTTCTTATCAGCATTTTTTGTATCAACGAATTTATTTAGATTAGTTTTTATACGATACGATTTGTAAATATCATTAACACTTAACCCAGATAGACCTGAAACTATTTTTAAATTTATTTTAAACTAACAGGCCTTTTTTTTCATTCATATGGCTAAATATGTCACAAGAAAAATGAATTAAGTCAAAAACTCATTCAGTTTTTGAAAAAACCACGATCCTTTTAAAAGGATGGTAGGACTTCATATTATCAACCACTTATATTTAATCATTTTATTCATTATTAGTTTGTAACGCTGAGGCTTACGCCAGAGGAAAACGGATAAAATTTGGTGCTGATGCAAAGAGCCCCCAGCGAAGAAGTGTATTGGGTGTTCACACCCCTTCTACGTTACAGAAAAATTATTTTTATAGTGCACTCCGGACGATGCGTGGGAGATTACACTCGGCTAGCTAGTGGGTAGGTGTGGGTTACTTAAGAATAACCACGAACAATTAAATCAGTAAATCGGTACAAATTTTAATGGTACAAGAATTAAATGTAAAGTACAAAAATGTAAATTCAAGGTATACAAGATAAAAATGTAAATTCAAGGTATACAAGATAAAAATGTAAATTCAAGGTATACAAGGTAAAAATGTAAACTCTAGTATACAAGGTTTCCCCCCTCTCTTTTACAAAATAACCCAGTAGGTGCACCTGTTAGGTTTGTGAGGTTACAGCAAATTACGAGGTCGTAATATGTTAAATTGTGACAGTGTACCTTGGGGGTGAACTTGTATAACAACAATACGTATATGTAAAAGTACCATGTAAATTATGACATTAAACTACAAAAATATAAAATGGGTGTATGAACGACGATACTAACTAGAATTATACTGAGAGGGATATGTGAACCTTATATCTGTAAATCATAACATAAAAGTATAAACAAACATTTACCAATTAATTGTGTATGCACATGTGTATAGCCTAAAGCTCATACATGTGGACCTTAGCGTAGGTGTAGGTATTGAGAATGCCCTACCTTGTCGGGCGAATGTTACCTGCCCTAAAATATCACTCTGTAGGTGTCGAGGAGGAAAAAAAATCGTGTCCCACCTTCTGGCCACCAACTCCAGCGTGTCCTTTCGCGAGACCTGACAACGAGGGCACCAAGACACAGCTTCCTTGCAACAGGATACTCCGTGGAAGTCTCCTTACTCCCAGGCGAGCTGAGAATACGTAGTGAGAAGTGATGGAATCTGTCTATGTCAGATGTGCGTGGAGAATAAAATGGATTCGTGTCGTAAAAGATCTTACCCCAAAAAAAAAACCCTAAAACAATAATACTCACATTAGTACCAAATACTCACCCCTAATTCATGGCAAGATCTCGCAAAAAAAATAGAAAACGTAACCTCACCTCTCGTCAGAGGGTTTTCCCTTATGAAGTAGAGATTTGGGCCGCAATCAGTGGTTGAACATCTACTTTTCTATCGTGCTATGTCTATATAACAGAGAAAACGATGTCATCACAGCAGGATTGTTAAGAATGTAAAGAAAACGTGCTACTCACAGAAAAAAAATGAAGAACGCTGTAGCCACTAACTCCCTTTCGGTACAGGTTTCCAGAAAAATACCAACTAACAACTTGGAACCAAAGTCCATCCAAATAGGAAATCCGTTTCAAAAGTCGAAAACACAAAAATCCATCAAGATGATTACCAAAAATATAAATGTGTTTTACGACCGGCTACCAACATCCAACCATCTTCTTTCCCCTTTCGACACCAAAAACCCACGTGACCAATCCCAAACTGACAGAATTTCGGTTCACGTTCCCATTCTACCGAAACTCCAACAAATCCTGCTCTCACGACATAGAATCAGTAGCGGCACCCTCGCGATTTCTCAACGTTGTGCTTAATTCGAAACTGCTACTAACTGTGATGTTAACAACCTACACTGATTATAACCATCGCGTTATGCACGTGACCCCAGAACTAATCGGCAACAACAGGCAAAATTCCAAAACCATTGTTCTCCTAACGGAAAATATAAACCCACTTCGGCGGCGCCACTGCTCATACCACAGGCAGACTACGCCAAATGTAATTAGCTGTCAACTCGAACCTAACCCTAGATAATCGACAGATGAATAGTCTTACCAGTGTTGTGATTGGAAAACTACTGGAAAACAGTTCAATAAAGTGAGTACCACCTTTATTAGCGACTAATTTATACCTTATCTGATGATTTTCACTAGGCATAACCCGAATGACCCCAACACAGATTCCATTGCAGAGTGAAATATACCACCGTGAGTGCTCCCACGATACCCCGCGAACCTACATACTTGGACGTACCTCGAGACCACTATCCAGTAGAAGATCATCCTCCCAGACCATGCAGGACTCCTAATAAGGTTAGCTACAACTATTCATAACCGTTCCCAAAAATAGTCACTAATAAAATTGCCTCAACCAGGCCTCACCATTTAATTGGACATATTAAACTATTCATAAGCTGGTCAACCGAATCTAACCTACGAATATTGTTTTCCAGAGCTCCCCAAGTGTTCGAGCCTACAAGGAGTGTACGATTTCTCGCAGCAGAGGTAGCGGTTTATCTACCAGCACAAGGACAAGATTTACAACTGACTATTATGAATTTACTAGGCTATCTTCAATAACTAATTTAATTTAGTAAAATAAATAAAATTCACCAGAAAAATTTATAAAGTGTATGATTTAGTTATAGTAATTCTAAACATTTTATTCAAATTTAAAACCAGTTACGTGGAGCAAAAAGTGACACGTAACATCCCCCCCTTACTTCACAAAAAAAGAATTACGCAGTAATTCTGACATCTAACTCTTAAATTTATTAGAACCTAATTAATACCTACTACACGCTAATAAAATAACAAACATTATTCCTCCCGAGGTTGAGGAGTATTTCCACCAGTATAACCGCCTTCGGCGTCATTTCTAGACTATCAACATCAAAACAGACCTAGAATCAGAATCCTTAGCCCCAAAAATCCAATATCATTGGTATAAACCTCCATCAAGCGTCCACACTGAAAAATATAAGCCTAACGATTCGGGTGGACCCCCCCCCCGCAAATCGGGAGAACTAATGTAACGACCTAACTAACTAACCCTATGAAACACCTAAAAACTATTAGTAAGACGATACATGTGGTAAGCTTACATTATGGTGTCGTACAAAAAGACCCAAAATACAAAAAAACGAATGCTACTTATTGCTCGAATCATTCACGTGGTTCCTCAGTGGTATCAGGCTTAAGGTCCCTACCGTTCCATAATCCACAAGGTTTCCCCTCGCGGTCTTTCAGCTCGTAGGCCCACGGCGATACTTTTTTAGATATAACAAATGGTCCAACAAATTTCGGAGCTAACTTCGCGGTGAAATATTGTGCCGCATTAGACAGTATGTGATTTTTGTGCCACACTCGGTCTCCCACTTGATATTGCACATCACGTTTACGTAAGTCGTATACTCGTCGGCTACGTTGAAACGCTTTATCAAGGCGACCTCTAACGTCCTTAAATAATTTATCGAAGTCTGGCGGTCGATCGTCTACATCAGAATCCGGTGCCATATCACGCATTTTAAAATCATTACCGTGTAAAATCATCTCTCGTCCGAAATTAACGGCATATGGAGACTGGCCCGTACTATCATGTTTCGCGGTACGTATTGCGCATACCACCCTTGGTAGCAATCTATCCCATACACGATGGTTGTCACGGACGTATGACGCTAGCATGGTTTTGACGGTTCTATGTTGCCTTTCGCACGGATTACTTTCCGGGTGATAATATGGAGTACAGACAAACTTTACCCCGTAAGACCTCAACAAATTCTTAAATTCGTTACCGGTAAAATTCCTACCGTTATCACTTACTAAAACGCGTGGGACCCCGAAGAGAAGGAAAACGTTCTCCTCCAGAAGTTTGACAATACTTTTAGACGACTGATTACGCATTGGAAGAAATAGACAAAACTTACTGAAATAATCTTGTATGCTTAAAATATACATATGACCTGAGGAACTTTTCGGCAGAGGGCCGACAATATCAACAGATATCATCTCCCATGGTTTGGAGATATTAGGGCGACCTGACAACAGACCAGCCGGTGCTTTTTGCTCAGGCTTCTGTTGGATGCACGTAGAACAGTTTCGAACATAGCGAGCTATATCAGTTTTCATCTTCGGCCAGTAGTATCGAAGGGCAACACGGTGGAACGTCTTCCAGACGCCACAATGTCCGGCCGTAGGTATATCATGGTTGGTCATGATAACTTCCTTGCGGTATGACTTAGGAACAACAAGTTTCCAGTCTAGTTTACCCACAGTCGCGTCGAACTCTGGCTTCCGAATTTTCTTATAGAGCCTACCGTTCTCTACTCTCCACAGAGGATAATTAAGTGGATTTCCGACAATTAATTCACACACTTTCAGGTACCATGGATCTGTCGTATTGGGAAATTCGATTACCGGGGCTACTATCTCTACGCTCTCGACAATTGGAACCGCTCGAGAGAGGGCGTCAGGCAAAACGTTGTCTCTCCCGCGCTTGTGGATCACCTCGAAATCAAACTGTTGCAATCTAACGCTCCATCTCGCTAGGCGACCACTCGGATCAGTCAAAGAATTTAGCCATTTCAACGCGAAATGGTCAGTAACGACCTTGAAATGCGTAGCCTCGATATAAGGCCTAAACTTCTCAATGGCCCAGAGTAAGGCCAGGCATTCTTTCTCAGTACAACTGAATTTACGCTCGTTACGATTTAAAGAGCGCCTAATATAACTAATAACACGTTCCCCGTCTGGATATTCCTGAGTTAACATGGCACCAAGGCCGTAGTCGCTAGCATCGGTCTGCACGCAGAACGGACGATCAAAATCTGGACAATTCATAATAGGTGCCGACACCAAGTGTTCTTTCAGTTTGTTGAAGGCTATAGTACAAGACTCATCCCAATTAAATTTTGAATTTTTGCGAAGCAACCCGTTGATCGGGGCTACAACCGTAGCGTAGTTCGGTATGAATCTGCGGTACCAACCAGTCATCCCCAATATTCGACGAACCTCCCTAACATTTCCAGGAATAGGCACGTTCAACATAGCTGACACTTTCTCCGGATCAACATGGAGTCCTCCTTCATCTATCACATACCCCAGAAACTTTAATTCACGGCGACAGAAATTACACTTGTCTTTACTTAACGTGAGATTAGCGGCCTTCAATCTCTCGAGTACTTGCTGAAGTATCTCTATATGTTTATCGAAATCCTGGGTGACAATTATGATATCGTCCAAGTAGACGAATACGTAGGGTTCCAGTCCAGCCCCGAGAACGTTATCAACCAACCGCTGCCAAGTGGCACTAGAGTTGTGCAGTCCCATAGGCATTCTACAAAATTGATACAAACCCCTACCAGGTATAGTAAATGCGGTAAGTGGCTTTGATTCCTCAGTTAAAGGCACTTGCCAATACGCGCTTTTAATATCTAACGAAGTAAGAAATGTCGCGCCTCGTAGTTTATCTAACGTATGAGTGACAAAAGGTAACGGGTAAGCGTCCCGTTCTGTAACCTTGTTAAGCTTCCTAAAATCGACACAAAACCGATAACTGCCATCTTTCTTTTTGACCATCACAATAGGTGACGACCATGGCGACGAAGAAGGTTCCACAATTCCCTGTTCTAACATTGAGTTAAGCTCTTTATTAACATGACTTTGCAAAGCCGGTGATATGGGATAAAAGCGTTGTTTAATGGGTTCAGAAGTTGTCTTAATGTCGTGTTTGACTAAGGTGGTACACCCTAGCTTATCAGACCTACCATCGAAATAATGCGCCACTAGCTCATCTAGACGCTTAGATTGTTCCACGGTGAGACGCGAGTTGTCGGTCAACGTAGCAACCTGTGGTTGAACCGGTGAATCGGAAAAAGTCCAATGATTGTTACGCAAGTCTGGCACTACACCCATTCTACGGAAAAAATCGACACCGAGAATCAAAGTATGCGGTACCGACGGAACCACCAAAGCTTCTAAAACTACCACGTGATCGTTTAATCTAAAAGGTACTTCGTAACACCCAATTACATCACACTGTTTGCCATCAGCAACATTGCAAGAAGTCACTCGACTCGATTGTAGTTCCAATCCCAGAGTTTTTAAGATCTTAAGACCCTCTCGTCCAATGATTGTTCGCGACGCTCCTGTATCTAAAAGACCTAACACTGTTCTACCCAAAATGTCGTCGTTTCTAACATTAGCCAAAACAAAATCTAAGACCACCTGTATGTGATTATCAGTTGACAATTTATTACCCGTCGAGTTACGATACGCCTGATCAGTGCCTCGACTATCACACGTCACAGTTGACCGTTTCCCGAACACTTTGGACAGGTCCGTACGGTATAATTTAACGTACCACACCTATAGCAGCGCTTAACGCGAGGATCTGGACATTCAGACAAAACATGTCCAGCACGACGGCAGTTAAAACAAGTTATTAGCTTATGGATACGTTGTGGCGCGGCGTCGGTTGGCAAAGCAACAGCAGACACTCGTTCCGGTTGCTGCTGATCGGTATCGGCCGGCAATTGCACGATTGGCCCTTGCGAAATATACGACGAAGTCTTGTTTAAAGCTTGACTTACCTGAGAGGACACTCTCAATAGTTGTGCCTCGGGAGTGAACTCCCCTGTCGGTAGTAAATTATCAAATGAATCCAGAAACTCCAGTGCATGTAAATCGTTTCTACTTTTACCGAAATTCCTGCCGTACCCTTGTTCATGGAACATGAGCGCTGGTTCAGAGACCTGACGTGGATTAGTAGGAGGCGGACGGTATCTCTGAGAACGCAATCTAGCATCGTCCAAATGTTGACAAACACGGACGAGTTCGGACACCGTGACGATTGGTCCTAACCTAGCTTCCGTAACAGAAATCCTATCTTGCATCACAGGTAACATATTGCCCCGAATTATCTCCACACGACGTACCTCTGCCGGTTTCCGTTGTAAAAAGTTGAAATAATTTTCCATTACTGAAATGTATATAATGGCCTTCTCCGAGTGATGTTGAGTCCTCGACCGAATATCTCTCCATAGCTCGTCTTCAAAACTCCCCGATAAAAAAGCGTCTTTCAATAACGTTACCAACTCGTCCCAAGTATTAGCAGCTTCCCCAAAAGCACGGAACCATGATAATGCACAATCTTTAAATAAAACAACCGCAGCTCTTAAAAGTTGAGCTTTGGTAATGCCGCACGCGTTTCTCAATTCGTCCACTCGAGTGATGAAGTTAATGAGGCTAGAGGAGCCATTAAAGGATATCCCCCAGTTAGCGACAGTTGTAAAAACCCGTGAGTTAATTTCAACTGGGTGGCGACCTCCTACATCGTTTGACCGAGATGTTCTTACCTCATTCAAACCTAGAGCACGAATTTGAGTTTCACTACCTTGGGTTTGCGGAGCCATATTATCCCCTTCTATATTCGATATGTTATTCCCAAATGAAACGCGCCTAGCATTCCCCGAAAAACCTTCTATACTTCGAGGTATGTCAGGAAGTTCCAAGACCTCCCGCGGTCGAACAGGTGATATTTCTTGCGGCTCGATTGGTGGGTTAGGTTGTTCAAGGGTTGCCACTATAGCATCCAACCGACTAGTAAGTGCTGCACATTGATCAATTAACTTATCTTTAGCATCCCGATGTTCTTCTTCCATGATATGATTCAATCGACCAACCGCATGGATTACTCGAGAAAGAATTCTACTCCGTTCGTTCTTTGCATTCTCGACATTAAAATTGTCCAAAGCTTCGGTTAATTCAGCTATTTTATTTTTACAAACCTCCAATTCTGAGTTCGCGTCAATTTCTAAAGAGAACGATTGATTAAAGCTACCAAGTCTTTCAAACTGTATCCTAGAACGTAAGCGAGTACGCTTTTCTTCCACCGTACCTCCTTCTGACGCACCACGAATACGTAACTCGTACGATAATTCGTCGGATAATAAGCGATTAATCTCCATCATGTACACTAGCCGAACTTAAACCCCAAATACCAAACTGTAAAACCACGATAATCACTCCTTAAGTTCCACAATTGATTAATAAAATAGTAAAATGTTTCTAAAATTTTGCTAAGTATTGAGAAAAAATGTTTTAAAATGGGTCTGTATCTGTTACTTAGTTCCTGAAAGGAATACCCCCCCCCCTTACTTAACAAAAAAAGAAAAAAAGGACCAATTTTAGAACCAAGTTCCGACTTACTTCGGAATTGCAAGTAATTTTCAACTACCCCTGTATATATATAAATTATAACCTGTTACTGAAGAAACACGCACTATTAATAACAGTTAAAATAGTTAAACAAATTAGTGGAAATATAAACATACAACACCATAAAGTCTCTTACTCACCCTGTATATTAATCTAAAAAAATATGCAATTATCAATTTCTCAAATGTGAAATACCAACGCACTATAACTTACCAATAGTACCATAAAAATGTTCCAATAATTTGTAATGTGCAAGGTCACAGTACCCCAAAAATATAAAAAACCTACACGTACTTATAAAATAGTTACCCAAAATAACCTAAAAATACCTAACATAAATATATCACAAGTGATACTAAAATTCAACCGACAATATTGAAAAGCAACCTACCAAGGTTAGCTTCTCTACTCTATATGCTACGCAGTTAAGGTCACACTAATTACACGACAAATATAATCAAAAGTGTAAAATGGCGATATTATTTGTTAGAATGACTTAATAAACTGTATTACTTATGTGGTTTCATAAACCGACTCTGAGAATATCAATAACATAAGGTTCACTTAGATATCACACCCTGTATATGCCTCAGAATAAAATTTGAAACATAAATGATTTTACACTATTAAATACTAAGTGGTAAAGAGAAAATTTTTTAATGACTTAACTATTTAGAGGTATGTTACTTTTTGATAGGCCTTGACTATGTTCAAGAAGTTGTAAGTTGATTGCTATTAGTGTTAGATTGCCTATAAAAAAAGATAACCTCGATGTCTACGTATCACTCACTACTTTTAAAGATTTTGTACTGCTTGTAACTATAAATTTCCAAAATTTTAATGCCACGTGAACGGAATATATCCACCTATTTATTCCACACTTAACTAGTAATAAACTTACATAAGTGCATACATATAAATCAATAAATAAAGACCAAAAATCGTCTAACACAAAAAAAATAGTAACACACCCCTCAAAATTATTCGCTTAATTAACACACACCCTATACTGAACTAATACCTGTTGGACGCCATTTTGTAACGCTGAGGCTTACGCCAGAGGAAAACGGATAAAATTTGGTGCTGATGCAAAAGAGCCCCCAGCGAAGAAGTGTATTGGGTGTTCACACCCCTTCTACGTTACAGAAAAATTATTTTTATAGTGCACTCCGGACGATGCGTGGGAGATTACACTCGGCTAGCTAGTGGGTAGGTGTGGGTTACTTAAGAATAACCACGAACAATTAAATCAGTAAATCGGTACAAATTTTAATGGTACAAGAATTAAATGTAAAGTACAAAAATGTAAATTCAAGGTATACAAGATAAAAATGTAAATTCAAGGTATACAAGATAAAAATGTAAATTCAAGGTATACAAGGTAAAAATGTAAACTCTAGTATACAAGGTTTCCCCCCTCTTTTTACAAAATAACCCAGTAGGTGCACCTGTTAGGTTTGTGAGGTTACAGCAAATTACGAGGTCGTAATATGTTAAATTGTGACAGTGTACCTTGGGGGTGAACTTGTATAACAATACGTATATGTAAAAGTACCATGTAAATTATGACATTAAACTACAGAAATATAAAATGGGTGTATGAACGACGATACTAACTAGAATTATACTGAGAGGGATATGTGAACCTTATATCTGTAAATCATAACATAAAAGTATAAACAAACATTTACCAATTAATTGTGTATGCACATGTGTATAGCCTAAAGCTCATACATGTGGACCTTAGCGTAGGTGTAGGTATTGAGAATGCCCTACCTTGTCGGGCGAATGTTACCTGCCCTAAAATATCACTCTGTAGGTGTCGAGGAGGAAAAAAAATCGTGTCCCACCTTCTGGCCACCAACTCCAGCGTGTCCTTTCGCGAGACCTGACAACGAGGGCACCAAGACACAGCTTCCTTGCAACAGGATACTCCGTGGAAGTCTCCTTACTCCCAGGCGAGCTGAGAATACGTAGTGAGAAGTGATGGAATCTGTCTATGTCAGATGTGCGTGGAGAATAAAATGGATTCGTGTCGTAAAAGATCTTACCCCAAAAAAAAACCCTAAAACAATAATACTCACATTAGTACCAAATACTCACCCCTAATTCATGGCAAGATCTCGCAAAAAAAATAGAAAACGTAACCTCACCTCTCGTCAGAGGGTTTTCCCTTATGAAGTAGAGATTTGGGCCGCAATCAGTGGTTGAACATCTACTTTTCTATCGTGCTATGTCTATATAACAGAGAAAACGATGTCATCACAGCAGGATTGTTAAGAATGTAAAGAAAACGTGCTATTCACAGAAAAAAAATGAAGAACGCTGTAGCCACTAACTCCCTTTCGGTACAGGTTTCCAGAAAAATACCAACTAACAACTTGGAACCAAAGTCCATCCAAATAGGAAATCCGTTTCAAAAGTCGAAAACACAAAAATCCATCAAGATGATTACCAAAAATATAAATGTGTTTTACGACCGGCTACCAACATCCAACCATCTTCTTTCCCCTTTCGACACCAAAAACCCACGTGACCAATCCCAAACTGACAGAATTTCGGTTCACGTTCCCATTCTACCGAAACTCCAACAAATCCTGCTCTCACGACATAGAATCAGTAGCGGCACCCTCGCGATTTCTCAACGTTGTGCTTAATTCGAAACTGCTACTAACTGTGATGTTAACAACCTACACTGATTATAACCATCGCGTTATGCACGTGACCCCAGAACTAATCGGCAACAACAGGCAAAATTCCAAAACCATTGTTCTCCTAACGGAAAATATAAACCCACTTCGGCGGCGCCACTGCTCATACCACAGGCAGACTACGCCAAATGTAATCAGCTGTCAACTCGAACCTAACCCTAGATAATCGACAGATGAATAGTCTTACCAGTGTTGTGATTGGAAAACTACTGGAAAACAGTTCAATAAAGTGAGTACCACCTTTATTAGCGACTAATTTATACCTTATCTGATGATTTTCACTAGGCATAACCCGAATGACCCCAACACAGATTCCATTGCAGAGTGAAATATACCACCGTGAGTGCTCCCACGATACCCCGCGAACCTACATACTTGGACGTACCTCGAGACCACTATCCAGTAGAAGATCATCCTCCCAGACCTTGCAGGACTCCTAATAAGGTTAGCTACAACTATTCATAACCGTTCCCAAAAATAGTCACTAATAAAATTGCCTCAACCAGGCCTCACCATTTAATTGGACATATTAAACTATTCATAAGCTGGTCAACCGAATCTAACCTACGAATATTGTTTTCCAGAGCTCCCCAAGTGTTCGAGCCTACAAGGAGTGTACGATTTCTCGCAGCAGAGGTAGCGGTTTATCTATCAGCACAAGGACAAGATTTACAACTGACTATTATGAATTTACTAGGCTATCTTCAATAACTAATTTAATTTAGTAAAATAAATAAAATTCACCAGAAAAATTTATAAAGTGTATGATTTAGTTATAGTAATTCTAAACATTTTATTCAAATTTAAAACCAGTTACGTGGAGCAAAAAGTGACACGTAACAAGTTACAGAATACATTATAACATTAACTACTGTTTAGTATGATATGAATAAAAACAGTACTTAGGATGAAGTGTAACATTACATTTAGTACATTTAAAATTAGCTATCTTCCGATAAAAAACACAAAACGTTTGATTTTCTTGATAACTTACTAGATGGTCGATGTGATCGTATCTTGAATGCTCATGCAAATGTATTGACTTTTTGGAGGGACCTCTTTTAGTCATCCTTTTATGGCTTTCCAAAATGTTGGTTGCAAGAGATCGCCGAAATAAAATTTGGTCAAGTGTTCCATTATTGATGCGATGAAGCTGCCAGGCATTCTGAATAGCAACTTCTACACAGTATACAAATATTGCAAAATACCATTTTTTTCCACGAATTGATGCACGGTATAAGGATATGTTTTGGTCACACCTATCGACACCTCCCATATTATTATTGTATAGTTTCACTAAATTAGGTTGTGGTACATGTATATGTTGCTTTTCGCTACTAGAAAATCTCTTCACATTATTCAGTGGAAAGATGGATGCAGAATTAGTTATAAAACAAGTGACATTATTGTCATTCCATTTACATATGAGAACTTCGCTATCTTCGGCAAAGCTATAATCATATGTTCCTCTGGACTGCTTTTTCATAATTTTTGAGTCAGCTAGTGGATGTGCAGGTATATGATTTTCTCGTATGGTACCTGTAGCTCTGATGCCCCTATTTTTTAATTCTTCCATCAATTGCATAGATGTAGAAAAGTTGTCGAAAAAGAAATGATATGGAAGTTTGTAATTCAATAAAGCTAACACATCTGCATATTGTAGAATGACATTACCGCCCAGACCCATATCATATTTTGACGGCAAATTGTCATTCTTCCCTTGATAAGATTCCATCCAGGTAACATAACCAAGCCGTGTTGTTCCCGTCCACATTTTATAGCCCCATCTAATGGGTTTACCACGAATAAATTGTTTGCAGCCATGACGCCCAAAATAAGGCACCACGGCTTCATCAATACTGTGAAATTCCTTAATAGGACTATACGCAAGAAGTTCTGGTTGATTCTGTTTAGCAATGGTCTCATTTTTGCAAACTTATCAGCTTGATCCAAATTTGTGTTGTCACAACAGTGAATATATTTCATCAGGATAGAAAATTTATCTCTAGACATTGCAGACGTTACAAGCTTATTATTCGAATCATTGGCATTTTCCCAATACATCCTACATCTTGGTACAGTTGAATAACCACTAAGAATTAATATACCAAGAAAACTATACATTTCATCAGCAGTTATATCGGGATTTTCGTTTTTTTGATTAGCGTACCTATTTGAATATTCTACCAACATTTCAATTATCAAGTTATCAAAGAAACAACAAAATAACTGATAAGGTGAAAGATTATTTTTGACAGTAGGTATATCACACCATGGAGAAAAACTGTTTGTCATATCTCTTTTCACCCATTTGTGTTTTTTTTTTTTTTTGCTATTGGCCTGCTACAAACATCATGTTCGCTCTGGAAATGCGAGAGCGGCAAATCATCTTCGCTTTCAAAACCATCATCCCGACTATATGAAGCAATATCAGCTTCGGCACGTAGCTGGCTTCGAGGAAGATTGTTTATATTGACTTCATTTTCTTCCCCGGAATCCTCATCTGTTATGTCATCATTGGCGTTATCAGGGGGAAATATTACTATACCCGGAGGTGGCTCTGAAATATTTTCAGGATTTTCTAATTCTTCCAGAACTTCATGAAGTGTTAATGCACGACATCTGTACTGAAAGAAAAAAATAATAATTATGCATCGGTCAGAAAATGTGAAATATATTCAGCGGTAGCCTGAAAGCCTGCCATACTTTTAAAAGGATGGCCGTGTTTCAATCCCCATTACAACTAAAAATAACAACATAGCCTTATTTTGTTTATAATTATTATTTAGTGAATCCTTTTCAACGAGTATTTCAATTGATTTGAATGTTTTGTAAAAATAACATAAAAAATATACTTACTTCCACACATCCATGTCAAAATCCACAAAAACAGTGAACAATTAAAACTCAATAACTCGTCGATTTTATTATTTAGCACATAGGTAAACAGTCCCCCTCTTATAATATTCTATAACTAAACTCATGCATGAGGCGGCATCTCTCCTAGAATAGCTTAAACTAGCGAAAAAATGTTTCTTTGTAGGATCCTTTTAAAAGGATAGTAGGGTTAAATTTAATTTTAATTTATTATTAAATATTCCAATTTATTTATCTGTACAATTTTATCTTGAACTTTCATACTCTGAAACTCCTAATATCCTTAGTTTATTTGCTTTAGTATACTGCTCTAAGGAATCCACTTTTTATTTAATTTTTAATTAACTTCATGTAACATAGTAACTACTTTTTTTACCACCATAAATTTTTCTTCATAAATAGCAGATACTTCTTGCACAATCTAATTGACCATAGATTTAACAAAATTTTCATTTTGAAATTTTCATTTTGAATATGAAAGTAAAATACTATAGCTGATTTTTTAAAAATAGTAAAAGAAAATTTATAATTAAAAATGGCATAAGCAACATATCGACTTTTTAGTAATTGTAGAGATTGAAGTTCTGGGTGATATCCAGGAGACGGGTTAAAACCTAATACTATAATAGTCTAGTCTATAAGCTTAAAATGGTGTTAATTCTACATACTATTATTAAAATTATGTGGTTTAGCTCATTCGACCCGGAATGATGTCTAGATCATTGTGCCAAATAATTAAATTAGCCCATAAAAAATTCCAAAAGTTATAAACAATTAAACACCTTCAAAAAATAGTGTTTGGTTTGTAGCTTATTGTTCGTAAATTATAAATATTTTCGAAATTTGAAAAAAAAGATCCTTAAAGAGGAGGAAATTTAGTAAAAAAAAGTTCCAACTCCCGGAACTGTACCTCCATTATTTATAATTTTAATTTAACGCTGAAAATAGCCCTCCGCGCGCCATTGTTAGGTTGCGCGCACGGCCTCGAAAGTGAGTACGTCACTTAAAAATATTTTTTTTAAGTACTTAAAAGTTAATTGAAAAATCTAAAAAAATTATAGTATAAACTAAACACTTTAAAGAATTGATTCCCGTTGGAATTTTTCATAAAAACAAATTTTTCAATATGCTAGACGATTGTTAATTAACAAAATTTTTTCAAACTTCCTTCATCGTTCTAAACTAAAAAAAATGTTTAAATAATTGCCGTAAAATTATTTCGCTTCGTGGAGCTCTTCTTATATACATACAAAACAAGATTGCGTCATCAAAGTTTTAAAAATGTTAATACTTTGTTTATAATAATTTTTTTAAGTTAACAAAAAAAGAAAAAACACAATAATGTTGTAAAGAAAATTTTTTTCTTTATTTATTATTATATTTTCGTTTTTATGCCAATAAAAGACATTTATTAATTGAAAAAAATAATTTTTTTCTCCATTTGTTTATAAAAATTTTATAAACAAATGGACTATTTTTATATTTTTAAAAAAAATTTTTTTTCTAATTTTATAGAGAATTGTCAATTATGATTTTTGAAAAAAAAATTTTTTCTTAATAATTATTTTTAATTGTTTATAATCGTTTTTTCTATATATTTGTTGTTTAAATTATTAGTTAAGAAATTTTTTTTTTCTAAAAATCATAATTGACTTTTCTCTACAAAATAACAAAAAAAAAATTTTTTTTCATTAACAATTGCATTGTTTATTAACTTTACAATTTGTTATAAACAAATTCTCAACTTTGTTTTATTTTTTTTTCTGAAAGTAATAATAATTACAAAAACGACCTCGTGCATTAAAATACCGAAAAAAATTTCATTCTATTTTTTTATGTAATTTTGAAAATATACGTGCTACAAAAATTGCAGTAGCTGATCCATTTGTTGACTTTAAAGCTAATATAACTTTTAAACTATTAAAGATACGACAATTAACATTCAGGTCATTTTTATAGACAATGAAATTATCTTTCAGATAATGTCAGTCATATATTTTTTACCTATTATTAATTTGTTGTTTTACGCATTTGTTTATAAAAATTGAAGATTTTTTGGGGTTTTTCGAACTTCTGCGGCTTCTAGCTCTGTAAATAATGCGAATTTGGTTATTGAACTTCAAGGCAATTTTGTTAAGCTTTAAATTATGTTACAGTTGCAGTTGGTTATTTATTTTTTACTTGATTTTTTCATCAGTTATTACTATTTTTCGCTACATTTTTTTATTACATCCTTGAAACGTTTATGCATTGAGTTTTTTTTAATGTTCTACATAATCTTACACTGTTATTTTCTTACAAATCATTTAAATGTAGCGAGACTTTTAGTATTCGTACGCTCTTGTCTTTCGTTTTGAGTTTTGTACGTTACAATCTGCAGCTGCTTCTTTACAGGTCAAGTCTTTTGTCCAATCCCTTTAACCTGATCCATCCTACTACCTTTATCGAAAACAAGTACATTTCTTGCATGTTTTTCAGACCAAAAATTATTGTTTATATTACAAACTGAAATACAGCTGGAGAGTAGTAAGTAAATCATCTAGAAATAACATAATTTCCAAAATGTAGCGAAAAATAGTAATAACTGATGAAGAAATCAAGTAAAAAATAAATAAACAACTGCAACTGTAACATAATTGAAAGCTTAACAAAATTGCCTTGAAGTTCAATAACCGAATTCGCATTATTTACAGAGCTAGAAGCCGCAGAAGTTCGAAAAACCCCAAAAAATCTTCAATTTTTATAAACAAATGCGTGAAACAACAAATTAGTAATAGGTAAAAAATATATGACTGACATTATCTGAAAGATAATTTCATTGTCTACAAAAATGACCTGAATGTTAATTGTCGTATCTTTAATAGTTTAAAAGTTATATTAGCTTTAAAGTCAACAAATGGATCAGCTGCTGCAATTTTTGTAGCACGTATATTTTCAAAATTACATAAAAAATAGAATGGAATTTTTTTCGGTATTTTAATGCACGAGGTCGTTTTTGTAATTATTATTACTTTCAGAAAAAAAAATAAAACAAAGTTGAGAATTTGTTTATAACAAATTGTAAAGTTAATAAACAATGCAATTATTAATGAAAAAAAATTTTTTTTTATTATTTTGTAGAGAAAAGTCAATTATGATTTGTAGAAAAAAAAAATTTCTTAACTAATAATTTAAACAACAAATATATAGAAAAACGATTATAAACAATTAAAAATAATTATTAAAAAATTTTTTTTTCAAAAATCATAATTGACAATTCTCTATAAAATTAGAAAAAAAAATTTTTTAAAAATATAAAAATAGTCCATTTGTTTATAAAATTTTTATAAACAAATGGAGAAAAAAAATTATTTTTTTTCAATTAATAAATGTCTTTTATTGACATAAAAACGAAAATATAATAATAAATAAAGAAAAAAATGTTCTTTGCAACATTATTGTGTTTTTTTTTTTTTTTGTTAACTTAAAAAAATTATTATAAACAAAGTATTAACATTTTTAAAACTTTGATGACGCAATCTTGTTTTGTATGTATATAAGAAGAGCTCCACGAAGCGAAATAATTTTATGGCAATTATTTAAACATTTTTTTTAGTTTAGAACGATGAAGGAAGTTTGAAAAAATTTTGTTAATTAACAATCGTCTAGCATATTGAAAAATTTGTTTTTTATGAAAAATTCCAACGGGAATCAATTCTTTAAAGTGTTTAGATTATACTATAATTTTTTTAGATTTTTCAATTAACTTTAAGTACTTAAAAAAAATTTTTTTAAGTGACGTACTCACTTTCGAGGCCGTGCGCGCAACCTAACAATGGCGCGCGGAGGGCTATTTTCAGCGTTAAATTAAAATTATAAATAATGGAGGTACAGTTCCGGGAGTTGGAACTTTTTTTTACTAAATTTCCTCCTCTTTAAGGATCTTTTTTTTCAAATTTCGAAAATATTTATAATTTACGAACAATAAGCTACAAACCAAACACTATTTTTTGAAGGTGTTTAATTGTTTATAACTTTTGGAATTTTTTATGGGCTAATTTAATTATTTGACACAATGATCTAGACATCATTCCGGATCGAATGAGCTAAACCACATAATTTTAATAATAGTATGTAGAATTAACACCATTTTAAGCTTATAGACTAGACTATAATTCGAAAAGTGCGCGAAATAGTTATAAAATAAATGGTACACTGGTCTGCAACGAAATCCTCCTTTAAAAAATTATGCTATAAGTATGAAGATTTTAATGCTCTGAATCTATTCCCGTTGGCCGATTTTTTTCTATCACGTCTAGATTTTTTTATATGAATTTTTTTTTTAAATTTCATAAATTTTGTTTTTTTTTTAATTTTTTTTTTTTTTGTCAACATCAAGAACAGTATACATACATACAAAATAAGTTTTAGCGAGTTGTAAGAGAAAGAAAGTAAAGTCACAGCGAATACTGCGCATGCGCATATCTACTACCATAAAAATCACTGTCAATATTTTCTTTCTTTCTCTTACAACTCGCTAAAACTTATTTTGTATGTATGTATACTGTTCTTGATGTTGACAAAAAAAAAAATTTAAAAAAAACAAAATTTATGAAATTTAAAAAAAAATTCATATAAAAAAATCTAGACGTGATAGAAAAATCGGCCAACGGGAATAGATTCAGAGCATTAAAATCTTCATACCTATAGCATAATTTTTTAAAGGAGGATTTCGTTGCAGACCAGTGTAATTTAAGACAGTTTCTGTTTGATTACACATTAAACTTCTTGCATGTAAAACCTGCGCCAAGGACGGGTCGTCGAGAATTATATAACGTGTGAGGAAGGACGCATAACCTTGGCGACAATGACGACGGCAGAAAAAGTGCGATTACATATCCTGTTACTTCTGAAAATAGATTAGAACGTTCTGCCTTTAATAAAACTACTTGTTAGCGTTACACCCACCAAACTTTGAGCTCTCTTCAAGCAGCATGGAATTATTTTATATCTATATCTTTCTGCGGCCTCCAACTTTTTTTAAACAAACCATAAAAGAGTTTACAGGGTAAGGTCATTATAAATTGAAATAAATTATATAAGGTGATTATAAATGAAAAATTTTATGAAAGGAAACCTGTATATATACCGCGCACCGCGCGTCCACTTCTGTTATCTACGTCATGTCGCCTTAAATTCCTATGTATATTAATGTTAAAATAAAACAGAACTCGGTGGTAAAGCGGTAGGAGCACTTGCATCTTTCCCATGGTTAGTTAGGTTCCCGGCCAAGGACTGCAGAAGTTAAGCGCATATTGGATTGTGTTCATGTCTCCAGGTGAGTAGCACCTACCCTGACGTGGTTATTTTAGAGATACGGTAGGATACGATCCCCTATTTATGATGTTTAATGTTAAACAAAATTTTTAAGCTAGAACTTACCTTTTATATAGTTAACTTTTTTATGATGGGATGTTGGACAACTAAAGCAACAACTTTGTTTTCATTAACTAGCTTCCTGAGTCGAACCTGACTTGCTCAGAATGTACTATTATGATGTTATAAAACAACGGACATTATAAGAAGCGAAAGAACACTTAAAAATATGTTAATTAAATCAAAGTAAAATACTTTTTAACACGTTTTGTTCACGTTTCAAACATACAAAATTTTACAGGTTGGTCCAGTTTCCGAGGCACAAACTTCAGGAATGTGTAGAGTATGTAAAAATAATAGGAGTTTCTTCTATAAACATAATTCGAAAAATGCATCATAACTTGGATACAGGATGTTGAAGTTTCATTAAAAAAAAGCTTATAATTTAATATCTAAGGAAAGATAAAAGCTATTGTGTTCAAATTTGGTACACCGTCTTTCGATGTAAAGCTCCATTTACATTTCAAGTCAAAAATAGTAACAGAAAGCCATTTACGTAGATAGGGAGGTTATGCGCCACATTTATAGAAATAAATAGTACGCCACTGATTTTTACACTAGTTGTAAGCTGTTAAATTACCCATGGTATTCTGAGGACGAAAGCGTTTTTGTAAAATTTTGATAGAACAAGCCGTTTCCGATTTATTTGTAGTCAGGATATTTTATGCAGTCGCTTAAAATTGTATTTACTTTAGGTTAAGTTGTACCTACTCTTCTTCTTCTTCAATAAATCTGCAACAGATACCTCTGCCTGTCTCGAAGAGGAGTAGGTCAACCTATAAAATTAGACCACTAAAAATATATGAAAAAAAGTACGTCTACCCATAACCTACTTATTACTACCTTACCTATTGTTGAAGTAATAAATATTCTAAGAATCAACATACTCTTCGTATATTTTTGATGTCTCTGGCTCGGTGACGTAGTTGGTTAGAGCACGCAATGGCAAGCGTGATTAAATATCTATCTTTCTTAGCTGAGGGTTCGAATCTCGCCACTGGCACTGACAATGTCGGTGGAAATGCTTGTATGCCCCCATTTTTTTTAAATGCAACCCCTTCGGCTTTAGATTCGGGGCTTGTGTAATATCTGTCATGTTTATTTTTTATTTTTATTATTTGTATTTTTCATTGCCTTATAAAGGAAAATATTTATTATTTTAATTTTTATACAGCACACGTTAGCAATTTTGATTCTCAGATGGTCCAAAATACTTTCACTGACACGTTACAAAATATAAATATTATTTCCAAGCATATTGCAATACTTGTCTTTTCCTAAGGTTCCAGTCATTTCAGTTTTGACATTACTTTAATGAATGAATTTATGTTTTATAATTGCATAATTTACAGTAATACCATTTACTTACATTTTTAATTATCCCTAAAAGTAAACAATGAATAATAAATATTTTTTTCATTTAAATTCTCCCCTTCAAATTTCAAACACAGGATTTAATTAATTCATTATATTAAGCCGGCAGGAAGAAATGAATTTTTGTTGGTAGTTTCTCAATTATGAGTTGTGCCGGAACTCTTCGGCAAATTATAATTAATGAGTTTGTTATCTCTAGAGAGTTCAAATGACCAGTTTATTTAATTGTTTTGTTTACCGAACACAGAATAGTCAAGTCGTTAAACTATATGTTTCCCTAAACAACTGTAACTCCTAGGTGGATGCATTATGATAATAAATAATATATAAAGTTTGCATATGCTGCAGATTTTACCTTCTAATACCTCTCTACAGTCTCTACTGCATTCTACTTAGTCAAATAACGTAATATTAATTAGAGTCATTGTATATCATTAGAAAATCTCATAGGTATGTTACCTATTATGGATAGGTAGTTCTATACAGAGCGTTTAGTGTAAAACTCTCAGGCTTATAATTCAGACCAAACCGAAAAAAGACAATAGTGAGTCCGACTTCGATATGTCGAGTTCTATGGTAGCTAGAAACCTGATTTAATAACAAAAAAGTCTATAATCGGAAATTATTTTCGAATATACAGGGTGAGCCAAGGCGATTCTACAGGGTCAACTAATATATTTTTAAGTGGAATGCCACGTATATCAGAACATTTTTTGAAACCACTTTGTGGCCTCCTTCCATTCCTGTATTATTACTGACTCTCTCCCAACCACTTGCATGTAATGATTTTTTTGTTGAAATTATGCCATTTACACGTGTACATTAAAAAAAATCACTACATTCACAATTATCGATTTCAATAAAAAATATGTTGCTTAGTACCAGTTATGAGACATCTGTGTGATGACACTCAGCTATTTTCATTTCCTAAAAGTATACAGGGTGGCCAAAAATAATTTTACTTCCTTACCCCTCAAAGTGAGGAAGTTATGTATTCGTGAAAAAATTTTTGAAAATTTGTATTGCATTTCTGAAGAATCTCGACGATTTATGATGATACACAAAGTTTTGGATAAAAAAAATTTCTGTCTGTGTCTGTGTGTTTTTGAGATAAAGCTTTAAAATTTGGTACACACATTCTAGAGGTCAAGGAAGAGATTGAGTTCGTCGATGAGCAAAATCGGGAAAAAAAATATTAGTGACATTCCACCAATGTGACTTTTTGAAACGTCAAAAAATGTGAATCTTTTGAAACGTCAAAAAATGTGACTTTTTTGAAACGTCAAAAAATGTGAATTCTTTGAAACGTCAAAATTTACTTTTATTATAAACTTCACCATACATCGAGTTTTACTACGGAGAGGAAGTTCTGATCCCCAAGTAATTGGCAGCAGTTTTTAAATTTACAACTATTTGAACTGAATATTTTAAATTTTTTCAAATAGAACACTGTGTATATTATTAGACGATGTGATGTAGAATTGAAAAACAAATATTTTTTGTACGTACATCTCTATGGCTATTTGTAATAATTTTCGATTTATTGAACAATAACTGGAAAACTCAGCGATAAAAATTAAAAATATATATTTTTTTGTAATTCAAGAGAAGATATTATAAAAAGTGCTCCACATGTTGCCCATTTTGATTGACACACATTTCTATGCATTTTTGGAATGAGGTTTCTACTGTTCATAAAATTT
The DNA here is from genome assembly GCA_029963845.1 of Rhamnusium bicolor. Lineage (NCBI taxonomy): Eukaryota > Metazoa > Arthropoda > Insecta > Coleoptera > Cerambycidae > Rhamnusium > Rhamnusium bicolor. The sequence continues at coordinate 178,456 of JANEYF010000595.1, read as the reverse complement.
CCGGAGTGATACTTCTAAAAGAAAGCATTTATTATCCTTACCTTCAAATTTTGGATTGTTGTTGGTGTTGTGTTTTTATGGGCATCATGTAACATGCTTATTATAATACCTTCTCTTGAATTGTTTGAAAAAAAATTTCATTTTACTTCCTCGCCCCTCAGTGAGGAAATTATGTATTCGTGAAAAAAATTTTGAAAATTTTTATTGCATTTCTGGACGAATCTCGACGAATTATGACGGTACACAAAATTTCAGACAGAAAAATTTTTCTGTCTGTGTGTATGTGTGTCTGTCTACAGTTTTTGAGATAAAGCTTTCAATTTTGGTAAACACATTCTAGAGGTTAAGGAAGAGATTGAGTTGATTGATGAGCAAAATTGGTCCCAATGTCTAAAAAAAGTATTAGTGATATTCCACCATTGTGACTTTTTTTGAAATGTCAAAATGTGACTTTTTTGAAACGTCAACATGTGACTTTTTTGAAACGTCAAAAATGTGACTTTTTTTGAAACGTCAGAAATTACTTTTATTATAAACTCCACCACACGTCGAGTTTTACTACGGTAAGGAAGTTCTGATCCCTAAGTAATTGGTAGCGGTTTTAATTTTTATTGCTGAATTTTGCAGTTATTGCTCAATAAATTGAAAATGGTCACAAATAGCCATAGGAATGTACGTACAAAAAATTTTCGTTTTTCAGTCGTACATCACATCGTCTAAAATTATACAGGATCTTCCATTTGGAAAAATTGAGAAAATTCAGTTGCAAAAGTTGTAAATTTAAAACTAAAATACTTTTAGAAAGGGAAAATGGCTAAGTGTCATCACACAGATGTCTCATAACTGGTACTAACATATTTTTTCTTAAAATCGATAGTTGTGATTCGATTGATATTTTTAATATACACGTGTAAATTGTATAATTTCAACAAAAAAAAATCATCACATCCAATTGGTTGATAGAAAGGTAATAATAATATGCGAGTGAACGGAGGCCTCAAAGAGGTTTCAAAAAATGTTCAGATATATGTGTCATTTCATTTAAAAAAATGTTACTTGACCCTGTAAAATCGTCTTGGCTCACCCTGTATATTCGAAAACAATTCCCGAGTATAGACTTTTTTTGCCTAATTTACTTATGTTTTTAAATCAAGTTGCTATTATAGAACTCGAGAAGTCGAAGTCGGATGCACTTTTGCCCACTCTGTATATTACATACTATTATTATCATGTTTTTTGTAATACCCAATAATTATTTTATTATCATTTTTTTTTTTCTATAAATACATAATTTGTCACTTATCGAAGATGAAATTGAAGCTCTCGCTGTGGGAGTTGCAACGATATAAAATAAGTTCTTGATGGCATCAGGAGTTGGCTGTTTGACATTTTGTTAACATGTTAAATTCTGAGCAGTTTCATATAATATAATAAATTCTAATTGTTGGTTTCCGAGAGCTTTGTACCTAAATAATAATTTATAATTGTAAATAAGCACCTGCTTGTTTACAGTATCTGATTTGATGTCAGTTGTTTACGTGTTTGTATATAATAATAATGTTATTTTGTTTTTATTTTATGTACATATTATACAAACCCAACAGAATTTGTATTCCATTTACAGGGTAGAAACACATAGTAATACAGAAATTGACACATTTATGTTTACACAACAATGATATGCAGTGATATGATTATTAAAAATTATTTCATCTAGACTTTTTTTCACTAATACTGCAAGAAAAAATGTCGATTTAATTTACAATTTTATAAAATTACTGCACATAACATATGAGGAAGATAATTTAAACACATTTATTTGTTCTGGCTATTTTAAAATAAGAAAAGTGACGTGAATCCAGTTTGTATAGAAGGGGTAATTTAATTTTTTGTAATAACTACGAACAGTAAATTTGATTGTTTAATAACTTATAAAGATATACCACTCTTTTGAGGTCTCTTCGACTCTGTAAGCTCGTAAAATTAAAAGGATTTAAAAACAATTTGTGATAAAAACCAACAGGTAGATAAATATGGTCAACAGTAAATAACAAGTGTTTTAAAATTCCTTTGTACACTTTCAGTATTGGCATCATGAGTTTCATAGCATAAACTCCAAACTAAACTTGAATACTCAAGTTTTGAACGCAGGAAGGTATACTGAAAGTCAGAGACACCACGAACATTTTTAAAGTTAAAATTTAAAAACCGATAAGATGAAATTTGCGATTCTGTATGTTCAGTGAAGGTAAGCTCGCTGTCAAAAACGATACCAAAATATTTTACTGATGTTAAGCACATTAAGGTTGTATCTCGTAGTTTATCATCAAATACAATTGTTGATTTTCATTTAATAGAAGGTATGATGTTGCTCTCTCCAATGTTTAGTAGCAGTTTATTTATTAGGCACCATGATTCAATTTTAATAAGGTCCGATTGAAACATATCACATGACAACTAAGCTACAGATTGATGTCATTAATAAAGATTATAAAAACCCATTTTTTTTATTGAATTAAAGATCTATAGTTAAAAGTTACATTTTATGGATTTGAATCTTATAAAGGTAGATTTTCTATTATTTAAAATAAGCAAATTATCATTAAACTGCTCATGTGTCCATTGTACATGTATATATGCATCTCTAATAGAGTTCTTGACTTTAATATCACGGATAAGAATGGATGTATCATCAGAAGCCACCGAATATAGGGCGTTGATATCATTAAAATAAATTACGCATATTAAGGTTCCTAAAATCAATCATTGTGGTACACCAACAGAATTTACTTAAGCATTAAAGTTATTTACTTCTACATAGTTACTTCTTCCCTGAATTTATTTATTAAACGTGTACGGCAAACAAGGGCAAGTGTCTTACTGAGATCTAGAAATATTTTATAACATTTTTTTTATCATCTAAGTTGCTGTAAAGAGTAGAAAGAAATTTGGTAAGTGTATTGACAGAAAGTTGACTGTTTCAGAAACCAAACTGATTGATGTTAAATAATTTAATATTACTACTTAGTGAGAATAGGTCAATCAAGCACAAAAACTACTTTTTTAATTCAGTCAGCATTAGGTTAGGTTAGGTTAGGTTTGTTGTGAGTGGGTCTCAGTAGACCCTCCACTGCGGCCATCAGCAGGCCTATTGTGGCTCACGCCTAATTATATTTCACCCAATAAGTTCAGTCTCTTAATGAAACCGATAACTTTATTGAGTGAGAATGTGTTCAGATCCTCTGGCAGCAGTTGCCCTTTGCCAAATATTGAGAATCGGATCCTCTCCACAGCGGGAGATATGGTCTGCCTTCTCATCATCCTCCAGGCATAGACGGCACTCGGCGTTTTCCGCTAGGCCGAGTTTATGCAGATGATAGTTTAGTCGGCAGTGCCCGGTATATAGGCCTGTTAGAGTTTTCAGGTGTGTCCTGTTTAACTCTAAAAGTTTCTTAGCTCTTGATTTCAAAGGGTACTTTATAAACGCCTTCGAATGAACTAATCCTGGTAACTCTTGCCAATACTGGAGAGTTTGCCTTTCAGCCCAGGTTGAGATAGCCATCTTGGAAGTACTTGAGGATATTCCAAGTATTGGTTCTGGTCCGATGAATCGTGATCCCGCTCCTTCTCTGGCTAAGGAGTTCGCTATTTCGTTACCTTCCATACCAGAGTGGCCGGGTATCCAGACCAGAGTCACTTTGTTGTTCTTGCTTAAATGATTTAGAGCTTTCTGACAGTTCCATACCGTTTTGGAGTTACACCGGTAGGAGCCAAGAGGTTTTATAGCTGCTTGGCTGTCTGAGAAAATTTTTATTGATCTGCGTGTAAGATGCATATATTCCAGCCTTCGTACACACAGTTCAATGGCATGAACCTCAGCCTGAAAAACAGTTGCATGAGTACCTAGGTTTGAGACTATCCTCACCCTTGTTCTGTAGCTGTGTACTCCGGCTCCTGTTCCCTCGGAAGTTTTGGAGCCGTCTGTAAACCAACAACTGTCTTCCTTCAGTAGGTCGGCTTTATTCCGATCCCACTCATCTCTTTCTGGAGAAAGGATGTTGAAGGTCAGCTCGTAGTTGGTCATAGTAGGCATAGTATCCGAGGGCATTCCCAGGATGCTGTGATTCTCTATGTCATCCAGCAGCCTGTTCTGCTCCATGATACTAGTCTGCGGCATATTAATGGCCGCTTGTTGCAGTCTGTAGGTTGCTTACCTGGCCTCTCTCTCCAGATATATATGAAGAGGGGGTAAATTCAGGAGGATTTCCATTGCAGCTGACGGTGTGGTGCTAATTGCTCCCGTTACGGTCATGCATGCTAATCTCTGCAGTCCAGAGAGTTTGGATTTGGCCGTCCGATGTAATCCTTTTGGCCACCAAACAATGGATCCGTATGTTATCATTGGTCTGATGACCGTGATATAGATCCAGTAAATTTGTTGGGGAGCCATGCCCCAGGATTTGCCACAAATACGACGGCATGTCCATAGGGACAGCTTTGCTTTGTGGATTACCTTTTCCAGATGGGAGTTCCAATTAAGTGATTTATCCAGAGTGATTCCTAGATATTTCACCTCCTCCGCAAATGGAATAGTTTCACCCATTAAAGTGGGAGGTCTTAAGTCCTCCAGCTTCCTCTTCCGGGTGAATGGTACTATTACTGTTTTTTGCGGATTTACAGATATCTGTTCCCTGTCGCACCAGTTACTCACTGCATCCAGTGTCTCTTGAAGGGTATTTGAAATTACTCCTTCAGAGTTTCCTCTGACTAGTATGACTAGATCATCTGCATATGCTAGAACCTCAACCTCCCACAGTGTGAGGATGGCCAGTAGGTCGTCCACAAGAAGTGACCACAAAAGGGGGAGAGAACCCCACCCCTGTGGGCACCCTCTCGTGGCTCTAAACCTAACTGTTTCTCCCTGTAGGGACGTTGTCATGGTTCTGTTTGATAGCACGGCACGAATCCAGTATAGTAGGCTCAATTCCTCTGGCAGCCACTGCTGCATATAAGGAGTCGGGCAATGCATTATTAAATGCTCCTTAAATGTCGAGAAAGGCTCCCACCGCAATTTCCTTCATTTGAAGGGATTGGGTGATCTTCTCGACTAGGTTATTGAGTGCTAGTTCTGTTGATTTTCCTGTCTGATAGGCGTACTGATGGATATTGAGGGGTGATCATTCAGGATATTGCCCCTGATATATCCGTCCAGCACCTTCTCCAGGCCTTTCAACAGAAAAGATGTCAGGCTAATTGGTCTAAGCGATTTAGGGCTTGGTTCTTTCCTACCCATTTTTGGTATATATACTACCTTAACCGCCGACCAACTGGATGGGATATAGTTCCATACCGGACTAGCTCTGAATAGTTTAATGAGGAGTGGGAGCAATATTTCCAGTCCATTTTGTAGTAGAGCTGGAAAAACTCCATCCTCTCCTGGCGATTTGAATGGTTGGAATGATCTGATGGCCCACTCAATTGCCGGTATTGTGATCACCTTTTTTAGCCGTCAGCCAATCATTTTTATCAGGTCGTTTTAATCGGCCTTCTGATGGTGACAGCTGTTGATCATCCGCATTCAAGCACCCTGGGAAGTGGTTTTGTGCTAGGAGCTGTAAGGTTTCCTTTCCAGAGTCCGTATATGAGCCATCCGGCCGCCTTAACGAACCGAATTCCCTTGTCGGCTCTCTGGAAAGAATCTTGTGGATTCTAGTACTGTGAGGTACATCAGTTATACTCTCACAGAATTTCCTCCAAGATCCCCCTTTTGCTTTCCTTATTTCTTTGTTATAGTCCGTTAGAGCGGATCTATATTGGTCCCAGTCGCCCGAAGCTTTAGCTCGATTAAAGAGGCGTCGAACTTTTCTCAATTTTTCCAAATTTTTGTTCCACCAAGACGTGCCTCTATTATCCCTTTTTGTCTTTAGTGGACAGTTTTCGTTATATGCTGAGACCATCGCGTTGCGGATCTGTTCCGCCGCAATTTCAGTCTCATCACGATTCCTGATTGTGGTTATAGCGGATTGAAGGTGAGACTGGAGGGAATATTTATACCCTTCCCAGTCCGTGCACTTCGGATCCCGATATGTCACCACAGGTCTTGGATCAGCTTCTATATTGAATAGAATATGTTTATGATCTGAACACGAGGGTTCAGAAGATACTTTCCAATCGGATATCTTGTTGCTCAAGTAGTTTGAGCTGATTGTAATATCTAATACCTCCTTCCTATTTCTGGTGACAAAGGTTGGTTTGGAACCAATGTTATTCACAGTTAGTCCTTCACCTAATAAATATTCAAAAGGTGACTCACCTCTTTGGTTAATGTTCGTGCTTCCCCACGCTGTATGGTGGGAATTCGCGTCACATCCAATAACCAGGTGGATATTATCAGTCAGCATTAGTATGCTAATAAATACGGCTAAAGATAATTAAGTATTTACAGGTTGAATCCGCCCAAACGCCTGCGTCATTAAGATACCTTCTACAGTAGCTTCCTTTAAACATGTACAGGGAGTGGTCTTCTTGAACATTCTACATCCAAAGAAGTCATATTCGCATACGCATAATATTGCTGGAGATCAGTTGTAGAATATCCGTCACTTAGGCACTACTTAATGTACCGTGATTCCACAAAATCCGTTAAATTTCGTAGTGCTATATTTACGTTATCAACTATTTCAAACAATTCAGTTAATGAGGCAGAACTATGTTGCAATAGTGAATAGCTTTTGCTAATATACTTTAGTTATCTTGTATAGTGAGTAAATTTGCTTTGACATGTGGATTTTCAAACTGCTGTTGACTATTCTTGACAGCTTTGTACTGCTTCGGGTCGAATTTGAAAACTATAGATTTAATTGGGTGAAAATGTTTATTATAATAAAAAGCGGCTTCCAGCTAAGGTCCCCACCTTGTTAATATCAGCTATGGAGATTCAGGAATTATTGGATGTTTTCTTTGAATTTGTCTTTTACAATTACTGATCAATCAAGTTCGTATTACGCACAAAGCACTTTATTACTACTCGATCGTAACTTAATTCAGGAACACGTGTGACGTATAAACTGTTATTTTTTGTTATGAGTCACTTTGTCAATCTTAAGTACAGCTGCGGTACTTTGAACGGTACGGTCTCGAGCACCAGTTCCTGTTTTAAAGTGTAGGAACACCACTTTATTCTTTCAGCGGTATGATAGAAGCTAGGATAACTCAGTGAAGAAACAGAATGCCCAGGTGCTCTGTGTGTGATTGTCGGTTGCGTAGCAATGGACCACTTCATCTTACCTGCCGAAAATGATTCTCGGTGTATCACCAGATTTATTACTTATGCTCAACATACAAGACAGACTTTCAACTTCACTTACTTTATTTTATTCAAGACTGACCTCATAAAATAAAAACAATAAACATTAAACAGTGTAACCAATAATATAGGTAACAGAAAAAGCAAGCCAATAAAGCAAGCAAGAGATTGTGATAATGCAAGCAGGTATATCAAATGCAGCTAAGTTACGGAAACTACTATTTTTTGTACTGATATTTGGCAAGTGGTTAATGTGTTTGCAGCGGCTAGTGCGGCAACGCTTTTATAGTAGGTGGTCTGTGCAAAACTGTCCAGGTGCAAGTGGTTACGATATACAAGCGTGACACTACGGCAAGATATCAATCTAGGGACTGTTGATTCCTTGAGAAATGTCTAATCGCTAGTATACAGCTCCGTTAGCCCTTATGTCCCCTACTAGGGTAAAACGTGTCTTAGCTTGCGGATATATCGGAATATATAGTTGGTAACAGTTTATAGGTTCAAGCTACAGGTTATCGCATCGAACACAAGCTGACCTATGTAATCGGATAAATTCCCGGACCGCTTGGAGAGATTTTATCCTCAAACGAGTGACACTAAAAATCTGACTAGTAGTTCTCTTTACTATTACACTGGAATTGGATTCTATTTTCAACGAGTGACATTAGAATCCAATTGGTGTATATACATAAAAACATTAAATGAAAACGGTATTCTCCTGGAACATGTTTCTGAATAGATAACCTTATTTTAATTACTGAACCGCGAAACTACCGGAATATCTCTGACAGCGCGGATTAACAGGTATACATATACAAAAACGGTAAAATACAGAAATGCAGATACAAGCGGTTGAAAGCCGTTAACTACAGGAATGATTCTTACCACTGTTGTTTGCGGAGCACACTGGAGTTGTCGCGTGTTGACTGTAGCTGGTAGATCGAAGAAGTAAGTATTTCAGCGGCGATGGGAGCAGTTTTATTCCTAACGATTTGGCGAGAAAGTCACGTGACTTGCACGAGGGACGGAATTTCGGTTGATGTGGAGGGGCACATATTCTCTAAGCAAGCTTAGCGAAATACATTTAAACAAGTTCCCTGTACTATTTGACATAAGCAAATGTTTATAAAAATATTCTGAAACAGGGATTCGCTTTCTCATAATTTTAAAACTATGTATCAAACAAGAAAATAATTAAAATGGCCATGGATTAATATTTGAACTAAATTATAATCTTTTATGTTGTAGATTATTTATAAATAATAGAAATATATCTATTAATAATAAAAGATCCCTATTACTTGGTTTAATGCGAGCGGTACTCAATATAAACAAAATAATTATGATAATAAAATAACTTAACTTTACTCTGAAAAAAAACTGATTTGAATCAATTGAGAACAATTGCTTAAATATAAACATTAACTACAAATCGTTGCATACAGGGTGTAAGTGAAGAACGGTCCAGATTACATATTAAAATAACGGAAAATTAATGGCAGAAAAATCACTGCGTTATACATGTTTAAGACATTTGTGGATATAATAAAAAAATGGCAAATGTCCCGGTTGCCGTGACGTTTTTTTAATATGTGTATTACCAAAGACATCAACGGCCATTAAACAACTAACACCTGTGTGACTACGCGGTACTCGTGCCACATCCCTTATGCTTACCGTGCTACCTGCGGTAGAGAATTCAATCCCATCGTTCTAGCTTTACTTATGTAATTTTTTTAATATTCCTTTTGTAATTTGTCGTCTTTGGGAACTGTTTCATCTTGTAAAAAATTACAGAATAACCTTCAATCTATGACAATAGAGATTTTCTTATATTTGATAAAAAATACGAAAAGTTATATTGCTTACTACTAGTCTTAAAAGAATATTTTGTGAAGTTTTGGTGGGCTTTATATGAAGAAGGGAGTGGTAACATTATGGTAATGAAAAAAAGAATCCTACTTGCCTATTTCTTGGAGCAACCACTACTAGTATAACTAAGAAGAATATTCAAAACTATATATATAAAACTGCATAATTTTTTTCATAATCAATAATAGACGAATATATGTAAAAGGAGTATCCAGTGTTTAGCCCTGTTTATTTTCGTCCTTATTGACGCAATATATAAGGATAATATTCAATTAAGAAAAATACAGTTTTATTAGGATTTCGTGTAATACAGCTTACATAGGTCGTGAGTTCACAACTAATTGTTAGGAAATATATACTAATTACCGTTTAACATTCTATCTATTTTTAAAAAATATTCTGAACCTACAGTTGTATACTTAAATTAATGTTTTCAACGTTAAAATTATTTACCATTGTTATTTTTTAATTTTTGAACATTTTAATTTACATAACCAGTCCACTAATTAATCTCCTCAAGTGGAAATAACTTCATTAAAAGCAGATGCCTATATTCAAAATTATTCCCAAAATAAATAAAACTTTTATTTCAATGTTTTAAATCAATTACGTTTTAATATAGAGAATAAATTGGATTTCGAACGAATCGATATGCACATTGGGAACTTCTAATTTGGGAAAATAAATATTGATTTATTATCACTAGGTTATAGCGGCTTAGATATGGATTTATTTTTAAGTTATTTTATTTGTAATTTCAATTTCCAAAAGATTCGTACTTCGTATTATATTATTTTCTTGCAAAGCTAATAAAAATAACCCTTTAAATAAGAAAATTGTTGTCTGTTGCATAATCAACATACTAAAAAAAATAAAAGGGATAAATAAAAATATTTATTCACTTTTGTATTTAATTTTTTTTGGTATTTAGTTATTAATTAATTAATTAATTAATTAATTCATTCATTTTTTTGTTCGTTAATTCATTCATTCAGATATGAATTCATTGATTCATTCACTCATTTATATAATTAAGAATTTGCATTTCCAATAAGTAACAAAAATCCCAATTAAGGAACTACAGAAGAATATTTAAAACAAATGCAAATGATAACGATAATAGAAAAATAAAAAAAGTATTAAATTTGAAAAACAATTAATTGTAACTAATATACTGTGTCATATATATGTGTATTTGTGTATGTATGTATATATATATATATATATATATATATATATATATATATATATATATATATATATATATATATATATATATATATATATATATATATATATATATATATATATATATATATATATATATATATATATATATATATATATATATATATATATATATATATATATATATATATATATATATATATATATATATATATATATATATATATATATATATATATATATATATATATATATATATATATTTTTTTTTATATATATACACAAATACACATATATATGACACAGTATATTAGTTACAATTAATTGTTTTTCAAATTTAATACTTTTATATTTTCTATTATCGTTATCATTTGCATTTACATATATATATATATATATATATATATATATATATATATATATATATATATATATATATATATATATATATATATATATATATATATATATATATATATATATATATATATATATATATACATATATATACATATATATATATATATATATATATATATATATATATATATATATATATATATATATATATATATATATATCAGTTCATATCAGTTATAACGGTCGAAGCGGGTGGTTGGTCGATAGGTCGCTCCAGTGAAAACCCCGAAAATTATTGGTAACAACTTTAGTAAACGTGATATAATTTAACTGGAACGTACCTAAAAACATTCTTAAAACGCCGAAAAAACAAAAGTAACAAAATTGTATATATAAGTGTATAAACAATTAAAAATACAAATCAGTGGAAGATATATCTGTGCATCTAAAAATGCTGTGTTAGTTTTTAAAGCACGTGACAAAGAGGCCAGTGTAAAACCCGGGCTAGGGCCGCAATAAAGTGACAGGTACCCACATCTGGTTTAAAGTGCTCTAGAGACAATCCAGTTGAAAGACCTAAATAAAACGCATAAGTAAAGGCTATCATAGACGATCTGCATAGAACATAAAAAGTATTGGCTTTAAAAAACAACTAACCAAGCAATGGAAAATAAAGATTTATCAAATAACGAACTTCTAGAACAAATTGTTTTGAAAATGGAGACAAACAATCAGGCAATTAAAAAGTGACATAACGAACATGTTACTGGAGAAGATAAATATATACAATACGATCATCGAGGATTTGAAGTCCAATAATATACTTCTTAAGTCGTGTGTACTCTTAGAGGGTATTACGAGGGCAAAAAATATCATAGTATTCGGTTTAAACTGAAAATGAAATGGTAGAAGGAAAAATCATAAATACCTTAAATAATCTACTATCTTTAAGTATAATAGTACTGACATCGACTCGATTCGATAGGAAGAAAGTAGAATAAAATCGACCGTTCTGGTCAAACTGATAGAAGAAACTGAAGCATGACATATTTAAAAATGTTCGCAATCTGAATAACTGAGAAAGGGCCATAGGCCAATATGTCACCAGAGGACAGACAACAAAAGCTTTTATTATTCCATAAAAGAGTACAGCAAGGGTATAAGTAGTCCTCAATAAAAATAGCTTAACCATAGACGACACCAAGTATACACCAAATGACCAAAGAAGCTTGAATCAAAACTTGGAAACAGAACCCGTCCTAGAATGCAAAATAAACACACCTACAGCTCATCCTAAGCCAACCAGCCAGTAATACTAATATCCCAACTAGCAACAAATACATCATCTGATGAGGAACTTGATCACCAAATTACAAAAAGCAAACCGCAAGAAATCCAGGGCCCAGTAACACAACGTCCGCAACTAGCCGAAAGGAGTTATCTCACCTATAGACCAGCTGACCATTCCAATCGACTATTCACCCCTCCCACCACTAGACCCACTACAGGATCGCAAGCTAAGCCACATTCTAATACAGGAACTAAACCTAAAACTAGTAGTCAGTATAATTTCGAAACTCCGGTAAAAAATAATTTTAAAATTTTACATCAAAACATACAATGCTTGAAAAATAAGACCTTAGAATTAGATTTATATTTAGAAAACCGTAGATTAGAAATAGATGTAATGTGCTTAACGGAACACTTCCTGAAAAACGACGAAGTTCAATGCTATAATTAAACAATTACAGTATAACCTCCTCCTTTTGTAGGTCAATAAACCAGAGGGGAGGTACTTGTATTTACGTTAAAAATAATATCCTTGAACATACAAAATCCATTAATACATATAAGTCGTTAGTGAGTGAAATCGATTTTGAATTTAGCATAGTGAAAATTATAATATCATAATAATCTGTATATAGATTTCCTTGGAAATTTTCTTATTTATTAAAAACTTAGAAGAATTTTTAAATAATATTGTTGATATAAAAGTAAAATTGTTATCTGCGGGGATATTAATATAGACTTTCTAAAAACCATCAAACGAAAAAAAGTGTTAACTTTTGCTACTGTCGTTTAATATAAACCCAACAATATTTGAGCACCCGTGTACATACATCCACTTTATTATATGTGTTTGTAATGATAATCTTTCAAATTACACCACTATAGTTGACGATAATGGTTTGTCAGACCATTTCTCACAAGAAATAAGTATAGATATACCCCTAAATAAACTCGATGATAACAGCTTTAATTACCATAGTTTTCTCTGAAAAAAATGTAATAAAATTTCAAACAAAAATAGCGAACGACTTGATTTTCCACCATATGTAAGCATTCCATATAATATTTTAGAAAAAAATTCACTTCCTTCATAGATATCTCCAGAATAACTATGAATACTGCTTTCCTCTAAAAAAGTTAAAGTGGATGCACAAAATATTGGGTCACAAAAGAATAAAATTTTTGTTTACATAAAAGGCAATTTATAAAACTAACCCCAATTATAAAAAAAAAAACGACATACTTGAAAATTATAAAAAACATTATTGTACGATTCTCAAAAGTTATTATCCAAGCAAAAAATATTGACTTGAGAAAGACATAGCTAGTAGCGACAACAAAACAAAAAATTATGGGAAATTATAAATAGAGAAAAAAATAAACAAACATGTACCGAGTGAGTTAAAAATAGAGGATAATGACGGGCAAATACAATCAAATACAGATATTTTGGCAGAAATGTTCAATGACTATTTTTTGAATATCATTGATGCTTCAACACTACAAGACAATGAAGCAAACACGGTAACCACTTATTTACAAAATTGCACTAAAATGGATAACAGGTCATTTTTCATTAAACCAACGGATAGAGTCGAGATACTTCCGTCACAAAATCATTATTAAATAAAAGTCTTCAGGATATGACAATATCTCCCCAATTTTATTTAAGAAAATTATAAAACCTGTTAGCTGATGAACTTGAAAATTTATTTAATGAATCTTTTATACAGGTATTTTCCCGAAAGCTCTGAAGAGGTCACATGTTGTGCCACTATTTAAAAAAGGAAATTCACAATCTCTTTCAAATTATCGACCCATTTCCTTATTAATTACAATATCAAAAATTTTTGAGAAACTTATGAACAAAAGATTATTGGAATTTTTAAGTAGCTCTAACATAATAACTCCAAGTCAGCATGGATTTCTAAGTGGCAAATCAACAACTACTGCAGCATATGACATAACTAAAACAATTGTGGAAAATTTGGATTCAAATTATCAAACAGTGGGTATAGCATGCGACTTCTCCAAGGCTTTCGACAGCGTAACTCTTGAAATACCTCTACTAAAATTAGAATTTTATGGTATACGTGGTGTAGCATTAAAATGGTTTCAGAGCTACTTAGTGGACAGGGAACAGCGAATAATTCTAAGAAAACCTTCCGAACCATCAGAATATTCGTACTCGGAATGGGGTAGAATAGAAAAGCGGGGTACCGCAGGGACAGTCCTAGGACCACTTCTATTTTTATCCCTCTATATAAACGATCTGCCATTTGGTGTACCTAACTCATTGGCAACACTTTTCGCCGATGATTCACTTTTTTGGTAAAATGCGGCAGATCAAGTAATATTTTACCTAGTGTAAATGATTGTTTGAATCATATTTGTAATTGGTGAAGCAAATAAAATTAAAATTAATTTTGACAAAACATGTTGCATAAACTTTAACCAAAGGAAAATAATGATCTTACAATTATTGCAAACTTTAATATCAAATTTACGGATGAAATAAATTCCCCTTGGGTTTACGTTAGACAGTCAAATGAACTGGAAGAAACATATTCAAACACTGAATAAGAAACTAAACAGTGCGTGTTATTGTTTGAGAGCTATAGCAAACAAGGGTCTAAATAAATATATTCTGAAAATATTTTATCATGCAGTATTCGGTGCTCTCATTTCATATGGCATAACTTCTGGGGCATCTCTACCGACTGGGCAACTGTATTTATCACACAAAAACTAGCCATCAGAATTATTGCCGGATTGAAAAGTCAGCGTGAATCATGCAAGTCGTATTTTATCAGTCTAAACATTTTAACACTACCATCCTTGTATATATTAAAAAGCATTACTACTTGTACATAAAAATAAGTCAGCTTACCCCCTCAGCAGTTCAGATACGCGGCAAAACAGTAGCTTAATATTACTACCACGTCATAAAAACCACTTCTAAAAGCATTGTTACATAAAGGTCTGTTCTGTACAATAAGCAACCCAAAGAATTGAAAATTCTGCCTGCAAAAAAATTTGAAAAACAAATAAAGAACATGTTGTTAAAAAAAGCATATTATCTGTAGACGATTTTATCAACGATAACATAATATGGGACCAACGATTAACAGAAAGTGAACACATATGAATGCTTGTATAAGTAGAAGACAGTTAATCATAAAAAATAAGTTAGAAAACCTTTAATGTAAATAATAAATTAGACCTATAGTTGTAAAAATAAAATAAAAACAATATATAAATGCACTTATCTAGGAAAGGAATAAATTTTTACTTAAAATAGTCCAGAAGCAAACGTAAGTTAGCATAATTTTATTAATATGTTAAATAACCATTAAGTATATTGTAAATAGAAAATTAGGTGCATGAACTCATAAGTTGATCTTTTTTATCTTTAATTTTATTTTTAGTTATACCTTATTTAGTTAATTTTTGTATATAATAATGAGCCTTGCTCAACATATTTCTACACATGTAAACATGTTTTCGAAATAAAATGTTCTATTCTATTCTATTCTATTCTATATATATATATATATATATATATATATATATATATGTATATATATATATATATATTATTATTAAGAAAAGGATACCTAATTTGTTTTACATTATTCTAACCCCACGGTGAATTTCCATTATATAATTTCAATTATTCTGTTCTCTGAAGCCATTAATATTTATTACATTAGGATTTACTAAGATTCGCAGTTACTCTCGAGGATTTCAAAAGGCCATATTGAGGAAGCAAAGATGCAGAAACACGTGTCTGTGGATGTTGTAAAGTTTTGAAGTTATTGTTGAACTGGTGAGTACTTTTGTTTTATTTATGTTGGTTTTACTGAATAGAGTAGTTAGAATTAAAATAATATTATTGGTCAGTCGTACTGAACATAATGTGCATATTATCCTTTTTATAATCCAAGTTGAAGCATTTTGGCAAATAGTCTGGAAACTAATTTTTTAAAAGATATATATTATACTTATCTGTGACAGGGTTTTGTAATAGTTAGAAAATAATAATTAGCTAACAATTTTTAGCGTTATTATATTTTTATTTCATTCCATATAATAAAGTTTTTCATGAAACAGATTTATTTTTACTTTTAATAAAGCTGGAACATACAAAACTCTCTATAAAAAAGATACTTCAATTACTGAATTTCAATATAATATTAGGTGTTGCGAAATGAAATAGTTGTGCATATCATTTAGTTAAGATTCACAATTGACCATGTATTGTCTAATGCTTTTAAAACACTAGGCCTCATTTTAAGGAAACACTTTAATAATATAAATTTTAATGAATCTGACATTTTATTTGCTTCGTATTTACATATTTCTAGAAATAAAAATAAATTAATTATTTGAGTAATAAATAAACATCCGTTCAAACATAATATGATAACAATAAAATACTCATATTTTCTTATATATTATTATCTGAATGCGCTAGTATAAAAGTTTTAGGTAGATAATAAATTAAACATGACACTTCAAATACATTTTATCTCAGAAACTATTAAAACTACTTTCTTTAGATGCAAGATGACATTGGAATAAATAATAGTATTCATTCTAGTCGTATTAGAAGCAAAAATATAGTGGTTTGTTTCGTATATCAGTGTAGTGTAGTGTAGTGTAGTGCAGGATTCTATTTGCACTTCTAAAGAAAAAGTGCTGATTTATATTTCAGTTAGTGCACAGTTATAACAAACAATTTAGTGTAGCCAGTGCAATATTTTGTTATAACTTTTAATTTGAAGGCTGTGTAGATTTTGATGTTTGCAGTTTTGTTGGTTTTTGTAAAATAACTTGTGGGTAAAATTAATTCTATTTGTATGCAAAAATGTTTTGACAATGATTCAAGTGAAAGCAGCGAAATTACAAATAGTGGCAGTACAAGTAGTAGTGATGAGGATATTATTATTGGAAGTATTGCAGTAACGAAAGCTAGGACTTCCATAAAAAAATATTTTGAAGATGTTGTAACTCAGTATACTACATTTCAGAATCAGCAGAAGTCTGTTTTTGTGAAATAGTGAAACAGTTTCGCCAATTAGAAGGTTACATCACATGACAATTGAAGGGACCAATGCAAAATCTGCCTAAGTCACATTTTATGGTTTTTGAGAAAAACGAGTTTTTTTTTTGGAAATGTTTTCATTAGGAATATAATGCTGCCTTTTTTACTGAAGATGCTTTATGATTACTGAAATATCACAACATTATAATTATTCGACTTTACTACTCAACCTGGAGAAAAAAAAATCGAAAAATGGACTTGGGCACTTCTTACTTTAAATTTTGAACAATTTTGGACTTTTGTTTAATGCGGTAGAGAAGCTTTTAAACTGATTAACGTTATCAAATTAATAACACTAATAAACTAAAAAAAACTCAATAAGTGACTAAAACATTTATAATATATATATATATATATATATATATATATATATATATATATATATATATATATATATATACATATATATATATATATATGTATATATATATATATATATATATATATATATATATATATATATATATATATATATATATATATATATATATATATATATATATATATATATGCAAATCAAATGATAACGATAATAGAAAAATAAAAAAAGTATTAAATTTGAAAAACAATTAATTGTAACTAATATACTGTGTCATATATATGTGTATTTGTGTATGTATATATATATATATATATATATATATATATATATATATATATATATATATATATATATATATATATATATATATATATATATATATATATATATATATATATATATATATACATACATATAATATACACATATATATGACACAGTATATTAGTTACAATTAATTGTTTTTCAAATTTAATACTTTTTTTATTTTTCTATTATCGTTATCATTTGCATTTACATATATATATATATATATATATATATATATATATATATATATATATATATATATATATATATATATATATATATATATATATATATATATATATATATATATATATATATATATATATATATATATATATATATATATATATATATATATATATATATATATATATATATATATATATATATATATATATATATATATATATATATATATATATATATATATATATATATATATATATATATATATATATATAAATGTTTTAGTCACTTATTGAGTTTTTTTAGTTTATTAGTGTTATTAATTTGATAACGTTAATCAGTTTAAAAGCTTCACCGCATTAAACAAAAGTCCAAAATTGTTCAAAATTTAAAGTAAGAAGTGCCCAAGTCCATTTTTCGATTTTTTTTTTCTCCAGGTTGGAGTAGTAAAAGTCGAATAATTATAATGTTGTGATATTTCAGTAATCATAAAGCATCTTCAGTAAAAAAGGCAGCATTATATTCCTAATGAAAACATTTCCAAAAAAAACTTTTAAACTCGTTTTTCTCAAAAACCATAAAATGTGACTTAGGCAGATTTTGCATTGGTCCCTTCAATTGTCATGTGATGTAACCTTCTAATTGGCGAAACTGTTTCACTATTTACAAAAAACAGACTTCTGCTGATTCTGAAATGTAGTATACTGAGTTACAACATCTTCAAAATATTTTTTTATGGAAGTCCTAGCTTTCGTTACTGCAATACTTCCAATAATAATATCCTCATCACTACTACTTGTACTGCCACTATTTGTAATTTCGCTGCTTTCACTTGAATCATTGTCAAAACATTTTTGCATACAAATAGAATTAATTTTACCCACAAGTTATTTTACAAAAACCAACAAAAAACTGCAAACATCAAAATCTACACAGCCTTCAAATTAAAAGTTATAACAAAATATTGCACTGGCTACACTAAATTGTTTGTTATAACTGTGCACTAACTGAAATATAAATCAGCACTTTTTCTTTAGAAGTGCAAATAGAATCCTGCACTACACTACACTACACTACACTGATATACGAAACAAACCACTATATATTTTTGCTTCTAATACGACTAGAATGAATACTATTATTTATTCCAATGTCATCTTGCATCTAAAGAAAGTAGTTTTAATAGTTTCTGAGATAAAATGTATTTGAAGTGTCATGTTTAATTTATTATCTACCTAAAACTTTTATACTAGCGCATTCAGATAATAATATATAAGAAAATATGAGTATTTTATTGTTATCATATTATGTTTGAACGGATGTTTATTTAATACTCAAATAATTAATTTATTTTTATTTCTAGAAATATGTAAATACGAAGCAAATAAAATGTCAGATTCATTAAAATTTATATTATTAAAGTGTTTCCTTAAAATGAGGCCTAGTGTTTTAAAAGCATTAGACAATACATGGTCAATTGTGAATCTTAACTAAATGATATGCACAACTATTTCATTTCGCAACACCTAATATTATATTGAAATTCAGTAATTGAAGTATCTTTTTTTATAGAGAGGTTTGTATGTTCCAGCTTTATTAAAAGTAAAAATAAATCTGTTTCATGAAAAACTTTATTATATGGAATGAAATAAAAATATAATAACGCTAAAAATTGTTAGCTAATTATTATTTTCTAACTATTACAAAACCCTGTCACAGATAAGTATAATATATATCTTTTTAAAAAATTAGTTTCCAGACTATTTGCCAAAATGCTTCAACTTGGATTATAAAAAGGATAATATGCACATTATGTTCAGTACGACTGACCAATAATATTATTTTTAATTCTAACTACTCTATTCAGTAAAACCAACATAAATAAAACAAAAGTACTCACCAGTTCAACAATAACTTCAAAACTTTACAACATCCACAGACACGTGTTTCTGCATCTTTGCTTCCTCAATATGGCCTTTTGAAATCCTCGAGAGTAACTGCGAATCTTAGTAAATCCTAATGTAATAAATATTAATGGCTTCAGAGAACAGAATAATTGAAATTATATAATGGAAATTCACCGTGGGGTTAGAATAATGTAAAACAAATTAGGTATCCTTTTCTTGGTAAAAGTTCTATCAAAATATGGAATGAAATGAAAATATAATAACGCTAAACATTATTTGCTAATTTTTATTTTCTAACTGTTACAAAAACTGATCATAGGTAAGTATAACATAAATTTTTTTTCAAACAATTTTCCCGGCTGTTTGCTAAAACGCTGAAACTTGGATTATAAAAAAGATTTATGCACATTATGTTCAGTACTCAATAATATTATTTTTACTACTCTGTTCAGTAAAACCAAAAATAAATAAAACAAAAGTACTCACCAGTTTTAAACAATCAACTCAAAACTTTAAAACATCCACAGACACATGTTTCTGCGTCTTTGCTTCTTCAATATGGTCCATTGAAAGCCTTGAAACTAACTGTGAATCTTGGTAAATCCTAATATAATAAAATTGGCTTCAAAGAACAGAATAATTAAAATTATATAGTGGAATTTTCCCGTGGGATTAGAATAATTTAAAACAAATTAGGTATTCTCTTCTTGGTATAATAACCCTAAAAATTTTTCGCTAATTATTATTTTCTAACTTTTACAAAAACTTATCACAGATAAATATAACATATTTTTTTAAACAATTATTTTCCCGGCTATTTGCCAAAACACTAAAACTTGGATTATAAAAAAGATAAAATGCACATTATGTTTAGTACGACTGAATTCTAACTACTTAGGAAAATGATTGTTTAAAAAGATACATGTTATACTTATCTGTTTTTGTAACAGTTAGACAAAATAATTAGTTAAAAAAATTGTTAGTGTTATTATATTTCCATTTCGTTCCATATTTTAATAGAACATTTATCCAAAAGAGGATACCTAATTTATTTTAAAAGCTTTATTTGTATCTATACAAATTGTATTAATTTGGCTTTGTGCATAGGACCTTAGAAATATTTTGAGTTAAATAACAAAGATTTACCAATGTAGAGACAAATTTGTTAATTAATTTAAGGTTAGTTGTACAAACACAGTTTATATCTACTCAGTTTAAAAATCTGCATAAGAAATATATTCCCACGGTTTTATGGTCATAGAATTTCAACTTAAAAGAAATTAAACAGTTACTGTAAAACTTAACCCTAATTAGAGTCATTTAATTACATCGAGTAATTACAGTTCATTTAATTGCATTTAAGTAACTCATAACAATCGCAATCAAATCAGATCATTTTATTTTCAGAACATAACAAGATTTATAGTTAAATTTGGTGAAAACGTGAAGATGGGTACGGGAGCTGAGCTGTAAATTTATATCGAAAAATCTATAACTAAGACTTTTCTGAATTCGAGTCCATTTTATGAAAAACAGTTTTATTCTAATCTAAAATGTCCATTTGCATCTTGAATAAATACATCGAATTTGAGGAAAATTTATTACCCCTTTTGCGAAAAACTTTCCGACGAAAATGCAAAAACTGGAGGAATGTGGTTTTCTAACACCCCTGAGGCGTTTCCGTAATAACCAACAAGTATATCTTGATTATCTCAGATGTTTTCTTTACGATCCTAGTGTGTGTTTGCTTTTATTGTTCAGAGTACAAGGGAATGATTTTCTGACTTAATGGAACCGAATAATAAATAAAAGTTTAAGAGATATGTCATGAATTTGTCTGTTCCTGTAAAATAATAAGTACATTTTAAAGATATAAAAAACGTTTTTGGATTTCCTTTTTTTTTTTAATTTAAAAAAGTCTGAAAATGTTTATTTTTTATAGTAGCATTTTTTTAATTTTGTTAGTAGTGTAGTAGACGTTCCTGAAAAATTTTTTTTTCGATGTACATGTGGTTTTCGTAATCATCGTGATCCTAATGTAAGTCGTAGTGTCCTTAGTAATTGATACATAAGAAAATATTACTTCCAGGTGCTAATTTTTCTTCTCAGTTTAAATTCCAATTTTGTTTTTATGGATAAACAAAATCAATAACGGGATTATATTATATTTATTTTTTGTAATCCGAATCAAATAAGAAAGTGGATAACCATAAAAAAATACTAATAATTTAACAACCAACCACATAAAATTTTATCACAATTTTTGATTTTTGTTAAACTTACATAAGGATTTACATGATTTATCTTCTAAGTAGTATTTTATTTACCGTCTCAAAGGTTAACAAATATAATAATTTGAAGTAATGGAGGAATCAGTTCTTAAATATGACATAAATATTGATTTAGTATAAGACAATCAATCTCAGAGTAGATGGAAAGATGTTTACTTAACGTATAGAAAACTTCAGATACAACCACACAGTTTATTTCCGCTTAAGTTGCCTCCTGGATTTATATAAAATATTATTCAACATAGGGGAACGAAGATCGACTTGAATACAAATACATTTTCTGATTTTAGAATTAGTATGTCAAACTAATCAAAACATTATTTAATATTTAATTTTCCAAAGAAAATATTTAGTCTTTTTCCTTATATTCGTTTTACAGTACTTTTGCTTATTCATGAGAATTCTAAAATATATCTACGTTTCTTTGACAAATTAGAAATAAGTATCCACATCAAATTTAAATTTAGAATCCGTCATATGAATTGCAAAAAAAAAGGTAGCCCATATGATATCCTTCAGGCATTTCTTCCATTGAGCAGGTACAATTTATCAATTTATCTTGATAGGTAAACAAGTCGTCGATAATTGGTATTATGTTGATTCCATAATTGCCATATATTATGGTCTTCCCGTCATACTTACTTTTCTCAGACCACCCACATGCTCGTATACTTACTAAAGATTTTGAAAATATTTTTTCCTCTATGATACAATCTATCTCCAAAATATTCCAATTTGACCTTTCAGCACGTGCCCCTCATTTAAACCCATTTTCAGTGGTGCCGGACTTAAAGCATTCTTACCGAGAATGTATGTAATAGAGAAATCATACAGAGCAAGTTTCGTTCTGAATTCTTTAGTCATGCTGACAAGTTGTTGATTGCTTTTCACATAGGATTTTCATCAATGGCGTATGGTCGGTTTTGATCTTGAGCTTTTTCCTATTAAAAATTGATTAAATCTCTTACAAGTGACGACAATGACTTAAACACTCTTTTTCCACTTGAGTAGAGCATTGATCTCCAGTACTCAACAACTTGGCCTCTAAGTACCATCCTCCTGTCTTTGTTCTAAAACTCCCCCAATACCATAATATGCTGACGAATCTGTAGAAATGCTTGTGGCATAATAATTGTAAGATTCTGGTATTGAGATGGTATTGAGTAAAAGTTTATGCTCCTTGTTGATTGGGTCCTGCACACAAATATATATTTTTACGCCACTGGATTGTGTAGCTGAGGCTAGAATTATATAAGAACGGTCGGGAATGTTCTGGAATATTCTACACCGTGTGAATGGATGTATAAATAAGACGCACGGTGGACCAAGACTCAGTCTTAAGTTGAAAGTGAACGAGTAAAAAAGAAATAAGAAAGAGACTTATAAGTATTTAATTATGATTATGGTTTAGACAGTCATTAATCTATTGCTGTTAATTATTAATTAGTCAATAAAGTAGTGTGTAAGTGTTACCTGGACTTTCAATCAACGAATCTACGAGTATAGGTGTTTGTGGGGATAGCAAACACGTAACAATTTGATGTCGGAAGTGGATTGGAAGAGAAATTTCTGGAATATTCGAAAAGGTTGTATAGTGTTCTTCCCAGGAATTAGTGGTGGCACGAAGAATTAAACTACTGGACAATGTTTGAGGACTATTTCTGGACCGAATAGTGACTTTAAAGTGGATTTTCGAGAAGTTTCTAGAACATTCGATTTAGAAACCGCCGCAGATACGCGAGTGCCGCTAACAATAACGTGTTATAGACTTAAAAATGTGAATATTTCTGTCGGTTTCAAACTGACCCGAAATTGCTGTTAGAACTAACCAGTTATAAAAGCACGCCTAACAGCATATGTAGGTGGCATCTTATTTTCAGATAATATATTGATATTATTGAAACAGCATTGATTGCGCAAGTTTATATGCCTAAAACCCATCTACTAACCTCACAAATCAATTCCATCTGCCTGACAGACGTATGTATGCTTATCTCAAAGGTAATAATTTACACTCTTTATAAATAACAAGCACACAACAAGAATCAAAGAGGTATCTCCTGAAAATCATGTACAAATTTGTAGTGATATTACAATTTAAACATTTAAATCAACTTCGTTTGTTTTGGAACTGGCGTACATAAGGAGAAAAAGGAAGAAATAAATGATTCATGTGTTATAATCCAAGAGAGAGCAAAACCGTAGTTAAAGAAATATATAAAACTGGAACGTAATTTAAAAAATAAGTGGAACATGCAGTACACCTCAAATGACACACAATCCTTTAGGATATCTTGATGAAACTCTGTTTATTGCCCACAATGACCTATTATTGTATCGCAGAGATCCTGCAAAAATTCAAATTAGATATTTGAAGTTTCTGCTATCCAGGAAAAGATTTTTTTAGGATTAAATGAGAATATCAATTTCTTACTTCTTGTAGTTACATTTCCTAGTTAGAAAATTGACAAACAAATAAATTTGTTGTTTTTTTACATAATTCAAATAGATAAGAATGAGGAAACCCTATTTTTTTACAATTATAAATATATACAGAAGATATTGGAAAAAACTGATATGAATTAGTTTTTAATATAATAAGGATTATTTATAGATGGTATCACTTATAAATCGTTGACATATAATAATTATTATTCTTTATTTTACATTGCAATGAGTTTAAAAATATCAAATAGTTTAAAAATCAATACACCAGTCCAAAATCTGTAAATATGCCATGAATATCCCTATAGTAAAAACTTATTTTAAAGTTCGGTCGTGATGTGTGGGATATATAATTCAGTGTGATTTTTCAATTATTCAGAGCTTCACTGCATCATACAACGCGTAATGTTCAACTCACTAGAGGCCGTGGAGAGGATGCGGACTTTCATTAAGTACATATTTGCTTTTACATTTTTTGCAGTATATTATCAAAAGGTAACATATCTAGGGATACGTGTGAGTACATGTTTTTGTAGTACATCTGATAGGGAAATTCCATAGGGCATAAAACATTTTGATTTCCGTAAGATACCATTCAGATACTGGAACAATATTGAATATTGAATTTTTATGAATTTTACCCATCGAAGGGAACTCTTATAAACCCTATAAAAAATATACTCGTAGACTATTTCTAAGCCTAGAATACCTAGATTATCTTGAAAATTTAATTATTCTTATTGGAACAGGATATAATTCGCCATCTTATGTGCGGATTTCCACTGACAAAGACACAAAAAAATATGATAAATATTAAAGACCAGATGTATATAAACCAACAATTTTCAGATTTAATTGCATCTAAAACTAGTATAGTATCAACAATGATCGACCAAACATCACTAATATCACTATGTCGGTTCATGTCAGCACTTCGATATCTATGCTAGATTCTAAACTGACTAAGTTTTAAACTAGAACTTGGCACACAGATGTTGCTAATATTCCACTACAAAAGAATATTTTTTCTGTAGAGAGCCAAATATTACTTTACCATACACAGCTACTGTTTTAATATATGGTGATTACTGATTATACTTCAAACGTTATTGAAAATTTTGCACACCACTCAGCCGATGGTAAAAATTATGAACGATGTCAAGGTGCGTTATAACCTCAGACAGAGCACCACCATGGTGCTCTTGGATATTGACGAAGCCTTCGATAATGTAGATTACATAATTTTAATTCTCCTGACCACCTAATAAGACTCATTCGTTCCTAACTGAGTGAGCGACAGGTCGCTGCAGGTTGGAGTGAATAACAAACTCTCATCTTCGTGGAATACACGCGCGGGAGTCCCGCTGGGTTTGGTTTTTGCACCAAAATTATTACATATACAAGTATACTGAGACCCTAATATAAGCAGTGCCAACGCGTGATGCAGCGCGTCGGTGACGACTATACACAAACTACCAGTTTTAGAAAATACATTTATACATCTCGTTACAAATTCTACAAGATATACACCCATCAGGTAGCTGCTGGAACTTTGTTCCGACATAAATACCACCAGCGGACTACAACAAGAAAGTTTCTCAAAATTTCTACAGAAATAATGTTATTTAAATTAAAATAAAAATACACTGTATATAGCTCTCGCCGGAAACCCGGTCCATTGACGACCAAGCAAATATTACACAAATTATGTAGTACAAAGCACCATTTCGAATCAAACATAAATTACCTTACCAGTCGTTACCGATATTTCAGCAACACGTTTAGGTTACGTTCATCATAAAACTGCAAAATTGAAAATTTTCTTTTCTTTTTGTTGCTTTTTTCATCATTTTTTTTTAAATCAATTATATCCAATCAAAATATTTTAGAAAATCAAAAACATTTTCAACAAGAATATTTCGTTGTTAAAATTAGAAATTAAACGGTGATACATAGCCGTTTGATCTTGTCATCTTGCAACTGATTTGAAGGATTCTTTTAAGAATTTTTCGTCTGTTAGTATATTAAAAACAAAGTGCGCGTCATATGTTACAATTAATCTAAGTGCAAAACGTATTA
Organism: Rhamnusium bicolor; assembly: GCA_029963845.1. Classification (NCBI taxonomy): domain Eukaryota; kingdom Metazoa; phylum Arthropoda; class Insecta; order Coleoptera; family Cerambycidae; genus Rhamnusium; species Rhamnusium bicolor. The sequence continues at coordinate 151,794 of JANEYF010000595.1, read as the reverse complement.
GTTAATCAACAATTAAACTAAGTGCAAAAATATTAGTTAATCATTTTAATTTTAAGTCTTAAATTTTAGTTATATAAGGTTAAATAGGTTACCTGAAGAACAGGAGTTAGTAAGTAAAAAATTTCACTCTCCTCCGACCTGATTCCCGTTCAACCGCTCAACTGCCACGTCGCTTAACACACGTAGTCTTTTAGGTAGCTCCGGATATGAAGACCCGGAGAGGAAATTATTATATTATTTAATTTAAGAATAAAACTGTTTTGAATTTGACTGATATACTAGCATAAGTTTCTACTTGATTTCTGTGCTCTTCACCTTTATATTGCTTCCTTTTTATCTCATTCCTTTACCTTCCTTGCAGTGACAAAGAGAATTTCTCTGAAACCCTGATGTTTGTAGCTAAGTCGTTGTTTCCTTTTATTATACAAGGCATGAATCCTTTTCTACTATCTTTTACCTAGATACAAAGAATAACAGCAACAATTAATTGTTTCTGTTGTTGCTTAAAACATTATATATAAAGTATCATTCTGACGTTAGGTTGAAATATTTTCTTGATAACTTTAAGTGCTGAGGTGGTCTGTGGGTATAATAATTGTTATTTAGGTACTCAGTTATTAATCTCACATTAATGATGTTCTCATGCAAACTTGTATGATCTAGCAAGTAGAGCATGATTGAGACTTTTTTTATTTGAATTAATAAAATCAAATTTTTTTTTCATACTCGATAACACATATAGTCTGCAATGAATTATTTTTAAATTGGTATCAAATTGATTATCTAGAAAATTAAAATCTCGATAATTAGTGTATTATGAAGAAGTTGACACACATCGAATTGCAATTAATATTTGTGCTAGAGAGATTACTCACGTTGATTGACTAATTGGTTAAATTGTATAGAAATAGTAAAAAACTTCTATGTTGAACTATTCCATGAAAAATTCGTATTTCCATCAAAGCAAAAATAACATCACAGGTGAACAGAAATATTGAAAATTCTTTCTAGTATATTATCCCTGCACTATATTATTGAATTACACCACAAAACGCCAAAGGCATAGGAATATTAATGTTAGTGTATCAATGACACTAGTCAACAAAAAATGCTTTGAATTTGTTTCCTCCCTTAAAATATTTAAACTACTAATTTTGGGTCGAGAAAAACGATTGACAATTTTTACTTCCTCACCCCTCAAAGGGAAGAAGTTATGTATTCGTGAAAAAAAATTTGAAAATTTTTATTGCATTTCTGGATGAATCTTGACGAATTATGACGATACACAAAATTTCAGACCGAAAAAAATGTTCTGTCTCTGTGTCTGTGTTTGCAATAGCAGCTACAGTTCTTGAGATAAAGCTTTCAAATTTGATACACACATTCTTTATTTTATTTATTTATTTATTTATTTATTTATTTTTATTCATTTAATTACAAAATCCAACAGGCAGGAGCCCAATTACAGGATTAGGTAGATTGAGATTATGTATAGATAAATACACAAAAACAATTTTGAGTGTTACAAAAAAATTTCTTAATTAAATATATATTTAATATACATGAACAAAACATATAGAATTGTATATATACATATAAATATACACTTGTACATATACATACACATACATATACAGATAAATAAAGCATACAGGAGATTACAAAACATCAAGATGCAAAACAGAGTTTTTAATTACACTTTCATTACAGAAAAATATATCAACACAATCCTCAATTTTAGCATAGTTGACATACATTTGGTATATTGGAGAGGCCAAGAGAATATTAGTTCTTGGTATGTGTGAAATAAATAAGTTGTTATGGCGAGCAGAAATTCTAGGTACTTTATAATTTATTTGATTTAATAGGTTAATACAATCCAGCCGATTATTAACAATTTTAAATAGAAAAATTATTGATTGAGATATTCTTCGCTTGGCAAGACTTGGTGAGTTAAATTTTTCTAACAATATATTTTGTGGAAATCCAATAGGTGGATAAGTGCCCTCAAGAGTGTACACTGCAGATTTTAAAGACTTACGCTGAATATTCTCTAATTGTAGTATATTGCCATTATAAATTGGGTTCCACACAACTGAAGCATATTCAAGGCGAGATCTAACAAATGTTACATAGAGTAAACGATGAGTGTTGATATTTTTAAAATCTTTGCAGTTCCTGATTACAAAACCAAGACTCTTAAAAGCAGAATAAGTTACCATTTCGACGTGCTTATTGAATGACAATTTAGGATCAAAATACACGCCAAGTTCTTTAATAATATCAGGTCTTTGTAAAACATTATCGATATTATAATTGTACACGTACAGATTATGCTTCCGGCCAAATGACATGACATTCTAGAGGTCAAGAAAGAGATTGTGTTTGTTGATAAGCAAAATCGGTCTAAAAAAAATATTAGTGACATTCTACCAATGTGACTTTTGAAACGTCAAAATGTGACTTTTTGAAACGTCAAAAAAAGTGACTTTTTTGAAACGTCAAAGTGACTTTTTTTGAAACGTGAAAATGTGACTTTTTTGAAACGTCAAAAATTACTTTTATTATAAACTCCACCACACGTCGAATTTTACTACAGTGAGGAAGTTCTGATCCCCAAGTAATTGGCAGCGGTTTTTTAAATTAGCTCTAGTTTTTGAGAAACAGTACATTCGAAGAAGAATAGTTTTATACGTGAATATATATCCAAGTGACTTAACATATCATGAAGGACGGCTATTTTTATTTAAAAACTAAAACAGAAATAAAAGATTACTTAATACTTATAAATAGAAAGAAATTAATTTCATTGTTACAAAACATTATTACAACTATTTCATTAAATGCAACACTTTGTTTTTGCCTACTAGGGTCTCTTTACAAACTAACTCTACTTAGAGCTGTCCGAGGTCACCTGGCCGCCAGAGCCGTCATATGACTCATATGTTTACATCATATCATAATACTTGAATAAGTATATTAAATGGAAATAAATTTTAACAATAATGTTACATTTTATAAAAATTTGTATAAAACTCACCCTTTTAAACAGATTTATGAAGTAGTTTGGTTGTCGTCATCACAAAGTGGGGAAGATCTATAGTATAATAGCATCAGGTATGTTTCTACAGCTGTCTCTGTAAGCGATGTTCGCTTTGGTGAAAAAATATGTTTGTATTTTGAAAATGACCGTTCGACATCTACGGATGTAATACAGGCATAAGTAAAACAATCTGTGAACTCACTTAACGAAGTTGTAGATGCACCATCACAAATTTGTCTTAATTTGCTAAAATCAGGATCTTTCTGTAATACACTCTCGAATTTTTCACTAACGCGATTATTTTTTGCGTCATTTATAGCCTGTAACTGTGTTTTTACGTCTTCCACTATTTGCAGCGATTCCACTAACGACAACGAACTATTTTGCAATTTTTCTATTGCGTCGTGTAGTCCCCTATAATTGTTATTAATACTTTTTAAATCTGTTTCAAGGGAAACTCCTTGAAAGTTTGTCTGGCTTTCCCTAATAGCTGCAGCCTCGTTAGGGTTGAACTGTAGTATCACAGCTTTTATTTGTTGAAAATATTCAGCATAATAAAAAGCCGTGGAAATGTTGGTTTAAGAGAGTCCAGTACACGTACTATAATATTTAAAATAGAATTTTTTTTACAATCTGTCGTCTCGTCAATACATAACCAGAGCCGTGTATTTTTTAATCCACATTTAATCCTATTTACAATGTCTTCACGAACAGCTGGAATATATCTACATAACGATGTACGACTTGGTAAGTTCACCTGGGGATTGTAATTATTCCAAAACTCCCGAAATGGTTGTTTATCCAGTATGTGTAGCGGAATATTACAGGCTATTAACATTAACAATAAATCAAACATAAACTGAGTTGTCCAAGGCATGCCATTTTTTTATTTTGATGTTGCACGGTATTGATATGACGACGACAATCTGTTTTGTGCCAGCACATTAAGTCTTGATTGCAAACTTTACAAATTATTTTGCATAAATTTATTCACTGTGTCCGCGTACGGTCGTTTTTTACCCTTTGGCGCGTTTGACATTATGTATAATTTATAGGTACAACCTCACGCATTAACCTTTCAAATAAAACTGCAGCGTAAATCACTTCTAAATCGGCACGTGTGACGACAGTGCAAGACCGTGGCTGTACTCCAGGCACATCGGACAGCTCTACAGTGATCACTCAGTGATCAGCCTGTCATCTTTATATAGGGCAGGGCCCTCGAAAATTCTTGTTTATTGTTAGATTTAGAATCCGATTATTAGATTCCAAGAACGGATATACTCGCAACAGGAATTATCGCGTAGGTACTTTAATACAAAATAAAGCGGTATAAATTTTAATCAATTAATTTAACTTAAGAATAAATAAATAATAAATAATTATAGGTATTTAGCATATGTACAGGGTTATTCATTATAAATTACCCACACCTTTTCATCGTTATTATTACCTATAGAAAAAACAATTTTAAATAAAAGTTGTGTGGTTATGACTGAATTTTGTTAAAATGCTATGAAACGTACAGTAGCGTGCAGATTTCAGGGGGTACAAAAAAATTATATATTTTTTTAAATGAGATGCCCCATATATTATTAAATCTTTGGAATGATCCTTTGTTCCTGATTTCAAAAATATACCATATGTTACCCCTACCATATACCGTTTTTGAGTTATTAAACGTCGAATATCTTAGTTAAACTAGTTACTGTAAATATGGAAAAGTTACCATTATTAAAGTGAGCTATGAAAATTACAACTATTATGTTTGATAAATGCCATTTCTTTAATGAAATAATCAAAATAGTTTACAGTGAGGAAGAAAGTAACCAAATATTTATATACAATAGATAACAAAGATTTGTTTAGGATATTTAAATATAAATAAATAATAACTCATAAAAGATGTTCGATGTGTCCACCATTATTGTCAATGCATAATTGATAATGTCTTCTTATATTTATAATTGTACCGGGAATTGCTTCATTATTAACGTTCAGATTGTTTATTTCAAGTCGAGTCCTGTCTTTAATGACTTAAATACTTTTTTTTTTTTTTTTTTTCGGTTTCCCGATGCCGGTCAGTCCTCCCGTGGCCTCCGACGCCTCACGGGAGTCGCGCCGGCGCATCAGCTACAGCCACTCCTCACATCCCGCAGGGTTAGTGACTGTAGATACCACACTCGTGTGCCCTAAGCAGACGGAGAGAACCCAGAATGACCGCCTTCTGCATTTGACCTGCCAGCCACTCGGCTGGTTTTTGGCAGGCCGGTATGATCTTCAGTTCCGAGAGCAGCGTAGGCTTTATCCCTCCGAGTACACCGATAATAAGGACGACCATTTTGACCGAGTAGCCTGGGTACAGCACTTGGAGCTCGTACCGGAGATCGCGATATTTGGTCCGTTTCTCCTCCTCCTTCAAGGTGATGTTTTTCTCCGCAGGTGCCGAGAACTCGATGACATACATCACCTTGAGTTGATGGTCGAGGAGGACTATGTCAGGCTTGTTGGTTTGGATTAGCCTGACAGTCTGGAACGAGTAGTTCCAGTAAATCCGACATTTCTCGTTCTCGACAACGGACTCAATATCTCCGGGGACGTAAGGCAGCACTGGTGTCTGGTCTACCCCGTATGAGTGCCTTAGATGGTAGTATAGCACTCGTAAGGCCGCGTTATGTCGGTGGATGTAGGCCGAAATCGCATATATGGGGCATGCAGAAAGTAAATGCATGAGCGATTCCGGCGCCTGATGGCAGGTCCTGCAGTTGATATCAGGAACCTCTACACGCCACACGCGGCTACGGTAGACCAAGGTGTTGATAACACCATCTTGGCAGGCCATAATGAATCCCTCGGTCTCCGACTTAAGCCCTGCTGACCTTAGAAAGGCGAAGGTCAGCCTGGTCGATAAACCCAGTGTTTCGATGTTCTTATAGAAGACACCATGCTGGGGTTTATCGACGTGCTGCCGAAACAGATTTTCCTGTTCGGCAGCTCTAATTCGGGCTTTCAGACGATTTGGCTGAAGTTCGGTGACTGACTCAACATCAGCACCTCGCCGGCCTCCTCGCCTGATGTCAAATGCGAGACCGAGTTCATCTGCAGCTCTTTTTGCTGCCTTGAACAATCCTGCTCCCACTCCTACAGTTTCGTGATGTTTTACGAACCGCAAGAGGGGATCTGAGCTCCTGAGTATGTTACATGCCATACTCAGTACTACTCTGCCATGCGTACACTCCAGACTCAAGAGTCCTCGGCCCCCCCCGTTGACGTGGGAGGTACACACGAGGAACGGACGATCTAGGATGAATACTTCTGTGAATATTCATCATCTTGCGGGTATCTCTGTCTAATTGACGCAGCTCATCTACCCTCCATTTTACTACTCCGAAGGAGTAGAGCAGAATCGGAACGTCAAGCATGTTAGTTGCAGACACCTTGTTCTTCCCCGAAAGTTCGGAAGACCAAATCTTTCGGAGGCGGTGTCTGTACTTGCCGCGGAGAGAATCTTTTATTTGTGATACATCCTGGATGTGACTTTGTTGCACACCCAGATATGTATAGGTCTCTCTGGCATCCAGGTGTCTTAGGATGCTTCCGTCTGCGAGCTGCGCATCTTCAGGAAATTCCCCGCATCGTCCTCTCTTGAGGTGGACGACTGCACATTTGTCCAACCCGAACTCCATACCAATTGCCCGCGTATATTCTTCGACCACCCTAAGAGCGTTTCGTAGTTCGCGCTCTCCGGAGGCATAAAGTTTAAGGTCATCCATATAAAATAGATGGGTGACCTTATGCCTCCGGTCGCTGGGTGGCCCACATTGATATCCGCGGGTTTGGCGGAACCCAACAGACAACGGCAGCAGTGAGATGCGGAAGAGGAGAGGACTCAGGGAGTCACCCTGGAAAACTCCTCTCCTAAATGCCACCTGCTCTGTCGTGACCCGCTGTGCACCTGATGTTATGGTGAAGTGGGTCTTCCAGAGCGGCAGCAGCAGTTCTATGCATCTCACTAGTGGTGCTGGTACCGCAAGACATTCGAGCAAGTACAACAATAGCTCATGTGATGTTGTATCAAATGCCTTGCGGTAATCAATCCAGGCCATCGATAGATTCCGCTTGTATTGCACAGAATCCTGTGTAATACAGCGGTCTATCAGCAGGCTGTCCTTGCAACCTGCCATGCCCTTCTTGGCACCACGCTGTTCGTGTATCTGCTGGAAGACCGGTTCAACAGACCTCAGCGTCCTAGCATACAAGATACGTGTAAATATCTTGTAGCAGGAGTTAAGGCAAGTGATCGGCCTATAATTCCTCGGGTCGGAAAGATCCCCCTTTTTGGGGATAAGCACAGTATGTTCCTCGACGAACCAGTCCGGAATCTGCTGCCCCTCGTTCAACCATGAGTTGAAAACTTGCGCCAGACGGCGGTGAGTGGAAGGAAATTTCTTCCACCACCAGTTGTTAATGCCGTCTGGGCCCAGGGCAGCGAAGTTCTTGGTACCAACAAGTGCTTGTTGGACTTCCTCCGTACTGATTGCCGGGCACACTTCTTCTGGCTCTTCAAGATGTCTGTGACACAGAGCCTCGAAGTGTGCAATTGATGGAGTGTCGCTATTGAATGGACGCGACGTTTCGTAGATTCCCTTCCAGAAGGTTTCGACATCTTCTACAGTCGGCGGATTCTCGACAACACGCTGTGGCTCTTGAAAGAGGCGGGAAGGATTCGTACGGAACAAATTGTTTTGTTCCATACTCCTCACCCGCCTCTTCAGTGTTTTCTTTATCGCCATGAGCGCTCGGATCCTATCTAGACAGTGCTGCTTGATGGTAAGCATCACTGTCAGATTTAGAGTATGGTGTTGACGTCTTAATCCGGCTGCTATGCGCCGGATTCTGGGAGTAAAAACTCTACCAGACGTCTTATATTCCACCACACTCTGGATCCGAGAAGCGTGTTGTCTGGCCGACTGTATCTTGCCTTCGATTTTTTGTACACGCCGCTTGGCTTTCTCGACCCCGTGATTGGTTGACCTCTCACGGGGGACGAGTTGCTTCGCGGCGTTGTGCACGGCACTGTTGATTTGCCAGATGTCGGCATCTTCTGGAATTTCCTCATCGATGACCTCGTCCATTCTAGCCAGGTCTTGTGGCTTTAGGTTAGCCCTGGTGTTAAGGCTAACCCTCGTCCTTAAGTCTATATCGGTAAACTCTAAAGGATGTTCCCCATCAGCTGATAATTGCCGCGGTGGGACTGCGGCTGGCAATTCTTCCAGCTGACGGGGTGCCTTTACGTAACCTGTCCTGAGCAGAAAGGATACTTGATCTCTCAGATGTTGTTGAGAGAAGGCGCGATGCTCTGGGTGCATTTCGCACCAAAGTGCATGCATTCGCGCCATGTATCCCCTTCGCTCAGGTTCGCTACTCTCGCGGCAGGTCAGCAAGTCATCCCGAAGTTCCCTCGTCCACTTAAAGCGTCCGTGTACAATGCCAATGTCGTCGTTGTTGAGACTATCCGGTGAGGCCCCTCCCGCCTGTCTCTGACCCCCATCCGCTTGGGGTCGATCGTGAGGGGCCCTTCTTCTCAGTTCATAAGGAACCCGAAGTAGAAGGGGTACCAGGTTGTTAGCCTTGGTACCCCCGGCCGACATTAGTCAGGCAGAGTAGCCTCTGCCTGTCCTGTTATTATTATTATTATTATTATTATTATTATTTTTTTTCGGTTTCCCGATGCCGGTCAGTCCTCCCGTGGCCTCCGACGCCTCACGGGAGTCGCGCCGGCGCATCAACTACAGCCACTCCTCACATCCCGCAGGGTTAGTGACTGTAGATACCACACTCGTGTGCCCTAAGCAGACGGAGAGAACCCAGAATGACCGCCTTCTGCATTTGACCTGCCAGCCACTCGGCTGGTTTTTGGCAGGCCGGTATGATCTTCAGTTCCGAGAGCAGCGTAGGCTTTATCCCTCCGAGTACACCGATAATAAGGACGACCATTTTGACCGAGTAGCCTGGGTACAGCACTTGGAGCTCGTACCGGAGATCGCGATATTTGGTCCGTTTCTCCTCCTCCTTCAAGGTGATGTTTTTCTCCGCAGGTGCCGAGAACTCGATGACATACATCACCTTGAGTTGATGGTCGAGGAGGACTATGTCAGGCTTGTTGGCTTGGATTAGCCTTACAGTCGGGAACGAGTAGTTCCAGTAAATCCGGCATTTCTCATTCTCGACAACGGACTCAATATCTCCGGGGACGTAAGGCAGCACTGGTGTCTGGTCTACCCCGTACGAGTGCCTTAGATGGTAGTATAGCACTCGTAAGGCCGCGTTATGTCGGTGGATGTAGGCCGAAATCGCATATATGGGGCATGCAGAAAGTAAATGCATGAGCGATTCCGGCGCCTGATGGCAGGTCCTGCAGTTGATATCAGGAACCTCTACACGCCACACGCGGCTACGGTAGACCAAGGTGTTGATAACACCATCTTGGCAGGCCATAATGAATCCCTCGGTCTCCGACTTAAGCCCTGCTGACCTTAGAAAGGCGAAGGTCAGCCTGGTCGATAAACCCAGTGTTTCGATGTTCTTATAGAAGACACCATGCTGGGGTTTATCGACGTGCTGCCGAAACAGATTTTCCTGTTCGGCAGCTCTAATTCGGGCTTTCAGACGATTTGGCTGAAGTTCGGTGACTGACTCAACATGAACACCTCGCCGGCCTCCTCGCCTGATGTCAAATGCGAGACCGAGTTCATCTGCGGCTCTTTTTGCTGCCTTAAACAATCCTGCTCCCACTCCTACAGTTTCATGATGTTTCACAAACCGCAAGAGGGGATCTGAGCTCCTGAGGATGTTACATGCCATACTCAGTACTACTCTGCCATGCGTACACTCCAGGCTCAAGAGTCCTCGGCCCCCCCGTTGACGTGGGAGGTACACACGAGGAACGGACGATCTAGGATGAATACTTCTGTGAATATTCATCATCTTGCGGGTATCTCTGTCTAATTGGCGCAGCTCATCTACCCTCCACTTTACTACTCCGAAGGAGTAGAGCAGAATCGGAACGGCAAGCATATTAGTTGCAGACACCTTGTTCTTCCCCGAAAGTTCGGAAGACCAAATCTTTCGGAGGCGGTGTCTGTACTTGCCGCGGAGAGATTCCTTTATTTGTGTTACATCCTGGATGTGCCTTTGTTGCACACCCAGGTATGTATAGGTCTCTCCGGCATCCAGATGTCTTAGGATGCTTCCGTCTGCGAGCTGCGCATCTTCAGGGAATTCCCCGCATCGTCCTCTCTTGAGGTGGACGACTGCACATTTGTCCAACCCGAACTCCATACCAATTGCCCGCGTATATTCTTCGACCACCCTAAGAGCGTTTTGTAGTTCGCGCTCTCCGGAGGCATAAAGTTTAAGATCATCCATATAAAATAGATGGGTGACCTTATGCCTCCGGTCGCTGGGTGGTCCAGATTGATATCCGCGGGTTTGGCGGAGCCCAACAGACAACGGTAACAGTGAGATGCAGAAGAGGAGAGGACTCAGGGAGTCACCCTGGAAAACTCCTCTCCCTAAATGCCACCTGCTCTGTCGTGACCCGCTGCGCACCTGATGTTATGGTGAAGCGGGTCTTCCAGAGCGGCAGCAGCTGTTCTATGCATCTCACTAGTGGTGCTGGTACCGCAAGACATTCGACTAAGTGCAACAATAGCTGATGCGACGTTGTATCAAATGCCTTGCGGTAGTCAATCCAGGCCATCGATAGATTCCGCTTGTATTGCACAGAATCCTGTGTAATACAACGGTCTATCAGCAGGCTGTCCTTGCAACCTGCCATGCCCTTCTTGGCACCACGCTGTTCGTGTATCTGCTGGAAGACCGGATCAACAGACCTCAGTGTCCTAGCATACAAGATACGTGTAAATATCTTGTAGCAGGAGTTGAGGCAAGTGATCGGCCTATAATTCCTCGGGTCGGAAAGATCCCCCTTTTTGGGGATAAGCACAGTACGTCCCTCGACGAACCAGTCCGGAATCTGCTGCCCCTCGTTCAACCATGAGTTGAAAACTCGCGCCAGACGACGGTGAGTGGAAGGAAATTTTTTCCACCACCAGTTGTTAATGCCGTCTGGGCCCGGGGCAGCGAAGTTCTTAGTACCAACAAGTGCTTGTTGGACTTCCTCCGTACTGATTGCCGGGCACACTTCTTCTGGCTCTTCAAGATGTCTGTGACATAGAGCCTCGAAGTGTGCAATTGATGGAGTGTCGCTATTGAATGGACGCGTCGTTTCGTAGATTCCTTTCCAGAAGGTTTCGACATCTTCTACAGTCGGCGGATTCTCGACAACACGCTGTGGCTCTTGAAAGAGGCGGAAAGGATTCGTACGGAACAAATTGTTTTGTTCCATACTCCTCACCCGCCTCTTCAATGTTTTCTTTATCGCCATGAGCGCTCGGATCCTATCCTATTATTATTATTATTATTATTATTATTATTGGCAATGCCTTTTAGAAATCCCCAAAAAAAAGAAACCATAGGGGTCAAATTTGGACTATTAGTTGGCCATTTAATAGGTCCATTATTCCCTATCCATTATGGGAATACATTAATCAAATGATCTCGAACGGGTAGGACACTGCGGAGTTGCCCTATCCTGCATCCAAATCATATCATCAAGTTAGGCTTCCGGAAAATTCTGCAAAAGAATATTTTCTGCTTCTGGGATAATTATTTCCAGATAGGTAACTCCAGTTAAAGTATAATTATAAAATATAGGCCCAACAATTTTGTTTCTGAAAATTCCACACCAAACGCTAAGTCTCTCTTCCTGATTTTTTTATTTGTTTTACCAATCTTTTTCTGTTGTGCTTGTTTTCCACGACCTTCGATATTTCCTATTAAAAATTCCTGCCGTAGAAAAGGATGATTCATCAATCCATAATATTTTATTAAAAAAATTGGGATCTTCATCTAACTTTTGAATAACCTGCGGCAAAAGTCTAGCCTCTTACTTTTATGAGCCTCTGTTAAAACTTGTACGGGTAAAATTTTATATCGTCTGTAGTTAGTATTATTTAACGTACGTTAGATTTTGGAATAACTTTTACCTAATTGATCGACTGCATTATTTATATTACGTTCAAAATTTTCTAAAAAAATTATACGTTTCAAAAAACTGTAAATCATTTTGATTATTTCATTAAAGAAATGTCACTTATCAAACATAATAGTTGTCATTTTCATAGCTCACTTTAATGATGAAAACTTTTCCATGTTTACAGTAACTAGTTTAACTAAGATATTCGACGTTTAATACCTCAAAAACGGTATATAGTAGGGATAACATATGGTATATTTTTGATATCAGGAACAAAGGATTATTTCAAAAATTTAATAATATACGGGGTATCCCGTTTAACAAAAATATTATTTTTTGTATTCCCTGAAATCTGCACGTTATTGTACTTTTGATAGCATTTTAACAAAATTCAGGTATAACCACACAACTTTTATTTAAAACTTTTTTTTTCTATAGGCAATAATAACGATGATAAGGGGTGGGTAATTTATAATGAATAACCCTATACAATTCATTATTATAGGTATTTACAATATAATATTATAACTACGTAAAAGTCGTCGCCATCTTCCCGTCTCTAAATTAAAACACAAAATAGTAGTAATTTGAAAATATGCAGATGTAAAAACTAGAAACTAAAAGACGAAAACAAATATTCATCGCAAATATCATATAGAACTAATATAAAATTGCAAATAATACTAATGCGTATTTTTTTTATTAATAAGGAATACGATTATTTAGTTTTATAAAATAATACCAAATTAATAAAAAAATACACATCAATATCGTTTTTAGTACGGTTATATTCTTTCAATAGTTTAGCTTTGTGTTTTATATCAGAAATTATATTTTTAGAGAACCACGGTGGATATTTTCTAGGCCGAGAAATTTGTTTAGGAACACACAATTCAAATATATCTTACTTAAAATATCATCTTACCTAAAATAATTAATTTTTGCCGCAAATAATTGTAAAATAATATTCGCAATGACGTATATATTTTCTAAAATCACACTCTCTAATAGAAACTGGAAATTTAGTTTAGAATTACATATTATAGGTTTATAAACATATTGTATTATCAAAGTTAACACTACATTTGCAACTAAATCATTTAATCTCAATTTATAACTGCTAAAATAGTTTTATTCGTTTTATCTGTTTACTGTAACTAGTATATTAACGGTGCATACAGTGAATAAGCACTACGCTTGCTATTTCATAGAGTTTAATAATGTGTTTGCCATCCCCCAGGATTCATAAACACTCATTTATTATCTTGTAATTGTCCACCATGAAAATTACGCTTCAGGGAACTTGACATTTCAGAAGTTGACTGTACAAAATTTAAGGATCTCGGACTACATGTATTATAAATAATAGGACTAGATGGATTTATAAATGTGTAAAATGTAAAATAATATGGTTTAGAACATGATATCTCTAGTAAATACCAAATAATCAATATTATATTCACGACAATTATCTTACAGTTTTATTTTTTTAATTGCAAGGGATTTTCTGAAAAATGAGAGGAGCCAAAATTGTTGTTACCTACTAGGTGGCTGTAAAATGCTTCGAATGAGATGCGTTTTTGAAAAAATTTAAAATTTCTCATTATTAATACAATTCACAAAAGAACCGTACTAAGTAATCACAATATATTTATAAATAGAGAATTTAGTTTCATTGATATATTAAAACAAAGAAATTTGTCCTTTTTTGTATGACTAAATAATAGATGTACTCGTGTATGTACTATCGCGACCGGAAAATTTGTAACGATTTTTTTTATCTAGGTTTTCTGTAAAATTACTTTGCGTCAGTCTTGACATTGATAACTAAAAACCGTAGCTCAGGTAATCATTCCAGTTACGGTTTACGTACAACTCTGGTACAAGTAATAGAATGACAATAAATATTGTGAAATTCAATGCTATAGGATTTTTTTAGGAATTAATTATTAATCTTCTTTCATGTTATTTTATTGTATATTACAAATTCCTTGCAAAATACAACACATTTATGTATTCGCGTAATAAATTGAAACAGCGAAAAAACTGTATTTTAAATGTGTGTGCCGTCGTCATGTTACAAATATAATCTATATTGTCATCTTTTGTAGAAAATTAGTGCATAGTTACTGAAAAAGTCTATAACAAATTTTTCTTAATTAAACCCATATGAATTACCTAAAATTAAATAACAAAGCAATACATTAAATGTAGGTTTTATCGTAAAAGGTCTGTAACAAATTGAATATATCCATAATATGTCGCAGTTCAAATAAATAAACAAGCAGGCATATGTGAAATGAGGCAACTTATCGGCCAACCGTTTGTAAGATAATCGCAAAAATTGGCGGAATCAGTGTAAAAATATTGAAATTCGTTTTTTATTCCTACGTAAGTATTCCTTACATCTTCAACTCTTTACTGTGTAAATTTCATAACGTTCCAACGATAGTAACGTGAAAAAGGGTCCACAATGAAATAATGTTCGCTTTCTTAACAACTGGTGCTATTACATTTATTTTTACGATATCTCCAAACACTTTTTCGTATTTCTAAATAAAATGGTTCAGTAAACATGAAAATGTTATCACCAGCGTAGCTCTCCACTAGAACTGTAATTATTAACTTTCAAACCGAATAAAATTTTCTAAGTACATACCCCTGTGTAAAATTGTTTATTTCTATATTCTAATATTTTCCGCTAATTTTAGGCGCCCTTTCTTTCACATACGTTAATTTTTTATTCTATTTAAATTAAATACACATTATAGAACACATAAGTACCTTTATCTCAATACCCGACAAGTGGTCCCTTTTCATATGCACGTACACATATGTCTAAGACAGAACCCTCACCACCTATATATCGCAATTAAAAACATGTGTGACTTTGCGGTCCCGACGATCAGCAGTTTGTAATTGCATTTCGGTAGATAGAGTCTTATATGTTTTATTGCGTTATTGTAAAAAAATGTCTTGACGGGTTCCTTCGCGAAATATCGTGGAAACTAGTCGGAAATAAAGTTTTATTACACAGAACTCTATTGTAAATGTTGTAAAATAGTTATCTTGTGTACACAAAAATCGAATGTTTTAATACTTTCAGTATTTCAATCATTTACAACAATTATTAATAATATAATTTATTTTCGATTGTATTAAAAAGTGATGTTCTTTGGTTCGAATATCTGGACGAAAAGATCACATTTTTATAACAAGTAATATTTTTTACTAGGTGACTGCTTTTCCTGGCTGAAAAGTACTTTTCGTGCTAGGACTAAAAAAAGTTAATTTAAAAATAGTAATAAGTATTGGAAATAATACTTAAATAGGTACCTAAGTCGAGATCCTGTTAATTTATTTTATTCAGTCATCGCGTATTTTACCATGTAAAATCTTTTGCTTCTTGAAGTTGGTAATTTGACGGCTACCTTACGGAGAACACATATTTATATATATTTGAACAATAATCATGTGGCCCAGTTTTTGTTTTTTTTTTTGTGACAGAAGAAAATTTGTTGATTTTTAACGTGTGTGCGTGAGTTGTCACAGGACATTAAATAGTGAATATTGGATTGATTTGGAACTTTTATAAGAGAGATCTGCTAGGCCTAACTGCAAATTTGACACCAAGAATCCAAGGTAAGGATCGCTTGTTAATTAGTATACAAATAGAACAAAAGTTCCTTCGAACTTGTGTTTTGAACATTTGAACAGTTCATATTTAATTGAGAATTAAATAAATTTACCACAAACACTATTAAATGATTTATAAATTTGTATCACACTGAGGTTAATTAAGCATTAATTTTGATTACCCACTAGTAAAACGTTTTTATCAAATAAATGGAATCCTTCTTGAGGCCGTTGTGCATACCATTCTCAGACCGGTTTCTGGTTTTACCTTCATCAGTGCTAAGTAGGTATACGGCAACGGCAATAAGGAGGATTTCAGAATCACAAGTCTCTACGTGAAAGCAGCATCGATTCTTTGGTACTTTGCTTTCACGTACAGAGTTGTGTGTGATACTTGTACATTGTGATATTTGTGTTCAATTGATGTTCTTCTGTTTATTTTTAACCTTTTTCAAAAAGGAAATTCATAACTTGAAAACGGTCGACCCATTCTGAAGAAGACTTTTGTATATTATTCAGTATTTTTCCAATTAGGATTACAGACTAATAAAATCATTAATTTTTCTTTCTATTTTTTTGCCCATAGTGAGGAAAATTCAAAACCCGATAAATTTTAAAACAGGTGTGAAAAATAGGGGTGAGGTTACCATATAAAATAAGAAAATTGAGAAGAAGTAGGACGAAATCTTAAGAAAACTTTGTTTACAACATTGTAGAACACTGGGTAAGAATTTGTTTACATACTGGGAATGTTTTTAAAAAACTATATAAGGGAACCCAATGGAAGCAAACAGTTTATATTGAAATATGTGTTTAAAACCTTTGTAAAACACAATAACCAAAAAGATTACAAATGTAGCAATTGTTAAGTGTAGACCTTGGAAATAGATCGCGATAACAAGAACAAAGTGTTAAAAAGAAGTTTTTACATTACTGCAGTGCTAAGCTTAGTATAAGGACCTTCTGTGACGGATGTGCTTTAATATGGAACGGAATTGATTAACAGTTATAGCAAAATGTTTGGAATTCTAGGGGAAATAACCTCACGAAAAGAAAGCAAATTTAAGAATCGCTTATTAAAAATCATAAAAATACCTAAAATTATAAACCATAAAATTTGAAATCAAGTAAGCGATTTGAGAGAAAAAAAGATGATTAATAAATGATTAATTTTTTTTATATTGACAAAAATAATTAAAAAGCTTGGAGAATTTTGAGAAATGTTGAGGTTTATTTTAAAAGATAGAGATAATTAGATGAAATAAAGGAAAATAAAGGTTAAACAAAAGTCAGGAGAAAAGAAAAATAAAGAATAAGTATTTGTAAATTGAATTCGCTAAAATAGGGAAACAAAAAAAGAATATGTATGGAATAGGGCTAGAAATTTTTCAAATTTTAGTAAAATATTCACACTCAACTTTCATACAAATATTTGAATTATTCCATAATCAATTATTTCAACTTTTCGACTATTTGGCCATTTAAATAATCGAATATCTGAATATTCAAATATTCAGCTACTTATTTAGTTATTAGAATATTCGAGTATGTATTCCTCTATTCGATTTTTCGACTCTACAAGGGTTAATTCGATTTCCCACTCATGTAAATAGTGTTGAGTTTTATCAAATTAATGAAAAAAATAATGAAATTTATCAGAAAATTGATTAAAATTAGAATCACGCAGCAAGCTTAATATTTTCATTACTTAATAAATTCTACACAATAACAAAAGTCAAGGTTATGAAATGTTATGAAAAATGTACATGAAATAAGAAAATACATAAACCACTTAAAGCTTTTGTTAAACGTATAGGAGACGTATTTTTTTTTATATTTCACATTAAGTTCAATAAGCATTAGACCTACAGAATCTGCGCTGCCTCTCCCTCTCTATACCTGCAGTGTAGATGTGCAGAGTGTAGATCAGAAATAAAACAAACAGGTATGGTAATTCACCTAAACTGTTATATGGAAATATTTAAATACTTGAATATTCGAATATCAAAATATTCGAATATTCAAAAGTTCGAATAAATCTGTTGTGAAATATTTGAATGTATTCGAATTTCAAAGACTAATACTTATATATTCGAATATTTTAAATTCGAATATTTAAATATTCAATTAAATCTGCCGTAAAGTATTCGAATTTAGAATATTCGAATATTTCAATTATCCGAATACGACTTCTAGCCATAGTATGGAAGGGAAGGAAACTTTGAACTAGAAGGAGAGAAAAGTATAAAAATACAATTATACTGGTAGAAAAGAAATAGAGGCAATGTTCAACTTACCTTATTTTGGCAGAGGTCCAGAAAAGGAAATTAACAAACTTTTAATTTTACTAAAGTGAATAAATTTTTGAATTTTTTTATATTTGCACATAAACATGTTATTTATTACTTTGTAGTAGATACATTAGTCAGGCGCAACAAACATGGATTTGTAGATAGTTAGTTAGAGAGGGGACTTCTAGTCTGACGATATAATTTTGCGGTGGATGTCTTCTGTTTGGAAAACATTGCTCGCAGTTTATTGTAGCAGCTCTGGAATTTTTCTGGAATTCGCCAAAAATTAACGTCGACTTTTTTCATTTTGTCTGTATATTTTTAATGAATATTGAAACAGTAAAAGTAAAGGAGCAACAATCAATTATTTATTTAAAAACTGACAGTTCAAATAATATTATGTGATTCTCATTTATTTCCAAAAGAAACTTTATTTGCAAATTATTTTAATGCATTAAATTAATGTTTTTCATATGAGACCAAAAGTTTTAAATTTGCCACAATTCATTTATAATGAAATCCGCTACACTTACAACAATTTAAAGCTTAACTTATGATGACTGCTATAGAGTGGAAAAAAAACAGGGGTTACTATTTGAAAAAAATTAGTAATTGTCGCCCAAATGTCAGAAAATAATTATTTTGAATTATTTCAAATAATTTCATTATATTGAAAAGTATTAGCTTCATGTGCACCTAAATATCAAAAATGAACCATATTATAATATCCAATGCCTACTTGGAAAATTTTCATTATACAAAGAGTTTCAATTATTAAATTTTGAATTTCATAAAGAATTTAAAGGTACGCTATATTTGAGGGTAATGTCAAAATTTTTGATTTTTTGTATAGAAAATTTCATGCATAATCAGAATATGTTAATATTATAGAGGGTGTTCCATTTAAAAATTCAAAATTTATGACACTTCCGGTGAAACCGATTGTATGTGTCACAATGTGATGGTTCTTTTTGTGGAGACAGTTTTGTCAATCTCCTAGTTAGTTAAAAATTGTTCAAAATTATATTTGGTGTCAATTTGTTATTTTTTATGCGCCAAACAGAAACACAACATGGTTGACACCTCTAAGTTAAACAGGGGATGTGGAAACAAAATTATAGGATTCCGTTTTAAAAACCTCACTCCAGACACAGATATTTTTAACAGTTCACATTTATTCACGTCTCTCAATTGACATTGCTTTCATAGTATTAAGTGGGGATGATGTCACATGCTTTTTACAATGGACTACAAGACAATTTTTTGAAATTGATATACTAATGCAAATGACGATGTACTTTGTGTACTTAAAACATTGAGACAAACAGAACATATTCATTCATTCATTCATATTGTTTTCTTGAAGGAAATGTTTGCTGTTTACTTGAAGTTGTCGGAAAGATCAATAAGTACGATGGAAGATCTATTAAAAAAGACACAACTTGAGGGAAGCCTAATTACCACTCATTCAAACGTATCTACGTCAATTCATCCGAAGAATACACTTTCCGGTTGTGGTGTGATGCAAATCAGATGTTGCAAACCCGTGTTTCCAGCAATCACAAGTTTTGAATGGGGGATAAAAATAAAAATGCAATCCTGTGATGTGTAATGTAGAACCTTCTGAACTCATTTATTTAGTAAAATGGTCTTGTGCCTCGTGTTAAGTGTGCACCTCCGTATAGTTGATATACCCACTATACCGAAATATGTGACTGCGCTATGGAAGAAACAAATAAATATCCCCACCACTCTAATTACGACGATGAAGTAGAGTTCAACAGTAACTAATTTGTGATTTTTTATATAAATAATCACTTATATTGTATTTAGCGATTCTTTTTCATTACTTAAACTGGAGAAAGTAGCTACTTTTATCTAATTTTTTACCACATCAATGTTTTGTACAAGTGAAATAATCTCGAATGTATTCAACTTGTAAACATCCTTTTCGATGCTAACACACAAGATTTTTTAAATACCCCACACAGCTGCTTGAAGAATGAAATGGTCCACTATAAAAAATATTATGACCCCCAACTATTTCTAATCCCTTCACCTCCATGCCAATAGCCTTAAGGAAATATTCTTCCCTCCAAAAAGGGGGGAAAAAACCTCGGAGAGATAAACATGAAAATGAAGAAAGATATAAATTAGAAGATAGCACATTCTTTTGTATTTTTTTTGTTTCTGCTTATTAAATCTAGATCGCAGTTGCATATAAATTTATTTAAACTCTAAATTGACACAAATTTAGAATACCCACGATTGGCTTATAATTAAAACACGTGAATCAGAACCAAAAATTTTAAGTTCAAAATATTTGTCACTAAAGTTAAAAAATTAATGTAACTGCTCATATTCAAAATGTTAATAAAATATCCTACTATCGACTGAAAGTAGGACAAAGTTATATATAATATTTTCCGCATGAGTAAAACCATGAATGATGTCCGTTTGTATACCTAATCCCGAGATATGCGAGACCTAAATATTGGTCTCAGTTATGTGACAACGCCACGCTAAGCTTTACCTCCATCTGTGTTATAATCACCCCAGCAAAATTCTACCAAGCGATATCCTAATCCTACACCTACAAGCAATGTAACTGTCCTTTAAAATAAATATTTCACCAGGCTATATCATTTAAGTGAATATTCTGCGACAGTATAAGCAGAGAATGTCTCAAAACTTTGACGACGTCAAACAGATTTTTTATGTAATCTGGGAATTTTATTTTGCACTAAATAAAAAGTATTATTTTAATCGTGTATATCATGAAAGTTGTTTATACAGTTTACGCTAAATGTACTATTTAGCCATTGCGAAAAAGTATACACTATGGAAAAAACTCGTGACATAGTGAAAAATGTGTAGTATTTTATGATTCAAAAATTTATCCTAAATGGCGGCCCCAACCTTAAATTTGAGAACAAAATTATTAGAAATCTTAATTTTAACCCAAAAAAACTGTTTTCAAATTCAAATTGTGGATTGGCGTGTTAACTGATCAATTTCAAAAAAATGTCAGACACAAAATAAACGAAAGAATTCCCATAAAAATCAAAAAATTGTATCAATGAGATAAAATACGAACACAGTTTTTTTTTCTTAAAAAAAAACCAATAGCTACTTTTCAAAGTGGAAATAACATTTTTTTATAAAAAAAATTAAAAACACCAACAACACAAAAAGATAAAATAAAAAAAGTAAAATACAACAAAACTGGTTAGTTTTCAAAAGACGGCGACAAACAAAAAATACCAGAAGATATTCTAGCCATCAGAATATATACAAATATAATTATTAATTTACCCTCTCCAAATTTTGTTTTTACCCCTTATACTGAATTTACGCAATGACTAGGAGGTACAATTTCCTCACTTTGTGTGCAACATATTGAAAGTATACATAATAAAACTTATAATTCATTTCCATTCTAATTTTCAAGAAAACCCGTGATTATATTGATTTGATTGAAAATGTTTTTCTTCAATATTTTTTTTTATCAATTCTGTCATCTTATCATCACCACCTTCACCTATGTTTTTAAATAGCTACCAATTATTTCTGATGGTTAGCTGAAAACTTGTCTGTTGGGACGAAATACTGCTTTGTCACGTGGGTCCCTCATAATCGTAAACCAAACATATTTTTAAAATTCTAATTGCAGTTATCCTAGCTAGAAAATAATATCTGCAATCCTTCAATATCACCTTCAAGTTAAAATTAATTTAAATCACAAAAGGCAAATTTAAATAAAAATATGTTATGACAGGTTTAAAACGATTTAGCTATTGAACGATACTTGATTGTATTTAAAAAAAAATTATGGCGTAATAATTTATATTTTTTAGTATTCGACAAGGGTAGAAATAAGAATAATTCAGGTCACGTTTCATATGTCCATCCTGTCTTTCCTTAATATAAGGAGGACAGTATAATATCTGGATAGTAAAATCTTTACAATCATCTCTATAATATAATTTTGCTATAACTCTTATACAGACAGTTTCTAGACTAAAATTGGAGAAAGTTATATTATAACAGGCTACTAATAAGGATATACACTATAGGACTCGATTTCATGCAAATCTTGTGTTCAATGCGATAAAAAGTAAGAGAATTAAAATTTAAATATGAGAGGGAGTTGACTGTATACTGCTTCGTTGCCACTAAGGACGCCCAGCGCGATACAATGCACAATAACGCAGAGCAACTATTTTTGCCGTCTACCAATTTTCTATTATTCCATCATTGTCTGCTACATACAATGCAGGTTTTGCATCAACTCAAGTCCAGTAGTGTATGTTATATTTACCTATAGTACATTATATCTTTAAATGCTTATTCTGTAATTAGCTTTTAATCGTGTTGGATAATAAATAAACAAATGAATAAATTAACAAATCAGTAGTGGTGTCAAAATGTTTACAAACATTTCTGTAACATAATCCTGCTAAAATTATTACTTTTTTTCGCATTGCAAGTAAAAATATTCCAGCGTATAGCGACTGTCTTCCAGACTAAAATTCAATACGTTTATAATAATGCTAATAATGTTGACTGTGAAACACTATTTACGAGGCTGCATAGATAATAATAATTATAATAATAATAATAACTGAAGACCATACAGGCCTGCCAAAATTCAGTCGAGTAACTGGCAGGCCAAATGCAGACGACGACCATTCTGGGTTCTCTTCGTCTGCTTAGGGCACCAATTGTGGTATCTACAGTCACTTACCCTGCGAGATGTGTGGAGTGGTTGTAGTTAATCCGCCGGCGCGACTCCAGTGAGGCGTTGGAGACCACGAGATTACTATCCGACATCGGTTATTATGAAAAAAAAAATAATAGGGGTGCAAAACCAGACCGGCAACTTCCACGTGATGCACACTAGATAGGTAAAGGCAACTCTACCTGACAGATATCGGTCATGGGACCTTAGGACTAACCATCCTGAGGACCCATAAACTCTGGTTCAAAGCAACAGAGGACAGGCCCTCACAATCGACCTCTGTCTGATGGAGGTCAGCGACAGATGGGAGGCGCATTACTGGACGGTTCGAACGGTGATGACAATGCTATTGCTCATGGACGCTTCAAGTGGACGAGAGAAATAAGGGGTGACTTGCTGATCTGCTACGAGAGCAGCGAACTTGAGCGCAAGAGATACATTGCGCAGTTACATGATACCAGGTGTATCATGCACACAGAATACCGCGCCTTCTCTGAACAACATCTGAGAGATCATGTGTCCTTATATAAAATAAAAGTAATTATTTGTATCCTTGAAAAATTATATTGTATTTTTAGTCAATTCATTTAAGGTGCACACATTAATATCACACAAATAACATATGTTGTTAAAATTTGTGCACATGACACAGACTGGAGATTTTGACAGTATATTTGTTCTGGATCTATTATTAATATATAAAACAATATTTTGTCTGGACTGCAGTCTAGGTACATAAAAGTTAATTTGAGCTAACAGACCAGAACAGTATATTTGGTTGTGCAGTAATTTGTATAAGTCACTGAAGCACATATTCTCCTTGCGTCCAAACTGATCACATCAAATCTATTTGTTGAATAATAATAATCTGTTCCTCTATCAGGATACTCCACGTCTAATTTATACGCTGAATACTTAAAAATTTTCTGTGTACTTGCTCTACAGCTACTTTGTGACAATTATTGTAAAGTGAATACGAAGTTAGTGATCCATATTCTAATTTAGAACGTACATATGAATAGTAAAAGATCTTTAATGTAGTAATATTTGTAAAATTTCGACAGTTTCTGATCATAAAACCAGTAAACCTTGTTGCTGTTGATATCTTTAATATTTTAGTGATCCGTGAATGTAAGTTGTGTATCAAATGTTGTGTCTAATTCATTGAAATGAGTGCAGCTTGTTAGTGTAGTCCTGGTAATATTATATTTATATTCATAATGAGACTGCATAATCAACACTCAACAGATTCTATTAGACATTTAGTACAAACATTTTAAATAATCATGCGAATTCTTGTTTACTGTATAATGTTTTTGTCTAAAAACCATTGACTTTCTGTTTTCATTCAAAAAGGTGACTGAATAATTAGAAATAATTTATAAATTATATATTCAGTATCACTAATATTAATTGATTGAGTGTTACAATACTGGTTGTAATAAAAATATTATCATGCAGTAAAAATAATAAATTTAACTGCGTATCTATGTGTCGGTGCAACATTAATGTGAATGAGAGACTATACGGGAACCGATAATGAACTTTGTGGTATGCTAAATTTTGTGTCGAATATATTTTAGCTATATACATATTGGAATCAGTTTTCCAGATATGACTGCACAATTATTTTTAAAGAATTATTGAAAAGATAATTTACTTGTCAAGATAACATGGAATACACAGACTGCATGTACAAAAATTCCATTATGCCAAGCTTTTCTTAAGCAAGGTATTTGAAAAATATGGTGCCAAATTAATTAATATAGTACATACTCTCACCAAGGCAAATAAAAACAGATATTGTGTTGAAATTTGGTATAATATTTATTTTTAGATGTGATGTAAGTTAATTATATTGGTAAACCTATTTCAAACATTTTTGAATAAATATTAAATTTTAATAAATTAATTGTGTCCTTTTGACAATTGGCATTGGAATAGAAAATATTTGCCTTTTCTTCATTTTTTGTATTGTAGAATCTACCATATTAATTTGGCACCATACCGCGTATATATTAAAGTTATTTAACATAAACTTGTCACGTTTTATGATGTAGCAGATTACACGTGGATAACAGTGCATTTAATTGTAATTGTCAAAATATATTCAAATGTAATGAAGAAAAGGATTTTAAAAGCATTATTATTTTTTTTAATAATAAGCTGCTAATCATCAACATACAAAAAACGCTTTACTTACCCTTTTCCAACTATCCTCGAAACCTTCCAAATTTTGACACATTAATTGTAAATAATAATGGGTATAACATGAAGATAACATCTGCAAAGACTATAAAATATGTTGGAATTACCATTGATAGTCATCTAAAATGGGACAGTCATATAAACAATTTAGTAAAGAAATTAAGAAGCCTCTTATCAAAATTTAAATATTTCAAAAACATTTTTGGTATTGATCATTTAAGAACAATGTATTTTGCTTTAATAAAATCTCATGTATCATACGGAATCATCGGTTAGGGAGGTGCAACAAATTGTTATCTGAACAAATTACTGATTATTCAGAAATGGATATTAAAAATTATTTATAACAAAGGTTACACATTTCCAACAAATGGACTGTTTACTGAAAGCAACATTTTTGATTTAAGGCAACTCTTTGTGTATGTATGTACATGTGTGTATACATGTATATATGTGGTGTATATGCATTTAAACATTTATAGAATTGTGATATGTTATATTTTGTTAGCTCTAAGGGAATTTATAAGATCTGGAATTAACGCAAGCAAATCAACGATCAAAGGTCACCTTCTGTTGGTGCGAAAATTCAAATTTCGTTGTTTGTATTAGGTTAAATTTTATTCATAATTAAAAATATGTCATATTATAATTAATAATATTTCATTTTGTTAATTTGGAATGTGTTACTCCTTTATTAATAAACATTATTATTATTATTATATGCTTCATTATAATTTTAAACTACTCCCATGCGCTTTTCTATAATGGATATATTTAAGCCTTGAGAGTAATAATTCTCATAAAATTGATTGGAGTATATCTTGTGTAGGTTTAATTTAAATAAGTAGTATGTACATAAAATATAAATTACTTTTGAGGTATTACCTGCGAGCCAATCATCCTTTTAACCGTTTACATTCCAGAAAATAATTAAAATTGGTAATATATCTATGTATAAAAAAGTCATTAAAAGGTTTCATTAAATGTCAATCCATGTTCTTTGCAATCATTTAAAGAAAACCTCAAAGTTGAAATTAAATTGCAATCTTTTTGCGGAAATTGAAGAAGATTTGAAACTCCGCATTGCCGTACTTGTTGGTGTCATTGGAGAAAAGAAATCAAAATCTGTTGCTCTTAAGTATAGGACCCAATGTAGTATATTTAAACAATATTTCTTATAATAGTATTAAGTAATAAATGACTTGACATTGCACAAAATTACTCAGTGTCTTTATATTGTAGAAAGATGCTATAAAATTAAAGACAATTAATGAGTAAAGCTGGCCGAGGTGGCTGGAGTACAGCCACGGTCTTGCGCTGGCGTCACACGTACCGATTTACAAGTGATTTACGCTGCAGTCTTATTTGAAAGGTTAATGTGTGAGGTTGTACCTATAAATTATACATAATGTCAAACGCGCCAAAGGGTAAAAAACGACCGTACGCGGACACACTGAATAAATTTATCGGTGAATTTCCGGATTTATTCTATGACGGATGCAAAATAATTTGTAAAGTTTGCAATCAAGACTTAATGTGCTGGCACAAAATAGATTATCGTCGTCATATTAATACCGTGCAACATCAAAATAAAAAAAATGGCATGCCTTTGACAACTCAGTTCATGTTTGATTTATTGTTAATGTTAATAGCCTGTAATATTCCGCTACACATACGGGATAAACAACCATTTCGGGAGTTTTGGAATAAATACAATAGCCAGGTGAACTTACAAAGTCGTACATCGTTACGTAGATATATTCCAGCTGTTCGTGAAGACATTGTAAATAGGATTAACTGTGGATTAAAAAATACACTGCTCTGGTTATGTATTGACGAGACGACAGATTGTAAAAAAAATTCTATTTTAAATATTATGGTACGTACTGGACCCTCTGAAACCAACATTTTCACTTTTAATAGCTAGTAAAAGACTAAATGTGTGTACTGGCAAAATAATTACGCGTGTGGTGTTGGAGACATTCGAAAAATTTGACCTTTCAACAAGTCAAGTATTGATGTTTGTGACTGATGGTGCCGCGACAATGCGCGTGATAAGATGTTCTCTTCAAAAAGACAATTGTAGGTTTTTACATGTAAAGTGTTTATTATGCTGAATATTTTCAACAAATAAAAGCTGTGATACTACAGTTCAACCCTAACGAGGCTGCAGCTATTAGGGAAAGCCAGACAAGCTTTCCAGACATTTCCCTTGAAACAGATTTAAAAATTATTAATAACAATTATAGAGGACTACACGACGCAATAAAAAAACTGCAAAATAGTTCGTTGTTGTTAGTGGAATCGCTGCAAATAGTGGACGATGTAAATACACAGCTACAGGCTATAAATTACGCAAAAAATAATCGCGTTAGTGAAAAATTCGAGAGTGTATTACAGAAAGATCCTGATTTTAGCAAATTTGTGATGGTGCATCTACAACTTCGTTAAGTGAGTTCACAGATTGTTTTACTTATGCTTGTATTACATCCGTAGATGTCGAACGGTCATTTTCAAAGTATAAACATATTTTTCCACCAAAGCGAACATCGCTGACGGAGACAGCTGTAGAAACATACCTGATGCTATTATACTATAGATCTTCCCCACTTTGTGATGACGACAACGAAACTACTTCATAAATCTACTTAAAAGGGTGAGTTTTATACAATTTTTTTATAAAATGTAACATTATTGTTAAAATTTATTTCCATTTATTGTACTTATTCAACTATTATGATATGATGTAAACATATGAGTCATATGACGGCTCTGTCGGCCAGGTGACCTCGGCCAGCTTTATTAATGAGTAACTGTTAACATCAAATGATTTTAAATTAACAATTAATTGCAGTAACGACTATTACATAGGGTGGTCACATTAAAATAATAATGGTAGATCCCTTAATGGTGAGTTCATATAAAAAAAATAAAAAAATCCAGGTGCTATAGTTTCCGAGAAAAAGAATAAAATTACTAATTATTAAAATTATTTTGAGAACCTATTAACTGACCTATCTCAACCGAAAAGTCATTAAGATAGGTTCGGTGACTACGACATTGACCTTGTTTTTTGCAATAATTGGTTCACTACTTTTTGCCATTTGTCTCCGATGGCATTTTTATAACATAATCTCTTCAAACACGCCAAACATTGATCTCCAGGAAAATGAAAGTCGGCACCGTTTGAAATACCGCACAAACGGTACCGACGTAATATTGAATGCCGTCCACTAACAGAGCCGACCTGAAATGAATTTATGGATTTTTTTTTCCTGTTAGTAAATAAATGTATAGTATATCCAAAGTCAGTTGAAGCGCTATAAAAATGCCGACAAAGGAATTTAAACGCCCGACAAAGGGATTTACTCATTTAATGGATAAAATCCTTTGTCGGTGTTTTTATAGTGTTTCAACTGACTTTGGAAATACTATAATACATTTTTGTAAAGTTCAGTGCACTTTGTCGCCGTGAACCTACGCTTTTTTGTGATTTTTTTATGACGGGAGCTTTTTGCTAAACATTCAGTTACGTTATTGTTAGTGATTGAAAAGGTTAGTATTTTTTCATTAAATTTTGGAGAATTTACGTAGAAATTGGATAAGAAAGGCTCAACTGTGTGTACAGATTGATGGTGACAATTTTGAATACTTATTACAATATGGCTACTCTTGTGACTACCTAATAAATTTAAAAAATTGTCAGGTGTTAATAAATTATGAAACTAATTAAATTAAAATAAGTTTTGTAAATTGATAGTGAAAATAATTTCTATAGTGGAACGTGATTGCTGAATACGCATCTGTCTCCATATACATACGTGGTCGAATATCAAAGACCGCTGGGGCACGGCGCACAGTGGACGGAAACGCTGACAAGCTGGCCAAAATATAAAGGCATTGAGCTATTTTACTGAAATTGTGCATACAGGGGTTTTTGTGTCGCTGATCAAGAATCCGACGTTGAATCTTGAAAAAAACAAAATGGCGGCCATGAAATCCCCCAAAACATACCAAAAATCGCCAATTATCGCTACATTTTTACAGAACTTTGTATACAGTTTTTTTGGGTCGCTGATGAAGAATCCCATATAGAATTTCAAAAAAATTACGGTCAAAAATATATACATAGTTCAAAAATTATTATTGAATTGAAGCGAATTCATGTGTTTCATTTGTTTCGAGAAAATTAGGATCTGGGGAACGGAATAAGAATGTGTAATGACTTTGAACGCATGAGTTGAGAACGCATGACGTTCTCATTTCATGAGAACGCATTCAAAAGGAGCCCACTTTATGGTGCACGAATATGCATGCATCCGTGCATTCGCGCACAATTTGGTCAATATCTCGCAAAGATGCAAAAAGATGCAGCTAATTTTTTATACACTTTCGAAAAAAATGTTCATTGAAACACATTCCAATAAGTTTCAAGACCAACCATCACCAACCGCGTAACTTATGGCCTTTTTTGTGGAGTTTATGAATTGTTGCATGTACAAAAATGCACTCCATTTCGATAATTATTTACTAATTACCATATAAATAAACTGATCTGATACTGAGATATTTTAATTGTACTTACTTTCTGATGCAGAATCCATTTTTATGACACAGAAAATTGCACTTTGAGAATTTTTACGCTGCAGACAAAATTTATCGATTTTTGAAACGTTGCGAGCTGCCGAAGTGACGCGCTGCACGGTCGCACAGTAAGTAATTTCGTCGCTCAGGTAGTGAACCCGGACCGGTATTAACGGTCGTTTCTAATGCTAGGGGTACCACTACAACGATTTAAAACGTTTCCATTTCAAAAAAAATCTTTTTTTAATTTTGGCCAGCTTTTTGGTGTTTCCGTCCTCTGTGCTGCGTGAGATTATATCCACATATAGGGCCTTAAAACCTCACTTATACCACTTCGTGTTCACCTAGTGAAATCTTTTTCACAGACGAGGTCTTAGAACCTTACTGGTAGTTAAACTATGACTGAGACGGAACTCTATCCACATACGAGGCCCCTTAGAGTTATACATTTACGGTAGCTACAACAAATAATGGCAACGCTGGCGGTTAAATAAATAACCCTACTTTTATCAATTTATCGCGAATTTTCTCAAATATATGTGGTTTATTCGGACAACCGGTACTTCGAACAAAATAGCACACTGATGGAAATGCAAATAAAAACAGTAAAACGGTGAAAGTATACCACTATTGGATTGTGGAGCATACTGGAAATCGGGAGCTGAGTGCTGCGAACTGGAACGCTCACTGGGGAAGAAGTGATTCTCTCCAGCCGTGTACGCGGTTTTGTTTCCACTGGATGACGCGAAAGTCACGTGACTCTCTGCGCAAGGACGGAATTGCGGTTTGTGTGGAGGGGCAAGCTTAGGCAAGCTTAGCGAAATAGTTTCAACAAATTCCCTGCGTTATTTAATATAAACAAATGTTTATCAAATATACTGAGGCGGGGAGTCACTTTCTCACAATTTTAAAACTATACTTCCGAAAAGAAATAATTTGAAATGGCCATATACTGTCCAGCCGGGGAAAGAAGGCGCGTGCGGCAAGGGAGAGCATTACCGATAAGTCGCCAGCTTTCTACGGAATCATATACTAGGAGTATAGTATATCTCCCAGTGAGTAGGTGTGGATGCAAACGATCACAAAAATTTGCCATGCACTGATTCATTTATTTCATTTGCGCTTTATGGAGAATGAAATGCGTGGGTCTTCTTTCCGCGGTCAGACTGTACTAATACTTAAAATAAATTAATTATTAACTTATTCGGTAAAGTATTAAACAAGTAGAAACATATTTCTTTACCATGAATAAATGATTTCAACTTGCTTTTAAATCAAACTAAATTAAATTAAACTACTTTCCTCTTATTTGATTGAGTACAAACACAGTAATAGATTTATCATTAGGTTAATACAACAAACTAAGATTACCCTGAAAAGAAACCGGTTTGAAACAATTGTTTTAGAGAAATAATTATTATTTTAAATATTGGACTTGCAAAATAAATTTACCTTTGGTTCAAAACGGTTTTAAAAGAAATATTAACACACGTTATCGCATACAGAATATACCAAAGTGACCGAAAAACCCACTTAGGTCTGATTACAATAGAAAACCATTAACGGAAAAAATCACTTCGTTACGTAACTTAATGAAAATATAAATATGTTTATGATTATTATTAGATAATTGGGTCACCCCTCAATAGATTTTTTCTCATCCAGAACTAATAAAAAAATGTGAGCGATTTTTCTAGAGACCTGAATTAGCGGGTGGAACTTGATATAAAGGTTGCTACGATACAAACGTTGGTGAAAAGTTTGTGAGAAAAAGAATAAAGTCCCATACGATTATGATTTAATTGTACTTTTAGAATATCTATTGGTCCTACAAGAATTTAATTTATCTTACTTCACTATTAACATGCGCTACCCTTAATTTAGTTAATCTGATGAAAACTTAGGCCTAAATTATATATTTGTATAAAACAAACTCTCTAATTTTGTACAACGTAAAATGTCTGGTTTTGCATAAAGTTAGTATTAATGATGATAACTTGAAAATAGATTTGGAAACATAAATGAACAAAAAAGAAAAGGGGAAAAGAGGGATAATTTGGGATTATGATTAGTTTGGCTTAAGTTGGTTTCCGATCGATTAGTAATAGCGTTACGTTAACTTGTATTTTATTCTAAATACGAAATTATGTTACTAACTTGTGTGTTGTTTCGACTTATGGAATTGTTGCAAACTTAAATTAAAACTAATTTTTTGTGAGGTTTTTGAAAATAATTTGCGTATGTTTTTGGGATTTCTGTTATTTCATGAAGATAACTGATAAGCAGGGAAAGAAGAGTCGAACGGTAAACTACTACTGCCTCATATGGTTGACAGAAGGCCATATACAGACAAATAAAAGCTATAAAATGAATAATGAAGTACATACCGCTTGATGCAATGTATTATTCAGAATATTCATTCTGCATTCGTGGCTGTTAAATTTGAGGGAATAGGTCTGTGCATTATATGTACTTTAGATGCAAAATTCGGTTTTTGCAAAAATTTGAAAAACTCGGATTTCATGTTAATCAAATACCTATAAGAATGCATTGTTTACAAGACTATTTAGCCAATAAGGTGTATTAGTTAGTATTTTGCATAATAAAGTAGGTGTTAGAACTAACTCAGATGCAGAACTCTGTATTTGTTTGCTTCAGTCAGATGCATAACTGGATATTTGCTATTAACCAATAATGATGCAGTTTTATGTACAACGTGGGCCGCCAGCACGTGTTTGCTGTCAGAATTGCTGTCAGCGTTTACTGAATTTAGAATCAACAAGGTTTTGATAAATAAATAAGAATGATTGTAAATAATTAGTAAATAATTTTTTCTATTATAGCTCTTGCAATTTTACAACTTTCTAAATTACCTGGTTTTTAATATTAAAAGTAGCTATTGTACAACTGTATTATAAAGTATCAAAAGTATGCTGCAATATCTTGCAACATATTTTTGGGCAGATTATTGCACCTTTTTCTTTAATAATTAAATAACTAGCTGAAGTTGTTTCACTCTTTTACTGGTATTTGCACATTTTTTTGCAAAACTTGGTCTTTGCATAAGATAGGTGAAAAACTTGCTTTTAAATCCTTTAACTGTAATTATTTCTTAGTACTGTGTGATCTTTAGCAAAAATTCAATCTTCTAATCGTAAATATTTTAATTTTAACACAATATAAGTGGTGACATTAACTAAATTATTTGGAAAAATATTATAAGTACGCGTAATTTAAGTGTCAATTTACATATTATGGTGTTAAAAATGTACACTAACATAAGAGATAAGGTCTCTTGGGGTGGCCCTATATCTACATCACATGTTAATTTTTTTTCTGTATTGTATCATAACATTCTTATAATTTTCATAAATTTGATTACATGTTAATATGTAATATTTGCTGTGTCAAATTACCCTTCTTAATATAGTGTACCTAGTATTACAAAAACATAACACTGAGTACTGGGGACTCAATAAACACTGGCGAGTGAATAATTTAATATTTTTTACTGTGTAGCGAATCATACTTCAAACATTCGTTTCGCGAAAGTATTAGTAAATAACTCTACGCGGTCGCATAAGGCAAGGCCAACTGTCAAGGAATAGGGGAACACATGCTCAGTTATCCATAAATTATATACGAGAACTCGTCTTCCCACAGCTATCCTGGTTGCACAACTGTATGCATATATTATAATTATATAAATAAACGCATACATCTCAATTAAATTAATTATATAAAGACTTTAAAAAATTTGATTTTTGTTATACATCTGCTCTGAAAAATGGCATATATATATATATATATATATATATATATATATATATATATATATATATATATATATATATATATATATATATATATATATATATATATATATATATATATATATATATATGTATATATATATATATATATATATATATATATATATATATATATATATATATATATATATATATATATATATATATATATATATACACATTATTCGCCCTCGTTTAACATGTCTAGATTGCTAAGCTAGTAAAAGTACGGCTGTCATTTTCAGATATGAGCTTCAGTGTTGTATAGTTTGATTTAATTTAATATATTATGATCATACATCTTGTAATTCAATTAGGAAAAATTTTCGGGCCCATGGTCATTCAGTTTTATATATAATATTGGATAATAATAACGTTTATTTCTAAAAGTTATATTTACATTAAATTATTAATTAATATAGCCATATTTATAAAGTGTATTAACTGTTTGCATTTAATTAATAATTAATTAAATCTCATATAAAATTATTCGGATACAAACAGTACGTCAAAAAATTATAAAATTGTTTAATATTGAAATATAGATTAATTTTAATGCCTGTTTGTAATTATGAAATTGGTCACAGCAAAATAACTATTCAGAACGTATTCAATTGCTGAATTTTATCAAACATTTTGTTCTTCATTTATTTAATTGTTACATATTATTATATACAATTTACAATAATTATATCTTTTAAATTGTTTCGATAAAATAAGTTCATATTAAGCGCTAATAAAAAATTCTATAATGCACACTCTAAAATTTACGAATAGTGAGCAGATTTGATGTATAAAAATGCACGGCTTTACACAGTTGGATGAGATTCTGTTAATTTAGGACTTCACTTCTTCTTATCTGCTACCTTTGTGTGAATACTATTATCCGTAACCTATGAATTGTGTCGAACTCTTAAATTATTGTTTGACGGGGTTCTTTAACGTGCATCATATCGCTGACAACGGAACCCATAATGTAACATCCCTTTTGAAAGAGACTTATGACTGCTTCACACTATCGAGTCGATATCAAAATAATGAAATATTATATCCAAACTGTGCATATCGGCTTAAAAGAGTGCACTACAAAATTACAACACCAGTGCTACTTTTAGTATAATAAGTACTATACATTTCTACTGGATCACTTAGATCAGAACGTCTTTTACAAAATAATAAAATTATTTATGGCGTTACAACCACTAGATTTTGTTTCCAAATCGTTTACAGATATCAATATTTAACAAAATGGTCATTTTAGTGTAATTTGATCTTTATACAATTATGGTTACATATTTTTTAAATGAAAATGTCTAGAACTTGCATAAATTAATTTAACAAATATTTTAAACTGTTTAACCCTACCTGCCACATTTTTAAAAACTTGATCATGTATCAATTATTTAGGACTATATAGTTCAATTATGAAGCAGTTTAGAGCAACTTTATTAGACATTTTCAGTATACAATTATTTTTCTATTAAAACTTTGCTCCCAGAACCTAAAACAAATATTATTATATTAATATTTTGTACCTTAGAGAACGATGCAGACATATCACATCAAAATAATGTGGTTGGTTTACTATGTTGTATAATGATATAATCTGTTAACAAGTCACGCCATTAAAGTGTATATCCGTGTAACATATATTATCCTCTTTAATTTAGCTCTCATTCTCCTTAGTGCTTTTCATCTCTTTGTTTTCCTGTACTCTTCTGGACCCAAATAAATACACTTTACAAAAATTAAATAATAAGAATAGATTCTTTAGGGTCCTTGAAATTATTTAAACGTTCCAGTTGGCATTGCTCGAACCTCTGTTGATAATATTGATAATTTCCGATTCAGCAGTCGATTTTACTTTCTCATGTATCTACACTGATAGAGAAAGTATTGGCGTCGTGAGAAAAACCAATATGATGAAAATAGACGTGTTGAGAACCGAAAACAGAATATTTATCCCAATCGGCATGCCGTCTGTGTGTCTGTGTGTCACTGGACATCGTTGTGCTATCATTTTCTTAAACACGTCTCAATGTAGAAATCTGAAACTTTACATATACAGGGAAGAACCCTATTGAATATCAGTGAAATGGGTGCACCAAGGAGGGCACGTCTCAAGGAAGCCTAAAAAAATTGCGTCAAACCAAGAAGTGCTTCAAATAAAAATTGTTCGGTGTGAAAATGTGCCTAAAAGAACTTTTGACAATTTCTCATAAGATTAGCCGTTATTGAGAAAAACGATCTAAAATTAATTTCATCCAATTAAAAAAAGAAAGATATCTCAACAGTACTTTCGAAACATATCCAATCAGAAATGAATGTGAAATAAATTATTTTAATTATTTTACCTCGTTTTTTTCATTTGTCTCATTTATCTCGTTTTCTTCATTTGTCTAGTTTATGTCGTTTATTTCATTTATCATATTTATCTTATTTTCCTATTTATCCTATGTATCTTATTAATCTCGTTTGACTCATGTATCTCGTTCATATTTGTTTGTTGTTTATTTGTTTATCTAGTTTATCCTGTTTATCTTATTTGTCTTATTTGTCTCCTTTGTCTCATTTAACTCACTTTCCTCATTTATCTCGTTTCATTTTTCCCCATTTCTTTTTTTATTTCATTTGCCATTTTTGTCTTTTCTTTATCTTGTTTATCGTGTTTATGTTGTTTATTTTGTTTATCTTATATATCGGCTAGCTGAACGTCGAAAATACTTACTCATAGTTATATTCAATTTAACATGAAACGAATAAATTATTCTAATTAAAAATATCATTTTCATTTATTCTTATTGATATAAAATAAATAAAATGAGCAAAATACATAAAATAAATGAAATAATACAAATAAGGTAAATAAGATGAATAATAAATAATATCAACAAGATAAACAAGATAAATAAGATTAACAAGATAAATAAGATAAAC
Source organism: Rhamnusium bicolor (assembly GCA_029963845.1). Lineage (NCBI taxonomy): Eukaryota > Metazoa > Arthropoda > Insecta > Coleoptera > Cerambycidae > Rhamnusium > Rhamnusium bicolor. The sequence continues at coordinate 115,442 of JANEYF010000595.1, read as the reverse complement.
AAGATAAACAAGATAAACAAGATAAACAAGATAAATAAGATAAATAAAATAAATAAGATAAGTAAGATAAATAAGATAAGTAAGTCAAATAAGACAAACAATTTTCCTATTTATCCCACTTATCTCATTTATCCTATTTATTTCGCTAAGTATTGTAAAAAATATATAAATTAAAAAAAATTGTGGAAATCATAAAACGGTTAAGTTTTATTTCGTACAATATACACTTTTCATATCTACAGGTAAATAAATAAGTATTTACAATACTGAGCTCATTTATACATTCTCGTGACAATCCTAATACAAAAAATTAATGCCGTGAACTAATGAAAAATCCAGGGTGTACAAAAGTGCGTGTATATCCGAGGAATTATGGCTTTTCCTTCTTAGTAAATATTGCCAATATCTTTGTCAAGTTCTTTAGGACCCATTATTTGGACTTTTCCCTTTCTTTGGGTCATAACTTAGCTTTAATACTGGTATAAGTTTGCTAGGAAATGTTCCACCAGGCTGACGCTAAAGGAAACACTGCACTACTGAGAATTGAGAGTCAGCATCATTGTGGTGTATATGACATCATAAAATTTCAATGCACTCAACTCTCTCTTGTGCGAATAGCGAATAGCGAATATTAGTTACAATCTCTTGTTTTGTTGTGTGGATGATAATAAAACTTTCGATTTAATGAAAGGGGATGTACACAGACAAAAACGCGGAGAATGTTTTATGATCTCTCAAAATTATTTATTTACAGAAATTTATAGTTACATGGGAAAGAAGTTGTAAATGTCCTATTTATATCCTTAAAGCAAATAATAACATGATAATGTCGAAATTACAAAATGCGTTTTGTATTAAATATGTATGTATTTACAAGGTAAGAGATTCAGTTTGCTGTAAAATTTTAAATTTGCTTTTAATTATTCCTAGGAACGGTGGACTTTGATTATACATGGTTGCGAAACTATTTCATTTATAGCCAAACTGGACTTCTACTACATTTTTACTACTTTACTGGGTATTTTGTAATCGTTTGACTTTAGCATCCTCGTGATGTCGTCAATAATTTATGTGTATTAAAGATTTGGATTCCGATTACGACGATATAAAAATTGGGGTTATTTTGAATATCCTCAAAGATATCGAGAAAAGTTTCTCACGACTTCATGGATACAATGAACAACATATTGTTAGGTTTTTTGCCACTAGGTTATATAGTTCTTCAGCATGATTTTTAACAGCAAGTGATTTTTCTATTGTCAAACATTTGAAGTTCAATAGTAGGATCACTGACTATTGCAGCAACATTTGAAGTGCATATGACTAAAATAGGATGTACAAAATTTATATTTTTTTGCATTCATTCTATTTAAAAGACTCACAAAATACGAGAAAAATAATGCAAAAAATATAATACAATACTAATAATTATAACGGAGGTATATAACTTTATAAGTCAAATGCAGCGTTCCTTATACGAACGATTGCTTGAACATTCCCTGCTTTTCCATAGTGATTGACTAGATAATCCACCACGTGAGCCTTCTATGCTACACGCATTTCACCAGATTTTTCGGATAAAACGTCAAACAATTTTCTACTTGTAGGCATTCTAAAATAAAAAATTTAAATTTGGTGGTTTCTTAAGCTAGGGTAGTTTAGGGTGGGGGGCAACGCAATCGCTTCAATATGTACTACAGGTGCAAAGTTTTTAGTCTGCATAGTATAGCGTTTGTCATACTACTGACGGCAACGACACTATCGTATTTTGCTTTGTAACTAACTTGAAGCACCCTGTATCGAAATAAAAAAAAAACGCGATTTTTTAATGGAACAACTTCGAGCAAAAATGCATTTAACTGCAGCAGAAAGGGATACCTAGAGTATGTTTTAGAATCTCCGTGGTTTTTAATGGCACACTCTCTTTAGGTCTAATAGAAATTACAAAATGCCAAAGAAATTACGTTTATAAAAACTAATAACATCATGCGCTTTAAAATAAAATTTGTGGAAATATTTTATATATAAATAAAGTACTTGCCTTAAAGTTCGTCTTGGAAACTTGCCAAGGTGAGGAGATTTCTCCATCAATCGGTTTTCCTTGGATTTCTTCGGAGGGTGTCCTCTGTCTTGTCGAACCCAATCTCGAATCTAATCATCCTGTGATCAGATATCGAGATACCCTGAGTCACCCCCCAACATTTTTTTTGACCAGAATTGCCCAGTCTTCTAGAAGCTAACGTCTGGAGGTTTCATCCTCGGCAGATATCAAATACCTGCCCGGTTCTACCCAGCCCGAGTTCCTGAAGTGAAATTCTGGACCCTGAGGACCCCCCTTTGGGACCCGCCGTGAACCGCAACATCTCCTCCACGAGGTGATCTCTCAGGCGCTCTGCCTTTTCAGGTGTAATAATACCAGCCTCGCGGATGGACATTATAAGGACCTGATTTTTTCTCCTGGCAGCAGAACTATGGCCTACTATGGCCCGTCCCTTAAGCCCGCAGGTTTGCCACCCCTGTGCTTCCCCTAAGTAAGAGAGACATATAGACCTACTGGCTTCGAGGGTGTCTGGACCGCCCTGGCCCGCTTGTTCCGCCGCTCTGGAGGGGTGGTCTGCTCCGCAAACCTCTGGTGCTTGGAGCCTTTAGTCGGAAGCTGAGTGGTTGGAGGTCTTTGCAGACTTCCCGGTTCCTCTACCCCCTTACCAAAGCAGGAGCAGAAGGAAGTGAGATGGGTTGCCTTTTGGCCTCCCTTCTTTCGTCCCTTCTCGCCCACCTTGCTTTAGGGCTCCTCGTGTTAGAAGGTCGGTCTCTGTGGGCCTGCCTACCAGTCCAGTGCTCCTGGCTTCCCTTGACGGAAAGCCCAGAACTCGGGACCGGTTGGCTGATGCTCGCCGATGCAGAAGAGGCTGGAACACAGACTCTACCGATCGAAGTGAAACCCCGGCACTGAACTGTTGGCCTTCTGTTCCTTCCTCCTGCTTCTGACTCTCTTCTTATAGGCCTTCCTCTTTTCTTTTTCTAAGGGCATACTCGGTGACTTCGTTCATGGTAGAATCTTTCAGTCCCTCCTCGGACTCGTCACTAGGAGACCTCAGGATATCTTTCTCCTGGTGAGGTAGGGGCCCGGTGGCCACCACCTCCTTTTCTGAGCTAGGGAGCTCTGGTACGACGGGTACGTTTACGTCTTTTTCTTCTTCTTCTTTTTTTCGATAATATTTGAGGGGTGTGTCTAGGTGTTTCTGTGTGTAAGTGTAGGTATGTGTGTGTGTATAGTATTAATGTATTTATATGCCTAGGCTATCGGATTCCTTGGATTGCTCCTCCTCCTAGTAGAACACAAGGCTAGGTTTTATCCCGGCGAGAAATTTTGGCAGCCACTAGCGAAGCCCCCCGAAGAAAGCAGCAGGAACCTATTCTAGGCGCCAACTGACACTACTGTGACGTACAAAATGTAAATTTTGCGTGTAACGTGTGTAACGTGTCACTTTGTCAGCCTTCAGTACAGCAGAGGTACTTTGAAGTTTTTATTACGGTACGGTCTCGAGCGACAATTCCTGTTTTAAAGTGTAGAAACACCACTTTATTCTATCAGCGGCGTGACAGAACCTAGGATAACTCAGTGAAGAAATGAAACGTCTAGGCGGTTTGTGTGTGTGGTTGTCGTAGCAATGGATAACTTCACCTTACCTACCGAAAATGACTTTCGGTGTATAAACCGATTTACTTACTTATCAATGATAAGTAACGGAACGGTTCATGCATTACCTCCCGGAGCACCTAGTGAAATTCTTTCCACATACTGAGGATTAAAAACCTCAATTGTGCCACTTTGCCTGCACCTGATGAAATTCTTTCCATAGATCGAGGATTAAAAGTCCTATCAATACTAATAAAATGACAACCGAATAATTCCGATGCTCGTCGTTGAATGGATAATCCAACTTGATTAATGAATCGCGAATTTTCCCGAATATCTCTGACTTATTCGTAAAACAGGCACTTCGGACAAAATAATAAAACGGTAAATTCGGCACAAACTTTAAAATAACGGAAATACAAATAAAAACAGTGAAACGGTCAAAATTATTCTCACCACAACCTGATTGCGGAGCACACTGGAGATCGGGAACTCAGTGTTCCTTACTTGAGCACTCACTGAAGCAGAAGTCGAAGAAGTGATTCTTCCAAGTCGTGTCCGCGGTTTTGTTTCGCGAAACATCACGTAACTTCCTGCACACGGAACAAACTCGCGATTGATGTAGAGGGGCAAAATTCTTTAATCTAGCTCAGCGAAATACGTTTAAACAAATTCCCTGCGTTATTTAATATAAATAGATGTTTAGCAAATATAATAAGGCTGGGAATGTCTTTCTCATAATTTTTATATTATATTTCCGAAAAGGAATAATTTAAAACGGCCGAGTACTAATATTTAAAAATAAATCGATTAATAACTTATTCAGTAAATTATTAAACAAATAGAAACATATTTGTTTATCATAAATAAACAATTTCAACTTGATTTGAAATCAAGTTAAATTAAATTAAACTACTTTTCTCTTGATTGAGTACAAATACAATAAACATTAGAATAATAAACAAACTAAGATTACCCTGAGAAGAAACCGATTTGAAACATATTTAGAAAAATAATTGTTACTTCAAATACTTGACTTTGTAAATTTAACTTTGGTCCAAAACGGTTTTAAAAGAAATATTAACACAAGTTATCGTATACCAAAGTGATCGAAAAATCTCTTTCGGTCTGGTTACAATAGAAAACTATTAAAGGAAAAATCATTTCTTTATACTACTGTAAACTCCGAGATTATACACCAGGTGAAAGGGCAGCCCCTACGCTGACTATGCAAGGGTGGGTTCCTATACTATCCGGTGGCACTGGATGTACCACCCCCAGCTTCTTTCACTGTTACTTCTCCAACACGTTTCCAATCCAGGAACCCCGCCTCGAATTTCCCCGAAGAGGGCGAACCCAGGAGTCCTTCTGACCAAGCATTTGTATATGCGTGTAAAGTGTATCTGTGTGGATGGATCTTTCTTAGTCTAGCTCTTTCCCTCGGCCTGTCCGACATGGTAATCCCTACTGGTAGCTAAGCTACACCCGGCATAGCCCTCAGTTCATTAGAGCACGCAAATCCCCTCACCGTGAGCAAGGTGAAGATCATTCGAAGAGGAATAAACTCACAATCAAATGTTTGTTATTAATTGAACACAAGATGCCATGAATTAAGTTTTAAATTGAATATTTTGCCATTATTTGTAAAGTCCTTCATTCGCTTACATGAATACGTACGTACATACCTAATATTATATGTCTATATCCCAAATATATTATCTTTTATGCAAGTATCAAAAATGCATGTATTCCATTTTGTGATAATCTTTATTAGTAACAGAGAACCAGTTAGGTACAAAGAATCCTATATAGTCAAATTCCGTTGTAAAATCTTCTTTAATGGTTTTATGTTAAAATATCTAGAGGCAAAGCTGGTTAAAACTATCCCAGACTATCGCAGTATGTAATTTATTCTGAACGACCTGCTGCACTATTAGAACAATAATTTTCAACGTACAAGCAAAATTGCATGTATTATAGGAAAATTGCCAATTGAAATAATAACGGTTATAATTCATAGGATATTGTACATAAATCAAATGACAAAACATTTTTACAGGTACTAAGCATCATATCTATTCTCTAAATGGAAACGCAAAATGGCATATGAGTCGTAAATTAAAACTTTGAGATTAGGGTCCATTGTATTTTTTTTATTAAATGATTATACACCAGTATTTCATTTGCAATAGTTCCTGTTTATATATGTATCCTTTATCAACTGTTAAGCTGTACAATTTGGGAGTATACCGGGTGGCCACGAGACTAGGGCCATGTTTATATTTCTTTCAATTATGAACCGATTTAGAAATTTGGTACAAAGATATTAGATCTAATTTCGGATGGACATGCAGATATAGTTAAAATGGCCGACTTCCGGTTTTATCGGAAGAGCGTTTACCTTTGATTTTTTTAATACCTTTGATTTTTTTAAATGCATCACCCAGTATATTTGTTTTTCGGAATCAACAACTCAAATTGCATAGGGTAACGTTGCCAAATTTACATTTTACTCAAGGAATATTTCTTTTTTCAAATTTATTTTTTACCATAGAAGGCAGTGATTGGGAATATAATCTGTTCCAGTTGATTGTAGTAACTCATATTGATAGTGATTTCATCAATTAAATCAATAACAAATGCCTCATGAAAGAATAGAATGTGCCAAACGTGTTTCTTTTTTTAAATCATTTTTTTAAATGGCACCTACTTAAGGGCCATGACAATATGGCCCTTAAATAGCAAATTTAATTACCAATCTAACGATATCCATCATGCACTACTTCATCTTTGTCTAAAACTGAAAAGTATTTATTTACTAAATTGTAAAATATGTAATACTCCCTTTAGTTTGGTAAAATAATAGTTAGCCATGGAAAACAAAAGGTGTCTAATGTCGTGACAACATTAAAATAAATTCAGTTTTAACTTCATCTAAATTTGATAGTCCATTTAATAGTTTCTTCAAAATGGAACATAATAACCAGAATCGTTATTCTCGAAATGAACAAATCGATATGATATTAATATACAGGGAATGTCACAAAAACGATATTAATGCAAGTGTACTGTACGCTGCTCGTTTTCCTTTATGGCGGCATCCACTCTAATGTACTGGGATAGCCAGTAAATAAAGATAACTCTGATAAACTTAGTTTATTGTTACAATTCTACATTCCAACATTTACAACAAGAAAAATCAGAAACGAATGTCCTTTTTTTTGCCCTCTCGCGGAACCTTGCTTAACTAAACAACTAAAGGCTCATTCACCAATACATTACATCCACCAAGAACTTATTTTAGAAAATTGGAAATAATACTAAGAAAAGAACCAGCTAATCAAAACCACAACGAGTTTATCGTCAATGAAGAGGCAGAAATTAACGTATTGATCTATGTTCAATTTTCTCCATCAGCCTCACTGCGAGAATTAGAAAACGAATGCAATGTGAGCAAGGAAAGTGCCAGAAAAATATTAAAAAAACATACATATTGCTCCTATAAATATAATTTACATCAGCATTTATATGAAAACGACTCGGAAAGAAGACTAGAATATTGTTATTGGTTTTTGCATAATCAAGACTTAAATAATGATTTTGTTTCAAAGATACTGTTTTCAGATGAGTCTAGGTTTACGAGCAATGGTATGTTCAACAGAAATAATACAAGACAGTGGGCTCAAGAAAATCCTAGATTGTTGACAGAAGGAATTTCCAAGAAAAATTTGGATTCAACGTCTGGATGGGAATTATAGGGACAAGAATTATTGGACCTATTTTCTTCGACGGATCGTTAACATGCCCAAGATATCTTGGATTTTTGGAAAATGAAATTGAAAATGATATAAATAATTTACTCCCCCACATCAAAGAAAACGTGTTCTTTCAGCAGGATGGGGCAGGACCTCATAACGCTGCCATTGTTCGGCAATACCTGGATGACACTTAGGGACAGAGATGGATTGGAACAAAAGGTCCAATTAGATGGCCAGCGAGATCACATTATCTGACTCCTGTAGATTCTTATGTATGGGGTCACATTAAGAATAAAGTTTACTCCAGACTACCCACTACTTTAGACGACTTAAGGGCCCGTGTTCAACGTGCATTTCAAGAAATTCCTAAAAACGAACTAAGAATCGTTATGACGTGCACAATATATAGGGCCAGATTATGTGTTAGGGAAAATGGGCGACAATTTGAACATATCATTGGACAATAATAATTAAAATAATTAATTGTTGCAACATTTTATTTATTTTTGAAAAGAAAAAGCGGCATAAAACATTACGTAAAGAGTTTTATGCCGCTTCTTCTCAGGAATGCAATAAGAGATATAAATGCATTAATTATAGGCCTAAGATCAGCAATAGAGTTAGTAATAAACTGAATAAACTAGGATGTAGAACAATTTCAGTAAATAAAAATAATTTAGGTAAAATGTTAATTAATAATAAAGATAAAACTGAAAAACTACAAAAAATAGGAGTATATGAGTTAAAATGTAGTGACTGTGATGCTATATACATTGGACAAACTGGACGAAATGTAAAAAAGCGAATCGATGAACACAGGAAATCTATTGTAAACAATGTATATAGTACGGGCATGTCAACACATTGTATAGAAAACAGTCATTTTATCGATTTAAATAATGTCAAATTACTCCATTCGGAAAAGAAAGGAAAGAAATTTGATCTATTAGAACAATTAGAAATAAGTAAAGCTTTTAAAAATAATAAAAACTTAACGAATGAACAACAAATTTTTACCGGCCACCATATTTTAAATAAAATAATTTAGATTTAAAAAAATAAAGTAATATTCAACTTATAAAAACATATTTTACAATAGTTTTATAGTAGTTACCAGATGTAGTTATATAAGCAATGGACACAAATTTTACTGTTCAATATTCCCTGTACTCTTGACAAAGGCCTAAAAAAGCCGAAACACGTGTAGAGTTTCTAATAAAATATTTTTGAAACATTAAAAAGCAAATTTCCTTCATATATTTAAAATATTTAATAATGTTTCACAAGGAGCGAACCGCAGAATCAGTTCAGTGTATTAAAATTTTAAATACCTAGGTACTTTTTAAATTAGTTTATGCAACTTACGAATCCTAATAGTTTACGAGAGATATGACATTAGAAAATGTATTGTCTTGATTTATTATGTTTTCTAATAAATGCACGTTACTTATTACATGAAAGTAAGCACTTTACAAATAATAGATATTTTTCAGTGTTAATCAAAGATGAAGTGGTGTATGATGTATATCGTTAGCTTGGTAATTAATTTTTTTTTAAAAAACACGTTTGGCACATTTTATTCGTTCATGAGGCATTTGTTATTGATTTACTTGGTGAAATTGCTAATATGAGTTACTATAATCAACTGGAACGGATTTTTTCCCAATCACGGCCTTCTGCGGTAAAAAATAAATTTGGAAAAAGAGAAAATTCCTTGAGTAAAATGTAAATTTGGCAACGATATCCTACGCAATTTGAGTTGTAGATTCCGAAAAACATAAAATATACTGGGTGATGCACTTAAAAAATCAAAAGTAAATGCACTTCCGGTGAAACTGGAAGTCGACCATTTTGACTATATCTGCATGTTCATCCAAAATTAAGTCTAGTGTCCTTGTACCAAATTTCGTCTAAATCGGTTCATAATTGAATGAGATATAAGCAAGCATGGCCCTAGTCTCGTGGCCACCCGGTATATGTGGATTGTTTATTTGTTTATATCATCGTTAAGGAAAAACTACAGGATAAACTTTGAAAAAAATTTTCACTGCGAAAACTCCATTTAAAAACTACGTGACGTATTCATTAGTTTCGTTTTAATTTTTTTTTTTTTTTTTTTGTTTAACGTGTCTATTTCTGCCACCAACCTTAGTCACTTACTCACTTACGATAGGAGAGATAAGCTCGTCGTTGGTAATTCTTACACATCGGATAATTTCCTTGTGTGCAGGGCCGGTGCGTGGGTTGAGACAATAAGCATAATTTATACGAAACAATTAAAATTCATACCTCGATTTCCTTAACATTTTATGAAACCTCGTTTACTATGTTCAGAGGATTAGTATGGATTGATATTAACAGAATTTGTTTTGTGTGGATAGCACTCAGGTTAGAACGATTTTGACGTACATCACTTTGTATAAAGATGATGAGTGTTCTACGTCGATAGATATTAATTGTGCAAATTTACGATGGTTCTTTCACGACAAATCTCGATACGCGCATAAAATAATTTTAAAACCAATATTTTTAGTTAACACATGGTGTAATTTATCTTTAACAGCAACGCTACGACGCCGACAGTCCTAAGCCTCTCAGTGAATTCGGCATATTAAGAATAATCTTTACAGATTCCTCTATAGGTAGTAAAGTGCATTCTAGTTTCGTAGGTGCTTGACAGCAGTACGACGATAATCCGATAAATTTCTCGGTGAATTCTGCACATTACGAATAATATTTGCAAATTCTTCTACAAGTGGGGCAGTGCATTCTAGTTTCGTAAATGCTTGAATTGAAATTTGAATTAGCTTTTGTATGGTAAGTAACTGCGCTTGAAAGTCTGGTACTTGAAATGCTACCTTGCTTCGTCTTATACCATTGGATTCTCGGGAATTTAATTCCATTATAAACTGTTTTATACTTTCAAAATGTGTGAGATAATAGACTGTTGCCTGTAATCATGTGCATTATCTTGTACATACTACTTGTGGCGGCAAAGGTAATCCAGAGATGCGCTTCCAGAATCCTTGTTTGCGCGAACTGGTCTTTATAAATACATCCTTTGAACCTGCAGTTAATCGACTGACTGCAGCATATTGGTGACATACCTCGTCGGCTATATGATGTAAGGCATGGACCAGACAAGTTATATGAATCATATTGGGATACGTGAATCATAAAAGCCTGGCAGCTTTACACATACGCTTTCCCAATACAGATGTAACAAGAGGTGTAGTGGACAACAAATTGCCTACAAACAAACTAACTACTATTGAAAAAAGGGGCAGTTACAACAAAGTTAATTTATATTCTTAAAATTAGGTAATTAGGCACAAATTCCATTCTCAAAAATTTGAGTTAATGAATTTTTCACGTATTGAAAAAAATTAACGGACGATGCAATAGCTTGCTTAACACGGTATATTTATAATGCAATGGATGAAAAAAAGATCCTGCCTATGCATATTCGTCGACCTTCTACTCTATTTATACAAAACCAAATAAATACCAAAAATTAAAATAACTGAAATTCATACAAATCCATAGAATTTTTCAGTTCACTTAATATTTATCACAATTTTAAGAAAAATATAATGTGACGTCATTAAATATGGCTAATGTAAAAATATAACTTTTTTTGTTTTTGTCATACGTTTTCCGATAAAACTAGTTAACGTATTACCACTTCAAAATGAAATAAAATTCACTTTATGATATATAAATTTCTGCTTTTCTATTGATTGGAAATATTTCTGTAGGTGTTTACAATATAGTTTACATAAAAGGGAACCGATAACTCCGTCTGAGCTCTAAGCATAATATAATGACTTATGAAGATTAGGTTTACTATAAACTTTCACTACAATACGTTTGTGTCCAATTTCAAGTCAAAATGTTAAAATTTTAAATTAGATAATTAATTAATTTTTATATATTAATTCTAATATATTTAATCGGTTTTTTTATATTTAAAAACCGGTTTTCGAATTTTGCAAATTTATTTTAAAAAAAAATCGGTTTTACAACCCGGTTTTTTAAAATCGATAAACTCTATTGATATTAATTTTCGTTAGGAACTTCAAATTATACACGTAGTAACCAAGAAGAGGTATTCTATCAAGAATTGAAAATAACTTAAAACGTTCTTTGATCTTATACAACCTAAAATCATATATTATGCATTAGTTCAACAACAAATGAAACACGGTATTATTGATTGGGAATGGGTAAATGAATATCACCTAAAAAATTTGAATATATTTCAGAAGTGGATCCTTAAGTTAATTTACAATAAAAATTATACTTACCCAACAGAAATTCTATTTAGAGATAGGTATTAGATCCACAGCATCGGTAGCTGTATTTTTTGAGCGTAGTTACATATACCATTAAAATAAAGAAAACAATAAACTAATTGAACATCACTATGCAACAAGGCATATAGAACACAGCTGTCTTCATCCACGAGCAATAAAAACGATTGGACAAAGGAGTTATATGTATCTGGCATCTCGATTTTACAATATCATACCTAAAGAAATAAAAGACTATGCTAATTTAACGATATTTAAGAATAAAATAAAAAAATGATTATTTCCACATCCAGACAAAAAATTTATGATGTTGTAAATCAGAATATACTTACCTGATTCCTACTTAACGAAGAATAATAATCATAAAGAAGATACATTAATATATGTAGATATGGCATTAATAAAAATACATCGATATGACAACTCTAACTGAACGTGATATATTACCTTAATAATGACATTAGGTATTAGAATGACTTACATGCCAATCAATTAATTAGAATTGTTCTCATATACATACAAGTAGTTTTTCTATGTTTCTTTCACGTTTATTTAATAACAATATTATCCAGCAATCCAGCTATATAAATTGTAGATGTATTTTCTAAATAAACATTATTATTAATATATTATAAAAGTAGTTTATTAGTGACTACTTTTATAAAAGTGTAATACCGATTTAACTCATTTTTGATACATCACAGTTTCACACCAAGCAGGACTGATTCCCGAAGTGTCACTCCAAAATTTAAAAATTTATTGTCAATTACACCTCTTATTACATCTATCCTGCATATGCCGCTGCGTCTGATACAAGCAGTAAAATATCTTCACCTTTAGTATCAATATTGCACAAAGCATTTACCACTATTTATTCAACTGTTCTCGCATTGGTTTGCAACACCCGTTTGCTACGTATTAACAGTAAAGGTCTACTCTGATTAGCACTTTAAATACGCATTATAACATTAATGATTTTGTCTTTTAAAATTCATGGCTTCATCAATAGAAATCCATACGTACTGATTTTTCGCGGCCTCCATGATATTGTCGACATAGTTGTTTCTATTTATTTTTATCCTCGCGCAGTCTGCACACTGCGACGTTTGTAGATTAACTGAATAGTGAATAAACACGGTCTAGATTTCAGTGCGCGTGCTCTTACTCTGTTTTCCTATGGGTGCTCAGACAGGCCGATTGGGAAGCTGCTTCGGGACTCACGAAAATTGTCCGGTGTCCAGATACTAGTATTAAATATTAAAATATGAGTATTAAACCCTGAATAATTTAATGAATAATAAACAAGTAGGGAGGTGGAGTTTTCTTTTCAACCATTGGTCGTGTTTCCGACAATTCATGTTATTGTCAAGGACACCATTTTTATTTTGTAACAGAACAAACTAATAGTGCAAATTAATTTATATCTTTCCACTCGTATATAAAATGCATGACCTTGTCATAAATTGTGATTTGTGCTCTATAGATTCTGAATTGTAAAAGAATCGTCGGATTCATAAGAGTACAAATCCAAACTCTCTAATGGCACCATGGGATAAAGCTAATCATTAAGCACTTTTTCCTCAAAAACCATAATACGTATTCAAATATGGAATAAAATGAAAATATAATAACGTTAAAAATTGTTTGCTAATTATTTTTTTCTAGCTAATATAAAAAATTATCACAGATAATTATAACATATCTTTTTTAAACAATTATTTTCCCAGCTATTAGTCAAAACGCTGAAACTTGGATTATAATATGCACATTATGTTCAGTACGACTGACTCAATAATGTTATGTTTAATTCTAATACTCTGTTCAGTAAAACCAAAAATAAATAAAACAAAAATACTCACCAGCTGAACAATCACTTCAAAACTTTAAAAGATCCACAGACACGTCTTTCTGCATCTTTGCTTAGTCAGTATGGCTCTTTGAAAGCCTAGAAAGTAACTACGAATCTTAGTAAATCCTAATGTAATAAATATTAATGGCTTCATAGAACAGAATAATTAAATTTAAAACAAATTAGTTATCCTTTTCTTGGTAAAATTTTTATTAAAATATTGAATGAAATGAAAATATAATAACGCTAAAATTTTTTGCTAATTATTATTTTCTAACTTTTACATGGACTGAAAACATATTTACACTAATTTTTATAAATACTAATTGGATTATTAGTTTCAATTTCTAACCTTGTCACAAAAATAATAAAAAACATCTAATTGTTTTTAAACTTTTTTTTAATTTTGGGTGGTCGCAGAAACAATATTTTGCAATACACATGTAATAATGCTCTTATCCGACTTGTATTGTAAATATTTATTAAATAACAATACCAATTAAATTTCCTAAATTAGTATACCAATTTCTAAATGTATTATATATATATTCTAAACTTTTATCAACTATTTTTAATATCTAATAATGTCTATTCATTAATTAAACTAAACTTCGACTAAAATATGTAACTTTTGCAATTTTGTAGGCTGACAAATAATATAACTCGATTTACTTCAAAGTTGTCCGTATAGTTCTCTGGCCTACTTACTTCAAAGTTGTCCGTGTAGTTCTTTGGCCTACTTAGAAATATTAATAAAAAACAAGTCTAATTTTTCATGAAAATGCAAATTAATGATAATTTTTAAAGTCACTTTAAAATTCCTTTCCCTTCTGGTAAATAAATACCAGTAGATCTTCTTATTAAATTTTATCTGACAAAACTGAATAACGACGATATTTACTGAAGTGAGAGAAATCGCAGCAGCAAGTTAATGTAATAACAAATTCACATCATGCTATTTTGACGCATTTGTTTTGTCTGGTTCCAGTCCGTCGTGCAATAATATTCTTATCAAGTTTTTAATTAAATAATGTTTCATCGCTTTAAGCCGTTAGGCGTCAGTTATTACTTAGTTAAAATATAAATGTATTAATATTACGAAAGAAAAATATGTACTAAATTTATTGCGACATTAATTCGCTCATTTACTCACTAACAAAATATTTCAGCATCTTATTTATTTGTTCCATTATTTTATTATTACAACAATGATTCCTTTCACCAGAAAATATTGGTTCTTTTGAATTAAATTTGATTAATTTCTATGTGCTGATCTTTTAACCGATTCACTTGGTTTCATGGATTTGTTTCTGATTTAAGTAGAAGATTCAAAGAGAGAGGTTAGCATTTCTTACCAGGTTATACAAATTTGGCAACAGAAGCAAATTGATCTTCAACTACAACATAATATAGCCAAAAAAAAACGAAATTAAAGAGCAAATTTTATTTATTACTTTCTAATAATTATAGCTGAATTGTAAGTAATCCTATATATTATTCCTTACTACCAGTTAAGGTGTAAATAATGCTCATTATTTCCAAATTAAATAAATGTTGCATTGTGAGAATCATATAAACACTGACTTCTCGAATTTAGTAATATAATATTATTTTATACGTATCAATCTAAATGTGTTGTTAGATTATGGATACTAGTGCTGCCTATTCCATATTTCAGTTAACTGCGAAAGATGAATTAGGATTCTATGACTCAAGGACACTTTAATAGTTTTATGAGGAATAAATATTATTTCCACCAAGCACTTTAAACATTTTTGGAGACATACTTTTAAGTACTTAATCTGCCTTCAAACCGTTTAATTTTTGTGGGCGATATTCTCGATTTATTTTCTAACCATGAGAAAATTCAAAAAGACGTATTACAGCTTTTTTTCCAAAGACCCCGGATATGTAAACACAAACATATAGACGCCAAATAATTAAAAAGTAGTTGAGTGTACTTCAACAGTACTTTCTCTAATTAAAAAGTTGTTGAATGCACCTCAACAGTTCTTTCTCATCATTACATCCAATTTGAAATGAAGAAGGTAAATAGTTTTCATCAAATATAAATTTCACTTATTTTTATGTTTACTAAAATTGTTGACTGGATACAAAATCAACTTTAGCACTGCCTTTTTTGGTAATGGTTAATCTGATGAGAAATATTTAAGGGACCTTTTCAACGCAGTTCTTCATTTTAAATGAATTTTATTTGGAATATTTTTTGAATTGATTAAACATTTTCGTAGGCCTTACAAAAAGTGATAAACTGATTTTACTAATATTCAATAAGGCTTTATATTGGAACTCCCAGATCTTACATGTAACGTGTTAGATTTCCACGATAAGTCGTTCGAGAAATACGTACCATAGACAGACGATGCGCTGATTCGTATAATTTCTCTATTTTCTGCCTTTGAAACGTCCGTTTTCTTCAAAATAATGGTTTTGAAATTTTGTTATTCATTGCATTAGTTGCCATGCTATCACTTATTTTCAAGAAAATTGATTTTTTTAAGGTTTTAATTCTTTTGGGCTAAATTTTTTTTCTAGTTTCTATGGAAAAAAATTTTTTTTACCTCAGGACTTTTGGAGATTGATTACCTTTAAAATCGAATAAATTTACCAAAACCGATGAACATCGAAATCAAACTTTTTAAATTTCAAATGGAATGAAAATTTCAGTATTTAGATTCAAAACTACAAAAAGAGATCAATATTTGGTAATATCCTTATTATTATTATTAATATAATTAGTATAATTCATGAAAAGGAAGTCATTTTCTGATGTCTTTCAAAAAGTTCAATATCATATCAGGCGGAATGTTTTTCCTAATATGATTTTTAAGATCATCTACACCTTATGTCCTATTTTTATCTTTGCTGTAACTCCAAAAATTAATAAAGCGAGTTTAACCCAGACTCTCACATTGGACAATTCTGAGTTCTAGGTAAAGATTTTAAGTCTTAACAATTCCAAGTATTTGTTGTACTAAGATTGCCCTCATAGAAAAAAAAACAATAATATGTTCTCCAATAATGCCCAACCAAATATAAACGGTTTCATGGTATTGTGTGTGGACTTCTTCCATCCAGTGATAATATTCACAAAACCAGTACCGATAATTTTGCCTATTAAATATACCATTTATTGTGGAAGTTGATTCGTCCGTGAAAATGGGGGTCAAGATTAATTTTTCCAAATAAGTTATTGCAAAATTCCACTCGTCTCACAGTATCATTTTCCAAGAAATCTTATAAACAACATACTTTGTTGGCATGACATTTTTCTTTTTTACAAATAGGTACTAATGCATTGCTAATATTATTGTTTGCTCCTGAGGAATTGTACAATGAAGATTTTCTTCAAACCCCATCAAAATATTGTATGTCGATTGATCATTTGTTGTACTTTTTAGACATCTAGTTTTGGATACATTTCAGTCCGATCCAGTATTTTGAAACCTTGGAAACGAAATATAAATCGGTATCAAAACAAATATTGAAAATAGTTCGTTTTTCTAGAAAATTTCCTTACATTAACTTTTTATAATGGTTGTCCTCTAAAAATTGCTTATTTATCAAAACCGCCGTTAGGAATATATGAGGCTATTTAAAAAAATAACATAACGTCACCAGTCGGCTAACGTCACAGATTTTGAAATAAGTGATGATAAATCAGAAAACTGCAAATGATCAGTCAAACAGTTCTTGTAGGAGGGATTTCCATACTTTTGTAACGCACTCTGTATACTGTTAAATAAGAAATAGAATGCTTTTTTCTGATTACGTTTCATGGATATAATTTTATTGCCCCAAATTTGTTATGTTAAGTAAAATAATTACTGAGAAATTAATGTACCTATTAACGTTTTGTACAAATTTAGATATTGCTAGAAAATTATTACCACATTGGACTAAATGTTCTTACCAAAAGGAGTAACTGGAACTAAGTTTCCATGACAAACCAATTCGTAAGTTTCAGAAGCGATTGAAATGTTGAATGCAAGCTCTAAGCTAGTGCATAGGCGGGTTTTGAAATTATGTAGAAACTGTTTTTATCAGTTTTTCTTTAACTGAATATAAATTATTTGGCATTTTCGTAATTTTTAAGCATTTCTTGAACAGCTGTTATTAATAAATCTTATTCATTTTACTTACAATTAGACCTGTAATTAATTACTCTTCGGTTATTGCAAACTTTTACAATAATCACACTGAAATTTGTATTAAAATAATTGTAGTTAGTATGCAGTGTAATTTTGCGCCAGTTATCTAATTAGCGATGATTTGGTAACTATTACTTCATGAGTGGTATTCTGAAAGTGCACCCTTTGTATCCGGCAGTAAGTTGATAAAGAAAATTGAACTCGAAAGAAAAGAAAAATGTACCAACCACAGAGTGACAATGGTAATAAAATGAAAAATAAAATAGGGACTCATTGAGAAAATAATACTAGGTAGGAACTGTTCAAGGGAACGGAAATGCAAGAACTGACATGTGGATGTGACTGATAAAAAAAACATGCAAAGAAGGTTAATATGAATGGTAATAGCTTAAATGTAATGTCATTATTGTCACCAGTTATAGACCTAGTTAACTTAATACGTAAGGTTCCTAACATAAAAATGTAAGCGAACCGGTTGCTAACTGGCATCAATCTCACGATATCGGAATTTTGATTGAGCAGTTGTTATGTAATTAGTACTAAATCTATGACTTTGTAATAAGAATTACTACCAATTAGAACTTCAGAGTAGTAACTGCGTAGTTTTTACTGATGTAGGTACTGGATAGTGATTTCTAAGTAGCCTTTAAAGTATTTAGACTAGCATGGTTACAAAGGAGAATGAATTTAAAGTTATTGATACTTTAAAATAACAAATGAGCCTAGCAACGACGATGCTATGGTACTTAAAAGTTAACACTGCTTTAAACTGGTGTTATAAGTTTCTGCAATGTCTGCGGAACATCCACTATTCCTTCTAAATTACGGGACTTTTTATTAATGTTTAATATAAAAGCACGTTCATGCTACAGTGACTATATTAAAGATAGTTACGATAACGGCATGAAATCATGACTGCGTGCACTTTATATAGGTCACTAATCCTGGAATTTAAAAACAAAACTACAAAAATGGTTTATTGGGTAAGGTACACAATATTAATTATAAAAGCCATGGTATTAGTACCATCCCTATTTCCTTTTTACGAACTTATTTTATTTCTATTTAGAACAACATGAAATGTGAAGTTTTGGTAACGACCGATATAGATCAGCTATATCGTTATTTTCGCCAGTTACCTAATTCTTACAAATTCTTTTCGATAAACGTAACAAATATGACAGAGAGAGTGGTATAAAAACATTACATGAAAATTTTAAAACACTATCATCCAATCGCATAAAAGTTTGTACCTCACTTCACATCAGCGATTTGACTAAACATGGTGCCGACCAATAAGAATTAGTACATCGGTTGTCGCCACTGTCTTTAATACAGTCGCTGTAGTTTCTGCTACTTAAAAGTGAATTTCACTACCCGTATGAGATCAAAATTACTGAAATCAGGCAATTTTCAGTTTATTAGTAAATCTTGTAGTATTAAGCATTAAATTGAAATTGAAAAATATGAGGCAAACATTGTAAAAGATTATTTCGTCATAAAAAAACTATCATATTCATTACAAAAACTACACGTGCACAAGTACTCTAATCAAATGCAAAACAGAACACACACCTCGTACTTGATCGGTTGGTCTCAGTAGAAACTGGGACCAACTACCTTTCTCTACAAAGCAGGAACTTTGTAGATGAAAGAAAAACAAATATTTTTAGGTTTCGTCACGATTCTTACATAGCAAATATTTTTTATTAAATTCTCCATGTTTACGAATAAGATTTATTACACTACTATTGTAAAATTCTTAAAAAAAGTAATTTATGTTCAGTGTGCCACTATAAATAGCCGATAAATGTATATTTAATGCGTCTGAAGTTACAGGGTTAATATCAAAATAGTTTTTTGGTTGAGGATGCTTAATTTCGAATTTATGTGATTATTTTTTTTTCTCTAAGAAATATATATTTTGATGGCGCGTTACTATTTTTCGAGCTACCATCAATATATTCAACAGTAAAAATGAAATGGTATTAATGTAGATAAGCAGAGATACGAGATTTACAAAGTTTCTTAATGCATTTACCTTTAAAAGATATTAGACATACATTATAATTATATGTCATGAATCATAATGTTAATCATTTGATGGCAGCAACAGCATAGAGAATGATCACAAGAGAGCATACAAATCTTTTTCTGCAGTTGCAAAAGAGAATGAGAGATAGAATAAAATAATGGAACAGTCGACGCCTCCATCACGTAGCCGTCACGTTGACAGCACAAAAAAAAGATAATTTTCATGGACGTCTCCAGAATGTAATAAATATAGAAAAATTGTTCCTTATTTTGGTACCAGACACATAATACAGACGTCTCTATTGTGAGCCGCTAGTATGTTCCTTATAACCTAAAATGTTTGTTGGTATATGGCTATCTCCTTCGTTTGTATTATCATCAGAACCAATTTTGTCAGTATTTGTCTTTTCAAGCGACTTTTTGTATTCTCCAATACACGGTCTTCTCGACTTGACCTTTCTGCTCTCTGTTGGCCCTCCAGTTGTGCATTATATCGGCTCAGTGTTTACACTTTAGGCTTGATACCAAGGGGTCTTGGGTTCAAATCCTGGCTAGAGTATAGATGTATAGTAGCGTTCTTAAAATGCCGAGAAAGTAGCATAGTTGGCTAGATCGTTGTTGTGTGGCAGAACACGACTAGCCACTGTCTATCTCTCCTGAGTTCGAGTATCAGCTGCGGCACCTGGCAAATGTTGCAGGGAATGGTTGTTTTCTGTGTGTCTGCCCTAGTTGAATGGTAGAATAGCCAGGATATTAATTTAAATAAAAAAAAAAAAAAAATACCGGACAGGATACAATTCTTTTTTACCAATGTTAATCTATAATTTGTGATAAAGAATTTTCTTAAATAGATATGGGTCAAGGTTATTATTTTTTAATGGCAATAGGGGTAGTTTTTGGTTTCTTATGAAAGAAATTATTTTTCTGATTACAAAAATGTATCATATGTTGCATCAGAGAAAATTTAAGAAAATAATTATTCTAAATCATTTTCTTGAGCCCTTCCATTTTTTGGGTCTAGAACCACCCCTGGCGATAAGAACACTTGCCTCGCAATCTGGAGTGCTGAGTTCAATCTCCGGCCGAGAAGCTGAGATTTTTTTCTAAAATAGAAATTAATCCTAGCATAGTCAGATATTGAGTGTGTACCCGTTGTCTCTCCTCCTGCTTAATGTACTTCAAAATACATTTAGGGATACAGGGAATTGTATTATCTGTGCTGTTTAATTTTACTTTTTTTTTTTATTATGTTATTAATTAATTTAATTTCACTATCAGTTTACAAGGGGTCACAAAGTTGTTAGACACAATAATGCTTAACATAGTGTTAATATGTTCTCAGGTGTACTTCAAGGCTCTATTCCTGGTCTCTTGCTTTTTCTTATTTACTTATCTGGCCTATTCTTTAATTTGAAAACGAACTTTGAAGTATAAAAGATACAGACGACACGTATAATACAGTTTTTTTTAGTTCTTTTAATAACTGATGACATAATGTAATAAATTTTCATTTAACTCTAATAAACGAATTTTGCAACTCTCATAAATTCAAAAAATTCTTCTATTAGTCATATTTGATTTGGGATCTAATATAAACAATTATGAATTAATTGAGATCATATTAATTGAAGATGAATGCCATTGAATATTGAATTAAAAGAGTATTTAATTATTACAGATATTTAAATAAAATTAATTGGTGGAACGCCTGAGAAAGGTCATGCCTACGCATCTGGTTTCTATCGGGTTGTCGCTCTAATAACAGATATCGAGCACAAACTGCCGAGCATTAGGGTGGCTCATATAGCGTAATATGAGAACGAGATTGCCAGAAACAAGTCGAGGCACTTCATAGGGGGTCAAGCATATCATAAGGACCTTTCAATCCCTTTAAATGTCCACTACACTAACTCATTTCTTGTTAGTGCTTTTCTGACCTCTAATAATTCTTTCCGCTCTTCAAAGTGAACTCGTAGATTTCAAGTTCTCAATTCTCATGCAGTCATTGCCAGACCGAAGTTTTAAGCTTAACGAATGTTTTATGGCCACCGGACGAAATTATTCTGGTTAAATTAAACAAATAAAACTCAATTTAGAACAGTTGCCAAATGTTAAATTTAAATTTGGCAAATGAAATGCCAGGGGGTATAAAAGTAGGAGCATTATTCGGAATGTCTTAAGTTTAGTTAACAAATATATTATGTACAAACTATAAAGTTTAACTATTTTGACAGAAAAAAAACGAACTAGTTTACTTAACGGGTAAACTCATATTTGAAAGTTTGTCTTAGTTGTAACTTGGGGTTTCAAAACAGAATCTTGTTATTTTACAATTTCATATAATGCTATAAGCATTATATGAAACTAAATATCATTATTGTGTGTTGTATAATTTGCTGGTAAAAACACAAAATCTGCTTATAAATTATTTATAATATAAGTGCACTTTATAGTGTAAAGTAATACCTACCTGTTAATTGGAGTTTGAAAAGTAATTAAAATACACATTCAAGGAAGTAATCTTCTTTGAATGTGTATTTCATCATAGTCTGGGATCACAAGCACCCCACCCCTGACCTCTAGGGATTATGATTTTTTATTTACAGCAAAGCCCAACTGGTCTTGCTAATAATATGGCGACCAAGTTTGTGTAACAAAGTGAAAAAAATTTGGCAAAAACTTTCTCATAAAAAATATATTTGATTTTGTTTATATACTGGGTCACTAATATGTGGATTATCAATATATCCTCAACCTATTGACATTCGAAAGAATTGCGTTGTCGGAGATCAACAGAGTTGTATTCCAAAATTATTTTAAATTCTACAGTTTTTCAAAACAAACTAATGTCTATTTTTTTAATGGTATACTCTATACTTTTACAAATTCTTATTCGTGCCTTGATTCTTTATCGAACTATATAAAATTTTTGAAATTCAGTTGTGGTTTTGCCAATTTAATCAACTTTTTCTGATATAAATTATATATGCAGCTATAAAAATCTTCATGAATGGCATTTTCTTATTTTTGTCAATTTTTTTTACTCTCAGTTTTAGTTAAGACCACTTCTAGGCTACTGAAATTTTATTCTTCACGTTGTTCTCCACATTTTCAAACAGCTAGAACTCCACATTGTCAAATAAAAGGGACATCATGTATATTTTTGTTTAAAATGTTTTAACAAACAAGTACATACATGTTGAATCAAGAAAAATTTTTAATTTTTTTAAACAAACCGGGATATTGTAGAAATTGTTGAATGGATGTATTTATTTATTTATTTATGAAGTATTACTATATAAGGTGTATCAAGAAACATGTGCCATCAGTTAAGCGAAGATTCCTCACCCAAAAATAAGGCAAATAGTTCCTAACATCGTGGATAAACTCCTGCATCTTTTCTGAGATACACGGTGTTAAAATTTTTTTCAGTTTTTCCAAAATATCTCCGTAACAACTTTGGCAATTTGAATGATATGTAGGTGCCAAAAGTACTTAATATACTTCTTATTTTAGTATTAAAATGGTATCCTGAGCTTCACCATGGGCGTGCGTGTGGGCTTGCGATTTAATAATAATAATAATAATAATACATAATAATGGGGTGCAAAGGACCGGCAACCTCCACGTTGGTGCACCCTGGACGGGCAGAGGCAACTCTGCCTGACTAATGCCGGCCGGGAGTACCAGGGCTAACTACCCTGGTACTCTTTTTGCTATGGTTCCATATAACCTTAGAAGGGCCCCTCACATTCGACCTCAGTCGGATGGAGGTCAAGGACAGATGGGAGGGGCCTTACCGGACGGTCCTAACGATGATGACAATGCGATTGTACATGGACGCTTTAAGTGGACGAGGGAACTTCGGGATGACTTACTGACCTGCCGCGAGAGTAGCGAACCTGAGCGAAGGGGATACATGGCGCGATTGCATGCACTTTGGTGCGAAATGTATCCAGAGCATCGCGCCTTCTCTCAACAACATCTGAGAGATCAAGTATCCTTTCTGCTCAGGACAGGTAATGTAAGGGCACCCCGTCAGCCGGAAGAACTTCCAGCCGCAGTCCCACCGCGGCAATTATTAGCTGATGGGGAATATCCTTTAGAGTTCACCGATGTAGACTTAAGGACGAGGGTTAGCCTTAACACCAGGGCTAACCTAAAGCCACAAGACCTAGCTAGAATGGACGAGGTCATCGATGAGGAAATTCCGGAAGATGCCGACATCTGGCAAATCAACAGTGCCGTGTACAACGCCGCGAAGCAACTCGTCCCCTGTGAGAGGTCAACCAATCACGGGGTCGAGAAAACCAAGCGGCGTGTACAGAATATCGAGGGCAAGATACAGTCGGCCAGACAACACGCTTCTCGGATCCAGAGTGTGGTGGAGTATAAGACAACTGGTAGAGTTTTTTACTCCCAGAATCCGGCGCATAGCAGCCGGATTAAGACGTCAACACCATACTCTAAATCTGACAGTGATGCTTACCATCAAGCAGCACTGTCTAGATAGGATCCGAGCGCTCATGGCGATAAAGAAAACATTGAAGAGGCGGGTGAAGAGTATGGAACAAAACAATTTGTTCCGTACGAATCCTTCCCGCCTCTTTCAAGAGCCACAGCGTGTTGTAGATAATCCGCCGACTGTAGAAGATGTCGAAACCTTCTGGAAGGGAATCTACGAAACGACGCGTCCATTCAATAGCGACACTCCAGCAATTGCACACTTCGAGGCTCTGTGTCACAGACATCGTGAAGAGCCAGATGAAGTGTGCCTGGCAATCAGTACGGAGGAAGTCCAGCAAGCACTTGTTGGCACCAAGAACTTCGCTGCCCCGGGCCCAGACGGCATTAACAACTGGTGGTGGAAGAAATTTCCTTCCACTCACCGCCGTCTGGCGCGAGTTTTTAACTCATGGTTGAACGAGGGGCAGCAGATTCCGGACTGGTTTGTCGAGGGACGTACTGTGCTTATCCCCAAAAAGGGGGATCTTTCCGACCCGAGGAATTATAGGCCGATCACTTGCCTCAACTCCTGCTACAAGATATTTACACGTATCTTGTATGCAAGGACACTGAGGTCTGTTGATCCGGTCTTCCAGCAGATACATGAACAGCGTGGTGCCAAGAAGGGCATGGCAGGTTGCAAGGACTGCTGATAGACCGCTGTATTACACAGGATTCTGTGCAATACAAGCGGAATCTATCGATGGCCTGGATTGACTACCGCAAGGCATTTGATACAACATCGCAGGAGCTATTGTTGCACTTGCTCGAATGTCTTGCGGTACCAGCACCACTAGTGAGATGCATAGAACAGCTGCTGCCACTCTGGAAGACTCGCTTCACCATAACATCAGGTGCACAGCGGGTCACGACAGAGCAGGTGGCATTTAGGAGGGGAGTTTTCCAGGGCGACTCCCTGAGTCCTCTCCTCTTCTGCATCTCACTGCTACCGTTGTCTGCTGGGCTCCGCCAAACCCGCGGGTATCAATGTGGACCACCCAGCGACCGGAGGCATAAGGTCACCCATCT
The DNA here is from genome assembly GCA_029963845.1 of Rhamnusium bicolor. Lineage (NCBI taxonomy): Eukaryota > Metazoa > Arthropoda > Insecta > Coleoptera > Cerambycidae > Rhamnusium > Rhamnusium bicolor. The sequence goes on along the minus strand of JANEYF010000595.1, from coordinate 90,141 downwards.
GTTTTATATGGATGATCTTAAACTTTATGCCTCCGGAGAGCGCGAACTACAAAACGCTCTTAGGGTGGTCGAAGAATATACGCGGGCAATTGGTATGGAGTTCGGGTTGGACAAATGTGCAGTCGTCCAGCTCAAGAGAGGACGATGCGGGGAATTCTCTGAAAATGCGCAGCTCGCAGACGGAAGCATCCTAAGACATCTGGATGCCGGAGAGACTTATACATACCTGAGTGTGCAACAAAGGCACATCCAATATGTAATACAAATAAAGGATTCTCTCCGCGGCAAGTACAGACACCGCCTCCGAAAGATTTGGTCTTCCGAACTTTCGGGGAAGAACAAGGTGTCTTCTACTAATATGCTTGCCGTTCCGATTCTGCTCTACTCCTTCGGAGTAGTAAAGTGGAGGGTAGATGAGCTGCGCCAATTAGACAGAGATACCCGCAAGATGATGAATATTCACAGAAGTATTCATCCTAGATCGTCCGTTCCTCGTGTGTACCTCCCACGTCAACGGGGGGGCCGAGGACTCTTGAGCCTGGAGTGTACGCATGGCAGAGTAGTACTGAGTATGGCATGTAACATACTCAGGAGCTCAGATCCCCTCTTGCGGTTCGTAAAACATCACGAAACTGTAGGAGTGGGAGCAGGATTGTTCAAGGCAGCAAAAAGAGCCGCAGATGAACTCGGTCTCGCATTTGACATCAGGCGAGGAGGCCGGCGAGGTGCTGATGTTGTGTCAGTCACCGAACTTCAGCCAAATCGTCTGAAAGCCCGAATTAGAGCTGCCGAACAGGAAAATCTGTTTCGGCAGCACGTCGATAAACCCCAGCATGGTGTCTTCTATAAGAACATAGAAACACTGGGTTTATCGACCAGGCTGACCTTCGCCTTTCTAAGGTCAGCAGGGCTTAAGTCGGAGACCGAGGGATTCATTATGGCCTGCCAAGATGGTGTTATCAACACCTTGGTCTACCGTAGCCGCGTGTGGCGTGTAGAGGTTCCTGATATCAACTGCAGGACCTGCCATCAGGCGCCGGAATCGCTCATGCATTTACTTTCTGCATGCCCCATATATGCGATTTCGGCCTACATCCACCGACATAACGCGGCCTTACGAGTGCTATACTACCATCTAAGGCACTCGTACGGGGTAGACCAGACACCAGTGCTGCCTTACGTCCCCGGAGATATTGAGTCCGTTGTCGAGAACGAGAAATGCCGGATTTACTGGAACTACTCGTTCCCGACTGTCAGGCTAATCCAAGCCAACAAGCCTGACATAGTCCTCCTCGACCATCAACTCAAGGTGATGTATGTTATCGAGTTCTCGGCACCTGCTGAGAAAAACATCACCTTGAAGGAGGAGGAGAAACGGACCAAATATCGCGATCTCCGGTACGAGCTCCAAGTGCTGTACCCAGGCTACTCGGTCAAAATGGTCGTCCTTATAATCGGTGTACTCGGAGGGATAAAGCCTACGCTGCTCTCGGAACTGAAGATCATACCAGCCTGCCAAAAACCAGCCGAGTGGCTGGCAGGCCAAATGCAGAAGGCGGTCATTCTGGGTTCTCTCCGTCTGCTTAGGGCACACGATTCTGGTATCTACAGTCATTAACCCTGCGGGATGCGGGGAGTGGCTGTAGTTGATGCGCCGGCGCGACTCCCGTGAGGCGTCGGAGGCCACGGGAGGACTGACCGGCATCGGGAAACCGAAAAAAAAAAAAAAAAATAATAATAATAATAATAATAAACGTCTTTATTAATGAAATAGGAAAAGAAAATTTTACATTTCATTAAAGGGCGAGGTTTGTAGTCTGCTGACTACACTTACACTTAACCCGTACCCTAAGGATTTTACAAATAATAACAATAAAAATAAAAAAATATATATATAAATATATACACATATACATACATAAGAGAAATTAATTTGGAATGTAGACTCATATAAAGACAAAACTAAAGCAAGTAAAAAAGAAATAGAAATATGTGAAAAATTATAATCGTACACAGAGTATACTTCTAGACAATACAGTGTCATCCTCTTCGCCAATTATGTCAGGAGTACCACAAGGTTCAATAATAGGGCATCTTCTTTTTATTCTTTACACCTCAGACATATCTCGTCAGTTACAGTACTGGCACAGTCATCAGTATGCTGATAATACAAATATCTATCTAACTTTTACAAAAAATTATGCGTTAGAAGTTGAGTTAGAAATTAATTCAGACCTAAGCAATATTCAGGATTAATCCAAGCGAAATAGCCTTGTTCTGAACCCACAAAAATCTGTCCTAGATTTTTAGGAAATGATTCTGAATGGGCGGCCGTTTTTAAATATTAATATAGCTTGCGTGCGTCTACCTGTTGCTTCTAGTGCAAAAACCTTAGGCTTAACCGTGGCATGTGAATAAGCTGGTACAAAAATGTTATCTTGCATTGAGAATCTTATTCAGAAATAAAGCTTTTTTAAATAGAAACCTAAAAAAGGAAATTATCTGATACGTTGGTGCTGTTTTTATTGAATTACGCCGATATAGTTTATGGTCCATGTCTTGATGTTAGAACAGCTGATAGGTTGAAGAAAATACAAAACAATTTTATCAGACTAATTTATAATCTTCTTTTACTGGTTAGTTAAATATGCGTCATCGCCGTCAACTGCACTTGGTCTGTTTCGTTCATAAGCTTTTAATGACAAGATCTCCTAATTATCTCTTTAATAAATTAAATTTTCATTACTCATGACATAATATTAATATTAGAAACCAACGTTTATTAAATATACCAAAATATTGCACTACCTTTTTTACACGTTATTATTCTTCTAACCTCTATAATGCCATACCAAATGAGTTTAAGTTATAGCCATCAACGTTTTAAAAAATCTATGTATAATCTTTTATTTCACAGCAAATACTGGGATAAGTTTCATTACTATTTTTTATTTTTACTCTTTATTTCTCTTGTGCCTATCTTAATTAACTAATTATGATAAATATGCTTGTACATTTTAGTTTGAGTATCTGATGATATTTAATTTAGATTTATTATTGTCCTTATTATTGTTATAATTATTCTGTTTGATTTGTGGCAAACCATATTATGTAATTTTATACTTTATATAACTCGGTTAACTAGAACAGGGTAAATGAACTTCGCTGAGTAAAAAAAGGCATTATTATTATTATTATTATTATTATTTTTTTTCGGATTATCCATTGCCGGATAGTCCTCCCGTGGCCTCCGACGCCTCACGGGAGTCGCGCCGACGCATTAACTACAGCCACTTCCCACATCCCGCAGGGTTAGTGACTGTAGATACCAGAATCATGTGACCTAAGCAGACGGAGAGAACCCAGAATGACCGCCTTCTGCATTTGGCCTGCTAGCCACTCGACTGATTTTTGGCAGGCCGGTATGGTCTTCAGTTCCGAGAGCAGCATAGCCTTTATCCCTCCGAGTACACCGATTATAAGGACGATCATTTTTACCGAGCAGTCTGGGTACAGCACTTGGAGCTCGTACCGGAGATCGCGGTATTTGGTCCGTTTCTCCTCCTTCAAGGTGATGTTTTTCTCCGCAGATGCCGAAAACTCGAGGACATACATCACCTTGAGTTGATAGTCGAGGAGGACTATGTCAGGCTTGTTGGCTTGAGTTAGTCTGACCGTCGGAAAGTAGTTTCAGTAAATCCGGCATTTCTCGTTCTCGACAACGGTCTCAAAATCTCCGGGGACGTAAGGCAGCACTGGTGTCTGGTCTACCCCGTACGAGTGCCTTAGATAGTAGTACAGCACTCGTAACGCCGCGTTATGTCGGTGGATGTAGGCAGAAATCGAGCATATGGGGCATGCAGATAGTAAGTGCATGAGCGATTCCGGCGCCTGATGGCAGGTCCTGCAGTTGATATGAGGAGCCTCTACACGTCACATGCGATTACAGTAGACCAAGGTGTTGAAACACCATCTTGGCAGGCCATAATGAATCCCTCGGTCTCTGACTTAAGCCCGGCTGACCTTAGAAAGGCGAATGTCAGCCTGGTCGATAAACCCAGTGTTTCTATGTTCTTATAGAAGACACCATGCTGGGGTTTATCGACGTGCTGCCGAAACAGATTTTCCTGTTCGGCAGCTCTGATTCGGGCTTTCAGACGATTTGGCTGAAGTTCGGTGACTGACTCAACATCAGCACCTCGCCGGCCTCCTCGCCTGATGTCAAATGCGAGACCGAGTTCATCTGCGGCTCTTTTTGCTGCCTTGAACAATCCTACTCCCACTCCTACAGTTTCGTGATGTTTTACGAACCGCAAGAGGGGATCTGAGCTCCTGAGTATGTTACATGCCATACTCATTATTATTATTATTATTATTATTGTTCTTGTTTTTGTACTTTCTGCCCATGCTTTTCTTATGTCATGATAAATGTTTTGAAAATATCTTATTTCCTCTCTTTGTTAACTGTAATCATTAGGAATAAAAAAAAATGTTATATTATTAAACCTGGCAACTGTCCAATTTCGGCTCTATAAAAATAAACCATAAAAAGAAAAACTCTTCACTATAAAACTGATTTGAGAATACCTCATAAAATATTTGTCTAAACAACAAATATAGTGGAAACTGAATCGTTCATTTAATTAATCTTAAAATAAATTTTACTGCCTCAAGTTTGCGTCAACAAATATATTTTTTTATCAAGCTATGTATATTTTTAGCCAATAACATTTTGCTTGAGTTTTACATATAAATGTTACATGTAGTTCCTTTTTACGGCGTGCTTTAGCTTGGAAGCGTTATATGAAATTTTACTTTTATCACAACTTTTCTGTGCCCTTTAGTATCATACTATTTGTCTGATTTATGGTTATTTAACTGATCTTATTTTCACTATCAAAGTAAGAAAAATATTTAAAGCATAGAATTATTATAGTATTTTTGGTGATTTGATTTAAATAAATTGCGAATCAATATATTTACTATATCAAATTATTTTCGAAAGTTCTCACTGCCGCAGTTGCTAAAAAACGATTTATTTTTATTTCATTATAAAATTTCATTTTCAAAAACTTCTAATTGAATATTATATTAGTGATTTATGTTCAATAATAATTAATATTATTAAGAACGCTTTAAGATTGGGTTTATGTAACTTAGTATATGATTTATAAAGTTGCGAAGCCAGTCAGCGAGAGCATTATGAGTGGAAATAATTCCAAACAAACTGGAATTAATTTTAGTTTATTTAATTGGGTCTCAAAAATCACATACTAATTTTGCATCCTCCAAGAGATTGAGCTTTCGCCGCCGTCTTGAAAACATTTTCGAGAAAATATTTGTTTTGAAATATTTGCAAATATATCGGTTAGTGTCAGCTTAACAGGAAAACATGTTGTTATTTAAGTTAAAGATGAGTAAATTCTCTACAAAAAAAGTTCTATACATTTTTGTTCTAGGTCTGTTTGGATGATATAGGTGTCGAAAAATGTACCTCTAAATATGTTAACCGTACTATTCGTTCTCTACCCCATAACTGGCCCAATTTCGACTACTGGAAATTACCTCACTGTTTAATGTGTTTTCTTAAGTCCAGTCAAGAAAACATTTTGTTTAGTGTAGTCGTTTCCATACCATCTTGAGAACTGGGCGCGTTTTTTTTTTTATGTGGTATTCCCAGGTGGCCTAATCCACTCGTTTTTAATGTGGTTTATTTATTTGGCTTTTTACGTAATCTGTCTCATTTTCAGAAGGTAATTAAGAATAGTTGGAATACTCCAAAGCGTTTTCTGTTTCATCATCTATTACGTTCTCATTGTCTAATTCATACACGTCCACAATATTCTAACAAGATTTTCCCTGGTATAATCCACAAATTACTGATCAACGTAAACCTGCTTTACGACAACTACAACCTGTATTGTAACCTGACACATTTACAAGAAATTAGTTTTTTTAACTCTTGAGGGGATGCTTCTTATAGAGTATTATCCATACTCTATAAGAAGCATCAACCTATTTACATTCCCAAGGTGATTTTTTATTTCCATAACATGAGCGGAAAGGATGCAAGCGAGTTGCATCTTTGTTTGGTGGTAACGATGATAAGCGTGACCGCTGCCATTTTCTGTTATTCCCACCCTGAAACATGACATTTTTAAGTGCTATGCATACTGAAAATATCATTTGCAATCGTAAACTAGATGTTGGTTTAACATTGAGAAATCCAACATAGCACACATTTGGGCGCATATTACGAAACAAGTAGACATACAGCAAAAATGTATAGAACATTTTTTGTGGAGAATTTACCCATCTTTAACTTTGATGACTACATGCTTTTCTGTTAAGCTGCTACTAATCGAGACATTTACAAATATTTCAGAATTCTTTATTGTTTCGGATATTTTTTTCAAGATGACGGCAAAAGCTCAACCTCTCAAGAGGTACAAAATTAATATGTGACTTCCGAGACCAAATTAAGTAGTTTAAAATTAATTCCCGCTTTTTCGGAATTATCCTGCACTCGGCTAATTTAGATGACCTACCAATTGGCCTATGACGCCAAATTAAAATAATGAATAATTCTCCATTTTAGAAGCCAAAATGGAAAACTTTCCGACTAAATTTTGATTTATTTTCATTTGGAATATTCAATAATGGTGAAGATTACTCTCCTGACGGGTTAGTATATATCAAAATTTCAAAGGAATAACGCCGAAAATTTGAATAGAGAAAATGATTTAAATATTTTTAAACAATAAACAAATTATACTCCAATTTGAAAATTTCTTGAATTGCCTCAGATTTTCGAACATTTGCTAACAGGGACTTTACCAAAATAAAGAAGTTTTCTCAACGTTGCACTTTTCTATGATTCATTTTTGATTTTATAATCTCACAACTATGGAGTGTGGTACTTCAATGGGGTATTTTCTCATATTTTTTATTGAAAATCGGAAACTCTAGATAAAAATAAAAGACACGTGTCTTTCTTTATTTTTTTCTTTTCAGGGAAACTGAAAGAAAAAATAAATTAAATTTTCGTGACGTAACTAACTGCAAAATCAAATAGAGAATAGAGCTCCAAATGTAGTTACTTATAGGATATTTCATAAGGTTCGTTCATTAATGTTGGTTCTAGCAATTTTCAGCTACGAAAAGAGAAAGACACTGAGATTTATATAACATAAGTTGAAAAGAGACTTTGTTAAAATCTGCTGAATCAATACTGCTGAACAATCTACAGTTGTATTGTGCCAGATTTGACATTAGATCGTAACCTCATTTTTCATTAGTTTATTATTGTAAAAATATAGCAGAGAAACTATCTGATTACCTTCTACATATTTTATTTTCATATTTGTGTGCTTTTAAAATTTAAATAAATACATAAACAAAAATGCTAAAACAAGAATAAGAACAGAGTAATGGATGTATCAATCTTGCCAGTGTTCTAACAAATTTTTTGGTGATTTCTCTAGTTTGCGCTTAGTGACGTAATTATGACAAATTTTAACTTGGAATAACTATTTTATAGTGTAGTGTAATATTTTTTTCTGTACCAAAAATACTAACCACTTTCATCCCAGGTCAATAAAAATACCTCATTCTGCAGTAATAAGAACAATTTCATATACTTAAAGCATCAATTATTTACTTAATCATGATTCAACGGCATACTTAATGAACTCTGCAGTTTTGGTCAAACATTGGCTCGGTCGTTGCTATTGATGATATGTTCCTACCTAATAACAATTTACGTTTCTGCGAATCATTATTTTATCTGAATATGTTGACTAGAACAACCGCAAGGGGTAACTAATTTTCAAAGATAAGTGTGCCAGATGAAACTATAACCTAAATGATCTTTTAAGAAAATCAGTGATAAGAGCGCTCCGGAGTCACTAGGTAACCCACCATACACCTAACCCAATTTTTGTTATGAATATAAATGTATGCAAAAACGATAGAACTTCCTACATTTTACAACTTTATTGTCATGTGCACAGATTATTTTAAAATCAAAATTACATTTCTAAGAACGTAATTTTGTATTTGGCTGGAAATGAGGATACTGAAAATTAAGTATTTATGAAACAAAATTTTTATTTTAAACTAATTTGTCCACAGGGCAATGAAGTTGTAAAATGTAGGAAGTTCTGTCGTTTTTACATAAATTTATATTTACAAGATTTATTGGCAAAAATTGGGTTAGGTGTATGGTGGGTTGCCTAGTGACTCCAGAGCGCTCTTAAGAAGCTACGATCCTTTAATACATGTTGCAGAGCTGTGGCCTAATCCATCTAAAAAACACATCAAGCTTGGTCATGAATTATTGGTTGCCATTACGATTTAAGGACACAATACATGATTTCTTCAGCCGGGAATCCAGCATCCCTCTGCAGTACTTAGACATGTTGTAATCAACTTGGAAGTAAGAGTACTTTCCTTTATATTTAATAACTTCCTCACGTCCACACTTATGTTATGAAAAGTAAAAGAAAAGGGCTCATAATCGTCTGACTATTTTAGGAATGAAATGGGAAAAAAGATATTTTGGTGGTAAGAGATAACGTCTATGATCATTTAAAAATAGAATAACTGTACTATAACAATAATTATTGTATCTAATTCATATTCCAATAGTAGAGGGGGGCAGTTTTGAATCGTATTTGTTGCAGTCAATAGATTAAACTAAGTAGTATTTTCTATATGAAATAGTAGTATTTTTATTTGCAAGAACAGCAAAAGCGAAATATTTTGATATCAGAAGTTTGATAGTAATAGATATCTGAAGTGTCTGAAGCGGTTCTTTCCAGTAATTCAGACGTACAATAGAGTGCAAATATTAAGGATATAACTGTGATTATTTCCCTCATCATAAATCTAACCAATAAGAAACATGAAATTTGTACCACGTGACTTGTTTAAATAAGTGATTATTTTGTAGAAATAATCGGTTATTTTTCACCTAGCTGGTTGTTTATTTTTGACATGTAATGTAAGCTTTGGTCGTTGCTATACGAGACTTACCGACTTAACAATTCTGAGAGTTTTAATTATCAGTGTCATTTATAGTTACCTACACCGTCAAATAGAAGTAAATAAAGAAAGTACTCGTTTCGGAAATGTTTCAGTCTTCGAAGTTGACAAAAAAATCCTAAGAAGCGTTCCTATTAACACAACAAATACGCACAAATCTGTATGGGGCCAATTTACTGATATTTGTAATGAAACAGGATACCAATATGAAGCCATTACAACCATAGATTATATTGCGTTGGTACTTAAAAACTGGGCTTTCAATATGAGACTGAGAGATGGATGGTTAAGATTATAAGGAAAATGTGCTAAAAACCATGTGGAACATAACTGCAAAAATACTTCAGAAAATGCATTTTTTTAAATACAATGTCATTTTCGATCCATTTAAAGATATTCCATTTAAGTGCGCTAGGGATGCTTGTAATGCTAAAAGAAGATATTTACAGAGAAATACCACGAAAAAGAAAAGCCTCTTCAGTTGCGGCAATTCAGAAGATCATAAATGATAATGCTGATAAAATGATAATTTGGAATGAAAACACTCCTGCAAAAAACTTTTCCATGTTATAACAGTTGAACTCGCTTGGAGAGGTGGAGAAGCCGAAAACTGCGTAACAAATCACTTTAAAGAAGAAATTAATAACAGAGGACAGACAACAGATAAAAAACAGCTCACTTTTTATTTGCAACTGTTTAACTAAATCTTTTTTGCCATTTTAGGATGATTAGAATATAACCCTATGATCGGTAAGACCACACAAGGAGGTGACAAGAAATGCGCCGATATTAAATGGTTAACGCCTAATGAAATTAATACCGATCTATGTCCTGTAAGGCTATATAAACAGCTATCATTCAAGAGGGGTTCCAATATTACAACAAATCGCTTATTTGTGACATGCAATAGGTACTGGAATAAATACGAAAATTCCTATTGGTACAAAAATTCACCGATTGGAAGAAATTAATTAAATTTGTCCAAATGGACAAAGGAATCAGCCGCAAAAATATGTTTAGATACAACCACTATAAAAATAACTAATCATTCCAATTGAGCCACAGCTGTCAGTAACTTAATAAAGAATGGAACACAGGAGCAAGAGCTTATCAAAATAACCGGCCATGGAAGTGCAAATTCCACAGAACCGTATTTGCAAATAGATGCCCTACCTACATCATTTAAACGTAATAAATAAATGAAGATAATCCAAATGAAATACAAAATGAACCAAGCACTTCTAAGGCAACATCAGAACATACTACTATTCAAAACATTAATGAAGAAAAACAAGCTCAAATTGTATTTTTTTTTCTCAATTGTACTAACGCAACGAAAAATAATTAATTTGAACTGTCTCTTTATTAAAAAAATTAATTGTTAGTGTAATTTGTACTTTAAAATTGTTATGAATAAATAAAAATTAATAAAATAAAAACTGTGCATTTTATTGTCTGTAACGATTTCTATTCTGGAAATAATTTTTACATATATCCCTCGTGCATTAATTTTAATCACTTAAGCTGTGTATGTTACACAATTTTTAAAATTTTGCGACGTACACAGTTCAGCCGATTAAATTTGATGCACTCGGGATATAACCTTTGAGTAATGGATATTCTGTAAGTTTAGTTGATAAATAAATAGGAAACGTATATTTTAAGACACTTCGAATTTTCTCGACCTTTCAAAATGAAAGAGCAAATCCGAAATTTGTATTTATTTCATACGACCCTCGAATCACCCGTGGTATTGATTAAGATTTTTAAAGATATGGATTTATTCATCGGGAAATAAACTATAACAACTTTTAGGCAATCTAAAAGACAAAATTGAAACAAACGAAAGATCGGGGATTTACAAAATTAGAAACTGTAACCAAAAGGATGTTGGATAAACTAGACGATCAAATCAAAATGGATTCAAGGAGCATATGACATATCCCAAATGTGGTCGAACACATAAGTCTAGTGTTGCGCAACATGCGTTTAAAAACAACATAAAATATATAATAGCAATTTAAGATTAATTTGGAATGTAACAAATATTAGACAACTCTATGCATTTTAAAACTTGGAAATTCCAAAATAGCCTGAGTAGTGACAGAGGGCCAATCCCATATAGTCCACTCTTTTGGTTAGTGAGTCACGGTTGGCCTAACCTCAACAATAGTTTACATATAAATAGGATAAATTATTAGCATAAGGTTAGTTTCGATCATCCACAGATGATGCCAACTTGGTTGGCAAAACGCGCGTCGTGTGCTATATGATGTTTTGGTATCTCGTGGAAAACGACGTCAGTGTTAAATTCGTCAACACATTTCTCTCTGTAAATTCTACGCAATTTAAACATTTTCGTGGATATTTGGTTTCCTAGTTTAATATACAAATAAATCAACATATGTTTAAACAAAATCCTGAATCCTCTTAATTAAAAATGATTTGACAATGCCGAACACTGGTTAAATCATTATTTCATTTAATTAGTGTTATTCGATCTTTTTATTAATTCAAGTAAAATATTTTTGCATGTATAACATATTTTGATACATAAAAACCTTTAACATAAAAGAGCATAACTATGTGCAAACAGGCAATATCTAGTGGATCCCTGGATATTTACTCAAGTCTTAAGGGAAATAGAGGCGGCCATATGAGCACCTCGAGTCAGGCTCAGAGTAAACGCATTGTTCTTATATAACGATTTCGCTAAGTCCGTTCGTCGATAAGTGGCCTTTAGTTGGTTCTAGAAGAAAGAGTCTGTAAAGCAAACAGTTTCATCCAACTTTGATCAATCTAATGTTTCCAAACTTTCAGCTATAGCTACCTATTAACTAAATGGAGTAATAGCCAATCACTAGAAAAGAGGGTATATAGGATTTAAGAGTTCTTATATATAATCGATTCGAACTGTTTCTGTCAATTTTTAAATTAAATTAAAATTATTCACTAAGAGTGGCTTTTGAAACACATTCAATATACATTATTAGTTTCATTTAAGGAAACTGTATTTTCCATTGTTAATTTTTAATATTTATACTATATTTATATTAAGTATATGATAGTTTTAACACATAATAACTATAATATTATAATTTTTATTGGTAAATATAAGGAGTATTAAAGAAAACTGCTTAATGCTGGAGTTACTAGTTATGATATTTTTTCTTGTCGCTGCTCAATTAAATGTTACACAAAATCCATTTAACGAATTTTTAATAATTTTAATTATGTGATACTAGTAATATTTCTTTTATTCAATCCGGGATAGTCAATCCTTGGCCTCCAAACCTCACGGGAGTCACACTGGCAAATTAACAATAGGCGCTCCCCACATCTCATTGGATTAGTAACTGTATATTTGAAAATTAGGTGCCCTAAAGAGACGGAGCGAACCTAAGATATCAGCTTTTTGCATGTGGCCTGTCAAGCCTATCATCCGGCAGATATTTGGCTGTGGTCTGCAATTCTGAGAATAACGTTACCTCCGAGCACACCGATTGCACTGGCGGACAAAAAAATATATTTTTTTTGTAACATGTACCTGAATAGCTTATCCCACTGGAATAAAGGCTTCTGATTACAGAAATGACAAGCAACACGTAACGTTGTAACATTAATAAAACATTATGGGCAGGAATAACATTATTGTTAATTTTACTAACCTCTTTATTGCTATAAATCAATTATATATATGACATATATTAGGCTTACATAGATATATCTACAAAGAAACAGAAAAATTGTTGAAAAACAACCAGTTTATTTTTTTTATGTGGGGTCAAATCGTCTCCCTTTAAGAACCAACAGTCATCACACGTCAAGGCTGGATCTCATCGTTCTTGATAACGAATTTCCATTGTCCTGATATCTTGATGAAATCTTTATCCTTGCTCGTCGCTTACTGCACCCAAATTTTCAGGAAAAAAATTTAAATGAGAATGCAGAAAATACTAAAAGTTCGCTTACTAGTTGCTTATAGTTCTCATCCTCCTTGTTTCCTAAAAATTCCCTGACTACGCACAAATGAGTTCCAAGCTCTGAGTTCCTGTCTGTTGAGTGTTCCTTTAAAATCTGCATCGTCAAGCAATTTTCTAATTTGAGGACAAATGCCTTCTTTAAGTTTTGCGTCACTTAGTTGGCGAAAAAGTTCTCTTAAGTAGTTAAATCCTTCACCCTCTTTATTCATAGCTTTCACAAAATTTTTTCATTAGCCTAAGTTTAATATGAAGTGGTGGCAAGAGAATATGTTTAGGCTCTGCAAGGGGCTCATAATTAACATTACTAGTTCCTGGTTAAAATTTTCTTTCCGGCCAAATTCTTTTCACATAATGTTCGTTTACTGCACGACTATCACACAAACAAAGAAAACGACAATATTTTGTAAAGCCCCCTTGAGGTCCTACTAAAATGGCTATTACTTAAATCCCCACATATTTGCCATTTGTATTATGTCATAATCCTCTTTCATTATTACTTAATGGGCAATTGGTATGGGTTTAAATTTCAATTATGTAGTAATACAGCTTTTAAACTGTATTTGGAAGAATCTATGAGTAAGCTCCACTCAGAAAGGGAATGCTCGATGTTAAGTTGCTGCATTAAACAATCAATATCAATATACGCGCATAGTGAATTTTCCATATTATAAGAGGCGGAAAATGTTGCATTTCTTTTTCTAAAAGTTGTAATCTTTGTTTCTTTAGCCAGTAAGTTTCACTCCATAAGTCGAGAACCAAGAAGTTCTGCTTGTCGTTCTGATAGCCTCAAATCACATACCAAATCATTCAATTCATTTTGAGCAATTAAGTGAGGGTCACTAAAACTTTCTGGAATATGCAAAGGGTCGGCACACTGGTATGGGCTCTCTGAAGGGTCGTTGCTATTTCCATTACCTCACAAAATAATATTTTACCAATCTAAAGATGCAGTTGGCACTGGTAAGTCTCATGCATTGTGAGGAACAGATCTTAAAGCTGATGGCAAATTCGGATATTTCATTTTTTGTTATTCTTTTTTGGAGAATCGCTCAGTTCTTCTTACACAAAAATAGCAACGAAATGATTGGTGGATTCTCGCCATACCATTGGAACCACAATAGGCATGCTTTTTCTTTTCCCTTTCATCCACTGCACTAGTGACACGCTACAATTTGCACAGCAAACGTGGGGAGCCCATTGCTTGTCTTGATTCCGACTAAAACTCCAAAATATAGAAAATATGCTTTTTTCACATTTTCAGACAATAGCCTCACAAGAAATTCTCCACAAATATAGCAGAATTTATCAGGTGATGTTTTGCAACTTCGGCGCGTTTCACGGGAAATTTTTGTCGTAACAGAGTTATGTAGACAAACGAAAATACTTTCTAATAGACACAATTGGACACTTGGAAGGTCAAAACAAGACTGATACTGAAAATGTTTTACCTTACTTTAACTTGCTCTTCTAAAATTGATGATCCATAATAAAATTTATTTCCTGGCAATATAATAGGATCTATTCTGTTCACACAAAAATAGTACGTATTAGGATTTGTTGTATATTTTTTCAGTTAATAGGGAGATCTTAACAATGTAAAAACAGTAGTGTGAACTATGTTACAAAACAAGTGTCGGCCAGTGAAATTGAAACAACTATGATCGCGTATCCTGAATACAGCACTTAGAGTTCGTACCCAAGATTCTAATATTTGAATTCTGAATGCCTTGAAGTCACTGGTATATTCATTTTTCACATGGGGCTGTGAGCGTAAAGGTGAGCCAAGAAATTTGATCCACCTATATTTATCTGTGAATTATTGCTATTGGGCACTCGACAATAACCAGCCCCGTCGGTCAGTATGTAATTGTTTTTTATAGCTGCAAACCGTTCAATTACGCAATAAGAATCTTTCATTTTTTGTTCCCATTTTTATAAAAAAAAAACAGAATCATTGCATAGTGTGTATGTAAGAATATTTTATCATTTCATATTGTTTGAGAATGTTTCATTAGGTGTTTACAATATAATATTATATCTACGTAAAAGTCGCCTCTGGAATTTGTCGCTACCACCCGATCTCTAGTCGTCACCCCGCCCGAAAGTCTTTTCACCAAATGCGAAACTGAATTCTTCTCTGGCTCTTTTTGCGTTTACATTTTTCACAAAATCTAAAAAGTAGTGATTGTTAAATTATTCTTGATATCCTTAACCTTAGCAAATTTTTTTTTTTTTTCGTTTGAAAATATATCTGTAATAGCTTTGTTAGGAATAAATTAAAATTTAATTTAATTTATTTATTTATTTATTCCAGAATGTTTTGATTTTTCTTAAAAAAAAAATAGGAATCAGGGTTCATAATTTCCAATTATTAAATGAATATGTTTGACTTTTGAAAGTGCTTATTAAGCTCTAAAAGTTTTTATTCGTCGACAAAAGTAAAAGATAGAGAGCGCCAGAAATTAGTATACCTTATTTCAAAAGTTCCCCTTTGTGTACTATGAAAGAAAAATTAAGTACATTTACGTATATTTGTTTGTAGCTAACAGAATATGCCCTGAAGCACTGAGGATTTTCTTTGAATATTTTTCTGAGCAACCATTATTTTTACAAATACTTTTGGGAACTCGATTCCAAAAAAGTCAATAAACAGGCAGACATTTTATTTGTTGTTTATATCTCTTTTTTAAAATCAGTTCGAAGCGATTTTTTAATAATGATTCCCATTCTGGAACACCGGTATCCGTAGTCACGTCCCTATGTCTATTTTGAGGCATCTGGCTCCTTCTCTTTTTGTCAATAAGTATTTGAAATATTTCATGATATTGAAACAGAACTCGATATTTTACAGTTTTTAAAATTGGTGCTGTTCAAAAACTGAATCAAAGAAAAATATGATATGATTGAAATAAAAAAAAAATTTCATCGAGGAGATACACAACGTCTGGTTTTTTCTTTTTTTCATATAACGAAACAGTAGAGTATATTGTACATCCCCCCAAACAAAGTCTTGGATATGCCTCGGTGAAAAATTATTCGTAAGGTTCTGTTAATTCAATTTTTATTACATGAAATTTTTGTTTTATTCAATAAAATTTAATATGGTTTAAAATTATCTTTAATAATTGTGTATCATTTTCAAATTCAATTTCTATAATTTAATACGAGACTAAAGTTTACATAATAGTTAGAACAATGTTATTCATGTGTTAATTTAATTCAAATTACTAAAGTGCCTAGTGGCACCAGCCAACATGGTGAATTCTACTACAGTACATTATTACTGTTTAGTTAAAATAATATGAAAATAAGCATTTAGTTTTAATAGAATAATAATAATTAATAATAAATGCAAATAATTAAAATTCTCTGCAAAATATACATGAAGCATTCTTTCATTTCTATGTAGTATGCTTAAAATCATTATTAATCAATTAATTTTTTTAGCAGTGTTTATTGTAAATGCCTGAAAAAGTTTTATATAGAATAATTTTGGAAAGGCACTTAATTGGAACATAACATTATCTCGTTAATGCAAAGGTTTTACTAATTTAACGCAAATTAAAAAGAAAATTTAATTCTAGTGAACTCTACAGTATCGAGCGAAAATTGCTTCGCATGACATAAGAAGTACTCTGAATTTATTGATATGATCCTTCAAACAGTGAAGGGGTAAGAAGCAAAAGGGTACAAATGCATTCTAGCATGAAAATGAGTTAAGTGCAGAACTGGGTAGCCTAGAGTCCAAATTGTTTAGTGGCATATGGATACAAGTGCATTTGGTGCATTTAGTGCCATCTATTAATGAGTGAAAAACCTTGTTACTGAAATCTAGCAAGTCGTTGGTGGAAAAACGGTACAAATGCACTTGTACCTTTTTGCTTCCAAACTTAATCACTAGGTGGAGGCACTAGTGTACTTGTATCTGTTTGAAGTTTACGCTGGTGACTGGCATAGACATGGTGACTCGTTTTGATCTAGAATTCAGCATTAAAATGTGTGAAAACAAGGTGGATAAAAAACTGACACGGGCTTAAGGTAAGACCATAATAATTTTTGTACTATAGTATTTAAATTTCAACCTTTTTCTTAAGAAAAAAATACAAATAAATAATACTCAACAAAACATAACCTATTAAAATGCTGTGAATACTTTTAATAGGTGTCAAACGCTATAAATCTGATGCGTTTGAATCAGGAAGTGATTGTGACCCTTTTGCAACTGATGAGGATAGTGAATATAATCTAGATCCCGACACGTCAACCGATGAGGACAGTTACAACCGGGATCTAAGCACATCAAGAAATTACGTAGATGCAACAGCATCAACTCACGGTAATATTTTTATACTTTTACTCACAATGCAAAAAAAAATATTATACCTATATTTTTTTTAGTGTCACCTAAGAGGACACGAAAAAGACAAGTGGAGTGGAAAAGAATGAAAGCAAAAATAGCAAGAACAACTGGAAAGGAATATAAGACTGTAAAAGGTAAAATTGTCAAAAAGAGGGAAATGAAGTTACTGGAACATACCTGCAGATATGACTGCAAAAAAAATTTCACAAAATGATGCACGAACTATTTTCTATAGTTCCATAGAACTTTTATACACTTGAAAACTATGACTTACAAACAAGTTACATTGGTTCTTGCGTAAAGAGGATGTTTCCTAAAAGAATAAAAACTGATGCACACTCCAGTAAAAGTTATGTAACCCAGATTTTCCTGATGAACTTTAGAGTAGTTTCTTTTAAATACCTTAGGAATAACCAACCGAAGATTCACTACAGTGTGCATTAAAATATCAAAGCAAGGATTTGTGCAAACAGATCAACGTGGTAAACATCCTCCATCCAATAATATAAGTGAGCAAAGGAGTAATGATGTAATTTCACACATCACAATGTTTCCGAGATCTAGGAGCAATTATTCAAGATCCCAAAATTCTTCCTGTCGATATCTATCTCCAGATTTGAATATTAAAAAAATGTATTCTCTTTATCGTGAATAATACTCAGAATTGGACAAGTCACCAATGAGGGAATCATACTACAGGCATATTTTTGCACTCAGTTTAACCTAAAATTTCACAAACCACATCGGATACATGTCATACATGCGATCACCTAAATAATTTAATAAAAAATGGTCGCAGTGAAGTGGTAATCACAAAAACTAAGGCAGACCTAGAAGTTCATCACAGAATTATATAAAGTGTCACAGCGACTAAAAAAAGAGACACTGAATATTTCACGGAAAATTCAGTGTCTACTCGCCTAATATGCTTTGATTTGGAAAAAACGCTTGCTCACCACTAATAAAGTATACTATTTAAAGCAACTATGGACGTATAATTTCTCCATTTATGAAGTTATATCTGGAAAATCTTACATATATGTTTGGTGTGAAGCAACAGCTTTACGAGGAAATTGGATCCTGTTTGTTGAAGGTAAAAAATAATATTCCTGCGTTTAAAATAATTATTTTATGCTTTTATATATTTTTTAGTATATTAAGCAGCTGCCACCAGAAGTTTAACATTTAATTGCCTATTCTGATTCTTGCGGAGGCCAAAATAAAAACAAAAACATAGCTAAACTTTTCATGTTTCTTGTCCAATGTACTAATCTGAAAAGAATAAATCATAAACTCTTTGAATCCGGGCATTCTTACATAGAGTGTGATAGATCCTTTGGGCAAATTGAGAAAGGAAAGAAAAACAATCCTTCGATATTTGTACCAAACGATTGGGTTGATATTATTAAAAAAACTAGGTACAATTTTATCATCAAATGCATGAATAGTGATGATTTTGTGTCATTCCAATACCTTCATGACCACATAAAAGATCCCAAGAAGGATGAGGAGAACAAGACATTCAGATGGCGCCATAATGTATGGTTGGCTTATAAAAAGGAGAACTGTTTGAAGTTTTCATTTAGGATGTCAAGAAATTAATGCTGGCGTTCAAATAATACAGAGAACTGCTCCCAGCTGAAAAAGGAAGACCAAACTTCAAATTGAACAGTTTGAGTGAAAAATTGTACAAACACACTTTGAAGATTTCTTTTGAAAAGTGTGACAATTTAAAGACACTGTTAGACTACATACCTCCCATCCATTACCAATTTTATTCTAATTTGCCTCACGAGAGTAAGAAGGGCAAAACACTAGAAAAAATCTGACAGAAACAGAAATACCGTCAACTCAGGCATCAGAAATAGGAGACTATATGACTAATGCTATAAGGGAAGCAGTTTTAAAATTACGTTTTTTCTCTAATAAAAGATCTCAAACTACAAACAACATTTTTAATCTCATTTGGTGCTAAAACGGTACAAGTGCAAAAAAATTGTTTGGAGCTTTTTTTTGAAAATGTGCTCATAACGTGAAAATTGTACGAGTTCTGCATGTTGATTAATGCCATTAACAAGATTCAAACAAGTATCCAGATTTTTGTATAAAGCAAACACTTTAAAAGTTAATTACTCCACTTCTCTTTTTTGCACTTGTGTCCTTTTGCTTCTTACCCCTGTAGATGTACTATATTTTGATTTTAAGGAAGTTTTCGATAGACTTTGGTATTCTCTACTGCTTTTCATTTTCTGATAAATTTGCTGACAGTTGTCTAGTTAATTAATCTAACTTAAATAATAAACTGTCTAATAATGATTTGTATTTTCATCAAATTTTAAACGCCTGATAACAACTATTCGTTGATTATTTCGAAGATTTTACACAACAGCAACAATAGCAAGACAGATCTATTAAACAGTTAAAATAGAACAAAATATTTCGCCCACCTTGAATACACAGTCCAATCCAACATCTCAGTGCATGATAATATCGGAGCAGTTGATGTATCGGGCGGAGTGGGGCCAAATTGGACTTAATGGTTAATTTAAAACTAAAAATAACAATTCCTATCACTAAAGAACGTATACTTGTAAAATTGATAAAAGTCTATGTATATAAAAATTAAAAATATATACATATTAACGACTTAAAATAATGAGTGATATAAACGTGTAAAAGTAAAATTGATTATTAAACGTACTAGACCAAAAAAATATTGCAGTCAGATAAACAAGAAAAATTGTGGAGGTAAAAAACTTGCTAAGAAACAATTCTGAAACTGAGCGGGAATGTCGGTACCGCTTAATTTTTAATTAAAAAATTATTATGTACTCCAAAATGGTTTGAATTTAATAAAGGATTTTGCAGAATGTAGAATCTGGAAAAGAAATTTTGAAAAATGTACAAAATTGACAGAAGAAACGAAGGGGAAAATATGAACACATTTTGAATTTGCCACTCATAATAAGGACGTGGCCTAAAGTGGTTGTCGAAAAATCAGTAACATCTGGTAAGGTAATTTGTGTTTAATTCGAAAAGGCGCATTATGCTCTCTAATTTGAGTAGTGTTGGCTGTTAGTGGATTATCAATCAATTTAAATTGATGAAATTTTTGAGACACGTTTTTGATGTAATTCACTATGGGTTCGATGTCGTTACAAAGTTGAAGTAATTCCCTGATGGGGTGTATCTTGTTGAGTTACTTATGAGGCACAGGAATTTATTTTCTATTACTTGCAATTTATGTAACGTTGTCACGCACTAGAACACCAAATCGGTGTCGCATACAATAGGGCCGGTCTTACTGTAGTACTGTATATTAATTTTTTATTTGTCCTATTTATCTTGCTGTTCTTTGCCACAAGGGGGGTAGAGATGCTTTGGCAAGGAACAGACTTTTCGTATGGTCTCGTTAATGTGCTTCCGAGATGTTAGTCCTTTATTCAAAATGTACCCCTAAATATTTAACGTCTTGTTTCGTCTGAATTTGTGTCTCCCCGATTGAAATCAGCAATGATCCTACTGTTAAAAATATCTAGAGATGGAAGTACGCATTAGGAAGTGAAGAGACCGACTATTCAAAGCTTTTTTTAAATCTTGCTTTACTGATAGACTGAAACATGTCATGTATAATGGTTTCAATTGTATTTCGTCTTCAGGTATTTATTAAGGATCTCTTTTGAGGCCACTGATGATTATTATTTTTATTAATAACGAAAACAATATGCTAGATGTCTACGTTCTAATGTGTGCAGATGGAGCAAAACTCATAATTAGAATCTCAGACTTAAGAGACTACTTTACATCACATTCACATTTAAAAATCTCGAGAGTTAGAAACAACTTTAAAAACTGCAAGGCATTTAAAAGAGTATGGTACCAATACCTCTTAAACAATTTTTCCCCATATGGCTTGCCAACTCAGTCATTCTTGTAGATATGGAAATTTCTCATTAACCACTCTCTACATTGTGATTAATGGAGTCTTTTAAACACCGTTTTCTACGACCGATGTGGTTTGCAAGGATTCGTCTTACCACTCACTTTCTTCCTACTTCCTACTTCATATTAACGATTTACTCTCTGTAACATCTGCTCTTCATATGCATAGTTTTCTTGTAGACAATACTCTTCCTGGATGTAATTCCTTTTAGAGCATAAATCACAAATGAAATATTGACCTCAAAATGTACACGGACGAACTGGATTAAATCCGACATATCTAATTTGAGTGGAGTTCAAGTAATTTGTTTAACTTCAGCCCATTTAAAATACAATGAACTAGATACCACCACATCAGGTCAAGGTGTATGTAGAAGTATCTTCATATCAATGCTTGTATTGACTATCTTCTGTATGAAAAAGCTTGGTTTTCTGTACATATCGAGGGGCTTGCTCACAGCGGTAACTATTATTGTATAAAATGTAAAACATAAGAAGTGGTTAGGAATACTGTTCCCTTGGAGATTTGTACTTAAGGCTGCACATTTTAGACTCAATCTAAAATCAAGGCATACGATTGGTTGATGACTCAGCTTTTACGAATTTACCTAATGACCTGGAAAATTGCCATATTATTGGTGATTTTAGACTTCTTATCATTCCAATGAAATTACTCAGCAGATGTATCGTCATTGACACCACTATGAGTGAATTTTCTGAACAGTCGTATCTATAATACTTATTCGAGTATACTTTTATATTTGACCATTTGCAATCATTAACCTATATATTCAGACTACAACGATGAAATATTTTGACGGTTTACATTTTATTTCTCGTGTCAATATAATGCATTCAATAATTTGTTTCGTAACCAAAATAATGCTAGCTCTTGTTATAGTTTGATTATCATTTCATAATAACTCATAACATAACATAACTCTGTAACTATTTCTAAAGATAAGTTTTATTGCTATTCAAAATTGCAAGTATTTGTAGTAAGAATATTTTTAAGGGTATTTTAATTTAATAAATCTTCTGACCTTTTACAAAATTAGTTCAATTTTAAGTTATTTTAAGCCGTAACTAACATGATGCCCATATTTGTTGATAGTCTGCTATGTCAAAACTGCAACTATATTGGAAGTTTTAAATATGATGGAAATGCTTTGCTATTATACCAAACTGTAAATTAATCCTCGGATATATTAGAACACTGGCATTCGAGTAGTGGTGGAAAACTGGAAATTTGAAATCTGTTCTAATCACAGTCCTCGTAGCTACACTTGTGTGTATTTTCCGCATGAATTAAAAAAGTGGCCTCCTCTGAGCGTAGCAACTCACCCCTTTGGAATTGGGAATTTGGAATTTATTGTTCTATAATATATAGAACCATTCAGAAGTTAGCAACGGATGAGACTGCTATCAATAGAATATTATTTTTGTTACATCATTAAAAGTTAACATTACCTCTCTTGTCATTTATCTGGTTCTAAATTTACGTTATTAATGAATACTGTATTAAATTGCTTTATTTATATTTTCGTACAAGAATTAATTCGATCAGTATAATTCATCTAACAGGGATGACGTAAATAGTATATCAAACTTTTCATATATCCTATACTGTGATTAATATGTACTGCGTCCTATAATGACGAGAAACTTTTTAATAGACCTAAAAAAATAATAAATCTTCCAATGTCTTTATAATTATACAAAATGTGATGCTATTAATAGACCCCTTTGACACGCAACATACATTTAATGCTAATCGAATTCAAACTGGAGGGTAAATTTTGTATTCAAATTCCGTTGTGACAAAAATGTTGCTTTATATGAGTCTGTACTTGGTAAACAAGTCTCGTAAAAGAAGGCTATTGATTTTTCATTACTAGTTGTCATTTCCTTGAAAAGCCTATTGAGATAAAAATTCATTGCCATTGACGCGATGAACCCTCTGTCTGTCAACCACTTTTATGCGAGTATGAAAAGTAATACAATTTGAAACCCATTGAGACGATTTTAATGTACATTAATGGTTCACACACATACCACGCGAATTTGGAATTCTATGTCAAGCGAGTGATGAAATGCAGGATTTGGAATTCACATACAAAACAGACGTTGATCAAATAGGCCATCTTAAATTTCCGGGCCAGCTGTTGAATTTTTCATTTATTGTCCGATAAAATATTTACTCCGCTCTGTTTACAAATGATTTTTTCCGGAACTCCCAATGAATTAATACACATGTTCGGTTTCAAGGGACTTTTAAGGAATGCAAAGTATTTTTTGGGTAATAAAGTCACTAATAAAACATGCATGCAAACAGTTTTCTGCTAAGTTTTAATATTAAATTTTTAAATCGTATGAAATTTTGTCCACTATTTCACAATAACATTTTATTCGGATATTGTCATAGAATTATCCGATTTCTCCACTAATAAAATGGAGTCATGTTAGGTGTGTATAATTTAAAAATTCGCTTAATATTCTTTTGTCAAGTTTTGTCGATATTCTAATAGGTTTGTTCGCGAAGACGATCCGTAACTAGTTTTAGACAAGTGCGCATGCACTCTGCGATTACTGACGTTCGCGCTGCGAAAAAAGGATTTTAGCAATAAATTCACCGTTCGCGGTAACGCTAGGATGAGTATATGATCAATCCATAACGAATCAAAATGATCCAAGGATTATATCATGAATTATTTGTTCGCTCATGCATGGAAATTTGTTTTTCATCTTGGTTTAACCGTTTCATTTCATCTGCTGGAAATTTCATAAAGGTAGGTTTTTATATGTGTAATTACATTATTCTGATATATTTAATAAATACCCTGTAATAGGATTACACACCACTTGTGGCAATTTTAGGGCCCCTGCGCACTAGCGGCCAAGTCGCACGTTCAATAGACTTGTGGCTATCAGTACGCGACTTGACATAAAACTTCATACACTCTTTTGGCCATCGCGATCTGGTCGCCACCTGGCGGAAAGCAGCCAAGTAACGAAAAACAGCATATGTACCGCCCTCCTACATTTTGTTATTTAAAAAGATTGGTTAATGTCAAGTGTCAAATTGAATCACACCAACTCGCGCTTCGTCTGTTCTAGTTAAGCGAACGCGTTCGCGGAGATTTGTCAGTTCTTGATCAATTTCGAATCGCATATGCGCATAACGGTATAAGGATTATTTATTTCGTACCAATCTTAAACTTTTTCTATTGATGATAATTAAAAACAAATATAATTATTTTATTTAGTTGTAAATAAAATACTTATCTAGTAATGGAAATAACAAGCAAAGCTGATGTCTGTTTTTCTTATTTCTACGAAAAGACGCTAAAATTCGCTAGATAAAAAACCCTAAATTCGTATTTCAATCCAATAAAAAATTGGTCGCGGCTAGGTGCTCTTCGACAGTACTTTCACATTGTCATATTCAATTTGACATGAAAGTAGTAAATTATTTAAAAATATCATTCCCATTTATTTTATTTATTTATATAAAAAATATATAAATAAACAAAATAAACAAGATGAATAAGATAAATATGATAAAATAAAATACATAAATGAGATAAATGAGACAACTTAAAACTATGAAACATATAAGACAAATGAGGCAGATTAGATAAATGAGACAAACAATACAAATGAAGCAAATAAGGCAAATGAGACAAATGAGATAAACGAGACAAACGAAACAAACAAAATAAAATGAAATAAAATATATTATTTTTCATTTATTTCAAATTGGATATGATGAAATACTGCCGAGACCGACTTCATTTTTTAATTGAATGAAATTAATTTTAATCCTTTTTTCTCAGTCAAATTCCCTGCATTAATTCATCTAAACAAATGTTTATAAAATATTCTGAGGTTGGGAATTACTTTCTCATAATTTTAAAACTATATTTCCGAAAAGAAATAAATTAAAACAGCGATGTACTAATATTTAAAATAAATCAACTAATAACTTATTTGGTAGATTATAAAAACAAATAGAAACATATTTATTTACCATTAATACATGCTTTCAATTTGGTTTGAAATTAAACTGAATTAAATTAAACTACTTTCCTCTTGGTTAAGTAAGAGGAAAGTAAGAAGTGTATCCAGATATAACTAATGATGATTTTAATAACTTCTTTGTTACTATTGCTGAGAATATTGTGAACTCCATTAAAAATACAGATTATGTAGCTACAGAATTTTTAAATGATACACAAAAAGCCAACATGTTCATTTTTTATACCCCACCATACCGCAAGAAGTTGTCAATATAGTAATGTCCTTAAAGAATACCAGTTCACCAGATATGTATGGTATCAATACAGCTATGATGAAAGAAACAATCAACATTATTGCTGTGCCTCTAAATAATTTATTTAATGCTTGTTTTAACGTTGGTCTTTTTCCTGATGTTTTTAAAATAACTAGGGTCATACCAATTCTTAAAAACGAAGACACGTCTCTTCTAGATAACTATCGTCCAGTATCGATTATTCCCATCTTTGGGAAAATCATGGAAATTCTTTTAACAATAAGACTTTTCAAATATCTGGAATTAAACAATATTTTAAATTATTGCCAATTTGGTATTAGGAAAAACTGCTCCACCATAAAAGCAGTTTCATGTATGATCGAGGATATAGTTGAGGCACTTGAGCAAAGTCTTTATTCATCTATTAACTGATGCGATTTAAGCAAGGCTTTCGACTGCGTTTCCCATGAGATATTAATTCAGAAACTTGAATACTATGGCATTCGAGGATTGCCTCTATCCCTATTTAAATCATATCTAGATAATTGAAGGCAGTGTGTTTATATGAATGGTGTAGATTTCGATTTAAAAATTATCCAACATGGAGTTCCTCAAGGCTCCGTATTAGACCCAATTATTTATATTAATGACTTGCCTATTTTTCTAGACATCATTAAAAGTACATTGTTTACCGATGACTTAACCCTCAAGAATTCCTCAAAGGATATACATAAACTCAAAAATCAAGCAGATGTAGCTCTAGAAAAATCAGAACTATGGTTCTCGACAAATAAGTTAAATTTAAACAAAAATAAAACTCAAAGTTTACTAATCAGTTCTGACGTGATTACTACACGGGGAAATAGTGTTAAACTATTAGGCATTACTATGGACGACGGTCTAAAAATGGGATGTGTACATAGAGCAACTTGTAAAAAATTGTCTAACACAGTTTTTTCATAAGAAGGTTAAGTAAATTAATAAACCGAGATACTCTGTTATCAGTCTATTTCGGCGTATTTCACTCTCACATGAGTTATGGAGTAATACTTTGGTGTGACTGTAGTTATTTGCAACGAGTTTTCATTTTGCAGAAAAGATTAATAACAATTCCTGCGGGCATCCACTACCTTGAGCAATGTAAGCCTCTTTTCATTAGACTAAAAATTATGTCATTGCCCAACTTATATATTTTCAACAGCTTACTGGAAATTCATAGTAAAAAAAGTCAACTACATACACTCTGATAATCATGCCCATAACACTAGGTGTAAAAATAACCTTTATAATCCTAAATACAGGTTGTCTAAATCTAAAAATAATTCCCTAAACTTCAGTTTATACAATAAATTACCTGGTAATTGGAAAACTCTAAATAGTACACAGTTCAAAACCAAAATTAAATCATTTTTGTTGAGCAACTGTTTTCATACTACAGAAGAATATTTTAATGCAAAAGTACTATGATTTTTAATTGTTTTTTTTTATGTAACATTTATACATTTTAATGTTTTACATGTACGTATTTCTGTAATAAAACATGCTTGTACTTGTGTAGTATTATGTACTATGATTTTAAACTATTATTATTTAAATTTTGTACGTTTTATATACAGACTTTTACAATATTGCTAAACTTGGCATAATTGCCACTTTGATGATAATTTAACAAAATTTTCATTTTATTGCGAATAATGACTAAGAGTACTTACTCAAATTACCCACCTTTGGGATAATTATTCATCAATATTTGCAAAAGTTTCCCAAATTATCTTCTTGATTACATTATTACATTATTATCCAAATCAATCCAAATTATCTGCAATTGGGGTAATATCTGCAAATTAGCAGCGCATGTTAATTGCTAATATCTGTTCTATAAATATTTTCGAGTTAAACTTCGGTGCCTTTTGTTGAAAATCCATTTACATTGTGAGAATCTCAGAAGAAATTTTCTATCTAATATTGTCACATTCCGCTGATAAATATTTTTTCTTAGTGATGACTTCGATGTCACCTGAATATTGCTATACTTTTGCAAAAATTGTCTAAAAAGCGTATATTACATCCAACCGTCACTACCATTAAATCTAAGTCAAAATTGCATTGCCTATCACTATCGCTAATGTCACTCACACTCCTTTTATGAATTTCTGAGGAAATCTGTTCATTGATATTTTTATTACATGTCCAAAGAAAGTGCATTGTCACAGCTATTGCAATATGACCGTGTATCGTCAAATTGCCGTTCGGGGATTCTGCGAATTACTGTAGTCTGTGAAGATTTACAATTTACGTTTTAAAATACCTATCGTCTCTACAATTTCGCGTTGTTCCTCGACGTTATGCAGTGTACTGACGACCTGTGCATGTGATCTCCTCTTTTCCGTTATCCTCCCTATCCAGGTACATACGTAAATAATATGGGATATTCTCCGGTAAAACTAGTGTACGTATTAACATTTTAAAATGAAATGAAATCCACTTTATCATGTTACATAAATTTCTACATTTCTGTTTTGTTTGGGAATATTTCAGTAGGTGTTTACAATACAATATTATGTTTGCATAAAGGCCATCACTGGAAACCGATACCTCCGGGCGAGCTCTAATAATAATACTAACATCCCTTAATTAAAACCTCGACAGTCAAATTTGATTACATATTTTTCACTTCACATTCAACTTTTGTGAAATGAAATACGATACGATGAAGCTAATTTGTAGACAGTTATCAATAATTTTGGATGAGAAATCAATTGGTTTTTATAAATATAAAAAACAATAACTACTTTGTTCTTACGAGTACTTCCATTCATTATAATAAAGTTATTTGTATTACTGTTAACTAAATTATTATAAATTATAACTATATTTCATCAGTTAAACATTTGTTTAAATTTATACTGTTAAAAGATTGATATAATAATGTTTTGATATCATTGTTATAAAATAGTATCTTCAAAATAAATCTACAGCAAAAAAATATCATAGATCCCTTAGCAATGATATTTTATAACTTAACTTTAAAGGAAATTTATCTCTATGAGGTAAAATGTTTTTTTGTCACTTAATGCCGGCCTATCTCCGCTACCAAGGTCAGTCACTCAATCAACGATATCAGGAGATGGAAGATCTGAAAAGATTCTCTTTGTCAGATTTCTGAGTTATTATTGGTTCATGTTTTTTTAATAATAAATATAACTACCGTTGAATTACTGTGCAACAAGTATTAAACATAATGATCCTAGTAATTATATTATTTTATAAATTTTTATTTAGAAAATATTCATTTTTCATATATTTGTAAAAGTATTAAATTATATATACCGTCAAATGGGACGAAGTAAACCAAGGCAGGCGAGACAACCCAAAATGTATTTCTCAATTAATATCGATTATTGCTCTCTATAGGAAAATAATGAAACAAAATTCGTTATACCCTTTAACCATTTAAGTTTTCTGCTGGTGGTTTCTGTGGCTAAATTCATTTCACTTGTTTGTTTACATACGTAATTTATTTATTTGACGACGGAGCAGCTATACGATTTTTTTCAAAACTCCGTAAAACTCCTTCGTTTTGCAGTAGTTTGAACTGTGAGTGTTAAATTGGACTATTACCATAATAGATATGTATATTAAGACTAAAATTAGCATACATTATCTTGATATTTGTTTTTGCTTTCTTTTCGGTATTGATATTTATAAAAAATCAGAGATTTGTGGGGTGAACTGGGCCACCATGCCGTGGACTTATAAACCGCCAATTGGTGGTAAAAGAAATTGCCAATACACTGAGGAAGCTTTGCAACGTGCATTAAGCGAATACAGGATGAAAAAACATTTACAAAGAAAAATTTCGGAAAAGTACAACATTCAGAGATCTACGCTAAAAAGAAAAATCGAGAACACATATCCTTTAAAATATGGACGTCAAACTGTATTGAAAGAGGGGGAAGGAAAAAAAATATATGAGAGTTTGATATTATGTGCAATTTGGGGTTTTCCCTAAGAACCAAAAATTTGAGATATCTAATCAACGGCTATTTAGATAGAAAAAGAAGCACTGAAAAAAAGTTTTAAATCAAATCTGCCTGGCAAAGAATATTAAAAGCTTTTTGAGTCGTAACAATGATATTAGTTTAAAATTTGGGAAGAATATAAAAAGAATGAGCGCCGCAGTCGATACCGAAATCGTTAATAAATATTTCGATGAATTACAAACATCTTTAGAAAATGTGCCTCCTTAAAGTACAGTGTGCGCCATACGAAGGGGCGATTATAAAACCACGAAAAATTATCGAAATGTTTTGAGTAGAAAAATAACTTTTATAACAAATTATAGCTAATGAGTTACATTTTTAGTTTTTAAAGGTAATATTCTGAAGATGCCGCCCAGTTCACTCGAAATATTCTTCTAACCTAAGACGCAAATTGTTCATCACATTGCGGAACATTTCTATTGGGATATGATTTCTTTCCTAATTGTTTGTTTTAACTGAGCGATATCTTGAGGGCGATGAGCATACACTCCACTCTTCAAGTATCCCCACAAAAAATAATCGCATCCATAAATTATGGATGAAATGCTCATTGTTTCGTATAGCATTCAACAATTCGCGTGCAAAATTCTAACGTTTTTGAAAATAGCTTCATTTAATTCTTGCACAATCTGAATCTTATATGACCGGTAGTGTAAGTCCTTGTGCAGAATTCTTCTTAGGCTTGTGTATGAAATTTTCAAGGAAATCGCATGACGTCGAGCCGAGTGTTGTGGGCTCCTGTCCTCATGCTGTTTTGAAATTATCCGGTGTTCGAGCCGACTTTTCTTTTCTGCTTTTCTTTTTAAGTGCAGAACTGATTTCTTCGAGGTTTCTAACCCATATTTTGATGGCGTGGTCTGAGGAAAGTGCATCGTTACGATTTACATGAAAGTGATTGCGGAACAATCGTCTAGTTAATATGTAGCTATTATTGTTTTTGTAAAACGTTTTTACGGCAAATGCCTGGTGTTCCGCCGTCCACCGTGGCATTTTCATAAAATGGTAACTAATTGACAACATTTCAAAAGTGACAGCAGCCTACTATTGTTATCCGTTTGAAAATGAATCGAAATTCATAATCGCCCATTCGCGTGGCGCACCTATTATAATTAATTATGATGAAACAAATGTTACCGACGACCCGAGTAAACAAAAGGTAATTTGCAAATGGAGGGCAAAGTATCCTAGTGTTGTGCAAGATACAAGCAAAACTAGTGTGTCTGTCATGATGGCAGGCTCTGCAAGTGGAACATGATTACCACCGTACATATTCTATAGAGCTGAAATCTGTACCACACATGGTTTGAAAATAGACCGATTGGGTTCAGATACAACCGAAGTAAAAGTGGGTGGTATGACGAAACGATATTTGAATATTGCTTTAGCCTATTTGAAAAAAAACAACCAGAATCACGAACTCTTATCGGCGATAATCTCTCCAGCCATATTTCTCATAATGTCATAGAAAGTTGCAAAAAAAATGATATAAATTTTATTCTGTTGCCGCCTAATGCCACGCATTTGTGTCAACCCCTAGATGTAGCATTTTTTGCGCCCTTAAGGGGAAAATGTAGAAAAGCTTTACACAAGTGGAAATTTAGAAACATGGACGTAATTTCTAAGTTCGAATTCCCAGGAGTATTAAAACATGTACTAGATAATCTTACCAATATAGTAAATAACTTATTATCGGAATTTGCAGCTTGTGGAATATACCCACTAGATAGGGATAGGATGCTAAAAAAGTTTCCAGATCATCAAAGTGATGAAGCAGTCTCAAACTTAGCTTTGAATGAAAGTTTTGTGAATATTCTAAAAGACGCAAGAGTTGGACATAAGGAAAACAGAAGAGTAGAAAGAAAAAGAAGCTGCTAGTTTTACCTGGAAGAAGTCCTTTGCCGAAATACCAGAAATCTCAACACAGGAAGTTAAAACCCCGAAAAAGAACAATCCTTCTAAAAAAGTCAGAAAAACTATTGTTTCTGATTCTGATAGTGTTTCCAATTTACTGAATACAGAGATAGACTTACTAAGTGACTACAGCGATGAATTGAGTGACCACATTTCAGAAAATGAAGAAAACACAAACAAATTTAATCAAAATTTAGGATACAGCTCCTTATCAAATGAAGAAAATTTAAGAATTTTCAATCCTGAAGACTTCGTACTGGTACAATTTTCAACAAGTAAGAGGAATTTACAGCATACAGGAAAATTTTTGGAAAATTTTGATTCCGGTCAATTCAAAGTAAATTTTCTTAGAAAAACTGTTACCAAGAAAGAAATAGTATTTACTTATCCAAATGTGGAGGACGAATTAGGCAAAGATAATATTGTGTGTAGACTTAATGCTCTTGATTTAAGACAGCAAAGTTTATGTTTACTAACATAAATTTAGATTACAAAAATATCTTTTGAGTTTTTGTAAAATGCAGGTTAAGTAAATCTATGTTTGCCTGTTTAAATATAGATTTTCGTCAATAAATATTTATTTAATAAAGTTTTGGGTTATTTTATTTTTTAAAAACACAATTTTTGTGACCAACTTCACCTCTATTAAGAGGTTAAATGGACTATCTAACAATAACACCATAAATAATGATGTGGTTTACTTCACCACAACTTCGAGGAAAAGTGGACCAGTTTTTAAAAATAAAAAAATACGTTAGCGATGTATATTTCTTAATTTTAAAATTGTGTGTTACAGACATAGAAACCAACCAATTACATTTTAAATTTAAGTATATTTTAATAGTATTGGTAAATGTTATAATAAAAATAACCTTGAAAAGTGGTCCACTTCGCCCTAGTTGACGGTACAATTCTTATTTGAAATAATATCGACGGCACGATAATTTTGAACATAATAATTTTGTTTTGGTATTTTTACCTCAATATGTGTAAAAAGTATTTACTTTTGCTTTTATATCAAGAACTTTTTACTGATTTTGCAATTTCCAAACGATATTCGATATAATCGCTCAACCCTGTATAAAAATAAAACAGTAGAGGTAATATAATATCTTTCAGAGAGATGTTTTTTATTTCTTAAAACGGAATTCACTGAAACATGTCAGAAATTGAGACCATGGCAGTCCTATTATTGTATTGAAGAAAATATACACAATAAGTCCCACTGTTCCAAAATGTGAGATACAATGTTCTTGTAATTTGTTATGAAATGATCATCTAATTTATTATATTATAAAAAAACTTTAAAAAATATCTCCTTGCTGTGGCAGTACCTTAAACGTATTCCGTGTATTGACTGGGAACTACCTAGAGTCTTTCTGGTTATTTTGGTGGTGAAGGGCCCTTCTGGACTTATAACATAATCGTCTACAATTTAACCAAATTCTATATTTTAATGTTTGTTCTATGACATCAGCAATAAAACTTTCGGTCTTTCAAAATGATAATATTCAAAAACGATGCTGTAGTTGCTGCGTATTCATTGACTGGCTGAGACTGGAGAGAAGGTGGTGGGAGGAGCGAAAAATGGAGTTGTGGGGGGCGTCCAAAGCGACTTCATATCTACTCAGATACATTTTTATACAATGCCATAGTAATAGTTGAAATTTCACAAATTGCTGTAAAATGCCTACATTATTT
The DNA here is from genome assembly GCA_029963845.1 of Rhamnusium bicolor. Taxonomy (NCBI): domain Eukaryota; kingdom Metazoa; phylum Arthropoda; class Insecta; order Coleoptera; family Cerambycidae; genus Rhamnusium; species Rhamnusium bicolor. The sequence goes on along the minus strand of JANEYF010000595.1, from coordinate 56,883 downwards.
TCTTTATAAAACAAAATGAGACTTTCATCAAAACTTTGCTCAGTCTCGTTCTTTTTTATAAAGTCGGGCCGCTGTAAGATTGCAACTTTCTTCTTAAAAGAGTCAAATCCATGAATAATTTTATTCATTTCAATTGTACAGCCAATTATAGGTATACGCATAAGCGACTTATTTACTTACTGTTACTTTGTTGGACATTTGCCGCATAGGATTTAAACGAATTAAATTAATAAAATTATTAATGATTTTGTCTCCTTAAGAAGAATGTTGCAATATTACAGTGGCCCGCCTATATTATCTTCTCGTTCTTAGCCTTAAAATATATAAAAAAAATGTTTCAGCAAAATATCTATTTGTTATGCGCCCAAATCTACAAATGTGTACGATAGTAGTCCTCACTATACAGAACATCCTGTCGCTAAACAAACTTGTAAATTTCAATACCAATTTTTGGATAAAAGATTTTTAACCATTTTTATTAAAATCGATGGAATAAGGTAATGTACAAAAAATATACGGCAATACCGGTCTTAAAACCCGGCTTACCATTCAGAAGATTATTGTTTTTTTAATAAATAAATTATTTTATAATTTAAACGTCAAACAAAATGTCAAAAAATTATTTGACGGGTATAAAAAATAGTGGCGTTTGACTATGTAACATTCTTTCAGCAAAAAAAAGACAAAAAAAACTTTTTAGTGGACTTTATTGTAATGCCTTTTTTCTTTCATGGACATTGTAATTTGTTATTAAAGGTCAAAGTATAAGATGATCTAATATTAAATACTTATAACATGAACAAAACTGTATACCGTGTTTTCATATTTCTACACTACAAGAATGCAGCGTCACAGTATAACCAGTAGATTATTTCAGCTACATTTCATTCATAAATCCACTGAGCGCTCTGGGACCTCAAATGCAGGTGGTTGCGTCACAGTCATAGTATACCATGGGTGTACGAAGCAAATTTAACGTTGTTGATTAATTAATAAAATAAATAATTATTAGTTAAGAAAGAGACCACGGGTTTTTAATGATTGTTTAGCCATAGGTGTATACATTTCATTTTTTAACATTTTATATGGTTAGACTAAAAAATCTGTACATTACTAGATAAATGAAATAAAATGCACAATAAGCATAATATTTTATTATTAATAAAAAAAAATAATTTAATAATGAATGCATTTCTTAGGTTACCAAATAAATAGCTAGGTATAAAAAAAACAAATGAATTACTGATAATTTCAAATTATTAATTTTGTGTTTTGTTTCCCAGTTTTCAATTTCTATTAATAAATTTAAGACTGTAAAATATGTTCGTATTTTTTTCTTAAAGCACTAATTTTCAATAATTACTTTCAATTTACATTCTTAAAATTACTTTATTAATGGTTCTTGCTTTTGTAAAATAACAACTCCTATACTAAAATCGATAGACTAATGTAACAGTTTTTTTCACGAGGAAATATAATAGTCTAAGATCCTGACTTAGATCGACCTTCACCCGAAGTGTTTAAAATAATCGCCTATATACAATTGCTTTACATAAATCTAATAACAACCCGTCGCCGGCCGCCTGGCTGTATCTCTATTCGAAATTATGTTAAAGGAAAAATTCAAAACCACGAAATTTTTTAAACGATTCTGAATTAACGGCTAATTGATAAGTAACGAATGAATGATTTTGAAATGAGTTTAACTCAAAGATGTTGCATACTGTCAAAAAATTATTAAAAAACTGTTTGCATTAGTGATACCAAATGTCGAAAAAAAAGAAAAAGAAAAAACACTATAGGTCCGTGACTCCCATATTTTTTTGGGAAGAATATCTTCGACACCACCACCGTCACGCCTCTGGTTAAAATGGAGAGATAAAAATTATTGAGAAGTGTACTGATGTATGCAACAACGTTCACCTTCCGAGTTTTATAACAATATCTCAATTATTTCTAGAGAAATATAAAAAAATGTGAAAATGAATTAAAACTTCAACGCCCTCTATCTCAAAAACTAAGCATTTTTAGCTTATAAGTTTATATGACAAGTTCATATTATTTTGGTGTGTTCTATCGATTCTTTAAATTTTCCGATTAAAATCTGGCCACCCTGTTATACTTATCATAGCTAACAACTGCTGCTACTTTTCTTATTTTTTGTTTTAAATAACGAAAACAAATTTCTCTTATGAGCTTTAATTGATGCTGGCAATACTGCAGCAAACGTATGAAAAAAATTTTGTTTCAAAAATCGAACCATTTACGATTTTGTAAAAAATCTTAGAGAAATTGACATCGTTGGCTAAAAGAAAAACAATTTTGTTTTTAATTTTTATGAAATTATTGTGTCTGAAAATGTACATTTCATTTTAATGTTACCTTGAGTCAATTTTTGTTCATGGTTAAAAGTGTTCATTATGTTATGTATTGTACGATCTTTTAAATAATTAGGTTAAACTTACCACAATTATTATTATGTGTACTAGTCAACGATTCTAGCTTGGCACTTGATCTTGGTTGTGCAGTGGTCTAAACTCCGCCCTTTCACTGTAAAGCGATTTGGTTCCTCTCTGTTCCACACTAGCGACATTTCTTATCTCTCTGCGCCGCCAAGGGCCAAGCTACAATCGTTGAATTGTACTTAAATATTCTATTAATTATGGATATGACGCTTCCTACTTTAATTAAAATTAGGTCATTAAATCTCATAGGAGATTCCATCAGTTATAAAATGGTTTTTGAATCAATAAAATCAGATCAATATTAATCGAGCTTTGACTAAACAAATATCGGTAACTGTTTCTTTCTCTACACAAAATTATTTCAGTAAATATTGTGATCTGTCAAATAATTAAATAAGTATTTGAATCCGTCAAATAATTATTTACTAATCCATTGGTTTTTTTGTTACTGCAAAATGCTAGTATCTTTATTTTCCAGCAATCTACTCATGTGTCCTTTATCTTAACGACCGTATTTTCACGCATAATATAACAGAGTGAAAAAGCAAACAAAATAAAAACTACAAACTTGGTTTTTTGATATTTAAACGTTCTCTCGTTAGTGAAAATTTCAGTTTTATTTTTCAGCAAAACAAGCGATGCTTGAAAGAGAACCGGTCGGCTTTTGTGCATTCATAACTACGAACGTGCTTGTTGCCTATTTGAGCTTTTGTTTCTCTCCATTTAAGGCTTGTTTTTACGGAGATTTTGGCCACGATTTCTTTTATGAGAAGTGGTGATTAGTACTTTTTCTTGCTTGGCTGGGTTTCAGCAAACCCAAGCTGTGAGACAGTGGCGCACTGAAGAGTGAAAAGGACTGTGTGACATTCTGAATTGGAAAAAGCAAGGAAATAGATAATCATGGAAATTAATCTCAAAGATAAATTAAAACAGAGTTAAAAAGGTTCTCTAGACTGACAGTAAAAATGAAAGTTATGACCCGAAAATGAAAATGTATAATTATAATACCAATTCTAATGTTTGGAGCGTAGGCCTGAACACATTTCTAAGAAGATATTTATAATGTGCACTATTGTAAGAACAATGTTGTTTATTTATCTACTGGGAGGTCTAAAAAACCGGAACGTTTTGTTTTTCAGTAGTATCGCTAATTTTTTGCGATTTTATTAGTCTTAGACACAAATTGTAACCAAAACAATACTGTAAATGCTTTATAAGACCAATTCAATTTTCTTCTAAAGAACAAAATGGCGGAACATTTTTAAAAAATGTAGGATTTATAAATAACTGGAACTTACAATTTGCATATTTGGTCCAACATATTTGTCCTATGAGTATGTCTTTGTAAATTACCAGTCCAAAGATTTCCTAATTCAGTTAAGCACTTTTGCATATATTGATATTGTTGTGGTGGCATGTTTTTGAAATTGCGGATATTAAAATTTTAAAAATTTCCGTATATTTGGGCTCTTGTGTGTTTCCAAGGAGTAAAACAAAAACTTAATTTACAACAATCTTCTAAGTCCATATCTTTTTCTTCATGATCCGTGAAGGGAATAAAATAATGGCTGACAATAATAAATAAAATATAATCGATTAACAAAATGTTGTACGACGTTCACTCAACAGGTCCAAGTTAAAGAGAATAAGTGATAAAGTGTTGTAAAATGCGAAAGCAATTATAAAAAAAATGGTCCAAAAACATGTTAATGGTTTACCTCGTTTTCAACCAATTTTGTTAATTTAGAACTCATAAATATATAATAAAATGGAATTAAAAGATACTTCAAAGAACAAAATGGCCGATGATTTAAAAAAAATGCAGTATAATGTAGCATATTTTCAAAATTCATAAAAAATTAGATGATTTTCAAAAATTAAAAAAATATTTGTTTTGTGTAACATTTAATATAAGAACGATAGTGTGTGGTAAATAGTAGTAAGTAGTTCTTTATTAACGTACTACATTTGGAAATACACGAATATCTACGCGTCACAGTAATGCTATAGTTGTGGCAAAAATATAAATTTTTTCAAATCAAATAATTTTCATGGTCGATTTCACTATTAAGAACTATAAATAAAACAAACTTTACTTTAATACTAACTAACTCTACACATACTCCTTTGTGACTAGAATATGATTCATTAACTTTTTTAACCTTAATGCAACCAATATGTACTTCAGCTTTGAAATCTCCATTGTCAAATTCATTTCCTATAATTTAGGGAAGAGTTTTAAAACAATGCCAGAGTATCTAAACAAAAATTTAAAACTTATAAAAATTTGCAGATTATATTTTAACATTTACATAATATACAGTGTGCCTCCGGATCGACTTTGAGATAGGTATAATATACCAAAAAAAATATTAGTATGGCTTTCATTTTCTGCAGTCTCGGCCTGCTTGACTTAAAATGAATTTTCACCAAATTACAGTTCAAAAGGGATCTAAGTCGCTGAGTTAATCTAAATCGTTGTAGGTAAAATGGTCTTTACGTTGATTTTACGGAAAAATTCTATTTAGATAAAATGTTTTGATTTGAAAATTAGAGCCAACTTTCAGTGCATTTAAAAAAAATACTACAAATTAAAGTGAATAGCTTTTTATTTTTTAACACAAGTGTTCTTTGCATTAAAAACTATAAACTGGCTATAAATCGTCAAAGATTTGACGTTTTTAGTTGAATTATTTGAAATTGTTAAGTGTTTTAAAAAATAAAAAGCTATTCACTTTAATTTGTAGTATTTTATTTTTTTTTTGTTCAAATGCAATGAAAGTTGGCATATGGCTCTAATTTTCAAATCAAAATATTTTATTCAAATAGAATTTTTCCGTAAAATCAACGTAAAGACCATTTTATCTACAACGATTTATTTTCTTCTTAGATTAACTCGGCGACTTAGATTCCTTTTGAACTGTAATTTGGTGAAAATTCATTTTAGGTCAAGCAGGCCGAAACTGCAGGAAATGAAAGCCGTACTAATATTTTTTTGGTATATTACACCTATCTCAAAGTCAATCCGGGGACACACTGTATAACATATGTAACAAAAGCTTTGGCAAATTTTTCAGACGTTAATAATAAAATTAAAGACGTACGATGTATTCCTAAAATTATATTATTTCGGGAAATTGGTACATACAATAGCAATAACATAAACATTTATACCACAGATAACAGCCGGTGTGTTTCGAAAACATGCAATATCGGCGAACATGTAAAATAATTTTAATGCATGGAACAAAGCGAGGAATTTTTGCCAAAACGTTTGTTACGTATATGTTATAATCTGTTACCATTTGTACTGATACATAAAATTTATCATGTTTATTTTAGATCAAATAAATTTTATATCTAGTTTATGTCCAGCGTAAAACGTGTTGCCTTTATACTAGAAGTCTTTAACTATTTAATTATTAAGTAAATGCACGTCATCACAGGTTAATGCAACAAGGTAATAATAATAATGTAATTCATAATAAGGTATTAATAATATTGTATTAAATATTGAAAATTTGCTGATACACTACATTCTTTGGCATCGCCCTGAATTATACAAACTTATCTCCTGCATAATTTGGTAGTTTTCCAATGCAATAACATGTATTTTTGAAAACTACCAAATTATACAAATCGTTTAAACTGTACTGTACAAAATGCCCACGAGACCAGGTACCCCCCCCCCCCAGTTGTTTCTTTATTTTCAAGATAAGAATTTGAAATTAAATTAAAGGATATGTGGCATAAAAATGAATTTGTTGTCTTAACCAGATCTAAAAATACACTTCTGGTTTAACCGGAAGTATTATTAATTTCTTTATTTTAAATAGTACCCTGCACATTTTTAATCTTATATGATAGTCGTTTTAATTACCTTTATAACGGTTTTTCAAAGTCAAAATTGAATCAGAATGAACTTAAAGAATGGAGTTTTATATGATTGCTAAGTGGTCATGAAAATCAAATTATTTAAGTTTATAATACCTAGTAAATAGTTAGATTGTAGTGTGTTTTATGACTTCCACAAATCAATATAAAATATCTTCTTTCTTTAGGGCCCTACCCGATAAACCACTAGATATGGCAAGAACACCAGTCCAACAATATTGTGACCGCGTCGCTAGAGATATGTCGTATTTGTATGATTCGTGTAAATGATACGACTCTTTCAGATGAATCATATGGTACGAATCTTGTACAGTCTCGTATTCGTACTCATATAGTAAGACACCCAGATAGAAATGACTCGAGGTTGAGCCAGTGCTAAAAGACAAACACGAGTCGAGGTTAACTGATTACGATTTCGTATCGAGTTATTATATTGTATTAATCATACTATCGTATCGAAATAATACAGTACAAGCGTGGTCGTTTCAAATCGTATCGTTCTTCTATATGATTTATACTGTAGGCTGATTCTCCCCATAGCTAGGCGTCGATGCAGCAGTACAAAACATAGGATTCTTTTGGTACGATTCTTTTGTATTAAAGAGTCAGTACGATTCCTTGAAAAGAGTCGTCTTGTCCATTTCTATTATAAACTAAATAATATGATTCTTGTGACCACTTACTAATCATATACAATTCCATCTTTTAAGGTCATTCTGATTCGATTTTGATTCTGAAAAACCATCGTAAAAGTAAGGAAAACCTTTATTAGATAAGATGAAAATATATACAGGCTACTATTTAAAATAAAAAAAGTTATAAGTATGTACTTCTGGTCAAATCAGAAGTGTACTGTTTTGTCCAGTTAGGACAAAAAATGTATTTTTATGCCAAATATGCTGTAATTTCAAATTTTTATCTTGAAGAATAAAGAAAAAAGTAGGTGGGTACCTGGTCTCGTGGGCACCTGGTATACTATGTTACTATACAGGATGATTCAAAGTTAAATGTACATACGGTAACTGTGAACAGATGGCACTTTGGTAGTTCCAAATTATCCATAACTAATAAGTTCATAGTCTTTCGGTAGTGAAATGCATTACGTTTTTTTGATTTTAATCAAATCTTCTTTGGGTCATAACTTTTGAACCACACCGTATAATTGGTTCATATTCGTTTAGCATATTTCACATATTTTACTTGCTAAACTCCAATATTTTCAAAATCTAAGTCCGGATTAAAAAGACTATTTTTGACTTCTTAAAAAGCAATACTCTGAATAATTTAAAAGATCATAAAAATTAGTCAAATGGCTTATTTTTTATAGACCCTACACTTTCATTATTTTCTAAATATAGCCCTGATTTTAACATAAATGATTCTGTTGGAAAATACTACAAAATTCGTATTGTTAAAGAATATTTCTAATTATTAAATTCACCAAATACAAATTTTTATATAATTTTTTTTTTAATTTTTAATGCTACTGTTATTTTTTAACAAAAAGATAAAATCATAAGTACTATTTTACTAAATTTTGATTTCAGAAATTTAGCTGAGCCACGTACTAAAACTGGCCTAATATGGTTCCAAAAAAATATATGAATCTACTAGTTTTAACGCAATTACTTTGGAATTAACAAAGGTACATGCCATTTTAAAATACTTACAATAACTTTTTCTTCAAGTAACACCATTTTACGAAATCTTTAATAATTAAGTTGATTTAATTTTGGACCTCTAACACAAAAAATTTAAAACAGGTTTATTTAAATTTAAATAAAAGAAATGTATAATGCCCTCGCCGAACACACGATCCGTTGCCGACCTAGCATCCCCGCGCATGGTGGCGACGGGGCAATTGTAAGGTCGGGCGAAGCGCGGCAGGTCCTGGCTTAGAACTAAAAAACGTTAAATAACAATACAACACCTAAAAATAAAACATTTTAAATTGTATAATATTAACAGGAACAAGAAATCAACGACGCATGGATAATCCTGTGTCGTTGGTGTAAAATTTCAAAACAATGCAAAAAAAAACTGTAAAAGATGTGTATATAAATTTACAATTTTGGTGATACTATGGCGAGCCAAACTGCACAGTAAATAGCTCGCCTCTAAATAATACAGAATTGTAGAGCGGCAATGTCCAACTCCGCTTATTTTTGGGTATATTTAATGATATTTCTTGTATATAATAATGTGCCGCAATTTACTGATGGTTAGTTTATAATTTAGAATAAATTTTGTGAGGAACTTTGATGTCAAAAACGAATACAAAGAAAAGAGGAGAAAGGTGACAAAAATTTTTAATTTTAGGACCACTAGTGCAGATTATTACAGAAATGTCATGTGTCTCTATAAATATTTCTCCCTCTGTTATATATTGTGTAGATCGTTGATAACAATTAAAAATATAAGTGTACCGATAACAGAGCTTTGAAGAACAGCAAGTTTGATTCGCATTTATAATTTCAAATTTTAAGTGATTGGAACACGACCAGCAAAAATGGGAAAAAATATTTTTGAATTAACGTTTCTAATTTACTTATTTTTAAACAAATCATCATTAAATTTCCCCGTCTATAATTAAAATACACACAATCTGAACATAGCCACATACAAATGGTTATGTTCAAAACTGTATTAATGATGAAAACCATTAATATATTTAAGACAGTCCAACACGACTAACGATTAGATTAATATTTACCAGAAAATTTAACCTAATATCCAACACACCTTAAGTTCGCTTTATTAAATATAAAGAGATTAAAAATAAAAATTCAGCAAATTTTATTTTTTAGTAATTTATTATTTTGATTTGCTAGTTTCGACGACTTATTTGCTCTATAATCATACAGGCTGCTTGTGAATATCTGTTAATTTCCATAAGGAATAGATTATATATTTTCTTGTTCCTTCTTTTCGCTTTTTTTTGTAAACAGTAATAAATTTATGAGTATTTAATTTTCAGCAGTGGTGTGAGTCGCCTTTTGAATCGGTGAAAATGTTTTCCATTTTTGATGCATTGAATTGAAGAGTATCTATATTAATTTAGCAGTCGTTCTTATATCATGCAGAAGTAATTTTAAATGTTTTAATATTCTTTTAAACCGATTTTTCATTTCTTATTTTACTTCGTCGATAATAGACTAAACATAAATTGTATTAATTTATATTCTTTTAAAAATAATTATGTAATTTGACAACGAGCTGGGTAGCGCAATGGGCTAGAGCGTTGAGTGACACCATGTTTTTCCAATAGTGAAACCCCGCTCATGGAGCGCCTGCTTTGGGTTTGGGGGTTGTCTAATTTATGTGGTTTCAGTAATGACAGATTACAACACACTTGTCATTACACTTAATATTAAACTATAGTTATGTAATTATGTGGATGTGCTTATTTTCTGCTGTATATTTCAACCACATTACTAAACTACACTTTTTTTACTGAATACCAAATAATTGAGGTTACCAATGTAGTAACTTCTTATATTATAGTGAATGACAAGCTAAAGTTTACCCTCGTGTACGCCTTCAACTACGCTACATCTTTCAGCTCAATGCACGTTCCTTTGTGGCCCCTTTAATATTGATCGGATTTCCACATTGCCTTCGCTACATTGTCGTCTCTTTATTTATTTTTTCCTAATTGGTTCCATCTTGTTTAAATCAGCCTAAGTGAGTCTATTGAATTTTAAAATTTCCTTTTATTTTATTATACAATTTTCCTTTCATTCTTATTATCATAAGATACGTAGCCTTAGGTTTTTGACGAAAGATAAATTCCCTGTTGGTTTTAATTAAGACACTGGTTAAATTAAAATAAGTCTGAAACATTAAAATATGATTTTAAGAATTTAAACGAAAATAAAACTCAATATTAATTAAATTACATGATTTTTTATTTTAGAATACTACTAAATGTCGAATAAGCTGAGACTATATTGATATTATTAATTAGGCTTATGATATTTTAAATTGATTTTTATTTCTCTGCAGATCTAGTATTACTGAGATAGTTAGATAATTATATGTACTTTTTGTGATGTTGACTGTTATTAATAACAAATAATAATGAGTTTTTACTGATATTCTAGCGATTCGAGATAGTTAACACAAAATTTAAGTTCACTGCCCTTAGTTATAATCCAAAAATTTAATGTAACAGAAACATACATATTGGTTAACAAGAGAAAACCGCTGCCAATTATTACTTGGGGATGAGAACTTCCTCACTGTAGTAAAACTCGAAATGTGCTGGAGTTTATGATAAAATTAATTTTTACGTTTCAAAGAAGTCACATTGGTAGAATGTCATTAATATTTTTTTTAGACATTGGGACCGATTTTGCTGATCAACGAACTCAATCTCTTCCTTGACCTCTAGAATGTTTGTACCAAATTTCAAAGCTTTATCTCGAAAATTGTAGCTGCTGTCGCGAACCACACAGACACAAACATAGACACAGACAGAAAATTTGTTCTCTCTGAAATTTTGTGTACCGTCATAATTCGTTTAGAAATGCAATAAAAATTTTCAAAATGTTTTTCACGAATACATAACTTCCTCACTTTCAGGGGTGAGGAAGTAACATATATAAATAATAGCTTGTAACCTAACACTGGAATAGTTTATATTGAAATTTAGAAACATAGGTACAGAAGATGACCCTTTTCGACCTGTCGACCAGTAGTAAATTCCTGTGAGCGAAATCTCCACGTCCTAAAGTCCTCTAAATTACCATATGCTGCATTCTTTAGCAAGCTCTATATCCTTTTTACGAGTAAATCTCCGGAAGTCACAGCTATGATCCCCTTGCTTAGCTGGGAAAGCATGTCCTTATATTATTTGAACATGTGAAAGGTTCCATTATACATTTCGTTGTTTTTAATGATGGTCAACATTTGGCCTTGAATTATTTTTCCCGACATTATTAATAATATAGTATACGATTTCTGATAGTGATAATTTCGTTAAATGTTCATTATACAGGGTTACCCATATAAATGTGTTAGAAAAATTACTATCGATTTTTACAAATAGTAATAATTACTAATAGATACGAGATATCGAAACCGTAATCCTCTCACTTTATTTAATTCAAGATTAAATAAAGTAGCCACACACACTCCTTGATGATTTATAAAATTTGTATCATACATGATATAGATATACTCATATGTCAATGAGCATGGAGGCGTGGCTTTCGGTCCTAAACGTGACGTCAGTAGCGAGAAAATACCGAAGTTTCGTAATCGCTTTAAAACCAATCTACACTTAATTAATAATAATTTAAAATAATATAGGAAATTTAATAGATACATTTTTATTTTAAATGTGTTGTATAAATACCAACATATTTCAATTAAACTTGCGTGCGAACATAACCTCATATTTTATCTATGTTTAACGGAAGAGATCTTTTAGCCGTTTTAGCTGCGATTTTCACAGGAAATTGTGTTGTAGTGAGGAAAATTGAAGATTTGCAACTTCTTGCTGCCTGCATAATGCTGATGGAGAACGATATATATAAATTTTCCTGGTGCCATAAAATTGGGTCGAGAGTTTTTAAAAATCAGTATTGAATTTAGAAATACAATTACACACACTAATATAACAAATAGTGTAAATTACTTAACTTGTCACAGACATTATTTTTTTTCTCTGCTTTTTGGCCTTACAAACAAAGTGTTTTAGCCATCACAGACATTAAACTATCATATTTTTAGAAAGACTGAAAATTGCGAATATATATCTTTTATTCTTTTTTTGGTTGTGTTTATTAACCCTTCGATTGGGGTCAATGGAGACACAATTTATTTATCATTATAAAGTTTGACCAAAGTAACGACAAATAGAGACATTTAAATTTAAAAATTATGTAAATTCGCGGAGGAACATTGTAGAAACAAAAAAAACATGTTAAACAATTTTTTTTATCTATTAAAATATATAGATGAAACATATAAAAACATTTTCTTTAGCAGTTGAATTATTAAGGCATATTTCTCAAATGCGTCTACATCATTCTCAGATCCATATTATTCAACGGCTATGTCCTCATTCTGCAGCAATATTTAAACGTTTAATTTTGGATTTCTCTACCTTTTCTTTCAAAACAGTTTGCCCACTTTGATTTTTGATGTGGGGATTTGTAAGTCTGTACAGAACGGACCGATGAGTTCTATATTTTCTTTGAGCCACTCTCCAGGACATTCCATTTTTTTTTGTCCCTTATTGTATTTTGCAATATATCTGAGTCATGTTTTGCATAAGTTTTCGCACCAGCATTATCTTAATTAACCACCAAAATGCTCTGAAAATTAGGTTTTTCCTTGTAAAATTTATTTTGGAACCTATTTATAAAAATTTTACAAATTTTTTTAAATGATAGTCAAGAGAAAATATTTTAAGTTTTATTGTAAAAGTTGTTTGTTTGCTTGAAAAAATTGAAACAAAATACTAATTAAAGTTTTTCGCCCTACCAATTTATTGGTAAAAACACCACTTTTTTCAACGGCTTGAGCAAAACAAAATTTTTCCCAGTAATAAAAGAAATGCATAGTATACGTTGTTAGAGACCTAAGAATAGATACTATTTATGAAAGAAAAGTAATGTGTTTATTATCCCTGCCACTGTTACCAACACTTTTGACTTTCCTGAATTCTGTCTTTCTATACACTGATGTCTATTGACTCCACTTTAAGGAAGTACAGTTTTATTGTTTTATTCAGATTATCTAAAAATGTATCTCACATTTTATGCCTTTGTCACTAACAACATGCTTATCCATAGGGCAACCTTATTTTCAAATATGAACAGATAGATTCTAGAAACGGACATCTACAAGCATTGTAGAATGGACGGAAAAACCTTTTATTCTTTGATAAAGAATGGAGAATATATTTATTGTAAAATAGTCTTCTTCATCGAATAGCACATATATTTATTAATAAATATAAAGAATTCTAATTAATAAAATATTTAGTAATCATTTTCAGGGGCGCACAGCTCAGACCACTTTCCAATTTTAAATAATCAGTCGAGGACATAACCTATATGCCGTTTACAACCTCCGTCTTTCTTCAACTTCAACTTATTACCGCAAAGTATAACTGATATCAGAGGTTGGTCCAAATATGTTACCATGTTACCACACTCCAGTTATGACCTGGTAGTGTCGATTTATATGCTCGAATCGGCAAATATTACTTTTTTTTTAATAATCGATCTTATATAAAAGTAAAATTCAAATTATCTGTAAATAATATCATACACAATCCACTGTTTCACAAGATTTATATTTTTAGAAAAATTAAAATACCTTTAGATCAGTTTCTTTGGTTATCCGATTATAATTTCTACAACCCGCTACAGCACAGTTTTTAAAATGCACAACAGTTGTCTTAACAGCTTCAATAACAACTTGGCACTAAAACAATGACTTAAAAATTTCAATCATTTAAATTTCGCGCCAAATTATCCTCGTCGCTGAGGTCCTGCGCAGAAGTGAACGAAATTTCGTGGCCTGATTAGCATACCAGCATATTTGTATCATGATACAAAGAGAAATGATTAAGCTTTAATTGCGATTGCCCACTAGTACAAGATTTTTACCAAATAAATGGAAATTATTCTTCAGGCTGTCGCGAATACCATTCGCAGACCGGTTTCTGATTACTTACTTTAGCCAGTGTGGAGTATTGTACACGTAACGTCAACAAGGAGGACCTTAGAATCATAAATCTCTATATGATAGTAAAGTACTAACGAGTTAGTGGTAACTCCATCTACCACTGTCAATCGCAATGTGATAAATTGTAAAAATGCTACGACACAGCGATCTTTACTAATAAATTTGTAATACAAATTAAAATTCCAGAGTATTCCTATTGGCAGGTGAGATTTATTTACAAATCTCACTTCCATATTATTTCTTTTGAATACTATTGAGAAAATATTTGGTATTTCTACAAAATTTGAGTCTCGGGGAATTTCACTCATTTAGAGAGACATATTGCTGAAACAAGAAATTGAATGTGCAAAAGTTCATTTCGATACCTGTTACTTTTCTTGTAATTAGATTATGGATTTTTGACTAATTTAGAGTAAATTTAGTAACTTTTCTAATTATAAATTATAATAAATATAGATAATACTGTTGCAATTGTCGATAAAAACTTTATTTTTACCGCAATATTTAAGATGTTAAAACTCAACTCTTTTTCCTTAAGACTAGTACTGTTTTTCATGAATTTATTTTATAGACTTTATCGGTAATAGGGGTCCAAAATAAAAATGTTTCATTCTGTTTTTCTGTCAAGTATGAAAATAAGTCAAAGTTTACGATTATTTCAAATTTTCACATCCTATACTTGGTATTATCACATTATAATATTTTAGAACGTCGGACTTATTTCAAAAAAACGTATTTATTTATTGAACTCTTTCTAAATTATAGGCCCAAACTATAATTTTGGCATTTTTGGAATCTTTACTTAATACAAAAACAACGTATAAATGATTTTTTTTTATTTTTTCTTTTACAAAAATTATTCAATATTAAAGTTGAATTAGTCCAATCGCACGCAAATACTGCCGGCCGCCGGGCAAATCAATGCGTTGACGTCAGAGGAACCTAATGCTGGAGAAAAAGGCAGGCAAAGTACGTTGTTAAATGTAAACAAGTGGTGCTATTTGTGATTTGTGTTGTGAAATTATAAGTGAAGTAATTATAATGATCAATTTTTCTAAATTTATCATCATATTACTGGTGCATCGAACAAATATGTAGAAATACTTCAATAAAAACGCCAGAAATAGCTATTTGTATGACAAGGGAGAAAAGTGCATAATTTCCTCCCGCGGACAGTTTGATGCCCGACGCGAAGCGGAGGGCATCAATATCCAAGGGAGGAAATGGCACTTTGCTCCTGTGTAATACATATGATTTTTTTCTACGACCATTTACAGTGTTTTACATTGATTTTACATATATTTTATTATATTTTCTTATGCACGACAATCAAAAAACCAAATATGTCAAAATGTCATAATAGGTATTTAGATAAGTAAATATTGTTAAAAATCAAAGTACATGGAACGTTGCTAAGGTTGCTTCTTGTTTTCAAAATAAACAAACTTCCAAAAAGTTTATAATAATATATTCCGAATGTGAAGATGAAGTTCCTCAAGATATTCTGGAAGAAGCAAACGTGGTTTCGTTAAATCTATTACCATTAAAGTCTCGTGAAAAATATGAAAGAGTACCAGCTATTTGATTGTTGGATGGAGACTAGGCAAATAAGAAAAATATGTGAAGAAGTGGGCCTATTTTACTTTTCCAAAAAATGCGCCGATTTGAAGCCTTCAACATTATGGAGCAAATACAGCATGTTGCGATCTACACTCCAAATTAAAGACAATATCGACATTAAGTTTCCTAAATTAGTAGCTTTTTTTAAAAAGGAAATCTGCTGGATATAAAGCCAAGAAAGCCAATACTTTTTCAAGGAAGGATGTCAACAAGTTTATTGCAGAAGCTCCAGATGAAATTTACTTACATATGAAGGTAAGATTGATCGTTATTGTTGAATAATAAATAAAAACGTAACGCAGCATTTTTATTAGAAAGTATATATATGACAATTAAGTGACATTTTAGGCAGTTATCATAAGTGCATTTTCCTTTTTTCAGGTTGTGCCGTAGCGATGAATTAGTTAAAATGGTATTTGAGGATATCAAACTATCCGCGGGAGGAAATTATGCACTTTTCTCCCTTGTCATACAAATAGCTATTGTCTAAGTTCCTAGAAACGGAAAACGTAGAAAAGTTTAGTTAAAGATGGTTAAACGGGATCCAAAGAAGGCTTTAAAAACAAGTTGCGTTTTTACATGCATGAACCTTTTTGAAGTGTGTAATTTTAAAAATAATAATATTAAAAATACATATGCAAATGCAATAAAAAATAATATGTGTAAAGTATATGGCACGGTAACAACAGGGATCCTAGGTTTCGAACGATTTTTTATATTTTTTATGTCATTTTAGGATACTAACGAGGATATTTTACTTCGTGGATTTTGTGTGAGTGTACTGGGTGCTACTGAAAATTATCGGATGCAAAGCTATCAATTATCTCTTTTGGGCGAGACTAATTTTTATCAAATATTATTATGCAAATAGATTTCAATCGCAAACTCACAGTTTTTACTTGAAAACGCTAAAGGGTTATCCACAAATATTTTTTCTAAAAGTACATACACACAGGGTGTATATAAAATTTTTACACTTTTACAGGGTAACCTTTTTTATATAAAAAAAATGTTTTAAGTATATAGGTTTGGGGGTTTTAATTCTATCTATAAACAAATTTAGGAACTAGAGCGGCGTTAGATATCTCCAGCCGTTCACGAGTTATAAGGTAAAATATAATATGACGTCGCATCCAAATTTGGCTAGTGTAAAAATATAACTTCTTTGTCTTTTGCCACACATTTTCCGATAAAATTGCTATACGATTCAAATGTATTAAGCCCTCCCTTTAACCGTGAATATCTCAAAAACGGAGGAGTAAAGAAATACCACTAGACACTTTACATAAAACGAATAAGTGATTTCCGAGGAATGACCACGTAAAGTTTAATGTGACAAGAGTATCGTTAAAATTGGGCCCATTTTTTTTATATGAATTAAAGAATCTTCGTAACGTTTTAACCCAAGTTATTAAAATATCAGTGAGTGGTTTACAATAAGCACATAATGAACACATAATTTTTCCCTCTCCTCCATTTTTGAGATACTCGCGATTATTGTGATGGCTCGATATATTTGAATCATATAGTAGTTTACGTATTAATATCTTTAAATCAAATAAAATTCGCTTTATCGTGGTATGTAAATTTACGGTTTTCTGTTGTTTGGACATGTTTCAGTAGGTGTTTACAATAAAATATTATGTCTGGATAAATATCGCAGACCGGAGGCTACCAAATAATTGTAGGAAACAATCACGTATACTTAATTAGTGCATGAACTACGCACTGTACCGTTCACCACCAGGAGAAATCGTAGCTTGCGACGTCACGCCAATAGGACATGTCGTCTCTAACATATTGATATTGATATTCCTGAAAATTTAATTAGTAAATTAAACGTTTTTCAGGTAGAAATTATTAAAACAAAATGTATGAATTAAATTTAAAAATCCGTCAGGTACAAGGGGCCTGTTAAATAATATCGATAACGCTTTGATGAAATTAGTGCTCACTGATATGAATAAATAAGAAATAATTAAAAAAAAATTAATGTAATAGTTTTGTAGATATAGAATCGTGAAACAAAAACTTACCCAAATATAGTAACTTTTTTCTAAAACTTAGTGTTACCAATATTATCATACTTGCCTACTTGAAAAAATTCACTGAGCGACTATCATCCTTTATCATTCAAAATGAGATATAGGGTTCTCTGTAACATTCGGGAAATCTTTGGAAAGCAATTCATACTCTAAACCAGGTCCTAGAAAATGACAAATTGGACATTGAGGAAATCCATACAAATCCCCTAATGTCTAACACGATTTTATATCAAAATAAGTGTAGAAAAGTCTTTATGGCTCTCTAATCCAATCTCAGTAGATAATGGTAACACTTAAAAAGTTTGAAAAGATGTTTAAACATTAAATTTCCATAATGGCATAGAAGAATATCGTTATTGTCTATATTTGCTTTTGAGTTTTCTTTTATATTTGCGACCACATAAAAATTTATGTATACTGGATTATTACTGCTGATAAAATATTTTAGTTTATAATTTCTCGACAAATGTTTACAACAATGAATGCATTTATTTCAATAAACTTTGTAATAACATTTAATGAGATGGAGGTCATAGCACATACGGTAATATATACAATGTGTCGAATTTAATAGAAAAAAAAATTATACATTTTTAACATTTTTAGAATTACTGGTATCTCGTGAGATCTCTTATGCCAATAAAATAATATAGAAATTGTGCTGATAACTAATCAAATCTTCCATTTACTAATGTTTAAAGCTGGAACGTTGGGATTTAATTCTCTATTGAAGATAGCAGGATCAGCGCAGGGGAGTCCACACCACAGGTGTTGTTTGATGGCCGTCGCTTTGTGTTGGTGATATATTGTAAAATATTACGCTGGCCGGGAACTTCGCCGTTTGTAAATCAAGGCCACAGACTTTATAAACGTTTTCATGAATTACGTTACGATAGAGCAGTAATAAAGTGCCCTGTGTGCAAAAAGAATTTGTTGGGCTGAAATTCCAATAATTGTAATAGACATATTCAAAGCAAAGGTCATATAAAAATTGCCAGTTACAGGTTAAATACCGGATGATTCTATATGATCACTTTTTATGTTGAGTGTATGTATCATTCTGCCGCATGTACTTAACAATAAACATTTTCTTTTTTATTTGGAAAAAGTATATACCCAAGTGGCCACAACCTACGAGAAGACTACGACCCCATAATATTCCTCATGTAAAAGAACAAATTGAGAATAACGTACGATTGGACTTACATGATAGAAAACTATGTATAACTGTTGATGAAAGTACGAATACAAAAAACAATAAAGTGGGAAATGTCTTAGTACGTATTTTAACACCAAGTCAAGTAATGATGTCATATTTATTTAATCGCCAGTAAAAGATTACAAATAAACAACACTGAAGTAATTCAATAGCTAGTAAGTAATGCAAGTTCTAGACAAGTTTTGCATACATAATAATATTCTAATGTCAATTACAGATGAGGCTGTATACATTATTGAAGCAGCTACATCGCTTAAAAAGTCTTGTGGTGATATATTACACATAACCTTTCTACTTCATGCCTTTCACCGTGTGACAACAAATATTCGAATCAGTTATCAGGATATCGACAAATTAATAGCAAATACAAAAAGGTTTTTTTTTTAAATCTCCACAACGGATTAAAAAATCGTGCCTCGGAATTCTTGAACCTCCACAGCCGATATTAGCAAGATAGTGAACTTGGCTGAAAGCGGCTTTTTATCATAATAAACATTTCTTTGCAGTTAAATCTATAGTTTTCAAATTCGACCTAAGGGAGTCCAAAGCTATCAAAGTCAACAGCAATTTAAAAATCCACAATCGAAGCAAATTTACGCACTATAGAAGAGAACTACATTATATTAGCAAATGCTATTAACCAATTAGAGAGTTATGCCTCCTTGGCTCAATCATTTATTACGTTCTAAAAGTCAGTACAAGAATATTGGTCTCCCAACTTGAATTTGTGGACGTACTACAACTTGCTTGAAATATCCAAATTCCAAAGATCTAGTAATTTTAACGTTGTTGAATTGGTGATAAATACGTGTCATATGTTTTTGTTGGCTTAAAGCCAACAGAAACATATTTTTTTAGAATTTAACTAAACTTCGGATTAAGGGTTTTTAAATAATTTCGACCAAGTTTTGTTAATAATATTTTTTTGATAAGAAAATTTCTACTGTGATTCTTTGATTTTTTTTCATATAATTTAGCATCGTAGATGGCCTTGCATTTAAAGATGGAAAGTGATTTTGTGGTCTTAAATAGACCTTGGTGACCTCTATCCTTTGAGACCAGTTTAATTTAAATCGGACAAAAACAAAAGAATTATTACGCTGTTACACTCTTAAGTGAGACACACTGTATATTAAGATAAATGCTTTCAATTGTTTATCTGGAAAATATTTGCCACTTTTTTATATTGTGTATTTTATAATTTATAGCGAAATATATTTCACCTTACAACTACCCTAGTGGTTTTCTATTTCTTTTTTGCTTAGTTCTAATTTTAAATTTTTGTACAACTTTTTGCTATCAGTTCTTGTTTTTCCTCTAAACTCTATTATATCTGTAAATTTGTTAGAAATCAGATAATTTTATTAATTTCTGAACCCTAGTCAGCATTTTATATTTACTATATTGTAAGAATTTTGTTGTAGTTTTTGCCAAATTGATATCCTATTAATAAATTTTATTTATATTTAATTTTCTTGGCTATTTATTTATTTTTTCACATAATAAGAAGGATCTGTAAGACCTTCGAGACCATTTTAGTATAATAGATCTTATACTACCATTTCAGATGGTAACACGTTTGAAATAGTTGGTAACGTAAATATGGCACTACTAAATTTAACGGATGCCCGGAGTTCAACTTGCAATGAAATTTAATGTCTTATTAAATAAAAATCAGATTTTGCCCAACTACGCCGTATTAAGCAGTGAACAAGAGACGGACATTCTACAAGTTATCTCTAGGAATACTATGCATATGTGAATATTTCATATAGTGTTGGATGTGAAACATCCATTTTCAAAATATAGTACGCTATTCACAGATCATACGTACGACATACATGTTTAAAGGGGACTATTGTAGAAGGCATTTTAATGATGCAAGCGTTTGGGCGGCGGACTCGACCTTTACTTTGGACGAAATAAGGCATGATTAAGTTTGTTTAATTGTTTAATTATCTTTAACCAAGTTAGTTATTTCATACCACTACGGTAATGCCACTGGAATTAATACCAAAGTTCCTGTTTTACCGATGTTGTAATTATTGTTATATTTCAAAACATGTTACTTCAGACTTATGTTCACATCCTATAGGTGGTTTCCTAATTCGATCTATCATTAAAATACAAGTAAATATTTAACATAAATGAATGAACTATTAGTAAAAAGTAAGCAACGACTGAGGGTAGTTTTTGGGACAAAAATTGTATTATCTGTATCTTTCTCTTTAGTTTTATGTAGAAAGGTGCAATTTGCAGTATTGCTTATTAAGTTTAAATTTGATTTTTGTCTACGTGTTATTCCCATTGTACCAATTTTAAATTGAATTTAGTAACAACGCAACTAAACAAAAAAAAGCAATTATAAAGAAAAGTCGTAAATTCCAAGGGTTTGCATATACAAGTGTCCGAAAGGTATAAATTAAAGTCAGAAAAAAAGCAATTTTGTATTAAGTTAGGAGTCGTCCAATTTGTTTTAAAAACAAGCAGAGATAAAGATTACGAAGAGAGAAAGAAAAGAAAGATTCAAAGAAAAACAAAGTTGTGTAACGATGCGAGAAGAATTGTGTTACTGCGTGAACAATGCGACCAAAGAAACAATAACATTTGAGCCCAGCGGGAAGAAACGTATATGTACACTCACGAAACCAATATCCCATCAATATTTATACAAGGAAATAGAACAGTGGCTGTTTGTAAGTTTCATGTGGCTATTAAATATATTTTTTATTCTGTAAATAATACACAATCTCAGACATAAATATCAATATTTTTTATAATTTAAAAATAACTTAATATGTAAGAGAAAAATATAAAAAATGTGTTATATTTGAACGCTTATTTATATATTTCTGTATACAGGATGATTCAGACAGAACAATAATTCAGAGGCCGACACTAGACAAGAAATTAAATGTATTTTGTTATATAGTGTGGCTGTGATCGAGTGGTAAACACACTTGCCTCTCACCCTGAAGTCCCGGGTTCGATCCCCGGTCTAGGAGCTACGAATTTTTCTAAAATTATTAAAATTATTCCTAGCATACTTGGACATTGGATGTGTGTGTCCATTGTCTCTAAATGTATAGCCCTCTCCCATACGAGATACCTTGAGGTACCTTCATGGATACAGGGGGTTGTATTACCTGTGGTGTTTAATTTAATTTAATTTAATATAGACCGTAGTCTCATTACCGCATATTACGCATATTAAGGGTACAAGCTCCCAAAGCGGGTTCATGAAAGTTACGTTAGCTCGGATTGTAATTTTAGGCAGTAATAAAGGGTAGTAGAATATATTTTTGGGTGTGCTCCTGAAATTAATAAGTTTTTTTTTATGGGGAGGTTTCAACTGTAACCCCTAACTTTTTCATTTTCAACTTTTGAGCTAAAAAGCGACAAGGAAAATATTTTTTTGATCTAATGGCCTCAAAAAAGGTACTCTTATTGATATACGGTTGAATGAGCCATTCTCGAGTTATTTAAATTTTTATTCGGGTATGTTCATTAATCTCAGCTTACTTGTATATTCGGTGTGTGTCCGTTGTCTCCAAATGTGTAGTCTCATCCCATACATGGTTGCTTTAGGGATACAGAGGGTTGTATTACTTGTGGTTTTTTGTGCTTAATCACAATTCAGTTTAGCAGTAATAAAAGTATTAGTATAAGATATAATTTGGTTTATTTGTGATATAACTGCAATAAATGCTATAGGTAGTTCACTATTATTATATTAGATTTGGAAGGATGCTTACATATTACTCAAATAATTATTTTTATCTTTTCTAAAAATACTTTAAAGATTTAACACAACTTAAATAACTAATAAAAAATAACACAAACGTTCAATTTAAAAATTATAATAAATTTTCGAAATGTCCACTTTGGGTTTTTTTTTATTTTATTTAACATCGGCTTATTTCTGCTACTAGCGCCAATTGCCGATGCCAGGAGACGAGCTATCCCCAATCTATAAATTGTGCTTCTCTACCGAAGAGTAGGGATTTTTTACTTGCCTAACATATAATAGACAACGGATCGACTGCTTAACATCCCCTCCGAAGAATGGTATATCACCTACACAATCTTTACCTAAAATTGCATAGCATTTGCATATACGCTGATATATGAGCCGCAAGAAGAGGGGATGAAGTCGTCGAATTTCACTTGGGTACCCATCCAAGTTACTGACTGCCATTACCAATGCTTAAATTTCGTATCGAAATACAGGCATATTAAGTTGGATCTACGTTCGTCCCACCTTGGGGGGTGAATGATGCCTAACTAACTTCGATGAATTAAAGATTCTTTAACATGATCTGTTTTTTGTATGTATATTTGTAATTCCTGAATAAAGACATTTTATTATTATTATTATTTTTTCGGTTTCCCGACGCTGAACAGCCCTCCCGTGGCCCTCGACGCCTCATGGGAGTCGCGCCAGCACATTAACCACAGCCACTCACCACATCCCGCAGAGTTAGTGACTGTAGATTCCAGAAACCTGTGCCCTAAGCAGACGGAGAGAACCCAGAATGACCGCCTTCTGCATTTGGCCACTCAGCTAATTTTTGGCAGGCCAGTATGGTATTGGTTTCTGAGAGCAGCGTAGGCTTTACCCTTCCGAGTACACTGATTATTAGGACGACCATTTTGACCGAGTAATCTGGTTGTATTCTTACAAATTCCTAATAACTGTACATGAGGAATAATTACAACATGGTATACATGTGCGTCTACAGATATAAATCTAGAGAATTTAAATCAAGTGAATGTGTCAGTAATTAATTTAGATTTTCTTTTTTTATATGAAAAAAGCTTTGGCCGCTAAGAGTTAGCTTATTATGGCAATACAGTCATACAATTATTATTCTATTATAATTATGCACTGCAGACATAGATATTATCAAGGTACATGGTGCTTATATTTTATTGTAAATATCAATGTCGTTTAAGAATTTTGTCGTATTACATAGTTTCTTTGGGTTATTCCCTAAACGTCATTAATGGGCCCTACTTGTCAGTCTCTTCTTGCTCCTGCGTACTCTGGACAATCTATTAGGATGTGTCCAATGCTGACATTCTCTTGACAGAAATTATAATGAGGTGGGTTTCTTGAGC
This sequence comes from Rhamnusium bicolor, assembly GCA_029963845.1. NCBI lineage: Eukaryota > Metazoa > Arthropoda > Insecta > Coleoptera > Cerambycidae > Rhamnusium > Rhamnusium bicolor. The sequence continues at coordinate 32,815 of JANEYF010000595.1, read as the reverse complement.
CAGTAAGTAGCTTTGTGTTAAGCGAGTATTTTGTTTCATCGTTGGTGACGTGACACTTTTGTTTTTTTTTTGTTTTGGCCGAAAACCTATAATGTAACCCTTAAATAAGAGGAAACAGACATACGTATTTCTTTTGAGAGCCCATAAATGTCCATGCATAAATAACAGGACGCCCCTCCAACCATTCAAATATCGAATTTCCACCTACTTACCCTTATATTTCAATATTCCTTCGCGATATTAGAGATACAAATTCCAAGATCGTTATATGTGACGAAGATGCCGGCATATATGAAAGTGTCCTAGCGTGACTAGGGTTATAAAAAATGAAAAATAAGTTAGTGTACATAAAATTCAAGTCAGCTTAACTGTCTAAAAGGCCTATGTAGACTATGTAAAACACGTAACCGTTAACTAAAATAAAATCTTATAAGAGTGTGTAGTTGTAGGTTACATTAAGATGTGTAAAGCTAAAGGTGCTCCACCAGATATCGAATGATTATTTTAATCTCTACTAAAAAAAATTAACCTAAGTATATTTTATTTAAAAGTTTCATTTTTAGGTTTAACAGTCTGGAATTTTGAGATAGGTAAAAAATTACCAAATAAATTCTTTTCAATATATTTTGAGCCACAGGTATATTTAACAGCATGTTTTCAATTTTCTATATGAAGGGCTGTGTACAAAAAAAGTAGTTTTACATCCAAAATGATTTACTTACAATTTGTTAGTTATATATTTAAACACTTCTTCGTAAAAAATATTTAGTTAAAAGAAATGATAATTAAAACACTTTTTTTATTTTATCAGGCCCCTTTTTCTATCGACTGTACACAAGAACAATTTTACGATAACAGATATAGTAATAAAATGTGTATTGAGGGAATTTTGCTAGCTCAAAGCTCCACTTACATCACCCATTTCCTTAGTTTCTACATTTGAAAATATGATGTCTTAAAGTAACTTCCACAGTGTATTCACTTTATGGGGCTTTTAAAATACAATACATGTAAATTTGCCTATCCATATTGCTGGGAAAGTTATAGCGTATACGATTACCTTTAAAGAATCTAGAACGTAGAGGTTAGAATTCTATTACATGGCTATCCTTTGACATACATTGTCTATAAAAATTATAATACAATATGTTGTTTAAACTTGTTTAAAAATATTTGTAACGCTTTTAAATACAGGGTGATCCATTTAACAAATTTTATTGGTATTCTCTAAATTTTTGCGAACGACCCTGAAACATGTCGTGTTGCTTTCGAGGGGGACCTATACCGTGATATTTTCAACCCAATTACTTCATCCCCTATGCAGAGGAAGCAACCCCTTTAAACATCTTAAATTGGACACCTCGTTTTAAGGATATTGTAATTCTCTTTGCAATGCCTATAAAGATTTTTAAATTTGAATGAATATTATTTCATCACCTCAAAGTGAGGGTTATGTATTCGTAAAAAAAATTTCGAAAATTTTTATTGCATTTCTGGACGAATCTCGACGAATTATGACGATACACAAAATTTCAGACAGAAAAAATATTCTGTCTGTGTGTCTGTCTGGTTGGCGATAGTAGCTACAGTTTTTGAGATAAATCTTTCAAATTTGATACACACATTCAAGAGGTCAAGGAAGAGATTGTGTTCGTTGATGAGCAAAATCGGTCCCAATTTTTGAACGGTCACAAAATGTGACTTTTTTGAAACGTCAAAATGACTTTTTTGAGACGTCAAAATGTGACTTTTTTAAAACGTCAAAAAATGTGACTTTTTTGAAACGTCAAAGTGACTTTTTTGAAACGTCAAAATGTGACTTTTTTAAAACGTCAAAAAACGTGACTTTTTTGAAACGTCAAAAATTTATTACTTCCTCACCCCTCAAAGTGAGAAAGTTATGTATTCGTGAAAGAACATTTTTATTGCATTTCTGGACGAATCTCGACGAATAATGACGATACACAATATTTCAGACAGAAAATTTTTTCTGTCTGTCTGTGTCTGTCTGGTTCGAGATAACAGCTACAGTTTTTGAGATAAAGCTGTCAAATTTGGTACACACATTCTAGAGGCCAAGGAAGAGATTGAGTTCGTTGATGAGCAAAATCGATCCCAATGTCTAGAAAAAATATTAGTGACATACCACCAATGTGACTTTTTTGAAACGTCAAAAAATATGACTTTTTTTGAAACGTCAAAGTGACTTTTTTGAAACGTCAAAATGTAACTTTTTTGAAACGTCAAAAAATGTGACTTTTTTGAAACGTAAAAAATTACTTTTATTATAAACTCCACCACACGTCGAGTTTTACTACGGTGAGGAAGTTCTGATCCCCAAGTAATTGGCAGCGGTTTTCTTCGATATATTGCATTTGATAATGTTATGATATCGGAAACTAAAATTTAAGGTAAGAATATTTCATTTAATTAAATGTTGGAAATGCCCACCATCAATTCCATTTAATAATACAACCTTTGTTGAAAGGCCTCGTGAACATTTTGTAAGATTTCAGGGATTATCTTTTTCTCTTTCACTATTCGTAAATTTTCTAAACAGTTTGGCTTGGTTGCAAATATTTTACATTTTATATGTCCCCACAGAAAATAATCTAAAAGAGTAAAATTGGACGATCTTGCAGGCTACTCAATTGTACTTCTTCTGCCTATCCAATGACAGGCAAAACGTTCATTTAAGAATTTAATACAGCCTCTAGCTACAGTTCTGTGTTTTTGAAGGTCCCCGAAATAACTTGCATAGTGATCTTCTATGTTTATACTATTAGTTTTTCTTTGTTATCGCGTTATAAAATGGTCAGTTTAATATTTATGCACTTGAATCATATTACACAGGTCAATTTATGTACAATCTGATGCACGTATTTGTATATATTCCAGAATTTAGAATTTACGATAAACCAAAGTCGAAATTCATATGACTAAGGCTAACTACTAACTACAAAACTAAACAATAAGTGTCATTTAATGCTGGCTCTCTTTTGACAATGTGCTGCTCGGACTCGCGCACGTTTTTATTTGTTCCAACACACATAGTCACAAATTGCTAATGGGTGCGTATCCACCAAAGCAACAATTAGGAACTTTTTTGTTTATGTTGCGTGTTTCCAAAAATGTTCCAGTATGTTCCAATAAGTTGCTCGCTGTTGTAGGAACAAAATAAAAATGTTGCTGTTTGTTGCGTGTTTCCATCTTGAATCGGTAATTGCAATATTTTGTTGCCACGGTAGACAGTCAGTGTTCGAGTGAAACATAAAGGACGAGATACAAAACTAAAAATGTTGCTAATTTCAGTTGCATTGGTGTAGAAAAAAAGGTGACAATTGTTGAAATTTGTTCCGCAATTTTGAAGCAGAGAGCAACATTTAGCCACAAAAAGGTCGTCATTGTTCCTTTGGTGGATGTGTACCTTATCGTGTCACAAAAGAAAGATTGTGTGCAATTCCCGAAGTGTGCGAAGTTTAACAACGATAAAAATGGAAAAAAGCAAACTTTCTTTCGCAACATGTATCATTTTCAACAATCCAATAAAGGTAAATTACTGAAAAGTGAAAATAGTTAACTGAAGTATGTAATGAAGTGAATAAAGTATTAACATTTGAGGTATAAATAAAAAACATGGATATAAAAATTAATTAACACATTTGGTGAAGAAATAAAATTTTCTGTTCCAATTGAAGTAAATAATCCAAGTAACAATTTTAGTTTTAAAATGCTCTGTATGATATCTTCAAAGCTTATTTCTAAGACTGTCTATAAACGTAAATAGTCTAGAAGGACCCCATAAAACCATTATAAGAGTACAGGGGCACATCTGGAGAATCGCCTACGTGCCACTTTTTAAAACTACTATCAAAACCTTCAAGTTTTAATGACTTATCCAAACCTTTACTCGTAGAGTATGTGAAAAGTATTATAAAATAATACTTGGTAGGATAAGCATCATATTAAAACTTAAAAGGCACACACAAATGGTTTGAGCGGATGTTTAGGATTTAATCAAGTAAACATAAATGTAACTAAATCTAGCAATACGCTCCCTTAATCCAAGCACGATTTTGTATATGAACTTCATGTATAATTATAAAATGATCATATGGCGACTACTGAGGATGATTTAGCTTATAGATGGACTACTTCTAACATAACTAAAAAATTCTGTTTTCCCCGGCGTTACACACGTCTGCTCTGCGCGCCTCCTTCGTTTTTATCCAGTGCGTTAGTTTTACTATAGTGTAAGATGGCAACTTTCTTCTTAAAGTGTCAATAATATAATAAAGTCATAAATAATTGTATTCGTTTCATTTGTTAGCAGACCAGTTGTACATAAGTATACACATATGCGACTTATTTACAACTACATTTTTGAATGATTATAAATAACGTAAGAATGTGTGCTTTTATTTTAACATTAATTCAGCTGTTTATTATGTGTTTTATATTATTCCTAAAATTAACATTACAAATTAGAATCATGTAACATTGTTAAAATTACCTATTTCTAACTAGAAATGGTTTTGAGCAGATTATTATATGTAAACTGGATAAAACTTAGAAGTTCTAAGAAAATAATATATTCTTGCCAAAATTCTTATAAAAAAAATTTTCATTTTACATTTTCCTTAACTTAAAGTAGCCGAAGTGGTAGCCGTGAATTTGTTTAATATTCATATTAAAATAATTATGAATCAATCAAAAGGAAAACATTTAACTCGAGGTGAACGTCAGTTTATACTAAAGGTGGAAAATTATTTAACCCGCGAAGGAGGAAAATGTTTTTTGTTCGAATAGTACAACAGCGAACACCTGAGCTATGTGGAATTTCGAAAATTGTATAATATCGTTTGAGTACCGCTGACAATTGATTTGAACCGAATAACATTACTTATGGCTTTGACTCTCTAAGACGAAAGTTGCAATCTTACAGTGGCCCGATATTTTAAAATATTATATTCTGAGAAAAAAGGAATCAATCTCTTTTTTATTTTATAGAGCAATTATGAAACTACAACACGTCCTAAATTTTCTAAAACACTCAATACTTCTAACTTGGCTATAAAGTTTTATTGGAGGCTTGACAAATACCTTAATAAGTCAGTCATAAGCCAATAAAGACTAAAAGATAATTTTGTTTTGATATAAGTTCTTGAAGACCTTTTTATAACTTTTTTTAAAACAAAATCTTTAAGTGCACTTGCATATTACAAATCTGTCATAAATCACTAGTTTATGAGCTGGCCACTATAAAACACTGATAAAACCTAACTAAATCTAAAATTATTTAAATTGTTACTTGGGAAACCTACGCTTTTTTTATCGAAGCGTTTCTCTTCATGATATCGAAGTATTGCGATCAAAAATGCCATTAAAGAAAGTGCAAATATTATAAGAGAATGCTTTTGTAAAGTAAATTTTGATATAGAAGATAAATTCTGCGATGAAAACAATTTAAAGCTGGAATGGGATGATCACACTTTTCTCTGAGTTATTTAACATTAATGAAAATACATTTCGAAAAAATTTTCAAATGGATTCCGATACTCATGATGACGATTGAAAATTACGTCCGAAAGGTGTCACTAAAACAAAACTTCTCAAAATGAAGTTGCTGTTTCAAATGATGTATTTTATTGTACATCGTGGGAGGTTATGACCACAGGGTTGGCAGTACACGGTGCTTGTAAAAGTAGTGTCATAGTTGAAAGTTTAAATCGCACTGGAATGAGTATTTCTTTTGATGAAGTACAAAGATGTCGAAAAAGCCTGACATAATTTACAGTAGGAACATGTAAAAGTAACGTACCAATACCATCACATTTTGATCTAACTAGGTTTAAAACTGCAACATTAAATAATTTTGATGACGAAGAAGTGAAGGAATCTGGATTAAATGGTACTCATGACACTGTTGTAGTTCTGTTCCAGGAGAAATATGAAAACGTTCGATGAAAACCGAATATTTCGAAAAAATTTGTTCTGAATGTTTCTGAAACAACTGTTGTACACGATATTTCTATGAAAAGCTGCAGTTTGCTTAAAGCAACTCTACAAAGTGACGGAAACTGTTTGTCTTTCAACAAACTATTCAACTGCGGTACGTAGTATCAACTTAATGACTGCGTATTTTCAAGTAATAGCCGATCTGGCATGGTTTTTGTGTAGATTGGATCTATAAAGCGCCGCAGCAATTATATAAAACAAAAGAATTTCAGCATGCAAACTCCCACGTGGCTGGTGTTTAATTCATTTATAACTGAGGATACTCGTTTAAGATACATTGTTAGACTTTTGCCAAATTTGCCCTATACCAAGATCAGTTACTAAAGTTATTCCTTCGAGCGAGAAATTAGTACCAAGCTTCAACTGTGACAAGTGTTCGCGTAAAAACAGTTGTTGTTGTGGTGCCGCGGGACTCTCATATGTTATTCTTTCCGCCATTGTCGCACAACAACCAATGTAATATTCTAGTGACGATAAAAATCTTGGTATGTAATAAGTTTTGAAAAAAGATATAAATGAAACGTTTAATATTTATTAACTTTTGTCTTATTTTAACATTTTAAATTGAAATTAAGCTTAATTGCCTGATAACCTAAATGCATATTACGAAAAGTCAGCAGTCTATACTCTGTTCCCTTAAATTTTGCAACATTAGCCAGGATATAGAACAAAATGCGCGCTGGTGCAGACTGCATACAGATGAATACAAGTCAAAGTTCCTATACGGTGTATTTTCAGGTTTATTTTATTTCATAAGCATCGGTCGTAGTTGGACGTTTGACTAATTTAAGTCAAACCGAACATCGCAAAGTTTAAGTAAATAGAGTTTAGAAATACAGTTTTTACACAAGCTGTAAAATATGGGGAGAGCTCTATCTTGCTGAAAATATAAGTCACCTTCTGAATGGTTCTCATTGTTTTCGATAATTTCGTTTCTTAGTGGATTAATCTGTTTTCAGCCTGTCAAGAAACATGACTGTGAAATGACTACTTGAAATAAATAATGGTCCTACAATGTAGTTTCCTAAGATTCCAGATTCCAAACATTTAATTTCTGGAGAATTTGTGTACGTGTTTTCTTGTAAAGTTTGGAGTTTTGTGCATCATCCAATTAACACAGTTTTGATTGTTCATTAAGCAATCATTCATTTCCTCACAAGACTGTAAACGGTGATCATCATAATCTTCATTGGGTTCTTGCACGAGTTGTATTGTCCAATGACGCATGTCCAAATATAGCTATTTGGGTTGCTTCATTTGTTACAATAGGAGTCCGATTACGTTTTCTATTAGCTAGTCATCCAATTTCTATAAATTTTCACATCCAATCTAAGACATAAGTATGAGATAATTATCTATCTGGATGTCTTTCATTAAATATTCTACTCGATCACACTGCCCTTCTAAAACAGAAGGTGTTATCTGATAAAATGAAATTTTAAAGAAATTATAACTGTTTTCCACGATCCACATTTCAAAATTAACAATATTCGTTATTGCAATTAAACTTGCACTCCTTTTATTAATGGAACTATGTATACATAACTAGAGTACAAATGCCATTAAATCCTCAAAAACGATTTTTCTCCACTTAAGACTTCCTGTTATAGCAGCACAGTTGTCATCCTTAAATTATATTGAAACAATTTCAATTCACTCTTCAGGAGTATATACCATTTTAGGAAAATATAAGTCTAACAAGGGGAATTAACTAAAAGTATCCTTCAACAACAGAATAATAATAAACAAATAAGATATTAAATAAGTGAAAACTGCAAGCGTCAAAAAATTATTCAGCTGAAAAAATTGTAACTGCAGAACAATGTTTTGAAATCTTGAAATAATATAGAGTTGGTAAAGAAAAAGTAACGTATTGCAAAGCTCAAAAACAAAATCGAAGTATTACAGCGCATTTTCGAAGTTATAGAATAGAAAAAAAGGGGGGTGGAAAATTGTTTTTGCTTTGTAAACCTTTTTTCGTAGGTGTTTTTTTTATGTCAATGCACTTTATCTTTATACATTACGGAGTACTCTACCAAGAACTACTTCAGCATCATACAATATTAATATAAGTGATTCTACATAGTATTAAGCATTAGTTGTTTTTCCGATAAAATGTTCAAAATAACTTTCCCACCCCTCGCAAGTGTTTGACTTTTTTCTATACACGGAAGGAAAATTATCCTAAAACCTCTTTTTTCATATTTTCAATATATTTTTCCGAGTATGTTTCAATATATTCAAATGGGTTTGGAGCGTTAAGTGAGGAACGTAGTTGATTTACTTCCTCATGGAAATTTCATTTTAAAGTTTTACAAATGAATGAAAATGATTATTTAGACAGGATCGAAAAAATGTAATTATAAACATATTCCTTTTACAAAAAATAAAGCATATTATTTATCAAAAGGAAAGCTTCCACCAATTATCTTTTAGAGAAACATTTGAAGAAGAAAAGAAAGAAGTGAGTATTTTAAAAACGAAAGGTGTAAAGTTGTGCGAATTTCCTAAAATAGGAAACTTAATCAGGCAATTGGCATATCCGAAGAAAAAAAACATGTTTCAAGGCTATGCTTCCGCAAATGTCAGAAGAGGCAAAAGAGTTCTATAATTTTCTTATAGAAAGAAACTCTAAACCTAAAAAAAAAATAAAAATACCAAGAATGCTTAATTTTCTATATTTTTTAATAAGTTTCTTATTATTGTTAAGGTTAGTTATTTAAGATAAAAGATTTTATCTCAAAGAATGTACTGCTCATTTTTTTTTAAACTAAATTTTATTATTACTTTACTTAGTTTACTTTATATTTCAAATGTGTAACCCAATAATGTTATTGTTTTCATTTCATTACATTTTTATATTTTATTCTATTGTAGCTGTTTCATTTATATTCCATAACCATTTAAAAGAAATGAGATAATATTCTATATCAGAAAATCTTGTTCTATATCCAGCAAGTCATAAAAAAATAGTAATTTCAAATCTATATCCATTTTTCTGGAAGATTTTTATTACTTTTCTTTATAGCCGTTCCACCATATATAAAGAAATGGATAAAATAAGAGTTTTTTATTATATTTGTATTTAGTGAAATATTAAAGTAGCTGGATTTTATTTCCATAACGGAAAAACAACGAAAAATCTTTAATCAGTTCTGGTGTAAAATTATGAAAAGTGGATATAGAACACTATAATCCTCGGGTGACGATGTGTCTGCGGTTTTTCATAAGTGTAACCCTGCCGGTGAAGGTCCGGCTTTAGATATAGGGGTTGTCTAATTTCTGTGGTGTTTATATTATGGTGTCTTCATCTAAATACATCGGCATATTTCAAGCAAGTTTGGAAATAAATATAAATGTACATATTGTTTGTTTCAAATAAGACAATCATCTTTTCATCAAATGCATATCTTCCAACTAAATAGGTAATAATTTTACTAAGTCATGGCAAAGGTTAAACCAATATACAGTAACTATTTGTTTTTTCAATTTTAAAATATATTTGCATTTTAAAATTTGTACATTTTTTTCAAGTATTTTAAGTCGTGGTTATTTATCCAAACTGATTGCTATTCGGTAATTCATTTACTAACAGTCAGTTACTTTTAAACAGTAACGATGGATAACAAGTAATCTTACTTAAATCTGTGTGTATTCTAATGCAGATTTTCTTTTCTTTAATTTCAACTAATTGCAGGGTCGTCGCTATAACAGAAACAGGATCTCAGAGAACGAAAAACCTGATTTAAGTGCATTAATTAAAGCCAGAGCCATCAACAAATAAATTTATTTTTACAATATTTGATTGATTCAAATTATAACAGAAGCATAACTTACCTTGAATTTAATTTTACATAGAAACTATGAGAATAGTAAATAAGGAGGTTGGCGCATACCTGCGTTATTAAGTGTACATAAAAGAATATAAATATGTTTATTATATCGTGAATGAAAATCATACATACAACAATATCTGCTATGGAAACATTTTTATGGCATAATTTGCTAAAAGCAAATAAAAATTCATGTAAATATACAAATGAAATGGAATTCTGGTATTCCAGGTTCATGGTTTATCCACCAGGTTGTGTCAAGTTATTTTTAATCGCAGAGTTGTCTTGCAAATTGTTGTGTTAATACAGCTCTAGGCTGATAAGAGTCCGGGCTTCTCTCGCGACCGCAAATAGCTGGAAACTGCAGCTTGTTGATGAAAGAATCTGGCTATACAAAAAGAGTTTTCTCAACTGGGTGGGGGAAGGAAATAGCTAGAAACCTGCTGCCTGTGGATAAAATAGAATCCGGCTATGGAGCGTTTCTTCAACTGGGTTGGGGTTTTCTATGCTGGACATTTTACAATTTTCAAGCATTCTTAGTAATTTTATGTTATTTGAATTCCACAGTCTTTCAATAGAGCGATCTAGATGCAGACATGCCATAGCAATCTATTAACTATATTTTTCGTTTTTATACGTCTATTTTTCTTTTTCTTCGTGGATAATAACCTTATTACAAATTAAGATAATCGTCGCAATTTAAATCTAAAATAATTATTTCTTATAATGAAAGATTTATTTCTTACGAATAATTTATATTGAAAAGAAAGTAAATAATTGGTAAACTTGCATAGAGAATAAATATATGAGACAATTTATAAAAAAATTTATTAAATTAAATATATTATTCAAATTAAAAATTTTGTTTGTGTATTTATGCCAACTTTGACCTTAATAACGCCACTTCAGGTGAAGTTTATTTCAAACTTATTTGCAACTTAAAATATCTGATGTGGCCAGCACATAACGTTCTTATACCGTATATAATCCTGATTTAAAAAATCAATCTATTTAATTCTTCACCTCAATTAAATTTTAATAGCTTACCTTGAAATATTTCATTAACGTTTTTAAATAATTAATGATCTTCGTCATTCGATACTGTCAATAATAATTCATGTTATATATTTTAATAATTTCTTCTTATTGAGTGACATTTTTGTAACTAATTTAGATATTTCAAATGTCAAACTGTTAAATTTATCCTAACCCCATTTTATAAGGTCAAATGTGTAAAAAATGTAAGTTTACAGCAACTTTATTTAAGTACTTGTAAAATATATTTTATTGGCTTGATATAGTAGACATGATATACAATCTTTCATCAAGAATATATTTTTTTGTAAAGACAAATACAAAAAAAGTTTGGGTCCCGGTGACCTCCTTTCAACTGGTCAATTTTGCTCATCGCCGAATTTATCATTGTCTTTGGCGTTTAGAACATGTGTACCAAATTTGAAACTTTTATCTCAAAAACTGTGGCTGCCATCGCGATACTACATACATGCCAACAGATTTTTTTCCATAAAGTTATGTTTTTTCATTATAATTCGTCGAGATTCGTCCAGATATACAATAAAATTTTTTTAATTTTTTTTCCCCGAAATTGTACTTTCTTTCTTCTTTCAGTCATTATGACTCTTCTAGTGGTACCACATTCATCAAATTTAATATGTCACCTAAAATGTTGTTGAAAATCTTAACTGCCATATTTGGGAAGTCTCCCATTAGTATTTTTTGAGTTAACGCGGATACACACACACACGCACGCACGCTAGCACCGACAGACTTCATTTGTAAAATAGTCACAATGGATTCAGGAGGGTTCAAAGCGTATAAATCAATTAAAATCTCGAGGTCAAAAAAAATCACGATCACTATACTTCCTTATATTAGGTATAAGAAAGTAAAAAGTTGGCACCTTTAGCGGCGGTAAAGGGATCAAAGTCGCTGACGTTTTTTATGTTGCAAATAACTTTGAACTGAACTTTAGATTTTTATTAAAGACCTTATATGACTGTCAGCTACATTCTACAACTTTGAGGTTAAGGGAGGGGCAGCGGTTGTCTCTACATTTGGTATTATGGCCGATGAGTTTTATTTCTAGCCAAACAACTGTCTTCAATTTATGTCAAGAACATCGGGCCAACCTCTGTCAAAGGGCTGACGACATGACGTTTATTAAAATCCTCGGTTAAATATTTGACAAACCACATGACAGTTACTTAAATAGGGCTAACCAGTATTTTTAAATGGTATACTACTAGCAAGAGAATTATAAAGTGTCACGACTTATGACTAATGTTAGAAGCTACTGAAATAATTATTGATTAAGTAAGTAAAGTATTGGTTGAGAAGGTATTATCATTTATCTGACTGAACATTGCATTTGAAATTATATTATATATATATTTGTGCTCAGCAAACATTTTCTATAAAATTAGCTATAACTCGACTTGGTAACAGATGAGAATTTACTTATTGAGGTAGTTATGACGTAAAATTGACTGGAAAAATACACTTCCTATAGAAATTTACCTGCTCTATATTTAAATTTACGTAAATAACTAATAAAACTACCTCATACACTATTTTGCTTAAAAGAACTTTTAACTGAAGCAACAAGGAATAAACAACTAAAATATCTACCACAAATTACCTTAAAGGTAAATTTCTATTTAACTCGAAATAGGTAGTATATTTAGGTAATATTTACCTTTCTGTTAACTGGAAATCGTCATAATGGTAGAATATTCTAATCAGGTAGGTTTTGCTGGAAATCTTACATAATTTGTACCTACAGAGCAACCTATTTGATTGCCTTTATTCTACCTAGCTTATCTAACTGACTTCAACCATTTAGTAAAAAAAAGATAAAGAAATAATTACACTTGCTAAGTAATATTCAACAAGTATAACATGCTTTTGGCTCAAACTGTAATTATAAGTTTTTTACTTGATAACAGGAATTTTCATATTAATGAATATTGTCGAGGCGTATTATGGTTATTTTTCGAAGTACAGATGCTAATATGCACGGAAACATTTTCGACGCATTAATTTCAACAACCGGGAACTTCTAATACTGCGAAAATAAATTGGATTTATTTTTATCACCGACATTAATTTATTTTCTATTTTACTATGACTTAGGTGTCTTTTCAATTTTGTTAATGACTGCCAACAATGTTGCTACTATTTAAAGCGAAAAATACTAAATAAATATAAAATCATCTTTTTTTTATTATGAGTCTTTTTCCCATTTGCACGTAAATTCGTAGATTTTACCTAAAACTAGTAAACTCGATGTCGAATTGACGTCGAAATGAAGTCAAATGTACCTAATTTCGAATAAGAACCAAACATAATTTGCAACTACAAGGAAGACTTTTATGTAATTTTACCTATATTAGTCAATTTAACTAAATTTCGACGTCGTCTTATTCTCCATTTATGTCGATTCCACGTCGCGTCAGCGTAAATTTTACTTAAAAATGGTTGATTCCAATTTTGCGGCAAAATTTATTATTCATGATTTAGGTAGTTCAACGTCAAATTAAACCAAAATGTTTGCTGGGTGTGATCTAGGAATTGTCACAGAGGATGAAAAACAACTCAACATTGAACGTCTTATTTCCATGGACTTCGTACATGTATTTGCATTAAGATCTAGCAGACTCATTTAATAACCTTATATGTGGATCATATACTTTTTAGCGAATATTGCCTCTTTATATGTCAATTATCGTTCAGTTTAATAATATTTTTTGGCTTCTGGGTTTATTTTACTTACTAATTTTTAACCCTTATACAAGCAGAAATAATCGCCACAATTAGTTTTCTGTAAGTCAGATAATAAAAAAAAATCCCTTATATTGCGAACTTTTTTGTATACCCTGTGGATTCAGCCATATCAAGGTACATCCTATATTTTTCCTAAAAAATATAAATGATTAGAGTTAGGTTTAAGTGTAGTTCTAACGTAGGTTCATATTTTGTAATCTGATAATAATTCACCATTTCTTGATTTTTTAAAAATTTTTACGTATTTAAATTCAGTACAATTAATTTAAATTAAATTCAATACAATTTAAAAAACTTAATTTAACAATCAAATTATCTTACTTTACTTTTTGACAATGTGGAAGATGAAATTTAAATTCATGTAACATCTCATGAAAGATTTCTAGCCGGATTAATCTAATTTCACAACCAATTCTGCCGTTTAATTCCTCAATATTATTGATACTATTCAGATAGATTTGAGGTAACCCCACAAGAAAAATTTAGAGGGGTTAGATCAGGATATCTAGCTTGCTACTCAATTGATCTCCGTCTACCAAACCATCTGTTAGGGTGAAATATTATTTAAGTAAGCTCGCACGGTTTCTGTTGATACCATAAAGAGTTCTCCGGTATGTCGGAAGCTACTTCATATGGATATAATGTTGCAAGCGTGGAAATTAAATTATTTTCCGGCAGTTCCAAATGCTTTTCGCCATTTAGTGTCCCTTCAATAAGAAATGGCCCCAACATTTTATTATCTGTAATTCCTGTTCAGACCTTAAATTTTTGTGGAATTTGGGTATGAGCTTTCATCATCTAGTGTGGATTTTCTGATGCCCAGTATCGACAATTCTGCCCATACACACTGCCATTTAAACAAATCCGAAAATACTATCCGCCCCAGGAATTGTGGATCATCGTTGCATCGATCACTTATGATTTCGCAGAACTCAGTTCTGCGTTCAAATTCGTCATTAAGCAAATGAACTAATTGTACTATGTAAGGCTGCCATTTGTTATTTTTTAAAATATTTCAGAACCAAGGTATGACTAATTTTCATATCTGATGCAAGTTCGCGACAAGGATTTTCCTGTAAAGTCAATAAAACATTTAATACTGAACGTCTTCTGCAACTACAGGACAATCTCTTGCATTACTATCCCTAGCATTATCAAGATCTTGCCTATAATTGATTGTATAATAGTTGGTCAATCCAGGAACTTACTAAATAAATTGCAAACCTCTAGTTCTAATAAAATCCTGTCTCCATATCTCTCATAACTAAAATTACGAATCGTTCTCCCTCACTGAAACGTGCCATTATTTCAAAAATTTACGAGTAGAAAAGAAATATAGGCGGCAAACTGATACTTGAATATCAGTTTGTCGCCTGGTGGGTGCTAATAAGTAAATTTAAAAAATGTAGAAAATAAAATAAATGAAGAAAAGATAGAATTTACAACATAGGTCTCTAGAAACAAGGTAGGACTGTAATTATTAATTTAACAATTAAAATTAAATAAGTGCTAATAAATGTTATAGTGTTAAATGATAATTTTCTCGAAAATACGACAATGTAACATATTATAATTTCTAGTGATTCACTTATAAAAAAGTTGGCTCTTTTAAAATGGCACTCTTAAAAGTGGGGGTTGCCTATTAAAGAAATGGTGGATGACGTCATCCCTTTTTTTACGTGAATAACAAATTAATACCTAGTTTTATAAAATAAAATAGTTTCAACATAAAATGCGTTTTTCTAAACATTATCCTATGTCACACTAGCCTCTCCCCCTAGAGATTTAGTTATTTAAGAAACTTATATAAAATCAAGATAACCAATATTAGACTATTTTGCTGTAATTACTGAGCGAGCACAAATTATTCACTTAAAGTTTCGTGTCTCATTTTATCGAAAAGTACACTTAAAGTTGAATTTCATTACCATAAAAATTAGTTAATATAAATTTAATGATGGGACTTAATTTAAAAGAGCCTACTAGATAATCCCTTTATTCCCTAAACGGTTTGATCATAACATTATATTTAAGCATGAACAAAACGTAAAATTTCGTCTTTTTATTAGTCTAATTAGTGTTATAAAACTAGCAGTTACAATTATGGAAATGAGATTTGTTGAATTTAAATAGCCACTTAAAATTTTGATTCTCATTTATCTTCCCTAATTTACGGAACATTGTACTACCAGTTGCAGAATATATTCAAAATTTATTTAGGAATACTTAAAAATAAAATGAATGTTAAGCACTCGTTTGAAACTAAATTATGGTACTCTATTAAATATAATGGATGAAAGGGTAAAATTTAAAACATGACGAACTCGCATATTCTAAAATTAATATCTTGTTTTTTTCCTATGTAATGTTGAAAGATAGACTAACAATTTTGTCATGCATATTATTCTATGTTACATGATAAAAAAATTTTAAGAAAATTGTTTCCATGAGTACAGAGTATAGTACAAAGTAATGTCATAAATTAAGGAAAAAATGTGTGATAATTTTGGAATTCCCAGTAGAATACAGATTTATAACGTCTTAAATAAATTACTCTCCTATGCTATAACTTAGCAGATCAGTTGTGCTTATGAATATAGATTTTTATCTTTAACTGTACCATTTCTAGCATCCCACAATAATCTGAAGTTTCTATCCTTTCTGTTCCATTTTAGTATCAACTATCTGCAAAGATACGACTACGCATAGTTTCGTTAATACCTTATGATATACACGTTGTAACAGATATATTTGAGCATGGCTTAAGGAGTGGCAGAAATAGCGCATGCGTTTAAACAGCATCGACATTTAATGGGAAGGACTTAGTTTTTCTTAGTCACTTGCCTGAGGATCCTTGATTCGAAAGCCGACCCCGGCCTAGCCATCCTGAGAGGTGTAAGTGGGGAGAGGCGCGCCTCAAATACAATCAAACTGCCTCATTCATGAATTAGAGCTAAGGGCCTTCGTCTTTAAGAAAATAGAAAAAGAATCAGATCCATCAGTCGCACTCCATGGCGTCTTGCCTAAAACGGCGCCTTGTGGATAGTCGACACAATACATAAATAAACCCTTACGGTATTTGGGTGTGGCTGCATGTCTCAATGGGAAGGGGACTATAATAAAATTTTACTACGCCCATGTCATGTCGTATGACTCCGTTGAACAGTAAAGACACTTGTCTCTCACCCCGGTATATCTGGTTCGTTTTCCCATTAACGAGCTTCGATTTTTCTGAGTATCTATGCAAAAAAATCTTTCCACTGTTTTGTAAAATAATAATTCGAAATATTTTTATGATATTATAGTGTAGCTGCTACATTGATATAAATAGTAAGGGTAATTATCATTAAAGATAAAATTTTGTTTTTTGATTACAATTGTTTTAATGATACCTAAACAAGTTTCACAAATTCTCAAAGAGTCGAATTGTTGGTGCTCTCAATATTTTTAATATTGTTTTCAGACATTTCTGAGCAGAAAATGCATTGCTGTAACTTAGACAGTGCTCTTATGACATTTTACCAGATATCCTCTCTTCATTTCATTACACATTCGCACTATGGGCCGATGGTGGAGGCGCCGTTTCAAAAATACCAAAAACCAAAAACCTAATAAGGAACACAAACTTCAATTTTCTTATAACTAATACATCAAACTTTTATAATTCGGTTCGCTAATTTATTTAAATGTTGACTGGGTTCAGTTAGTAGACTTCAAAAGTAGGAATATGGAGAGATTTAGATAAGTGTTGTTTTGATGCTTATTTTAAATAAACAATTTCGTGTTTAAAAATTAAATAAAGTGCAATGTGTTATACACCGTTTCAAAGAGCAGTTCTTCTAGTATTAAAAACATATAAAATATTTGTATATTGCTTATCGCTTACTACAATAAAAAAATGATAAGTGTCTCATGTTACTGGAATGACTTTCTCAACTTCAAAAAAAAATTTAACTGTTAGCAGGGTTCGCCCGGGTAAGTTTTTTTTCACCATCTGGCAACTAAAATGATCCTGTATGAGATTCAAAAAAAAAAATCTTGCGGATTTTTTTGCGCTTCTCTTGCAAATCAACAAAATATACAAAGAAGCGCGCGCGACGAATATTTAAAAATCTGCACTACTCGTTCCGTAAGAATTATGAATTTGCAAAATACTGCGTTATAAAGAATACATATACATTATGGAATTGCAACAAATCAGAGCATAGCATTTCACTGAATGCCTGGATTTTAGAAATCGTATATCGGAACGGTCCCATCTGATTTTTTTTAGCAGCACCACCATATTCCACGTTTGACAAATATGTTTACGAGTGACTTGCTGTTAGATAAAATCAAATAAATATTTGTAGTTGTTAAACTTATTAAACAAAGTGGTATATCGATAAAAATGGTTTACGATATAATTTGAAAAAAATATTTTTTGGCCATGAAAAATAAACCAAAGAGAAAATATTTTTTCTCTTCACCTATACACGGGATGTGTATTTTGCGGTTACCATTGTCCTTGGGAAAGTATATAAACTTGGGTTTGTTAATATTTTAGGTTATTATTAATGTATACAACCAGCATTAATTAATAGTAATCAATAATTTGTCGCTGTCAGCTCTACCTACGACAGTAAACAATGAACAATTTCAAAATTACTAAACGTAACATATGTGACGCTTTTATAGAGCACGGAAAACATATATCAACTGCAGAACGGTATGTTAAGGAGCATTTCGATCTTTCTGAAGAGCAGTTGCAATATGTTATCATCAAAATTTAGAAACACTTATTGCCCGAATTTAAGATACGCTGGAATAAAGCCGGAAGAAAAAGGGATGTGTTCTTACGCAGCAACGAAAAATGGTTAGATGGCGAATTTTTTGTACCATTCCAAGAAGACGAAAAACCATCGACGTCCTTGTCTGAAAACCCACGAGGGAGACCATGTAAGTCATTTAACTTATCCGCAGAGAAGACACAAAAACGAAAAGCAATAAAACTATTTCGAGACTCTAGACTTGATCAGATTTACCATTCATATACTCAGGGATTACGTTCAATTGGCGAGACATGGGAATCAGAAATTATACTGGAACTACGTTCTGGATCAGAAGAAAGGAAGGCTTTTATCCACACATTATTAAAACGTAATACTTCTGTTGAGCCTTTCACAAATCAAGAGGCCTTGGCTCTTTTCATTGATTTAGATTTAACGAAAAACCAATATACATACCTTAGAAAATATTTACAAGACAAAGACTGTAGTGTTTTCCCATCATATACCAAAATTACATAAGCAACGCGAGAATATTATCCAGAGCACATGCTAGTAACTGAAATTGGTGCTAAAGTAAGTTTGCAGTCTCTTCTAGATCACACATGTAAGAGAATAATCAAAATTGATTCTGTGAATATGGCCAACTTTTCACAATTAATATTATACAGTAAATGGGGCTGTGATGGATCTTCGGGACAAAGTGAGTACAAGCAAATACTTTCTGGTGAATGTGACGTAATATTCGATACTAACTTGTTTGTAACATCCTTGGTTCCACTACAAATTGTAGATGAAGCACAAAAAACGACGTTTGAAAAAATCCAACCCCGTCCTCTGTTCGATACTGTAGGCCAATTTTAATAGAATTCTCAAAACAGACTCCAGAGAAAACAAGATCCGTTGTCAATGAAGTGAAAACTCAAATAAGCACTCTTGCCTTCTTTTGTAGTGAAGAATGAACAGCAGATGTCTATTAAACATGAGCTGTTCTTTACAATGATAGATAGTAAGGTTACACAAGTAGTAACAAATACTCCATCAAGTGCCACATGCCATATATGTCTTGCAAAACCAACAGAAATGAACAATCTGGAACGTGTTAAACAGAGACCTGAGAATGAAGAGCATTAGATTTGGACTCTCATCTTTACATGCATGGATTCGATTTATGGGGTTAGTACTTCATGTTCCATATAATTTATCATTTAAAAAATGATCAGTAACCTCAGAGGACATGAAAAAGCAAAAAAGCTTATGTACAGGAGCAGGAGCGGAAAGAATTAGGATTACTAATTGATTAACCTCGACAAATCAGCGGAACTAGTAATGACGGAAATACCGCTCGAAGGTTCTTTGTCAATTCTGCTTGCACTGCACAAATTGCTGGAGTTAATGAAGAATTAATTATGAGATTTCGCATACTACTTCAGACAATGTCAAGTGGTATGGCAATCAATACCAAAAAGTTTGGTGAATATGCTTTTAGAACAGCCGAATTATATGTGAGCAAATATCCATGGTACTATATGCCCTCCTCTATACATAAAGTACTCATTCATGGAGAAAATATAATTAGATATAATGCACTTTTACCACTTGGCCAGTTGTCCGAGGATGCACAGGAATCCAGAAATAAGGATTATAAACGTTTCAGGTTACATCATTCTCGCAAATGTTCCCAAAAAGCTACTAACGAAGATGTCTTTCTTACTTTATTGTATACATCAGACCCTTATATAACGAGCTAAAGACGATCTGTGTCACGCATGATTGTGGAATTTGAAGAAGAAGCCTTGCAACTATTACAATATATATTTATTTACACATAATTATGTACATAAATTACGCGCTGTATGTTATTATTATACAATTATAAAATGAAATGTATAAAAACAAAATAAAAATTATTTACCGCCAGTACTGAACGTCAGACCTTTATTTATATCTATATAACGAATTTCATGTGTCTATAGTAATAAATAAAAAAGTTACAGATTTTTGAGACGGCGCCTCCACCATCGGCCCATAGTGAATCGTGTGCATTTTTCGTAAGTGCATCGTCTAATCGCCTTTATACTCACAGCATTCTTAAGATGTGTTAATATACATCCAATGAATAATAAAGACCATTGATTCAGTAAGTCATTTTCAATTGCAAATCTGAAATATTTTCAATTTGTTTTAATGAGGTAAAACTAAGTTCTCCACAAACATAAATTCAACAAGGCGGAAATAACTTTTAAAATGTTTGTCATTTAAAAAACTTGTACACCAAAGAAGGAATTTTCTAGCAGGCAACGGAATGGTAATGCATAATAAATATTAAACAGTTCAAAGTTTTATCACATTTTATTTCTAGTCAGTTTAAATCAGTTCAGAGTATTTTCGAGATTCTAGAGAAATCCTTTACAACTTTACTAGATGAAGCACTTTCCTCTAATATGTATCAGGTTACAGGATCTGCATACTTTAGTATATAGGTAGCGAAACTGTTGAAATAACATAAATTAATTTGAGTCGTTTTATACAACATGAAACAGCATACTCACATTAAATCAGTAATTTCATGCATTTTCATTAGAACTAATTAACAAAAACTTAATAATTCTAGTGTGTACACATTAAATATTTTTCTATGTTGACATACTTTTTTAAACGTTTGACATATATTTCAACACTCAATTAGGATAGACACAACAACCATTCCCTCAGACATATGCCAGATTCCGCAGCTGAGACTCGACCTCAGGAGAGATAGGCAGTAACTAGCCGTGTTCTGCTACACGATAACGCTCAATCCAACTGTGCTACCATCTCGGTATTTTTAAAATGCCACTGTCCATCCATGTCATAACTAGAATTCGAATCCAGAATCCCTTTTTCTCAAGCCTAACGTATAAGCACTGAACCACTGAGCCCCTGGTAACTTTAAAATACTTCAGTTCGTCTAACAAATTTTAATTAACTCATAATTGTCAAAAAGCTAACCTAATTAAACATCACAGCCCTTTGTTTCTCTATAGTAAACTTGTACGGGAGGATGCTGCACATTTCCAAGCATGCCGGTATTGCTTTATGCTTCCGAAAAAATTCCTACTCCTTAGCAGAGATGCGATCCTAGAACCCAAGATACAAAACAAATAATTTTGCATATTCGAAATACGGACATTTCTGCCTCAGACATCTTCGTCTAGAACCAGCCAAACAGTTGCGCAGCAATGTGCAATTTGGTAATTAAAGGGCAGGGTGGAAGTAAAGCTGGAATGCATAAAAGAACCTAGAACCATTGACAACTTCTGCAGCCAGAGCTGCTTATTTGGCCTCATGACCAATTTGAACTTAAATTAATTTAACAATAACGTGGTTTTCCAAAAAACACCAAAACACCATGTACAGCATTCGACGCGCGTTTCACCAAGTAACTTGACATAATCTGGAGAAGATTAAAGTACCTAAAGTGTTGTTACGGTCTGGTGAAGCGTGACTCACCTACCAATAGAGCCTGTCTACATGGGATTGGCCTTCTGTTACTATTTTTATACTTTATAATATCCAAGTTTGTTTGATTCGAGTAAATCTTCAAGATAGTCCAAGATCTGTGGGTATTAGAACACTTGGAAATAAGGAACAAACGTCAAATGAGGTCAAAATGTTACCTTCTTGCAACTGGATATTTTTCAGATTATTAATGAAATCATTGGAATTAATCACAGAGAAACTAGGTGGTGCAATGGGTAAACTTTCGACCTTTTCTCTTAACCATTTGTATAGATGGTAATTAGTCAATCCAATTGCTAAAACCATAGGATGCATTGATTTTCCTAGTTTATGTATCTTAGGTAAGCTGTGCAATCTAGATACACTTGGGTTAGATACATATAACCTCCTATTTAAAACTGGAGTAACAGGGTTGTTACAGAATTTAAGTATCTTACTTCAGTAATAATTTTTGGTAATGGATTTCCAGAAAGTTCTTTATACGGATCGTTACTAATCAGATTATCTACCCTTTCATAATAGCCCCCTTTACCTAAAATAACAATCTTATTACCCTTATCAGCTTTTAAATAAAAACCAAGGTAAAACCAATTTTTTTTAGCTAATTTATAAACACTTAGAATGAAATAGTTTGATGCCCCTAGAACTCCGTGCTAGATGTAATTTAGGGCGAAGTGTTATATGTAATTTTGTTTATAACGTGGGAGAAAATAACGAAACCAAAATCTTCTACAAGACAACTCAGAAACGGAAACAGCTATGTTGAGTTTAATACAATTTGTGATTATTTGGTAATTTGAAAGAATAATTTTGAAGTGGACAGGAACAAAATAGAAAGGGGGGAATTTTGAATTTAGGTCAGGTTCGGGGCTAATAATATTGGTAGCGTTTGGTAAGAAAGATTCTGTTTAATTCAATGCATTATGCTCTCTAATTTGTATTGATAGTTTTTTTTGTGGGGATTTCGGTCAGGTATAACTAATTAAATTTTTTTTTCTAACGTTTCGGTTTATTACACCATCATCAGAGAACTACAATTAATATTATATTTTAAACACATAGTTATGGTTATTATACATTAAAATTTACTTACACTATTATTTATTAGGAATTTGTTTTAAAACTCTCTAATTTGTGTAATACTTGCAGTTAACGGACTATCTGATAACTAAAGTAAAAACTTTTTTTGATGCGTGTGGATATAGTAAACTAGTGGTTCGATATCGTGATATTGTGCAGTTCTCTGATGGAGATTTTCCAAGACCTCATGGCCGATGAGCTGCACCACATTGCGTCGCGTATGTTAGTGCCGACTTCAATATATAGGTGTATATTAATTTCTTATTTTGTCTGCTTAGTCTGCTGTCTCTTGCCATTAGCGAGTATAAATCTCTTGCCAAGGAATATACTTTGCGTATAGTCTTATTTACTTGGGTAAACTTTTCTAAAATGATCTCTGAATACTTGATGCACGCTTTGGTTAGAATTTGGTTACTCTCGATCGAAATTGACATCAAGATTTTATGCTTTTTAAATTTTAGATGAATACCATATTCTTATTCTTTTATTCACCCGAATCTTCCACTTGTTGTATTACACCATTGTATGCACACGGTTTTTAACATGTGTATGACCGCTTGAGCTGACCAGCTGTAACTGTAGATGACTATGTCATGTCATGGCAAGTTTCGTAATCGGGACAGACCCTTGCGGGACACCTGCATAAATGTCACGCAAAGTTAATAGTTTATTTACGGGAACCTGTTGCGTCCTGTCGTTCATATAAAAGGGAATAAGTTTAATAAAAAATTCAGAAATGTCGTAATGGTGTAATTTTTATATTAGCTCCGAAAGCCAGATGGTATCACAAGATTCGTCAAAGAGAATATAAATTCTTTATCTGTTAAAGAATTGCTGCAAATAATGAAAATGTTAATTTAGCAATAAGCCCAATAAGGTTGGTATAGTGTAAATAAATTGGTGTTATCGCCTGCTAATGGTCGTAGTGGAGGGTCCACAAGGACCCACTCACAATAATCTAACTAACTATCGCCACAACTTTATATTGATTATTCCTCTTTGCCCACTTTCCATCCTCCTTATATTTGACAATATATTCACAAGGAGTATTTGAATGCATTAGAGAAATTTATTTTTACATAATATTATGCTGCCAGTGGGTATAATCGCCACTTTTCTGTTTCCCAATTGATAAAATTTCTGCATTTATTAAAAAACTCCAAAAAATGTTCATTTGTTAATCATGGTGTTTTCAACAAAATGAATTCCTCTCCATATTAACTGGCCAAAGTCGGAATAGCGTTTACTATATCACAGTCTAGAGTTGAAAAAATCTAAAAATTTTTTAACTGATCACTTCACTGGCATTACCGAAATTATCCCTTTCGACAGCTCCAAAATTAAATTTACTTTATACTGGAGGTCTGCCTAGGTCATTTTGCAGCCATATAAAAAGGATGATGAAGTATTTCATAATTTACAATAATTTTCAGGGAACATCATCTACTGTAGCCGTTTTCTGAAGATAATTCTAATAATCCAGATGATGTGATAAGTATTATTGTAACACAGTGTACCACCTTAGGTGGAATCGCATCTATTCAAGAAAAAACTAAGAGAAAACTGCCATTCATGATTTACATCATAGTCTGTGCTTATCGGGATACGATAGAGAAAATACAAACAGCATAATGTGTCCTAAATTTTCATAATTACCCTGAAGATATTTTGGGCTTCTTCTAGATTGTGTTACATAAACTTCCATTAAAGTTTAAAATTAGTTTTTTGATCCTAGAGTTGAACTCATTCCTTTACGAACCATGAAGCTCAACATCTTTATTTATGTAGATAGAAGACAAAAGAAACTGGATATCCAGATATAAAATTTATTAACATAACTTCCTTTTAATGTTGCGGAAACTTAGCTGTATGTTCTAATATGGTTTAAAGACACCTACAAAATAGTTGAGTAGCTAAAAAATGTGGATTTTTAAAATATACATATTTCTTTAGAATATGTAAATATCAATTTAACGATGGACTCCCGAGAATTTTGTCCCACTATTCTGAAATTTAAACCTATAAGGTGAAATAAAAAAGGTTGGCTGCTATGATAAATATATTATTCGCATTGGTAAAGCTATATTAGTAAACATTAATTATACTTATCCAACTTCTTACATAACTTGAGGTGAATAAATTTCCAAGACAGGTTATGATGGCCTGTTTATTTTAGCTTCAGTACTTTTATATAAAAAGAGGCATTACTTATTTACAGGCGTTTTGGCATTAAAAGCACTTTGATCATGATTTATTACAAACTTATTTCTTTACATTTACATGTAGATACCTAGATCGAAGCTTATGTTCTTTAATAGATCATATTATCATATAGGTAATTTATAATTTTTTTACATATTTTCGTACCGAAAAACGAATTTATGGTTCCACTAATTTTGCTTAATTTGATATAATAAAAAGTATAGCTACTGAAATTATTTAAGAAAGTGACAATCTAGCTGTATACAATAATGTTGATAATCAATTCAAATCTGTGTCTTTAAAGTCTTAAAAGTAAAATTAAGTTTATTCTTTTAGGAAATCAATAGTCCACAATAATTATTTACCTCTCTGCACGTGAATCCCAGTATCTACATTGCTTACTATTATATTATTATGTGTGTATTTATGTACATTTACCCGTTGTTTATAATTTTTCACATTTCTATTTCTTTTTACTTGTTTTAGTTTTGTCTTTACATGAGACTACATTCCAAATTAATTTCTCTTACGTATGTATGTGTGTGTATATATCTATGTATATATGTGTATATATATATATATATATATATATATATATATATATATATATATATATATATATATATATATATATATATATATATATATATATATATATATATATATATATATATATATATATATATATACATATATATATATATATATATATATATATATATATATATATATATATATATATATATATATATATATATATATATATATATATATATATATATATATATATATATATATATATTTTTTTATTTTTATTGTTATTTGTAAAATCCTTAGGGTACGTGTTAAGTGTAAGAGTGTAGTCAGCAGACTACAAACTTCGCCCTTTAATGAAATGTAAAATTTTCTTTTCCTATTTCATTAATGAAGACGTTTATTATTATTAAAATGCATTTTTATAATTGCGTAAAATTTTATAACAAAATTATTAATAAAAAAAAATTATTTATGAAACACATAATTAAAACAAGATGAAAATGACGTAACTACCTCTGAAATAGTTTCTACAAACACCAAAACTCGATGCGCGTTTCGTCAACTAAGTTGGCATCATCTAGAGATGATAAAATGTTTCAAATGCACCCAGCTGTCTATTATTTAGTATATATTTACTATTTAATACTAAATTTACTAAAATCTATTTTATAATTAGTCTTCAAGGTATATTGGGCAAGACATCAGACTTATATGTTCTTTCATATTTGAGATGAACTATATTATCTTTTAACCTAGTCTGAATTGATGGTTTAATTTCGTGAATCCCAGACTTTCCATTTGTTTAAATTATGTCTCATAAATTGCCTGAAAGTATCTCATTGTTATAAATATAATAGATAATTATAAATATTTCTAGAACATATAATAAATTATTCGTACTGGTAGTATTAGAAGCAAAAAAATATATTAAGAATAAAAAAATGCTGACTCACCAAAAGAAAATTTGCATTTAAGAAATGATTCCCTCCAATTACAATGCGAAAACGAAAAACCGCTGCACAAAGTATAATATTTTAATTACACAATTCAAAATATGAACAGTTGTTATTTTTATTTTGACGACATTTTAAATTGATAGACTGACTGTAACTTTGGTAATCACAATGACATATAATCTAAATAAGCCTATTATTTAGCCTATTATTTTAAAAACTCTGACGCTTCAATTACTTAGTATTTATACATTTCTGGAAAGAATAATAAATTAATTATTTGGGTATTATACATAAGCATTCTTTTAAGCTTAATATTATAACAATAAACTACTTATAGTTTCTTATATATTACAGTCATTGTTATCTGAATGCGCTAGTATAAAAGTCGTAGATAGATAATTAATAAATTAAACACGTTTCAAATACGTTTTATCGCAGAAACTTTAAAATTTATTTACTTATTATATCACAAACACATCTGAAGAGAATCAGTAAGTGCATTAGGCAAAACATTTGTCATTATCTTTAGTTATTCTAATTATACAATCAGCGATGATATCGCCAAATGCACTTGCATTTCATATAATAAAATTTCAAAGAAATTAATTTAGCTATACATGTAGATTTAAATAATATTACTTTATTTTAAAGTACTCTGCGCTGCTTTGAATAATAAAAACCTTTAATAAAATTGTTATTCTCAGGCTTTGTGTTAAAATGCAGCATATAATGTAACGTAAAGCAGTCATTGTTAACATAAAACGTCCAGTTTGAACATTCCACATGCGTTGGTCGGTTACGAGGAAATCGCATTTTCTTTCTTTTAATATCTAACTTGGCGCAGTTGAATAAAATATTATTTTTTTCTTTGATTTTTCTGGGTCGCAACTGCTTTATAGTCACGGCATGCGTGACGGCCACGCGTCATATGCGGGATTTTCAAAGTTATAAAACCGAAAGAACTCAAGCTGATTCCTTTGCTCCGACTTTCCTTGTCAAACATTGAGAATGAAGCCATATAAAATTTGGCAAAAAGGACGAGCACGTGGACGTAGTAGCTGTTTATGAAATTTTAAAATAATTTTTCTACGTAAACATTTAGATCAATTAATACAGCAGGTATACACCATGAATGGTGTAAAATAATGTTGCTATAAATCATTACCTAATAAACATATTGAAATAATTTAAAAACTACATCAAGTAGCTTATGAATTTTTGCTTTAATACTGTTAATTTATATCATTTGATGGAAATAAAATGACGTTGCCTTAATAAATAGCACAAATGATGAATTTATGTATCAAAACAGGTTCAGTTGTTCTTATACAAAGGCGTTTTAGAAGAAAAACAGACAACCACCTCATAGGAATTTAACTCGTTGATGGGTAAAGAAATTGCCAGAGATTGTAAATTTAAATACAGTCAAGTGGAAGGCCAAGTCGATCTTTAAAAACTGTAAATGCTGTGTGTTGCCGAACTTAATATTCCATATTCTACAGTAGGCTGGGCCGAAATTAAGACAAAACTTTTTTTTTCGAAATTGTAATGGTGAAAGTGCGAAAACACTGTAATAAGATTTATTTATTATACAGGTTTTTAATGTTTTTTTTTGACAAATCTAGCCGGCCCTCTTGGGCCCTAATTTCAAAATAAAAATTAATAACAAAAAAATCAAACGAAAACCGCACGGTTCTAGCTTATTATTTAATCAAGCCCCTCTGGCTTTAAAAAAAGTAATTCTTAATTTTGTTGGGATAGAATCCCCCATACAGCACTTTGCATGATCTGGTATTCATTGATTTATCTTTTGGTTATAATCAGTTTAGAATACATTAGAAAGATATTTTCTGAACATTAGGTTATCCCAAACTCACCACGAGGAGGTGCCTGTATGCCATTTTCCAACCATGCCCTCCCACCAAATGACACTTGTTCTGTTCTGGAGTAATATTGTCCCTTATCCTCAAATGATGGTAAATTTTTCCTAGCCTCTTATCTTACACGTACAGTTGTATTCGTTAAAAAACTTACAGGTATTAGAATGAGAGGGGGCTTTATCATAGTTGTGTAAAACCGGCCAAATGTAAATTATTATTTATTGGAGGTTATCACATGTGATAGGGTGTCAAAATCTATTACATGTGAAACTTATGACTTCAGAAAAACCGGTGTTATACAAACATGACAAAACTCGTCTCATATTCTAATGCTTGTACGATATTGTACTGAATACAACTGTATGTGTTGTTTATCCCTTGACTACATTCCACAAACTTTGGAAGATGCTTCTGTAACTATTTTAACACATCCATCTACAAATGGTGTGTGACAGGGAAAATGTTCAATAGATACAACTGAAATATTCTCTCTTTTCATATTTAATTGTAGATATCCATTTTTTATGTACATGGTAAGGGGTGGCTCAGTTACAGTGCATTTCTGCCAATTGATTATTTCTGTAAAATTAAAGGCTTGGAAGTTTGTAGTAGTCACTTTAAAGAAACGATTTCCCTATGGTTTGTTTGTTCTTGCTTTGAAGATGCTTTTGATATCGAATTCTCTAATTTTCTAATTTTCTGGGTCCGTAATCATTGCAAGTAGGATGGACACAGTAGGCATTCGTCGCAATCACCTTATCAATTATTTCTCTATATCATCAGGAAACTGCCGAGAAAGTTCAATAGTCTTCCATAAATATCTTCTATCATGCTGTCACACTGGATTCTGCTTGATCCAGAACCACATGGGTGCATACATTTTAATTACGAACTCTGCCAATGTATAAAGATTTTTTTAATGGTTTGGTAGGAGTCATATATAAATTCTTTAGTCGGTTGGCCGTTGCTAGCCATCTAGCATAAGATAATTTCCCCGGGCTACTGCTTGCTAAGCTGATGGAACAGTAACCTTCACTGACGGTACGACAAAGTTTAAAAGGATATTGCTGGTCGGATCTCAAGTCTTTATCGTCAGCATCAGGCAGTACACCTCGGATGGTTTCAAATTTCACGAGTTTCTTCTCGCACTCACTTAGATATGATTTTATGAGAACAGAATAAGAATAGTGACCTTTTGTATGACCATCCAACTTTTGTAATAATTGTGGAACTTCGTTTGCATAGAACAAACATGTGCTTTATTGAAGGGTCCTGCCGACATGGATCTCTATCTTTATTTCAGAGAAATGTTTTCACAAAAAAAAAAAAATGACGTCGCACTCACAAAAAAACATAAAACATGGTGCTGTAAATAAGCTATTACTAGAGAGATATTCTTCAAAATTATATGGTTCTAAGTCTAGTATCATATTTTTAACTTGTTTTTCAAAATTATTTAAACTTACAATAATCTTTAAAACGAGTTGGTAATTTATTATATAATTAACACACTTTTATTAGCTTCACCTGTATGTTTGCTTGCTTGCTTGTTTGCTTGTTTGTTTGTTTGTAACCGACTCTTTGGACTCGATTTTGACCCACTTTAAACGGACAGATTTAATTGAAACTTTGTACACTTACGAAGAACCAGTAACATTACAATAATTTGATAAGTTTATATCATTATCCTGATCAAACTAAAAGTGAAAAATAATTATTAATATAAACTGAAAACAATAATGAACGAAAAATACTAGTATTATTGTGAAAAAAGCGTGGGGCGCTTTGTGCCATATTTTTCGTATATCGAGCAACCCACGCTTTTTTCACAATAATACTAGTATTTTTCGTTCATTATTGTTTTCAGTTTATATTAATAATTATTTTTCACTTTTTAGTTTGATGTGCTTTAAAAGCGTGTTTTTTAGTTTTTTTAAACTATATTTATTTTATACTCATAAAATGGGCTCCTTTCTGTTAGTGCAAGATTATGCCTTGGGTAAGTATTATCTAGTGTTCGCGTATTATATTCATGTTGTATGTTATTCACTAGAAAACTATTTTTATTATCAAATATAAACATTTTGTAATTCATTTTAAGTATAATTCTGAAAACCCGTTTTTGTGTTATAAAAACCTTTTGAATACTTGAGTTACTACCCCAGAAAATAATTCCATATCTGGCTGTCGCATGTCACCTCGAAATTTGAAAAATATATGATTTTACAACTATTTAGATTTAAATAATTACTAATTATTCTTATACTATAGCAGATTTTGTTTAATTTCAGACACAAGCTATCTATATGATTTTCCAAATCCAAAAATTCATCAACACACAAATATGCTACTCACATTTTACCACTCGACGTCCTTCTACAT
The DNA here is from genome assembly GCA_029963845.1 of Rhamnusium bicolor. NCBI lineage: Eukaryota > Metazoa > Arthropoda > Insecta > Coleoptera > Cerambycidae > Rhamnusium > Rhamnusium bicolor. The sequence continues at coordinate 1,856 of JANEYF010000595.1, read as the reverse complement.
TCAGTAAAGTCTGGTCTTTGCGACCTCCAAAATACAGTCCTTTAATAGATCAATCTCTTATATATTCTTTCGTCTGCAGTCGCTTCGTGTTTTTATTTATTTCCCGTCTAATCTTGTTTTTGTCCACAACATATTTTGGGTCAAGTGCCTAAACTAGTTTGAATTATTCAAGATCACTGTCGTAATATTCGTCACTCTTCGATTTGAAGCGCCCTTAAGGCCAGCAGCTTTTGCAGTTTTCAGAATAAGAACTCTCATTTGGGTAGAAGATTCATTTTATTTTTTTTGTTCTTCTTCGTTTCTCCAAGTTATCTGTCCATTTAAAACCTTTGTCTTTGCTATCATCACTTGACTTTGACAGACTTCTCTGGTGATTCGGATTCTATGTATTTCTGTATTCTGGGCCAGTTCTAATGTAAAATCAGTTCTAAGGAGTTCTTTTTTAATTTCCTTGACATTCGCTTCTGTAATAGTTTCTGCAGCTTTATACACATTTCCAATACTCATCTTTCTCTCGCTTTTTTTCATCTAACAAAAACATTATTTCTTTACCTGGTACTTTAAATGGTTTCTCACAGCTACAAATGGGTAACTTAGGACACCTGCAAGTACATATATCAAAAAGCTTATATGCTTTAGTATACAAATGTATTTAATTTTTCTTGTAGGAATGGCATATTTCTACATTTCAGAGGTATAATAATATTTTGGCATTTTTTGTGGTAGACTTCAATCATATCCACCACTCGTTTTTGTGTAGCTATGAAGTAAAGCAATCTACCAAATTTGAAGAATTTTCCCAGCTACTGTTTTCGAGACTTCTGGTGTGAAAGTTCCTTACTACCATGTCTTTTAACACTAAACGGACACTTTGATAACATTGCATGATGTCTTTATACGTTAAGAGCATAATATGGGTTTGCGTATCAAATCCTTGAGCCCTGCCAAATACACGAACCAGTACAGCTTGTACTGGTTCGTGTTTTAGTAAATATTTTTAAAGTGATTTAGCCATTGCTAAATCACTTTTTACAGAGTGAATTAAAACGAAACTTATTATTGAATTTATGACCAAAGGGGGCCGGCTGGATATTGTCTAAAAAAATGTGTAATAAACATTTCAACTAAAAAAAAGAAAAAAATCAGCCCAGCCTGTTTTGCACAAAATTCTTCGAAATGATTTGAATATGAGAGCATATCAATTCAAATATCACATCATCTTCGTCAAACAAACGTTTTGAGCACTTATTTTAACAACTTCGCAACGTTTTGATCTCTCAGATTTTTCTTTAAAATCTAAATACGAACGATCTAACTGTATACTGGAAGCAGCTTTTTTCGGCGGTCTTACTAATCAAATTAAGTTAAAATTAAATTCCTAGTTGAGATTCAAACCTGTCGCATTATCTATCAGCTGCTTTCAGTTTTGATTTTCTTCTAGTTTTAAAAGTTCCGATTGTGACTCCTGATTCCAACTTTTCAGAATCTGCATTGAACATGTCACTTTCGAATTTCGAAATAATGAAAATAACCGTTGACTCTTTATTGCTATCTGAAACAGAATCGAGATTTTCTGTTTTAGTAAACATCTCTGCTAGGTCAGTAAAATCAGGGAGTCAAGAAAGAGGAGAATGGTAGTTGTAAAGATAATGGAATCAGAAATAATGATATAAATAATTCTCAAAATTATCAGAAGATCAATTCCGATAAAAAGTAATTAAAAAACTATTTACTAACCACGCTGGCGGAAGAAAGAAACTGACATAATGTTTCTTCTCACCTTCTTTGGATATTAAGCTAGTCATGAAAATTATTTTAAAAAATTGATAGTCAGAGGCTGAAAATAATCTTTTTTT